>CM017442.1:7406043-8606043 GCA_007726485.1 Eragrostis curvula
GCATGTCCATGATTGTTCCGAAAAGTGGAACGCCTAAGCCATGTTCAACGTGCATTAGGTCAATGTTATGTGGAAGAAGAAGGTCTTTCATATACGAAAGCCTATACAAGCCACAGATCTGAGTGAAGGCATGTAGCTCACCATATCCCACAAAACCACCGTCTGTTTCATCGACCTTGAGACCATCTAACATAGCACTCACCTGCGCACCTGTCAAGAACTGCGGTGGAGGGTTGAGAACTTGGACACCTTTCGTAAAGTTCTTTTTGTCTCTTCTGAATGGATGGTCAAGAGGGAGGAATTGTCGGTGTTGGTCGAACGAAGAAAACTTGCCACCCTTCTTCAACCAAATCCACCTAACAAGATGCTTGCCATACCGGGCAAGGAAACTTTGAGTGAACGCCCCAGCCACAGAAACAACCATACGCCGGCATGTCCTGCAGAGAGTAGAAGTACCAAACATACATTCTGAAGTTTTGTCTTTGTAGCTTTATCGTATGTCCATACCCCTTCCTCCCAAGCACGTTCCCAAATCATCAATCAGAGGCTCCATATAAACAGACATATTACTCCCCGGGTTTTCAGGAATTATCAACGACAAGAAAATGTTCTGTCGTTGAAAGATGACGCCTGGAGGAAGATTGAGGGGTATAACGAACACGGGCCAACAACTGTACGGGGCAGCCCCCATGCCATATGGATTGAACCCATCTGTTGCCAGGGCCACACGTACATTACGAGCCTCCGAGCTTTGATGTGATGAATGTTATCGAATCGTTGCCATGCTTCACCATCGGATGGATGTACAAGCTTATCGGCCTTGTATCGAACTCCATGTTTGTGCCATGTCATCTGTTTCGCGGATTCCTCGGTCATGTACAGCCGTTGGATCCTCGGTAAGAACGGAAGGTACCTTAGGATCTTCACGGGTACCGTGAGCTGCCTTTTTTGCCCATCACCCGCGTCTACCTCTATGAACCTAGAAGACCCACACTTTGGACAGTATTTTGCTTCTGCATGCTGTTTCCCTGAATAAGACGCATCCTTTCAGACAAGCATGTATCTGCTCATATGGCATCTTAAGTGCACTAAGCACTTTTTGTGCCTCATACATGCTCATTGGTAGAATGTGACTTTCCGGAAGCAGGCTGGCAACAACTGTCAACATAACATCGAACGCGTTCCGACTCAAGCTAAACTGGGACTTCACGGCCATTAGACGTGCAATGGCATCCAGTTTTGAAACCCTGGTATGCCCGTGAAGAGGTTTCTGTGACGCTTCAAACATGTCATAGAAGCGCTTTGCGGACTCCTCTGGCTCCTCCTCCCCCTAGGTTGTTCACGGAACTGGGCTTCCTGATAGTCCTGTAACATGTCCTCCACCCCGCCATCAGCATCACAATCATCGACGCGTTGTCTCACGACCTCCTCCCTCAATCTATGGGCTTCACCATGATAGACCCACCGGGTATAGCCTGGCGTAAATCCATAGTTACCAAGATGCAACCCCATCTCCTCCTCTGTCTGCTCCCTTGTGTTGCCGCAACGGCTGCAGGGACACCAAGTCTTTCCACCTTTGCTGACATTGGCAAATGCTTGTTTCAAGAAAGCAAGGGTCTTGTCAACCCATTCACTTGTTTCAGAACCCTTCCTTGGACGGCCCGTGTACATCCACGCACGGTCATCCATCTTCTATCATATGACGGAGCAATTTAAAATTCATTGGTATCTACACGATGCATACAATGTCTAATAGGTGAAGATAGGTCCTAATCCCACCCGACAATGCGTAGATGGGGCTAGTTTCCAAGGTCTACTCCGGTCCGAGACAGAATTTCGGCAGCACCTCCCCGCTGTTCTCCAAATACACGTCTGCGAGGGAGATTGTGTATCCGGAGAACAACAGGGAGGCGCGGCCGAAACTCTGTCTCAAACCGGAATAGACAATGGAAACTAGCCCCATCTACGCTTCCTCGGGCTGTCCAAGAAACGTGGACAATTCGAAATAGATACGGTCATAGATATGCAACCCTCGGGCATATCTCCAACTGTATCTATTTCGAACGGGAGACGCCTAACTAGGTTACACGTTACCTACAAACAGAAATGGAAAGGGGGGGGGGGGGCTTTTATGTCTCACCTTGCTGTCCCGCAAAGTGACGAGTGGAAGACGGTGGAAAAGCCTCTCCTATCCTGCAAAGAACGAAACATAAAGCCGTCAATTCAAAATTTCGGCAGCACCTCCC
Source organism: Eragrostis curvula (assembly GCA_007726485.1). NCBI lineage: Eukaryota > Viridiplantae > Streptophyta > Magnoliopsida > Poales > Poaceae > Eragrostis > Eragrostis curvula. The sequence continues at coordinate 7,408,290 of CM017442.1, forward strand.
CTGTATGGTGAGGTTCCCAAACCCTGCAAGAAAACAACGGCGCGATGGCCGGCAAACACAATTCAATTCAAATCAACGGCGCGATGGCCGAATACCACATCGAATTGATGTCAAAGCATCAACATGTTCATATTTCATATTTTTCCGCTCAACGTTTGCATACACCGCAAGCACGTCGGTTCCATTTCATTCCATACAATTCTCGCAACCACATCGAATTGATGATAAAGCATCAACAATTACTCATATTTTCCATTTCATTCCATACAAATAAACGGAAGAATTTCATCAATTCTCGCATTCAAAATTAGCATACAATTTGAATTTTTGCACAAAAGCAATTCAATCAAATTTTGCACTAAAGAAATTAAATCATTTTTCACATTCAATTTAACCTAACATTTGCATACAACACAATTGCATTTCAAAATTGCATTCACCACTGCATTTCAAAATTGCATTCACCACTGCATTCAAAATTGCATTCACCTAAATTTTGCACTAAAGAAATTAAATCATTTTTCACATAGCAATTCACTGCACAATGAGAAAAAGAAGAAGAAAATGGCATTTCAGCTCACCTGTACGTGGATGGGGGGGGGGGGGGGGGGGCAGGGAGCAGGGGGCGGTGGAGCAGGTGGTCGGCAACGGAGAGCAGGTGCTCGGGGACGTGGCCGGGGCGGCGTTCGACGGCGGCGGCGTGCTCAGGCGGGGCTGGGGCAGCGCTGGTGGATGGGGAGGTGGCCGGGGGCGGGGAGCAGGGCAGCTCCGGTGGCCGGACACGCCAGCGCTGGAGAAGAAGGGCGTCGGGGTCGGGGGAGGCCGGCGTCGGTGTCGGGGGAGCCGGTGGAGGAGGGAGGGCGTCGGAGTCGGGCAGCCGCGGCGGACGAGGGGCGACGGCGCGGTGCCCCGAGCGCCGCGGCGGGCGCGGTGGCGGGGCGTCGCCGGGGCGGGCGGGGTGGCGGGCGGGGTGGCGCGGGGAGGCGGCGGCGTCGCGCGGGCCGGGCCGCGGGGCGGAGTGGAGGCGGCGGCGTGGCGCGGGCCGGGGCGCGGGCGGGGAGGCGCGGTGGCGGCGGCGGCAGCCGGGGGTGGGCGCGCAGTGGAGGCGGCGGCGTGGCGCGGGGCGGAGTGGAGGCGGCGGCGTGGCGCGGGTCGGGGCGCGGGCGGGGAGGCGCGGTGGCGGCGGCGGCAGCCGGGGGTGGCGCGCAGTGGAGGCGGCGGCGGCGCGCAGTGGAGGATGCGGCGGCGCGCAGTGGAGGCGGCGCGCAGTTGAAGAGGATAAGGGAGGAGAGGAAGAAAGAAACCCGCGGCGCCTTAGTCGTGGGCCAAAGGGTTTGCCGAGTGCTAGATCCAGGGCACTCGGCAAACCCAAAGCACTCGGCAAATACTTGTTTGCCGAGTGCTAGGTCCAGGGCCGTCGGCAAACATTTTCACCAGGAATTGAAAAAAAAATTATAAATTCGAAATAAATTCAAAAAAATGCCAAATTTTGCCATGATACATTTCATATGATTCTTTACCTATAAAAAATATGTTTAAGGTGAAACCAAATTATGTCCGCCGTTTTGGTTCGAAATCCAAACGATCACTTCATAAGTTTATGGATGTTCTTCGAGGATGCTCCTGTTTCTAAACAACGTACGTCACAACTTTAGCGAAACTTTTTCTACGATTTATCATGGTCTCCACGTATGATTTCATGATACCAGCGCGAGTCTCGTAATTTTTGGACTTTGTTTGAATTTTATAAAATTAAAATACTATTCAACCACATCTTTTCGCTTATATTTTATGTACAATATGAACGAATTATCAGTTCATTTCATGGTTGACACCTTACATTGGACTCAAGAACATGAATATCAACTTTCGTATGAACATTATTTTTATTTGAATCACCTAAAGTTCAAATTTGAATTATTTTCAATATATACTTTATATATCATAAACACCTTAAATATACCAAACGGATTGAACAAATCACCAAACTTTCGCATGAAGCAACATTGATACATACATCCACCACATAAATGGAAAATGTGGAAAAAAATTAAAAAAAAAATTATTTTGCCGAGGGCCCACGTTAGGCACTCGGCACACAAATAGTTTGCCGAGTGCCACTAACGGAGGCACTCGGCAAACTCCCTTGGCACCGTGTGCCAGGCGTTTGCCGAGTGCCTCCAGTTCTGGCACTCGGCAAACCCCCTGTTTGCCGAGTGCCAGGGTCTTGGCACTCGGCAAACTCCTTTGGTACCGTGTGCCAGGAGTTTGCCGAGTGCCGAGCCCCTGGCACTCGGCAAACAGGGGTTTTGCCGAGTGCCCGATGGATTGCACTCGGCAAACCCCTAAACACACGGCAAAGGTGCGGTTTCCCGTAGTGGCTGCCGCCGGGAGCGTCGAGAGAAAAAAGTTGGCCACCGCGAGAACAGCCATTTCAACGTCGAGCCAGGACCGAAGCACCGAACGGCATGGCTGCTGCCGTGATCTCCAACAGGAATGCCGACTTCAGCATATTGACCCAGTTCTTCTGAATGCCCCCCTTGGAAGGTTCGGACGTCTCTGGAAAATTAACTGCAGAATTGGCTAACATCGATCTCACACGAAATGAAGAGAGAGAGAGAGAGATGCCCCCCTTCGAAGGTTCGGACGTCTCTGGAAAATTAACATGCTGGAGTTCGCCACGACGGAATAGCCATGCCCCGCCGGTGGGTGCCGTGCAGCACCGCCATGCCGTAGGACCGTAACATACACTAGGAACATTATTGCTGTTGAAACTATAGGCCGCCATGAAATACTATAATGCTTTGTGTTCTCTTTTACGGTGTTTGCGAGGTACCAAGAGGTATCTCAACGTGAACCGTTGATCAAGAGAGGGACGAGATACGGAATAAAAATTAGAGTTATTTGGCAAGTGAGTAATAATATGGTAACTAAGAGCTATTTGTTTTGGTTAATTTCTCAATGAGATCGGTGCCTCTCATCTATAGCCGTTTTCTCTTTTCTTCATGTGTTCGTTCACAAACTCTTTTAAGGTTCTTGTATCATAATAATCTGAGAGGCCATGCAATCGAGGATTGGACTCCGGTTGTGAGAGATTTTTTTTTCTCATTGAGCAAACATGATATCTAGTGCATAAAATAGTCCTATGACTGGTATGTCAACAATGATGGCACGATTGACAACTACACTACATAAAAATGTAATAATTTATTCAATTTGTTGCTTGATTACTCAGTTCATATATTTATTTCCCTGCCTCAATTGACTAGGATTTTGAGGGACGTGTGGTTGGGAGAATCATGCTAAAGTCTACTCAACTCGATGCGCAATTGGTGTTACGCAAATGACTGCTCTTTTCTTATTTACATGGTTTACTATCCGCTTACATCATTTTATCATTCCTTATGCGACATAGTACGTAAATAAAACTTTAGAATGATAAGTGGTTCGCGATTGCAAATGGTTCATCTATAATATATTTGTTAATCTTGGAACTCAATATGCAGCCAGATGAGTAAATTATTTGAAATTCCAAGTAAATATAGATGTGTTCTTTGGACTTCCATGAAGCGAGTAAATCTTAAATAGCAATGTAAAAACCCAAATAGGAAGGAGATTAGCCAACGACGAATCGCACGGTCTCACCATGTACACGTACACGTGTTTTTGGTAACTAAGTAAATCTCAACAAAACAATGTAAACAAGAAAGGAGTAATAATCACGTACCAATCTCTTGCCATTTTTTGCCTCTAACCTTCCAAATCAGTCATAGGTAAAATTATCTTTTTATCCTTCATACTTAAATACCTTCATCAATACTTTAGTACCTTTTGGTTGGTACCTTTGATTGTGGAGCATTAGATTTAAGGCAATGGACGGTCCATATCATTTGCAAACACCGTAAAAGATCTCCATTGATATTTGATAGCGTCACATGTAACGCAACGGAAGAAACAGAGGTAGATAATAAAGGCAGTCGCACACTTTGTATTACTGAATTTACTGGAATGTAATCTTTGCCAACTTGCTCACCACCATTCCCTTAATCTCGTTCACAAGTCTTGTTGTCTGCAGCCCCGATGACGGGTTTGGGAAAACGACGCACAGAGCCTGCAGAACCAGAGCATTGCCCAGCAGCAGCTTGGCTAGCATCCTCTGCTCGTCGCTATCCTGGTAGTGCACCAGGTTGATCTCTCTCAGCCGCTGCCGCAGGCATAGCACCGCCGACGCATCCGGGACGGTAGCTAGATTGTACTCGCGAGGGGCCTTCGAGCTTTCCTTGGCAACTGGCACATCCAGGACGGTAGCTAGATTGTACTCGCGAGGGGCCTTCGAGCTTTCCTTGGCAACTGGCACATCCAGGACGGTAGCTAGATCGTAGTCGTACTCGTAGTCGAAAGGGGCATTATTCGAGTTTTCCTTGACCACTGGCGTGAGGAACAGCGTCAGCACCTCCAGGTTCGGGGTCTGCTGCAAGATCCTGGGCACTGCGCCGACAGGGGCCTGTCTATCTAGGCATCCAGTGAGCTCGAGCTTCCGCAGGCTGGAAAACGTGGGGAAACCCGTGAAGAGTTCGCTCTCGATGCTGCAACCAAGGCGCCGGGACTGGAGGTTCAGGTGCCTGGAAGCCGTGAAGTTTGCTAGGAACTTTGGGAACGCGGCGAGCTCCGCCTCGCTCGAGAGGCTCGGGCCGCAGAACTCGATGGTGCCGGAGCGTAGTAACCTTGGCGAGCCGTGAAGAAACCTGAAGAGAGATTCCGCGGGCACGGCGCCCCTGTAGTCAAGGACGTGCAGTTCCGACGCGTCAAAGGTGACACTCTCCACGTCGTGGCAGCACCGGAATGAGAACCGGCGAAGGCACCTGTCGAGGACGGAAACCCTTGTCACTTTGGAGCATGAATCGAGCGTCAGGTCTTCGAGGCGGGGGCAGCCGGCAATCAGCCCATCGATGGTTTCCCCCGGATCGCCGATAGCCGTCAGGTGCAGCGTCACGAGGGACGGCAGGGTGATCGCTTCCGGCGGGTTGAGCTGGCAGTGACTGACGCGCAGCGACCGCAGCGCGGCGCAGGAGAAGAGCTTTCTGGGAAAGCTGAGTGACCACCCCGCCATGGCCCGGTACTCTTTTTCGCTGTCTCTGTATCGTGGCGGCCGACCGCCGCTGTCGCAGAGCTCGTATTCGTGCAGGCGCAGGTCAAGGTGGAACTCGTGCCCGCAGCTCTGCTGCAGCGCGGAGGAGACCCACTTGTGCACCATGTCCTCGTCCCAGTCGTAGAAGTAGTTGAAAGCGACGCGGAAGGCTCGCAGCGACGCGTTGCGGGAGAGACCGACGCACTGGCGGCGGCACAGGAGCACGGCGTTGACCATGTCGACGAAGCAGCCGTTGACGCTGCGGCGCTCCTCGGATTCGGAGTAGAAGGTGTAGGCGTCGCCCCAGGAGTCGTAGGGCTGGGTGTCCTGGAACTCTAGGGTGTGGACGTTGGCGAACATGTAGCGCCACCGGGTGGAGAGCACGGCCGCGCGGCCGGCCTCCTTCACGGGAAGGAAGGAGAGGATGTGGCCGAGGATGTCGTCGGGGAGGTCGCTCAGGCGGTCCATGCCGCCGCCACGCTTATGCGTCATTGATCCCTAGCTTCCTTTCCTTTCGCTAGGAGATGAGATTAGATATCGTGGCCTTGTTGACGAGAGGCGGAGGAGATATTGATCATCGTTTCTGTGTTTTTGAGGGCATGCTTGACGATGCGATCTTGTAGGCGGTTCGTTACCTGCACCGACTATCCTGGGAAGGCGGCGGCGGCGCCAGGGCATCGATTGCATCTGAAAGAGTCTAATGGCAATACGCATCATATTCATTACAATGAAGTTGTAACGCAGCATCTCTCCTTGATAAAATACTACTTCACAAAAGGCCGGCACCGTTTTCTCGTGCAGTTACCAAACAATCTGCTCCTTCGATAGAAACGCATCTGTAATTTTCGATGGACGCCGGCGGCGCAACGATGGCAACGCGCGGTGACCGACTAAGTGCTCTCGGCGACGCCACGCTAACCCGCGTCCTCTCCCACCTGCCAACCAACGAGGCAGTCCGCACCAGCATCCTCTCCCGCCGGTGGCGCAACCTGCACGCATCCGTCCCCGTCGTCGACTTCCTCGATCTCAAGAAAGGCAACAGATGGGGCAGCCGCCACGGCAACAGCCTGCCCATGTGCTTCGAACAGATGGTGACGTGCGCGCTGCTCACCCGGGACCCGACGGCGCCGATCCGTGCGCTCCGCCTCGACTCCTGCCACCCCACCGTCACCGTGATCGTCCAGTGCATCCTCGTCGCGCTGAGGTCCGACGCCCAGGAGCTGGACCTCAAGCTCCGGTGCCACGAAGCCTCTCGCCTCAGGCTCTGCCCCTTCGGCCATTACAAAGGGTGCTCAGCGGATTTCGACGAGGGCGACCTCGGAAGATACGTCAGGACGCCCGCCGCCCTCTTCCGCAGCGCCACGCTGCGCCATCTCAGCCTCTCGAGGTGGACGCTCGAGTTCCCTCCGGACGTGTCGTTCATGTCGCTGGAGACGCTCGTCCTGCACAGGATCATGGGTTCGGGCGAGGCGCTGCGACGGTTGGTCTCGAGCTGCACGCAACTCACTCACCTCACGCTGGAGGAGTGCCCGGGCGCGACAACGATTACAGTCACCAGCGCGGGTCTCCGGCGCTTCGCCATGGTCTGCTGCCACAACGCCAGGCACGTCACGCTGAACTCGCGGCGCCTACACTCCCTGCGCTACAAAGGAGGCCTCCCTCCTACCAGGTCGTTCGTCTGGATCGCCAACTACGCAACCGTCACGGCATTGACCATCGATATCTGCGAAGACATCGACTGCAAGACACCTCGCCAAATCGCCCCCGTCACGGAGCTCATCGGCCGGTGCACCAGCCTGGAGTTTCTGCACCTCGCCTTGCGCCCGGCCATGGCCTGCTACAGCAGCTTGTTCGCGAGGGTGGTGCGCCTCCTGCCGCGCCTAACGCACCTGGATCTCAAAGGATGCTTGCACAACGAACATAGCGTTGCCGCGGTCTCCGCCTTGCTTCAGAACACCCCGAACCTGGAAGTGTTATCCTTGTTTCCCCTGCTTCCGGACCCTCTAGAGAAGAAGGAGGACTACCTCTATTACTTCGACGAAGACAACACTGCACATAAAAAAGATGACGGTGATGACAAGGAAGCTTGCTATGGCGGCTACGTGCGAGTGCCCAGAGGGGTGTGGACGGCTCCCGTCAGGTGCTTCAACCACAGGCTGAGAAGGATCAGTCCTGCAGACTACAGAGGGCGGCCTTTCGAGAGGATGCTTGCAAGGTTTCTTCTTTCCAAGGCATCAGCTTTGGAGGAGCTCTCAGTTTCCATAGCTCCTGGACGTTCTGCGCATAGAGATGGGATAGCAACCGAGCTAACGAACTGGCGATTGAATCGCCGTACCAGGGTTACTTTTGTATAGACCTTTGCAACATATAGCTAGTATTTATTTTGTAACGATGGCAATAATGATTATCGTTCCTTTTCTAACCATCTCAATTTTGCATCACACATGGTTTTCATCTGAAAAGTAAACCCGAGCCAGCAAAAACGATAACATGTTTGAACTCCGTCATCCGGTGTGCTTCCATGATTGCATTCACACTCAGAAACTGAAAACAAATGCACATGGCAAATTGTGTCTCTAACAAGGAAATTCTAGACCTCCTGTTGCATGAATAAAACGGATCGTAAATTGACGAACAACATGTATATTGTGCGCTATTTTCTTTCACTGGCCATACGATCGAGAGCTGCGTGCAGCATGCATACTCACCATCACGGCCATAAGTTCAATCTTCGTTGTGCACGAGATACATACGAGTGCAAAATATTGATATGATAACGCAATACCCTTATACAGTCTTTACATCCAAAGCGGAACAGGTCAAATCCTCGGAGGTGGACAAAATTATGGTAGATGAAGTACATTCCACTGCGTATTGATCACCAATATACAAAAGAAAAAAAAATGAAAACAGTATTTCATTGTTCTGATAGTATTGAGTTTCTATCCAGAACGATGCTTGAGCTCTGATAACCTAAATACGCACTACTCCCAAAGAAAGTGCTCCATGAGTTCCGAAACGAAAAGAAGCTATAGAATCTGTGAAGGAGTAATCTTTTACACGGGGCCAGATACCTAATCATAGTAATCTTCATCTGTCAAAACAAAGGATTGATTTTAGAAAGCTTCACAAATTAACAAGATTACAGGAGCTTGATTCAGAGAAATAAAAGGCAAGCACCCATACGAATAAAAGTTCATTTGGAAACTTACGTGTTTCTTCCTCTTGGTTCCAGTCATCATCATCATCGTCGAACTCAATATTCTACATGGTAACCAAGATATCAAAGTGGTATATAGCTAGAGGATAGTCACAAAGCTAACTGAGATTTATGCATGTTTCTGATAATGCAAACAATGCATTCTTCTACCTCATCGAAACCCAACAAACAGTAACAAAAAATAAAAAGAAACCCAACAAACAAACTCAGGGGCACATACCTGATTATAATCATCATCTGAACTTTCTTCCTCCTCTGCTTCTTCCTCTTCTTGTTCATCCTCATCATCTCCTTCCTTTTCTTCTTTCTTGTCTCCATCCTACAAGTAACAAAACTAACATGCTCAAGAGAGGGAAGCGAAGTTAGCACATAAATAAGGTGCATGCTTCTGTTACCAACATGCTGTTCGACGCTCACTAATTTCATAATGTAAACTGTGGTGCATGTGCATAGACTAGTATTAGTCCTTACTCCTTAGCACAGGGTTCCTTCTGCACCTACTATATGTCTATACAGTTCTTCGGGCCCTACAAAATAGATTGTCTACATATGTGCCTTTTGGCTCTACGAAATACATCATGAGGTCTGCCTAAAAGAAACTAGTAATGATAATGAAAATATCCGTTCCAAATTGGTTCCTGAATCTTGATATATGGTCAAAATAAGAATTTTAAAGCTCAAATATAAGGATGAGGCTCTTGCCTTGTGGGTCTGTTCAAGTTTCTCAAACACTTCAAATGCCTTCGTGTCTGGAAACAATGACAGTAGCATGTAAAGCAGTTAAAATGTTCGTTCCTAAAGATTGTCATGAAGGCATGAACTAATATTCACAGTAGCTAAGCATAATCAAAATGATCCACCGGCTTTAGAACCTGAGTCATTATCCCATCGAAGTTTCTTGTTGGTTGTTGGCTTACTTTTAATAGTGCCTGAAAGAAGTATAATGTTAATTGTCTATTGTGCTTCAGCGGAGCAGCCTGTAACCATATAAAGGGGAAAAAATGCACATAAACAAAATCAAGACTACCTTGTAACAGTTCTGCTGGGAAATTTGACTCAGTAAGTTTCAGATACAATGCAAGTGCTTCACGCTTTGCATGTGTCTTACGTCTCCTATCAGAAAATCTCTCTATCTCTTTATCTTCATTCTCTGCCAAGGCATCAACTCAGAAATTAATTAGCTGAAAATAATGTAAACACCAGCAACAATGATTAACAGGAAACAAAACAACTGTAAAAGGTTCTTTAAGATGCTGAATTGGTTCTATGCTCCTGCCAAGTTGTTTCTACAAATCTCTATAGTCGCAATCCAAAGATGCCTACTACAGAAGGCTATCAAATTGCAAATGAAAGAAATGCAATGCAGAACAGGATATGCCAAACAGAATACAAGAAAAGGTATCAACAAATGTTAAAATAAGGGGGTTCCATATTACAGAGTTTTGGGTGCCAATAAAATTAGGCTAGAGAAACCAGTTTTTGCAATTAATCAACTTACAACAATAGAGATTCAAAACCATAATAACAGGATGCTCGGTAACATAGGCAATAATATCCAGTAATTCAGGAAAAACACATCATACATGCTGTTGTACCCAGTTCTACAACTAACTATTAGTGAAAACCATACATTACTCTCCCTGGCTACTGACAAATTCTACCTCACTGATTTCTCACATTCCAGTTTTAGCGAACAATGTCAACATCGAGCAGCAAAATCTCACGGTGAGCAGCATAAAAAGACAAGAAGAACAGAACATAAAAGAGATTAGTAAGGTCAGTCGCAGTACTTTTCTTGGGAACATCCTCCTCGAGGTGGTAACAAGACGTCTTCCAGAACTCCTCAAATTTCAGGGTGGAGCGAAGCAGTTCCTTCTCCTCCTTGCTGGCCTTGGAGCACGTCATCTCCGGCAGCTTGATCTCCTGCACAGCCGAACCGTCCGAATCGATCAAGCCAACGATGAGCCCAGGGAAACAGCATTGGAGGGGCGGGCACACAGATTCTACTACCACGAACTAGGGATGATATTGGTACGCAAGGCGAGGGCGAGCAGAGAGAGGAGGAAGGAACTGACCGGGAAGTTCTCATACTCCTTGTGGTTGCCGCGGTAGTCGAACGCCGACCCTCTTCCCCTCCCCCGGCCTCCTCTTCCGCGACCGCGGAACGCCATGGCGAGGACGCGTCGAGGCGGCGGCAGGCAGACGGATACGGAGAAAGCGGAAGAAGGCGTCGGCTGCGGAGCAGCGTTTTTCGGAGGGGGGATGGTGGTGGGCGCTCGCGGAGGAGCTCGAGCGTGCGCGTGGAGGGCGCACAGGGGAGCCGTCGACGGCGGCGGCGCGGCGGTACAACAACAGCAAGTAATCATCGGTTCGTCACAGACACGGGCTGCGCATGATGTGGGCCTCGGGTGGCGAAGTGTACAAGCAGGCCGTGTGGGGCTTTTTACGTAAGTGGGCTATTGTGGGCTAATAGTTGCCGTCGTTGCAAATTGCAATATGGGCTTCTATGGCACGGAAAACCTATACGTAGGCCGCCGGACGGGTTCCTTATGATAGAACAGCTTTAAGATTCGGGCGGATCCTATACGTAGGGCGGGCGACAGGATCGTTTCGTCAGAACGGTGTTTGAGATTCGTGCGTTCTTTTTCCGCCGTCCAGCTTCCACGGCGGTTCGTGCGCGTCTTCGCTCTTCTCCCTCCCGTTCGAGCGGCTCCTCCCTTTCGAGCAGCTCCTCCATGGCCGACGAACAGAAGGACGGCGAGGCGCCACCTCCGGCCATGTCCACGGCCGGCACCATTGCAAACGGCCGCGGCCCTGGTTCTCCTCCGCCTGCCGCCCCACCTCCACCCGCCCTCGGCCTCCCAGCTCCCGCCCCGACCTCGCCCAGCCAAACCCTAGGTCCGGCCAATCCGGCATCGACGCGCGGCGCCGAGGGGAGTTCAAGCCAGCCTAGCCTTGGAATCTCGATGCAAGGTGAGCTCCTATCCAATGTTGAAGTATATTTGAAGTTTTGTTTGCCTGTGGCTGAGATCCTTGCATTTGTTCTTTGAAGGCGACGACTATTCGTTCGAACTTGATGGCCAAAACCAACTGCCGGCAATCGCAAATGAGGTGCCTGTTTCAGGTTTTGTTCTTCAGCAGGTGCGGATCACCTGGACTACCCCGGATTTTGGCTCAAAATACTTTTACTAATTCAATCTGGTCCATTATAATTCATAAACCTAAGCTCATGCCTATGTAGCCTGCTCCGATAGTACACAATCTGTCCGTAGAGGATGTTTCATGCTAGAAACAAATCATATGTCTTCATTCTTTGTTCCTTTCCATGGACATCAGCTGCTGGCCATGGCATCCAGATCTCCCTATGGCAGCTCTCCCAGGCTGCCTCCTTTAGCTGCCGGTGTGCGCTTGATCCCAGCGTATGTCTCACCGTTCCTCACCCAGGAAACTAGCTACTTGATCAGAGACCTTGTTCAGTGCTTAGGTTCTGGTATCTTAGGTACTGGTCGGTTCAGCCATGAGTTACATTGGAATTGGAATTCAAGTTGTTGAGGAAAAATGGCTAAATTGTAAAATTTCTCCACAAAAATTCCTCATAAGAACATGAACACATCTCTAGACCAATTATGCTTACGCTCATCAACAATAAAAAATCAACATTATATTGAACATTGTTAAATTTATGACCGAATTACTGTGTAATGCGTATTTTATACTCTAACTTTGTAGTTCACAATATTTATGTGCACACCCTACAATTTGTTTTCAGGATGCTGGTTCTGGTACTAGAGCTAGTGGATATGCTCCTTCAAACAGTTCTGGTTGGCGATCAGTATGGAAGAAACCTGAAATGTCTGTTCCCAAATCTAAGCGGAGGTATGCCTTACTATTCTTTCTGCTGTTTAATTTTGAAACTTATGTGCTAGCTATGTCAATTCTATCCGACGTGATGCTGGCAACTGTACTAGTTAGTTGTCTATTTTCTAAGAATTTTGTCATGATTTTTATGCTGCAAGGTTGGATGGTGTGTTCCAGTTGGTCATTCATCCGTTGGATTTTATGATTGTGTACAACTACAATGTTTTCAGTTGCATTCATGGTTTTCTTCAGAGAATTTCAGAGAAACGGGTTTTCTAGTAGTAAAATTATTCTTTTTTTTGACACGTACTAGTAGTATTATTCAGTACTAGGTTACCTGGACAAATTACCCTAAAATGGATTCAGTTAGTTGATTAGAATGAGGTGCATTAATTGAACTAACACCCTTATAATGATATGGTCCGAGTGTTTCTGACAACAAACCATTTGTTCATATGGGAATCGCGTGCAGACTGGATTTATGCGCCCTACATATATGAATTTGGGATATTTCAAGATGTCAAGTTGTTGACTGGACTGACAGCAAAGAGACAGTCACTGCAGTTTGTTATCGACCTGATGGAATGGTACTTTGAAATATCCTTTCTTTGATAAAGTTTTGCCGTGCGATCATTTTTTGATCTTCTTGAAAGTTTTTTTTTTTTTGCTGATTCAGGGCGCAGAGGTGGGGACAATAACAGGAAATTCCTGCTGTTAGGATGCATCAGGTAATTATTTGTTGTTCTGTCCATGAGTTACGCTTGATGTTTGTGTCCCCTGTTACTATCAGCAAACTAATGTTTGTCGATACGTAGCTTCAAGTAGCGACAACATTTTTTGGTTAAAATGCCACCATCGTTTGCTCGCAAATAGATGTATATGCAAATTGCCTATGATGGAAACATAATGTTTCGTTCTTGTTATGAGAATAGCGATGGCTAGAGTATTGCTTCTCATAGCTGAATACATTCAGATCCACGCACAAAAGCATTTCCTCATTCCAGAAAATGTTGATTATTTCTAATCAAAAGATTGATATAGGTATAAAAAAAATTTGATACAGTGTTACATGTGTCAACATGGAAATTTAAAAAATTGTTGATTCAGGGTTACAAAAATGTTGACACAGGTTTAAGGAAATGTTGATTTAGTGTTTCAAAAATATTGACACATGTAACACTCTTCGTTGACATGGATTATGAATTTTGTTTATTTCAGAAACAGTTGATTCAGGGTTACAAAAATGTTGATAAAGGTTTTAGAAAATGTTGGTGCAAGGTTACAAAAATGTTGACGCATGTAAAATTATCCGTTGACATGGAAATTTAAATTTTTTCCTCATTACAGAAAATGTTGATTCTGTCTTACCAAAAGGTTGTTTCAGGTATAAAAAATTGTTGATTCACCGTTACATGTTTCAACATAGAAATTTAAAAAAATTGTTGATTCATGGTTACATAAATGTTGATATAGGTTTAAGAAAATGTTGATTTAGTGTTTCGAAAATGTTGACACACGTAACATTCTTAGTTGACATTGATTTATTTTTTTTTTATTTTAGAAATTGTTGATTTAGGATTACAAAAAGGTTGATACAGGTTTACAAAAATGTTGATTCGGTGTTACAAAAATGTTGGCACATGTAACATTAATTGTTGACATGGTAATCTAAATGTTTTGCTCATTTTCAGAAAATGTTGATATAGATTTTTAAAACGTTGATTCAGGGTTACAAAAATGTTGATACAGGCACTAGCAAATTCTCACGACATAATTGGTAGTGTTATGAAAATGTTGACCCATGTAAAAAATTTTGTTGGCATGGAAATTTAAATTTTTTCCTCATTTCAGAAAATGTTAATTATGGGTTACAAAAATGTTGATTTAGGTTTAAGAAAATGTTGATTCAGGGCTACGAAAATGTTGACCTGTACTAAAATTGTTGACATGGGTATTACAAAATGTGCTCATTCTAACGAAAATGTTGATATAGAGATAAAAAAATGCTTACAAATATACTGATCTAGGAATTTATTACTGTATCGTAAATGATGATCATCAGGATCATTATACAATGTCTTAACCTACACATCGTCACACATGTTTTTGAGAATGTATGAATCAGTAACTGTATTCTATCTTAAAATAGTGATTTTTTTGCACTAATTACTGAATTTTTCTAGTAGTCAGAATCTGATCTCATTGGTTGTAGAAAGAAGCTAGTAAAGAAGGTTCTTTTTTGAAATGTCATTGAGCTTCAAATCTTCCTTTTCTTCTTCGAATTAACTTTGGATGCAGGTTTCATTTGCCCTTTTTTTTTTTTTGCCAGCTCTGTCGCACTGCCTGAACACCTTCTTTTGCTTGTAATTGTATCTTTTCCTCACTGCATAGCCACTTGGAAGACCATGCAAATTGGTGTACCTCTGAGCCTCTTCTAGTGTGCTGAAAAACATTGCAACACTAAGTTCTGTTGAATGTTCGACCTCTCATGCACTAGGAAAAATATACTCACCTCTTCCCGTGATTGTTTCCTTTTCCTCGTCATCTAAGAATTCAACATCACTATCTATTTCTGGCACATTAACAACTAGAGTGCTGAATGTATATGGAGGTGGCATATTTTTGGTTCTATTGTCTGAAGCATGTTGACTTGGTTCTTGCACTTGAATATTCAAGTACTATGTTTTTTTTTGCTCATTCTGAATAATGATCATTGTGCTTGTTTCAGGGCTTTGAACCTTCCTCACTGCGATGACTTTTACATGTTTGTTGCTTCTGAATATTCTTCACTGTGCTTGTTTTAGGGTTTTGAACCTTCCTCACTGCACTAAATTTGCTTGTTTGCTACTTCTCAATATCGCTCATTAGGTTTTTTTCTCTCCCTACGATAATTTCACTGCTTGTTTCTATTTCAGTTACTTTCCTTCAAGTCCAAATTTTATGTAAAATTTATCAACTTAATTACTTCATCTTGATTAAGATATTATTCCTCAAATAACAGAATCATAAGTATACTAGCTTCATTGTGCTTGTAATATCAGAATCATGTTGGGTTTCATTTTCAGGGAGTTCTTCAAGGAATTTCAAAAGCGCAATGGGATTTCTAAAGAGTTGGTTTCATTTTCAGGAGTTCTTCAAGGATTTTTAAGAGAGCAATGTGATTTCAAAAAGAGCGAGCTGCTGTAGTGTAATCATTTCGTGTTGGCTGCAGTATAACATTAGTTATCTGAAATACTATGTAATTTAAATATTGAGTTGTTGAAGAATAGAAATTAGTGTCTTTGTAATTGTTGACCTGGCTACTGAACAAATAAAGTCATGAAACGGAAAATGTCTGGCGCATTTTAAGTCTGACGCATTTGAAATACTTAAATGTGAGTTTAATTTTGAAATTGTAACTTCATTTTATGAGTTGTAAGTTTGCGGTCCCCACCCGTTGTTTTTCCCCTTTATTAACCCACGTTACCCGCAAAAAGTCTGGCGCGTTGGAGGCTTGGAGCGTTCTGCCACGCGCAAAAACAGCTCTGGGCGAGCGAGCGCTCCGCGCGCGGGAATTAGTTGGGCTTCTTCGTAGTTGGGCTGCGCACTACGTAATGGGCTTAGTGGGCCGTTCTACTGAACGTTAAACATCGGACGCCCTGCGCATAGGCGCTCCCTAAGATTCGTGCACGCAATGATCCAATGGCTCATCCGAGCGACACGTGGCGGATTTTTATTGAGCCGGGTGGGAGGAGAGAGAAAACGAATTGATTTTCAAATTTCAAACGCATTTTTCTCTCAAACCATAAGTCCGTTTTCGAATCCGTTTGAACCATCGTGTTGTTTAGAATTAATGCTACAAAATGAGATCCAACATGAATATTTTTAAAATTCAAAAATTTTGTCAATATTTTGAATCTACTATGGCAATATTTCTTTTGCACTGTGTCAACATTTTTAATGTACCATATCAACATTTTTTCAAAATGTTGAATTCATGTCTAAAAAATGTTGAAATAGATTGACAAAAATGTTGATTCTTTTATTTTCAAATGTTGATGATTTTGTTGGGCTGAGCTGTTCAAATTTGATAGGCTATTGGGCCGTTATATTGGTTGTTAATTATAGGACGCTATATGTATAGGAGCTCCCTCTATGGCATACTACTATCGTCAGTTCGAGGTGGATGGGAAAATCCTATAGCCCGCCCGATGGGATCATTTTGCTCGGACGCTTTGAGATTCGTGCAGATCGGAATCGAACGCCTGGCGCGCGCTGCGGCGTGGGATGGAGAAACCAGATTGTGCCACTGTCGTTCTCTGATTGGTGCGGGTGTGGAGTGGGGAAAAAGAAACGATTTGCAAACTTTAAACGCATTTTTCTCTTAAACCGTAAGTCCGTTTTTGAATCCGTTTAAACCGACGTGTTTGTTACAATTAATTCTTCAAAATGAGATCTAATATGAATATTTTTTGAATTTTTTAAAATTTAAAAAATTTCGTCAACATTTTGAATGTACTATGTCAACATTTTATTTGCACTGTGTCAACATATTAGATGTGCTACGTCAACATTTTTGACAAAAATATTGACTTTGTTTTTCAAAATGTTGACATAGGTTTATGAAAATGTTGAAACTATTATTTGAAAATGTTGATGGTCAGTTGGTGGGCTATGTTAATTTTAATGGGCTGAATTTGATAAGCTATTGGGTTGATTTATCAGTTAAATCCTGTAAGTCGTCCAATTCATAGCAGGTCCCAGGTGGATGACGAAGGGATTACAAACGTGAAGACTGAAGGCTCCCCGCGCATGTCCAAACTCCAAACGACGCCGTCGGTGAGCATGCGGCTCAGCGTGAGGGCGCGTGCGAAGGAGACGGTCTGCGCGTGCGAAGGTACTGTCACTACTGTGGCTCCGTCTGACGACGATGCACTGACTACTGCCGGCATTTTGACCAGAAGTACCTCCCTGTTGGGGCAGGGCGGCGACGGTGACGATTGTGCTAGTTTGTCCATCATGGATGCCGCTGCCTGATCGCTACTACAATGCAGGGTTCTCTGTTTCCGTGAGGATCAAGCTAATCTAAAGGTACGGAGGGGGTATACCACGATAAATCCAGCAAGAAAACTGAAACACACCAGATATTACAGGGTCTGTGAAGCAAGCACGTGCACTTGGCTACCGAGTAGCGACAATTCTGAATGCCTAGCGCCATCTCCATGGCAGTCGTGAGATTCACGTACGTGCTGCTAGACATCGTACGTGGACAACCAGCGTGTTCGTCTCGCTGCTTTGCAGCAGCTGCAGCAGCTACAGTGTTCGCAGTTATTTCTTCAGCAGCCGCTACAGTGTTTTTAGCAGTAGCTACAGTGTTCGTAGTTATTTTTCTGCAGCTACGGCCGCAGCTGCAGCGAAACGAAGGCCATGGCGATCTACGAGCAATGAGTCGAACCTGCAGTCCTGCATGGGATAGATGGTGTGCAAACACGCACGCGTAGCAACTGAAAACGTAAGGGCAATCAGTGTATACGTATACGTATACATGCCCACGCAAGAGCTAGCACATCTCGCTGCATGCATGCCTCTCATTCAGGTTTATTCATAGTTCTTTGAATCTTTGAAGCCACTTCATTATTTACAGTTTAAAAATCTCAATCCCAGTGACAAAATATACTTATTTCCTTGTACTAAACATGATCATGTATAGCATAAAAGCATAATTTGCCGATACAGCTATAGCCTTCATCATGCTCTGTGATGAGCTGCATGTTTTTACTGCCATGATGTATCGGTCGAATTTTTGTCAAAAATATAGGTTATCCTTCTCTCCGCACACCATGCTTGGTCCATGCTCCCTCTTATTTCTCATCTTGGTTTTGAGTTGAGAGCAGATCAGGCTTCATGTCATGTACGAGAAAGTGGACGACGTGGCTCGCTTTCGCCATAGGGCAGCAGCTAGAACAACATCAACAAAGACGGTCACCGTGCTCCTCCTCGATAAGCATGACATCAAATTGCAGCAACCAGATTATCCTTGTCTCTACAGGCATGCATTGTGTTTGATGTGCCCTGTAAGAATAGCCAGCAGTTGATTAAAATCACCGGTTTGAAATAAATTTGCATGAATGAGTGGTAGCATGATCAGATCAGCATTGTTGTGCCTCAAGGTGGTTCTCTTCTGCATCAGAGTTCGTTAGACATTTTAATTATGTAGTCCTGATCCTGTTGACTTCAACCATGTATGAGTGGTAATCTATTGTTTTCATGGTGCTTAGTTTGACTGGTCATCCATGCCCGTAGTGTCCATCAATTCAATTTCAGTTACACCAGTGTTGTTCTTGGTCCATCAGTTCAATTTCAGTTTCTAATCTTTTGAATATGTATCAGGTTTAAGCACACAAGTGGCCTTGTACTTTTAATTAGTTCCTTCCATTAGCATCTGAGGTACCGTAGTTTATTTATTTTATTCATACCATGAAATCTCTTGCTGAAAGCAAGGTATTCAAATTTTTGCTTTCTACATTTTTTTTGTTTTGCTTATCCGTAGCAACGCAGTCTATGCGCTTTTTCCGAAAGCCATAGACAAAAATCAGGAAAATCGAGGACGTACACATACACATCACGTAATATAGCAATTACTCAGTTCCGAGGACGCCGATCCCATGCCACCGGCCGGTGCCCGACGATTTACTCTCGGCAAACCCTTGGGCACCCGGCAAACTACGGGTTTCCCGTAGTGCAGTAACTGCATCGACGGCCACTCTGAAGCTCTGCTTGAGAAGATGCCTTCTCGGGAAGGTGCCTTTGGCTTTGTATTTCCCCACAAGGCGCATCGGTAGTGCCAAACAGGAAGCCCTTCCCTGCACGCACTGCAGGTCCCGGAGCCGGGAACCATGTGGAGGTAATGCTCCTTGTGGAGCGTGCTGTGGATCACCTGGGGCAGCATCGTGCAGACCGGGTGCACGACGAAGCCGCACTGCGCGCAGCAGTAGACGAAGCTCCCTCCCGGGGGCGCAGTCCTCGCGGCACACGTCGCACGCCCAGCTCGGCGCCCTGGTCATCAGAGTCAGCCCGCCACCGCGGCTGCGCGGGATGCGGCTCAGGCTGATGGCGTGCCACGGGTGCGCGAAGAAGGAGATGGCCTGCTTGAAGTAGTCGGCGCAGGCCTCGTGCGCGTCGAAGTTGCAGCTGCTGCACCGGTAGCCGATGTGGCCGGCGAGCTTAATTGGACCCGCACAGGTCGCAGCCGTGGCCGGCCGTGAGGCTGTACTGCGATCGCACCAGCGGGTGTGGGTCGGCGAAGTGTATTCGGCTAGACGCCATGACTCCGTGGTCTTCTGAATGGGTGCTGGTTTGTGAGGCGGCCTTTTGGTTTGGTTGGTTGTCGTCTCCTTTGAAGAAACAAAGCATTGAGGAGCCAGCTACATATAGCATACATTTGTGAAATGTGAAGCCTTCGTGGATCGAGCTACCAAAGTATAAAATGCTTTATTAGTAACTCTTTGTAAACTCGATCATTGAAGTCTTATTGTTGTGAAACTACACAAGTGAAGTATGTATACATAAATGCATCGCTAGAGATCCAAAGGAGATGACCGGTACATTCATTTCATTATTCTTTTTTTTATTAATTTTCATTTCATTATTTGATCTTTTAAAATACTTACAACACATATAATTATTCATATAATCAGTAACTGATTGACTGAAAATCGGTTGTGGGAGTTGGTAATATTGCACTAATGTGTCAATCAAATATGACACCAATTGATGTCTTCAGGCGCATCAATATAGCCTAGAACAATTTCATCTTTTGACCACCACAGATCGCTTAGTATTCCTATGTTCAGTTTCCATAGATCGAGGCATCTTTCTACAAGGTCAGTAATTCTGCCCGTTGTTAAGAATAAAATGCTCAAGTATCCACAAGGCTTAGGCCAGTCTCAATGGGCCTTTCATTTGACATTTATTAGGTGACACATAAACAAAATAGGTGACATGGCAAGGTATTTAATATGAAAGAGGAATGAAGCCTTTCATTAGGATGAAAGCGTAGTGACACTCTTTCTAAGTAAATGAAAGGAGAATGAAAGGTGCATTGAGAGTTTTTTTTCTTTCATATGCAAAAAAAGTGGATCCCTATTGGTACACCTATGCAACAATTTAATGTCTCATTCAGTTTATGGGGAACTGTGAAATGAAAGTGCATCTCTCAGTGCACTCTTTCATTCTCCTTTCATCAACTAAAAAATTGATGTGTCATACTTAAAAAATATGAAATGAAAGACACCACTGAGAATGGCCTTAGAAACTTTCTGTTCTTTCAAATGCAGTTTTGTTCCACAAAGTGAAAACTTTATGTTTTGGGCAAACCTTAGAATATATATAGAGACTTGGTCGCCCCTGTGATTTCTAGGTTTTGGATGCCAACTACACAACTGGAATTGGTACTATTTGTATTGACACATATGAAATTGGACAACATGGCCGCACATCAGAAGCATGTAGAGATACCAGTCTTTGTTATTTGTTCCAAGAACAATTCAGAAGAACATTAAAATAAGGTTTCCTAGCTAACAAGCAGGAAGATGAACAGAGCTATTCTGAACATAAACAAATTTTGTTAGGAAGAATAGCTTTTCCTATACACATAAAAGATGGAAGCAGGATGAGTTTGTTTCAGTCAATGTGCGTAAATTTAAATGATGAATTTTATTTTGATTAAGTTCTTTTTTTCTCCCTTACATTGTACTCCCTCCATACTCATATTAGAGGGCGTTTAGGACATGATTTAGCATACCAAGGAGTCATTAACTACAGGATAAGTTTCCCCGAATGCCCTTATTAAATATAGTCTCGGGTCGACTTCATTCCCTTGAGTTGCTCCACCCGAGTGGTTGGTTTCACTAGTTCCCATGCGGAGCACGTCGATTTTGCATGGGACCTGTACCGGAGTCGAACCATCAGATATGTTCGTGCGTTTTTTTGTTACAGATACATGCGTGCGTTTTTTTTTTTTTAGATGGATATACGTGCGTGCGTTGCCAGCGTGGGTAGCATTTTGATCTCGTGCGCTCCATGTTTCGCGTCCGACGTTTGCATGGCGCGTGCCTTTGCGAGCGTGGGTCGCATTTTTTTCGCTGTTTCGTGTCCAAAAACTGCATCTGGTTTGTTTGCTCGCGTGCGCATTTCGCGGTTCCACTTCCGAATATTTTATCTCGCGCGTGCATGAGCGAAACTGCGCGACGAGCGGGAGAGCCTGCGTGTTTAATTCTCGTCCGCGGAAGCCAAGGAATCAAACGCCTCGGGAGCGCGGCACCGGGGGCAAAAACGTCTGGGGGAGGAGTTCACAGACTAGGACGCCCTCTTTTGTGAAAATTTCTCAAAGCTCAGAACGCCCTCTTTTACAAGTATGGAGGGAGTACGGAGTAGTTCGTACTTATCTATACGGTTTACTCTAGTGTGATATTTTATGACTCAAATATACTCTATAATGCTTTAAATATTGTAAAGTCCACATGTTCATTATTAATTGAGCACTTGATTAGTGTGGTACCATGTCTGCAACTGAAAATCTAAAACTTAATATACCACCGGGCAAACGCTGCTTTGTCAACGGGCTAGGCTGATTCTAATGCTAAATCAAATTATGGATGATCCTGTCCACCTAATAAACATTCTTGGTTTTGGCACATCCAGTTGTGCTGCAACTGACACTATTTTTTTCGAAAGTTCCGATACATTGTACCGGCATATATTAATAAGATAGAATGGAGTTTTTACAAGCGCGAGACACGCTAGTGCAACTGACACTATTATTGAGCAACCGAGATGTGCTGATGATTCTGTTCAACTGACTCTGATTTCTTAAAATCAAACCTTGTTTCATATTGTAGGACATATATGCAAGTGTCATTTTTGTCAACGCCCAATGTTCGATGAACTGGGGTAATATAATCAGTACCAATATTGGGTAGTTCTGGTAGGTGATGAAGCACTAAGTGGGGGTACCGACGGCAACTGATGCCATGTTCTGAATAAATCGAAAGCCAATTTGAGCAGAAGATAATTAATAACCTCTCAGATGGACATGCGAAGGTGTGCATTCCCGAAATTGAAACAAAAGAGTAAATTTGTGACAGTGGTTCGGTAGATAGCTAGGTTAGTATCGGCATTGAGAATCGAGAGGCGTGTGACCATGCGGGAATGGTGGTCAGGAGTGGAGAAGGAGCAGATGTGGATGCTTCAGTGCATTGACGTGATAGGGCAAGTGCATAACTTCACGTAGTGAAAAGATTCTTCAGCTTGTTGCGCGAGGAGTTCCTTTTTTAAAATGATAAGTGAATTGTCCTCCTCTCTATTAACTTAATTAGGTTTTTGAGTCAGTCAAAGAAAATATAATTGATTTTCACTTCTTCCTCATTGGTTTAGATTTTAGATGAGTTGATTGGGACATAGTAGCTCGATATGGTACGGTATCAGAATAAGACATCCTAAGTATGAATTTTGAGAGGTGCAACTAAAATATATACTCCCTCTGTTCAGAAATATAGTGTCCATTGAGTTTTGTCCTAAGTCAAACTTTTCAAACTTTAACCATTAATTATGGAAAAAAATATAAATATTGACAACACAAAAATGATGTTACTAGATTTATCATGAAATGAACTATCATAATATGTAACTCTTTTAATTTAAAATAATATATATTTATATATATTAATGGTCAAAGTTTAAAAAGTTTGACTTAGGACAAAATTCAATGGACACTATATTTCTGGACAGAGGGAGTATGTAGTTGGTTCCTATTTTCATATGTGATGCCTGAGCACCTAACAGAGCCTTCACATGAGGGAATCAGGGTGTTGAGTGGTTTGGACATTTCTCGAGAGCAATAAAGCAAATTACCAACAAAAATTAATTTACCATATTTCTGAATAAAGCTTTAAATATAAAAAAAAACTATATAGCAATTGAGCTAGAATGTTGGCCATTTAAAATTGAAACATTTGGTAACGGTGAACCTTCTTGTAGTCTCTATATGCAACAAGGCGAGAAAATATGGATCCCGAAAATAACATGGCCCAAAAGGCATCATCCATTCACAATACAATCAGTTACGAGATAGAGCAATAAAACCGAAAATGCAACTTAGAGGTTAAAAAAGGAAAATGCTAAAGCTACGTAATTTGTTTACGTAATTCCTACGCAAATGCTGACGTGTCACCTGAATCAAGCTAATCCTCCGTGAATCAAGCTAACCCCTAACCCTCCGTGAATCAAGCTGAACCAATAAGTTGCTGCCATGTCATCACGTGCGTACGAATTACGTAAGTAATTTCGTAACTGTAGCAATGCTGGTTAAAAAATGAAGTCGCAACAATCGTATAGACTAGCTCGCCGGCGCTGTCGGCCAGTATCTTAAACTCACGGAAACAGCAAAGCTGGGACACAAGAAATTACAGACGGCGCGCCACGGGTGCAGAGTAGGCTACAACCCATGCATCGACCAAAGCAGCGGCTCGTCAATGGCACACGCGACGTGCGTCCATTGTTACTGAGCACGACACACACACCCAAGCACATGCACACAGAAGAAGAAGAAAGTTAGAGAAGGCGACGGCAATGGCTCACAAGAGCATCTGCAGGACGCACAGGCACACCACGTAATTGGCTGAAGAGCAGCTCATGGGATGACTGCGGGACAGGCGGACACAACACCCGGTTGACCGTATCAGCGCGGCTGCGAGTGGTAAATCAATTGTTCATGGTCGCTGATAGAAGGTCGACCAACGGCGATCCCAAGACGCCGCCGGTGGCAACACCGATCGCGACATCGAAGCTTTGCTTGAGAAGAAACTTGGCTATGGCAGAGCAGCGACTCTGTTTGGCTTTCGCAGGGGCTGCAGGGGCACCGTAGCCTCCGGGGAATAAAGGAGGGCAGTATCCCTGGATGGGAGGGCCGCCGTACATGTTCGGGATGAAAGGACTGTATCCCGGGATGGCAGGAGCAGGACAGTATCCCGGGATGGGATGCCCGTATCCCGGCATGGCTGGGATGAAACCTTGGAAGAAAGGGTTGAAGCCTTGCATCGTGACAGGAGGGCCGCCGTAGTAGCCACCCTGGCCGGCAGGCGCGAAGCCGCGCTGGTCGACACCTCCGTAGCTGCCTTGGTGGTCGGCAGGGCCGAAGCCTCGCTGGTCGACACCTCCGTAGCCGCCCTGGTGGTCGGCAGAGCCGAAGCCTCGCTGGTCGACGCCTCCGTAGCTGCCTTGGCCGCCGTGGTCGTCGGCAGCGGCGGCGAGCTCGTCGTCGAGGGCGCACGCGATGTGCAGCTTGAAGTTGCAGTCGCAGGAGCAGACGTAGTGCCACAACGGCAGGCTCCCGTGGCACGCCGCGCAGGACCGGGACGGCGAGGTGACCATGCGGAGGACATGCCCCGGATGGACCGGGCTCTCGACCGTCTCCGGGAGCAGCGAGCAGAGCGGGTGCAGGTCGAAGTCGCACTCGGCGCAGCGGTACACGAAGCTCGCCGGCGGGCAGGCCTCCCTGCAGAGGTCGCAGACGTGGCCTACGCAGTCGCCACCGCCGGGTGTTCGGATGAGCTTGAGGGCGTGGCGGTCCGCGAAGAAGGCGATGGAATTGTCGGCGAAGTGGTCGGCGCACGCCTCGTGGATGCGGATGTCGCAGTCGTCGCAGCAGTAGCTGGCCATGCCGGCGAGGTCGAGGAGGCAGATGTTGCATGTGTGAGTGGAATCGTCGCTGTATTGCGTTTTGAGGAGGAGGTGGCGTGGGTCGACGAAGTGTTTTTTGTGCTGGTACGCCATGGAGTCGACGTACTGCTTGTGGCTGTCTTCGCTTTGGAGAAGGGGGTTCTGAGATTGAGCCTGCACTCCGGGCCATGGGGTCGAAGGAGCTAATTATATATACTAGCCTATCCTTGGCATATTGGCTTGTGTTTTTGAAAACAGTTAGTGGCACACAGCCCACACAATTATTCATGTATTATTTGACATTTTATATATCAAGTGTGCTTTACCTTACTCGATTCTCTAGTTGACGAGCTCCTGTTTTCTTTTTTTTACTGTATCCGTCATTAGTTATGCGGTCCGAACACTCTGAACTCGTCTTCAACTAACCCATGCATGGCAACCATGTTAATGCATGCAGTAGTACCGCGTCTACTATGCTGCCCGCTTATATGCATTACTTTGCCAACGCGTTACGCTGTGCATCTTACAATAATAGGAGTATTATTCAGTAAAATAACTATGGAAGACTAGGATACTTGGTCACCGTGCCGAACAATAATATTATGACACCTTGCGTTACAACTAACAAATGCTTATATATGATTGACAAACTGCCCTGCCTACATCACAATACCAGCGTTTAAAAAAAATCACCAAAAAGGGACATCTCAGTTTTTATTAAATTTACTGTTCAGTTCTTCGAATAAGGGCAAAGTCGCCCCTCATGGAACATTCTGTATATATATATTGTCGAACTGGGTACTCAGTCATGTCTCATATGATTGCACGACGACACTCTTTCTTTCAAAATACAGAATCTGTCCAACTAAAATTACTTGATATATGTCCACTTATGTTGCAGTTTCTGTTGATATTGATTGGGCAGCGGAAATTTATTTATGGTTTCCTTCGGTTGGATCACAATTCCAAAATTCATAATCACTTCAAACAAGTCAGTCTTGTCTCAGTTTACAGAACTCCAGATGCAACAGACTACGAAAACACACAGCAATTAGTGACATAGTACAACATCCATAATAAGTTAGCAACACAATATTGATCATATAGTGAAATGGAAACATGTGCTAGGGATTCTTGTGCCGGTGAGATATGCTCACAAATTCAGATTAAGCCTAAGTTGCAGAACAGCCCCAGTTCCCTATTCATTCTAAACCTTGCAAACTGTACAGTAGCTTGTAGGCTGATGGTATTTAGTTTATGCTGAAAAAAATGAAAGAAAGTGAGGTGATATAGAACTAAAACTCACCATGCCATATACAAGGTGATCTCAATGGAGCCAAACCACTCAACCAAACACAAGCTTAATTTGGTCCTTGCACAACAAAAAATGGCTTGGATAAAGACTAGGTAGGCTCTCATGCAGAGCCTAGCTAGGCCACCGAACCAATCACAACCTATGTGTGAGGCTATACTTGCTTCCCGAAAACAACATCATCTAGCTACCTGCTATTTGCACCTACATGAGGTAGCAAATAATCAGGATAGAGAGCATGCTTGTACATGATAGGGGCAGGGAAGACAAACATAGTCACATAGGAATCTGGAAAGACCATTATTTTGTTAAAGGTGTGAAACGAACAAACTAAATTGTTTGGATGAGTAAAATAGACTTTTCCATCTAAAAATGACAGTGGGAGCAGTGTCACCATGAAATTTTGGACAGCCATCACGGCGAGGAAAGCATAGAGATCAAAGTAGGACTTCCTGTAAATGTTGAAATTGCAGAACCTTGCAGCAGGTCAGTAGTATCATGGGATACTCGGCTGCAGTGGAAGCCCAGAGGGTATGCATCAAAAGTAACAACTGTTGGAAATATGCGCATCATTCTAAATCCTGATTTTAGTTTGAGACAGGTTTCATAGACATTCAAAACCGTGATGCAAAGCAATTCTAGCAGTAGGTTGTACAACACTAAACAAAGAAGAGGCGACATCAACTTACGTTGGGTTTGTAAGTGTGCTTCATCAGGCACGATTAGTAGACGAAGCGAACCATCGATGTAGACGTAGTTCACCTAAATGTTCCAGCCCCAGTGCAGTCAAGCTTGACTGGTTGACGTCACTATGGAAGGACAGAAGATCAGGCGCACCGGGGTGCCTCATGCTCAGGTCGCGGCACCGCGTGGTGCGGCAAGGAAGGACAGTCAAGCTCTCGACGGAGGGTGCCGGAACTCAACCGAGTTTCGGGCACTTTGTAGAACGACATGCATGCTTGTAGAATGGTAGAATCATAGACGAGGCGCAGACTTGGATCGTGGCAGGTGCCGAAAACATGGGCAAGTTGAGGGAGTGCGTTGTTGGCTAATATGGGTGTAAATTTGTGACCTTTAGGGTCACCTCCAACTCTCTTAATTTAGTTCAATCAAATGAACTAATTTTTCAAAATAAACGTTTATTTTGAAAAACTAGTTTATTTGATTGAACTAAAGAGAGTCAGAGTTGACTAAAGGGTCATCAATTTACATTTTTATTGTCTAATATGTGTAGGGTGTGTGTTGGGTGTTCTCTTTTCATGTTATACACAACCATATTGTGAGGGTCACGAACGCTTTGAGCGTGGCGCGGTGTTGTAACAAACGTTGTAGCAAACTCTTTTGTTCTTAATTGAAAGATAACTCTCCTGTCTATTCTTGAAAAAGGTTGTATACTGCCGGAACTACGCACAGTTTGTGGGACTGACATGCGTGTGGTGCGGATTGGCATCAGCGGAACAGGCCGGCGCCTCGAGCACAAAAGCGTCTCCACGGTCATGACGTGCGCCAGGCAGGCAGGGACTCATCGGCAGCCACCACACCCGCATCCTGGTTGTTCAAGATTGTCTTGCAGGATGCTCAAAGGCTTCGGCTCGATCGAACACAAGTTCAAGAACTTTTCTATATTTTTTCATCATTCATATATTGAAGGGAACAGAAGACAACATGAGTGTAATCGGATACAGTTTAGGTATGTAACACGTACAGATAGAGGGGGCAATCAAGCAAAACACAACGTAGACGATACTAGTAGCTAGATCACGGTAACGTCGATGGGTGGAGCACTGATCACGTACAATACAGACCGATCATGGGTTTCGGTACCACTTTTTCTACATATTACCGATCGCATAGTCGATGGGGTGGAGCAGTGGCGACAGGAGCCCACCGGTGAACACATTCGCCACTTTGAGGCCAAACATGCCGATCTTGAGAGTAACCTTGACAGCTTTGAGGGTAGCTTTGAGAGCTCCGTTGGATTCCCTTCCACGCGTCAGCAGGAAAATGCACCGCGGGTGCACGTCGTAGTTGCACGGCGAGCAGTGGAACATGTAGCACCCAGCCTGTGAGGTCTCCCTGCAGACGTCGCACCCCCGGCTGGCGCCCAGGCGGCCAAGGGTGAGCTCGTGCTCGCGGTGCTGGCCGAAGTTGATGGAGCCCGGGAGCCCGAGGCACGCCTCGTGGATGTTGAAGTTGCACTCGTCGCAGCGGTAGCCGGTGCCGGTGACGACACGCTCGCACGCGGCGCAGGGGTAGGTCGACGCCTCGCTGTAGTGGTACCTTGTGAGCGGGTGCTGCGGGTGGAAGAAGCCGCTCTTGATGGTTGCACTTGCATTGGCAA
Source organism: Eragrostis curvula (assembly GCA_007726485.1). Classification (NCBI taxonomy): domain Eukaryota; kingdom Viridiplantae; phylum Streptophyta; class Magnoliopsida; order Poales; family Poaceae; genus Eragrostis; species Eragrostis curvula. The sequence goes on from CM017442.1 coordinate 7,436,845, forward strand.
CTGCTGCCATCTCGATGGACTGCTTGCTACGTACTCCCTCCATACTCATATTAGAGGGCGTTTAGGACATGATTTAGCATACCAAGGAGTCATTAACTACAGGATAAGTTTCCCCGAATGCCCTTATTAAATATAGTCTCGGGTCGACTTCATTCCCTTGAGTTGCTCCACCCGAGTGGTTGGTTTCACTAGTTCCCATGCGGAGCACGTCGATTTTGCATGGGACCTGTACCGGAGTCGAACCATCAGATATGTTCGTGCGTTTTTTTGTTACAGATACATGCGTGCGTTTTTTTTTTTTTAGATGGATATACGTGCGTGCGTTGCCAGCGTGGGTAGCATTTTGATCTCGTGCGCTCCATGTTTCGCGTCCGACGTTTGCATGGCGCGTGCCTTTGCGAGCGTGGGTCGCATTTTTTTCGCTGTTTCGTGTCCAAAAACTGCATCTGGTTTGTTTGCTCGCGTGCGCATTTCGCGGTTCCACTTCCGAATATTTTATCTCGCGCGTGCATGAGCGAAACTGCGCGACGAGCGGGAGAGCCTGCGTGTTTAATTCTCGTCCGCGGAAGCCAAGGAATCAAACGCCTCGGGAGCGCGGCACCGGGGGCAAAAACGTCTGGGGGAGGAGTTCACAGACTAGGACGCCCTCTTTTGTGAAAATTTCTCAAAGCTCAGAACGCCCTCTTTTACAAGTATGGAGGGAGTACTACGTGAGCTGCTGAGCTGGGCTGGCTGCCGGGCCGGGGCTGGTGCTGCTCTATGCGGTTGAACTTCAAGGTTCTTTCTGTTCCCTCTCCACAGACAACGTACGCGCATGTATTTATAGGAGAATTTTTACAGCTCTAGCTACGTACTGCATACTACTACTGTTTTACTAAGCAGACTCAACTAGTGTATACTGTTCTAAGCATGAAGCTCCTGGCCGTTTGAATCTACCAAGCCCGTCCACCTCAGGAAAGCCGCAAAATCGGCTGGTTCGGAGTAACCTCGTATGAACGTCGTACGCGCTGTGTTGACCCCGTCTCATGGGACCACACGCATCGCTGCCGACATGCTCGGTAAGCGAGTCCCCGAAATTCGTTTGTCCGTAACTCCACGAGGCCACAAGTGCCCAGCGAGGGGACAGGCACGTCGAGAGACTGAGAGAGGGTGACGACATAGCCACCACCGTCATCGGATTGTGACGACGCTGGACCTCGTCACGACGAGAACGGTCGCCGACTCGCTGTACGTGTGCCGGGCAAAGCATCGCGCACGACTTCGCGTCAGGATCAATGCAGTAGCAGCGGCGGCACGGCTTCGAGAATCTGCCGCGGCGAGATTTGAGGAATGTGTTCGTTTCATAGGGTCTAAATTTTATAAAGGTCATATCAAAAATAATTTTGTTATTTAGGAGTATTAAATAAAATTTAATTATAAAACTAACTGCAGAATTTCTGGTCTAATTGCGAGACGAATCTAATGAGGGCAATTAAGTGGTGATTAGAAGATGGTTACTATAGCATCACTGTAGCAAAACATAGATTCCTTAGGCTCATTAAATTTATCTCATAAAAAACATCTATCTCTCAAAAAGGTTTTGTCATTAGACTTTATTTAATGCTTCTAAATAATAAGATTCTCTTTGATGTGACAGACCTAAAATTTAGATGGAAGGAGACGAACGCACCCAATATTGTAACATACGTATCGGAATAAACAACATGACCGATCTTTTGCATTTTTGAAGTCCTCTGCTTCGCCACTTTTTATCCTTTTTTATTTTTTTGCAATTATACAGTACAATCCAAACATTTTTTTTATCTCCTTTCAGTAGCCTTTGGCTGTTGGACTATCCGCGAGATCTTGTAGAGTTTGTGTCATTTGTTGGGTTATATGATTGTGTCATAATTATGTGTTTTTGGACAAATCATTTGTACTTTCATATTTACAAATTCATAAACAGGAGAACATATGTCAGCTTCCGGGTCGCTACGACAGGAGGAGAGGACCATCCCAGGTTGAAGACGGCATGCAATTTACTTGAAAGTACAACAATGGAGATCTTTGTCACTTTGAATTTTCCGCAAGGATGAGACTGGCTCCCAGTCAACGTCGCGATAGTGGAAATTCATCACAGCGGCGGCTGCTACTTCTGGACTCAAACAAATGTAAGCAATCCCTAAAGGCTAAAACCACTATTGTCTCTAACTGTATTTTTATTTTTGTTAATTAGTGCAATAAATTGTATGTGTAAATGTGTCCTGATATTTTTAGGAAATCAAGATGCTTGGTGCTCTATATTGAGAAAGAGATTGCAGGAAAGGTCTTGAGTCTTGACAGATTCAATTATATATTATTTAAGGACAGTTATGTTTTTATCTTCACTTTGAATTATAATTGTGATTTTACTTTTAAATTTTTAGCTTTGTGATTTTACCTCTATTTTTTAACATGAAACCAAAATTTTGGTACGATTTGCCAACATTTTGAACCTAAAAGATACTGGAGATTTTCCACCACTGCATGAGCATGTAGAAGACCTTGGAGATTTTCCTAGTTCTGCCTGCTGCTGCAGATAAAATCCCAACACACCAATTTGTTTGCAAGGCAGGAAAGGAAATTATTTCTTGAATCTGCGCTGAATGATCCCCTCCTATTATCTCCAAGTAAATATGTTAGATCGGCTGGCATGGAAGAACAGATCTTCATGAGTCGATCTTTCTCTCTAGTCCATTCTTTTCCTTCTGGATCCACGTTCCTGCCGTGCTTTGCTAGGAGTGAAGAAGTTTATGCACAAAAATAAATGGCGAAATAAGATGTGGCTTTAGCCACAACACACTTCAACTCTCGTATTTAGTTGTGGCACACTCAATAAATATGATTTTTTAGCTGCAGCACACTAAACAAGAGGAAGCAAAAAAAATTAACTTTATTTTTATCTCATTTCAAGAAATACATTACAATTTAAAACTTTGCACAATGATGAATGATACATTATTATTGCATTTCCTATCCATGTCTTTTAAAGAATTTCACGCTCTGGCTCTTACTAACTGTGAGTCTTAACGTCAACAAAAATATTGCGAAGAGAGTAATAAAAAAAAACTCGACCTGCGGGAGTATGACGGCCTCTGGGCTTTTTTTTACGAGAGAAGACCTTCTCACGCAGGTCAAGAAAACTCCCGAACCCCTGCCTCATCTTTACACAGCGGCACTGTAACCCGTGTGAGAACGACCAACGACCTAAATCGGGTCTTAGTCCTGTGCTTTGGCCGTGAGACAGACGAGTGGATTTTTTTAACCTCAGCCTGAAATTCACTCCCACCCAGAATCAAACTCGAGACCTGAAAAGGTGCCGCTGGAGCTCCTAACCACTTGGCGAAGAGAGTAATAGGTTGTAACACTTCCTTAAGACGTCAACATTCGGCAGAAATGGACTAGGCGTGCAGTGACAGTCCGTGTGACTCAACTCCATACCGATACAGCATTTGCCCAGGGAAATCGATTTGTACGCTACATCCCACTTTGGTAATTTCAATTACATGTGTGCTAGTACATTATATCCACGCCGTCGACTGTGCATCAGAGAGTGAAGTCTGTAGTTATGTGCTAAACTATCCTTCACAGATAAAAATCTGTAGGTATACATACATATGGATATGTTGTCACTGTTTGCCAACAAGCAGGTCGTGCCTCAGCTTTCAGAACTCCATATTATGCATCATATTACGGGAACGCGCAGCAACGAGCCAACGACCTACTACAACATCCATCCTAAACCATGAAACGGGTTGAAAAGGGAAGCAATCTGAGCGGCCGCGTCGTCTAAAAAATCGGAGCCGTAGCTGTGTCCTGTATCGTGCGGCTTCTGTTGTTGCGTCGTAGCATTCTTGCACTTTCATTCTTGCACTAGAACCTGCATGTCTTTCAATGAAAGCTTCCTGACATGTGCGTGTGGCGTCGTTGAGTATATTTGCGTTTGTTTTGTAGTGCAAGGCGGTGCGCTGGATTGGTGCTCTTGTGTACATCGCACTAGATTTCGTTATGGGTGTGATTGATGCAGTCTGTCTCACCCGGTTGTTTCTTGCAGGTTGAGTGCTGTCAAAGGCACTTCGGATTCGCCGTGTAGTCGATAGGTATTTTTTTGTGGGTGTTAGATTATGGGGGTGATTGGTCTCTTCGACCTTTTGTCGTTGTTTTTTATGTTCATGTCTGTCCTAACTCTGATTCGTTGCATGCAGCCGCCAGTGTGGCGCTACTTCTATGCATAAATTTACACGCAGACTCGTTTGCGTGCTTCAATGCACTGTTGTGTTAGCTCTGATTCTTATTTTCTTCAATTCGATGCATGAAATTAAGTCGTCAACTTGCACTAGCGATTTGAGGCGCTGCTGGAGATTGGAGAAGCTCACCAGGCACAATAACGAGGCCAGGGAGGGCGGGATGATAAGGCACGACCACAGCAAGCGGATCAAGATTTCACAAAAAAAAAAAAAAAAAAGGCCAAGCAGAACAAGGACCTGCTGGAGGCAGAGATCAAGCTCACCAGGAACAACATCAAAGCCTTGATAATCGTAAGCAACACGAGTTTCTTTCATTTTGTCATTGATCGATCATATATTAGAGGATAACTAACTAAGACCATTCGTGCAGGACATTGTGATGGCCTGCGGCCATGGTGGAGTGGATGCTGGTGGAGCTGCTGAACCAGCCAGAGGCCTTGCGCAAGCAGGAGATGGACGACGACAGGACGGTGAACGAAGCGTACGTGCAGACGGCATACAAAGAGACACTGCACCGGACGGCGAGAAAACTAGCGGGAATTAAGATGGTCTCACCGTGGCGACGCGGCGCGGCCAGCGGCCACAGACCTCCCGCCGCTCCCTTCCCGGCCACGGTGTCTCGCACAGGCCGAGGCGGCTGACGGCGATGACAAGGTGGCGGTCCGCACGTCAGCTCCACGGGGCTCGAGCAGATCGGCGTGAACCGCGTGCTGCTCGACAACCATGCGCAGATGGTGGCAACCTGCTCTGCGACAGCCCTGTGTCCCTCTGGCCTGAAGGCGGAGGCAGCTGCGTGAGGTGAATTGGTGGTGGCTTCACTGGTATGCCGCTCGACAGAGGAGTTCCTGTTTTTCACATCCTTCCTTTGCGGTCTCAGGTGGAGCGAGGATGTCATGTTGTTGCCGTTCTTGGGTCTGGCGACTTGAAGTAAAATGAGGCTGATGACATGAGCCATTCGAGGATTAGGTGTTCAGATTTTTAGGATCCGATTGAAACTTGTATCTGCGATGCCATACGTGGTTCAGAAATTGCTCTAAAATTATTTTCCACTCTCATTTAGAATTTAGAAAAATAAAAAAAAAGGGTTTTATCGTCTTCTAAAGTTGTGTGAAGTTTTGTATTTGTATGATAAAATTTTGAAAAAAAACCATTCTATTTGGTTCCACTCCCATTTTAAGATTTGAAACTAGAGTTCTCCAGATTTTACTCTCTTTTTTTCACGGATTCAAGAAGGTCCTTTTAAAGTAGATAAAATTATTTCGGTCAAAAAGTTTATTGAATACAATATAGAAATTGAAGATTCCAATTTTCAATACAGCAGATGTTTGAGGAAGGACACCATATAATGAACAACAAAATCAGCTAAGCGAGCTGCGGACTCCAAAAACTCATATAGGTACCGTGTGTAACTGTGGTAATTTAAATAAGAAGTAGGTTATCAAGTTATATACGTACCTTTCTAAATAACAAAAATAACCTTTTTCCCATTCTCAAAACAACAATTGAAAAATATAATAAATTGAATATTACTAACCAATCCAGGTCACGAAAGAGGAGGCGCGCCGCAGCTTCTAGTAAGTTCAAAATACGACACTGATCATAGAGTGAAATGGAAACAGATGAGCTGGCATCTTGTGCGGGTGAAAAATGTTCATATACTCAGCTTAAGTTACAGAACAGCTTAGGCCCTGTTTGTTTCAGCTTCTCGTCACTTTTGTCAGTTGGCTTTTGTGAGATCCAAAAGCCAGATGTTGTCAAAAGCCAAAAGCTTCTCAAGTTTCAGACACGTCCGAGTTTTGAATCTCCTAAAATCCAACCGACAAAATTGGCGAAAAGCGACCAGGCCCTAAATATCCTATTCATTCTGAAACTTGAAATAGACAGCAGATGCCTCATCCAATGTCTGAATCAGGCAATCAGCTATCGGAGTATGTAGCTATACTATAGTCACTTCCAAGAAACTGCGCCTTCTGAATGCACTTTGCACCTACCAGAGGGAGCAAAACCTATATCCATGATCAGGACAAAGAGCATTGTATGTACATAGTAGGGGCAGAGATGATAGCCAGTTCTCTGGAACGACATAGGTTTAGTAACTGGAAATGATAGTATAGGAGCGTGTCCCTGAAGTTTTGGGCTGTTTAACATGGGAACGAAAGCACAAGGATCGGAGTTGGACTCCAAGTAAATCTTGAAATGGCAGGAGAACCTTGAGGCAGTGCAAGGACTTCATGAAGGTCGGCGGCCAGGGGGGAATACTCAACTGCAATGGAAGTAATCACACTACAGGAGGGTTGACTGGAGTCACAGTTGAAGCAGGGGACTTATAGGTGCCAAAGCTGCAGACAAATACTTTGAAAAGGAAATGGAGCAATGCCAAAAGGAAAAAGATTCAAGGATTGCGATATAGGAGTAGAAACAAGAAAAGACGCTGGTTGGGCTATCGCATTTTGGTGGCAAAGACGACACTGTAGAGAGCATCTTAGTCACAGCTCAAAGCAGGCGCAATCCTAAGTGAGCATACTGGTACATGTGCATGCAATGATTAAATAGTTACAGAAACAAGCAGGACTGCAAATACATTGATCAGAAAGAACTAGAGGCGCCAAACCAGAAGAAAAAAACCGGTTTAGTATATTATATTATACTTGTAAATGCAACAATAAATGATTCTTAATAGTAGAATTGCATAGTTAGAACATCAAGCTGGAAATGAACAATATTACAGGAATCATTTTGATATGGTCAACGCATTAATATTAAGATTTACTCTTCTCTTCAACTAAGTTTCATGTCTGCAGTCTGCAGATACGATTTAGAACAATAGAGTAAATCAGACAAGCTCTTCTGATCTTTGGACATGGGTATAGATAGAGCTTCATTAAAGAAATTAGAAGCCACTGCGGATCACTTCTAATATGAAGCAACTTTTTTTATATCGAACTAATTTTGAATGGATTTGTACAGGAAAAATAAAAAAATTGTGCCATTGAACTTTTACTTTTGTTCCTAATTTATGCGCCAAATCATAGCACTTTTATTTAGTAAAATATGAAAATACAAAATCTAAAATCAGACCAATAAGCATTCTAAGGTCAAAAATCTAGTTTAAATTAAACTAAAAAAAATCTGAAAGTCTCAGATTCAGGATCTTCCGCTGCACGGATTTCCTGGGAAACGAAGTCATAGGCACGTAGGCTCTTATTCACTTTTTTGGAATGAATACATCATTCAATTTGGCAGACAGAACAGAATAGTAAAGATTTCATCAAAAACTTACAGCAGCTTGCCAAACAAACGCTAATAGAAAAAAGAGTACATGTATGACAGGCATAATATCCACGATTGGCTTGAAAATGGCATAAGCTTCAGGTAATTTGGCAAAGAAAAGACTAGTCGGATAAAGAACAGAATTAAAACGGAAATACTCATTCGTATGCCAAAGTTTAAGCAGGTAAATGAAACTAGATTGACGCTAGCAAATTCACCAAACTGATTGAGTAAATACTATCTTCTTTCTTCGAATACTGAGAAAACCTATGTATCAATGCATTAAAGAAAGTTAAGAAATACAACACACCCTAAATGAGTTACAGGAGCACCACAAACAAGTAAAAATAATGATATACTGCTCTTCCAGCGCTAGGGTGAACCAGTACCTAACTGTGACGAAACCTCAACCCTTTGCCACACCTCAGAGATGAGCTTTCCTCTGGTAAGATGCAGGACACTCTGAACACTTGGTGAAGCACCATTAAAGACACAATTATTACGATGCTTTCATATCATCCAAGCCCCAAGCAGAACTAAAATACTATGGGCTTGTTAAGCCTCAAACACATCAGGAATCATAACCAGTCGACTCTATCTACCTTAGAAAGCAGACAATGACTTTGTCGATCAGACATCCACCACTAGTTAAAATACACAAGTTAGAATTCCCAGGTTAAGTCATGCCTGATTAGTTCAAACCCAATGTAGCTACCCAGTCAAATGAACCTCACATCCCTCAAAAGCGCAAGGGCGGTAGGGACGCCATCTATTCCCCAGATTTTTGCATGAAGTCACAAGGATCCACATTTGGGAGGCAACCAAGCAAAAGTTAAATACAGCAAGCAATTCAGAGGCATCCAAACGAAAGTGATCATTCTGATTCTGACTATGCTCAGGTACAGTCTTATTCATTCCATGATCAATAACCAGTTTCGAAGTCATAGCCCAATAATAACAAGGAATGCCTTATTCTCAAATGAGCTGAGCAGCACAACTGGAGTTTGTAAGCAGACACCAAACCTATCAGAGGCTTGCCGGCGTTGACGCCTCTCCAGCCGGCCCCGCGACGAAGTCCAGCACCAACACCTCGTCAAGCAGCGGCCTGACCGCAGCCTTGGCCTCCTCGACCTTCCCGTCCCCTTCCACCGCGTCCAGCTCCTCCACGCTGTCGAACACCGCCACCATCCCGAACTGGTACCCCTTGGCCCGCGCGGGGGAGAAGTTCTCCCCGAAGCTCACCTTGGTGCCCCTGGCCTCCGCGGCGGCCTTGGTCGCCGCGGCCACCGCCTCCACGAGCTGGGCCGGCTCCACCCCTTCCTTGGCCTTGGCGAGCGTGAGCCGCACGGCGCTGCCGGGCGCCACGGGGGACGCGGCCGGCGCCACGTTGACCCAGTCGACGGCGGTGGTGTCGAGCGCGTTGGGGAGCACGTGGCCCTGCACGGCGGCGACGTGGGCCGGGTGCGTCGCGTAGGCGGCGAGGTCGGGCTTGGCGGCGTAGCGGGAGTGGAGGAGGTGGGTGGGGCCCAGCGCCTCGGCGGCCGGGGAGCGGAGGCGCAGCACGGGGCCCGCGTGGATGTAGGCCAGCCCAGGGACCTGGGTGGACAGCGCCTGCAGCGCGGAGACCATCGCCGCGGCGGCGCCCGAGGCGGCGGCCTCCGGGCGGACCTTGATGAGCACGATGTGCTCGATGGGGGTCTCCACGGCGGAGGAGTAGGAGGAAGACATGGATGCGGCGGCGGCGACGCGGAGGGCGGAGGCGGAGGAGCGGTTGAGGCGGCGGAGCGTCGGGAGGTGGAGAGGGGATGAGAAGGCTTTGAGGCAGATCATGGTTGGGTTAGTGTGACAAGGGGAGGTTAAAACTGATGGGAGCAGGAAGAGGATCGTGACATGGAAGATGCTCGCGGATTTATAATTGTGAATTGTGAAATCACTTGGCGCGGGCGGCGGCGGCAGCTGGTTTGGTGAGCCGCCCCTGCTGACCGCCCCTGCTGACTTGCTGAGAGCGTCCTCCATTGCGTCAAGGAAGAAAATTCAGAACATCGTGAAAGTGCAGGAGCCGTTAGATCTGATATTGTTGGATTCGGATGTTATCAGCACATCGTGTTTCTGAGCAGCGGACACGCGACCAGTCGCACAATCTGTGGATCTGTGAGAGCTGTTAAGCACAGAAGTGAGGAAACTGGAAACCATTGCTCAACATTAGATAAGGTGTACTGGATTCCCCTCTAACCATGAATAAAAGTGTTTGTCCAAAGTAAACCATATTAACTATCATAACAGTAAATTCATAAGAGCAAATGTAAAATATAATATTATTAGATTTATCGTTAAACTAATTACACGTAACTCTTTCTATTTTTTTTTTTGAGAAATTACACAGTACAACTCAGACACTCACAACGCACGCACACTCACCCCTATGAACGCACATACGCAAACCCTACCCCTATTAGCATCTTCGAAGACTGAGCCGGTAAATTCTCCAGATTCCCGAAGTCACCACTGGCGCCTCGCTGTCGACGGCCACGTCGCCTACCGCTGAAAGCACAAATGCCGTTAAATCTTAGAAAATTCGCTCCTACCGGGAGTCGAACCCAAAACCTCAAAGGTGCTACTCGGATGCCTTAACCACTACGCCAAGACCCCTTTCACACGTAACTCTTTCTATTTGAAAGAACAATGAAACAGGTTCTGACTCACGCACGACTATTGAAATCATGCGGTTTAGCAGCACGAGGAAAGATAGACTCCGTGATGCATGGCCGTTCATCAGTCCCAGTTGAAATGTGGTTGGACGAAGCAGTCGTACCTAAAGCCATCCCGTGTTTCAAATTAGTTGATTTTCTTAATAATGTCGGTTGAAGTAGCATATTAGTTAAAAACTGCATAACTTTGAAATTAGTGTTTCTATTAATAATTTATATGATCTATCCTGAATTTTTGTTGCAATGGCAGTCCACTATAAAGCCAAAGTAGGACCTGCTAGCTGGTCAATGTCCCCAACAACCTCGTGCAGAATGGTAAGGTGATTGACACGAACCGGCACCTCAGTGTGCAATATAGTGATTCAGAATAATATCGGGTTAACTGCCAAGCTGCACCTTTACGGTGTTGCAATATAGTACCCGTCTGGATTGTTTTATCTGTTGTTAGATATACTTCGTAACTTTAAAATATGTATGTCCTAAACTCAATCAGTCAGAAGAGCATGCTAATTTCGCCACCGGGGGGAGGAGAGGGGGGTGTGGCACAGAGGATATTTCACACATAGCCATCTAGTTGGTGCAACAGGAGTCATGGAATCGGTAAATTGGACAAACGTCGCGAGAATGATGGCCAGTATCTGCCTTTGCCAATCAGCAATTACGCCCGGTATGAACAATGAGAAGACGAAACGGTAGGGGAAAATAAATATAAGATGATATAGGTGTAAACAGAGAATCAAGATGTTAGATTGTTAAATATCTATGTGATTCAAGTCAGTCCTTTTTCTACTCTGCAAAATTCACATTGGTGTCCAAAACTTACATATACAAGGCATTTGCTCACACAAAAGATAAATAATTCCTACTCAATGTGGCCCCTATTGCTATTTGAATTCGAACCTCTTGAAATGCTCCCACAATCCTCTTCACTTTTGATATAAACCATTTCAATGTGCAGATTTCTTACCGAACTATATGGTCTAGAATCATCATTTTGTTCCCAACGGAATCAGAGAATAATATGACCCCATGCGACTCTGATAAATGGTTTGTTAGAAATCCGAATGATATATACAAATCAAACTCGAATGAGTGATTGGTGTTCTACATAGTGGGCACTCAGGCTTCTCATTGCACCACTCCATTATGCAATTCCTGCATGTATAATTAGTTATCAATATATTTCAAGCGGGGATTTGGGAATGAAAACAATCTAAATTTGTCAAAACAGGACAATCGATAAAAGTTTTTACCAGCAGAAGACATGCCCACAGGTTGTGGCAGTAGGATTCTGACGAGTACTGAGACAGAGGGTGCACTTGCTTATGCCACTGGAAGCCTGAATATTAGAACAAGCACAGTAAAATAATTACGCAAATTCATGCACAAAGTACAGTTTACATAATACCTATTCATATAGTTGAAGAATAGTTGTCAAAAGCATATGAAAACTGTTATGGACTAGATGCGGCCCATGGCCCAGCCGGCTGCCCAGGAGTCCCTCTCCTATCTGAACAATACCTATCTGAACTATCTTTAAATGTGGCATTCATGCATTAAACTGCTTGTTTCTTTAAAACAAATTGATGTTTTGTGTACTCAAAGAATAGCTTGGTAGCATAGACCAGTTAGCTTCCAACAGAATGGTAAAAAAATGGCTTAGTCATGGAGGTGATTTTCTAAAGGTCCTGTACTACATAAAAATAGTCATTCGAACATGCTGTTCTGATGAAGCAAATACCTCTGAATGAGAAGCCATGTCTGCAGTTTTACCACTGCGGATGTCACTGATGATATTTCCATCCTCACTTAGAACAGGTATGCCACGACCTGGTTCATCATTGACAAAGATAAAATTAGAAACTAACACTAGAACATTTGTATCCTTGCAAGCAAGTAAACTCTGTGATTCCACATAAAACCCAAGAAAGTTATCAAATAAATTCAACACAAGAAAGTGCACCTGTTGATGATTGATAGTTTCCCGACGATATTTGGTTAATGGAACTAGCTATTGATGATAGATTACTTCTTCGGAGTCTTTCAGCGCCAAGTATACACAACTGAACCAACAGAAAAATGCCCAATATCTGATACCTGCAAAATGATGAGAGTAATTTTGATCTGCCAGAGACTTTGAAGCTTTTGAAGGGGAAAAGTTTATGTGAAGAGTAATAAAAACTTAATTGGGATCTGCATTCTCAATTCACATGTTGACATATAACTTCATGGAATCAATAGCAGTCTAATTTGTTTGTGTTGTATTCAAGTTCATGTTGTTATAAAATTTGGTCAAAGAAGATGGGCAAAGAGGTATCGAAAGATACCTAGGCCTCTGATTCATTGGCTTACCAATGAATACATAACGAATGCCAGCCGCACGCTTTGGCAAATGATAATACAATCCTACAGCAAAGGAAGTATATATAAAGTAACATTAGATATCACACAGATAATACTGATACAAATGAGGTAGCAAGAACGAAGATATATATATAGTTCTTAATGAATCAATGTCACTGTTACAACAATGATCAAGCCTTAAGGTACACATCACAAGATGTTGCAGCCTAAAGTAGATGCATCGAACGAATGAATTTTGAATGCCACAAACATGTTGCGGGACACTACAAGCATACAAGGCATTCTGCTGATAAGAATAAAATCTTGACAGTACCAGGCATTCTGATAAGAATCAGATCTTGGCAGTGCATTGCATAATTTTTCAACATATTAGGGAATTCCTTAATGACATTGCAAAAAGAACTGTCCCTTAATTGCCACTGTCAGCGACACAGGAGGGCTCTACATGTTGAGATACCACTGTCAGTGACACAGGAGGGCTCTCATGTCAACGAGATACCAATGGCGAATAAGGGATTATGCAAAATTGCAAGGGCAGCTAAGAAATAACTTATCACAAACCAGATTTGTTGCTTTATTATTAAAACCAAGTCTGAGCATTTTTAATCTTCCTACTAGCTCACAATTAATTTAGGTTTCACGAATTTGAGGTGATCAAGAAGCAGAATGTTGCAATGATTTCATTGTTAAGGCAGTATGATGATTTTTCATCTGCCTACTAGATCACAGTTATTTCAAGTTTCATGAATTTAAGTGGTCACCAAGCAGGATGCAAAAAATAACTCTTCATGAATCCACATTACACTGGCCCTATATCATATGTATAAATGAAACCAGGATTTACAATTTACAGAGTCAATTGCAGATGGCATACCTTCAAAATAGAACATCATTAGGTTTGCACGGATAGTCAACTGTATAAAATCTTGAGCGAACGGCAGCATCTATAACACATAGTGGACAGCGTCAAGAAGTTAGGAAAGAAAATATCTTTGAAGTGCAAATACAGCCATAAGCAACAACAACAACAACAACAACATAGCCTTTTGTCCCAAGCAAGTTGGGGTAGGCTAGAGATGAAACCCACAAGAAACAAGGACAAGAGAAACACGAAACAGCAATAAGCCTTCAACAAAATTTATCAACGAGTAAATCTATAGAGGTTTTCCATTGATAATGAATGAACATAGCAATTAGAACAATTTCATACCGCAGGCCATTTCTGAAGAACCCAAACCCATAAGGCATGAACTCGACCTCGTAATCTTGAGAAAATAGGAACACTCAAGCTTCTTGAAGGAGTATCACTATTCGTAGTGGATTGTGCAATGGCAGTACTAGGATTATCACTTTCCGGATGATCATCAAACTGAGATTCATTCAGGGCCATACTACGGGCAACAATTCTGGAGCTGTTAAAATCATATGAATAAAAAAATTCCAATCAACCCTTTACTGCAAGAGAATCATGATTAAAAGACTATGGCAAACTATACTTTCAAACCTCATCCGTTCAGCAAGATAGGGCACAGTAGTTTGGTATAAAATGAAAAGAATCCGCCTAGCAGGTGTGGGAGGAAGTCCATGCGAGGTAGCAACCTAAACAGTTCAATTATATAATGGGCCACGTTAGCATAATATTATTGCATTATTGTGAGTAACCCTCTTATGGGCCTCAAATTTCCAAATTATAGAACGAATAAATAAATCAGATAATTTCACTAGACATTCCCTTATTATTAGATTCATGTGATCTTTCAGCTTTGTTTGAAGCTTTGAATTCAATGTAAAGTAAACTCTCAATAAAAGGTTATATTCATTTCATCAAACTAATCTGAGAATAAATTCATCTCGTCGATGGAGCTGGCACTTTGGCAACTTTTTTTGCTAGGGGATTGTGGATGGGTGCTCGGGATTGTGTGTGCCTGGAGAGAAGAATTTCGTCATGCCTGTCCAAGGCAGCAAATATGGCAACAAAAGTGCTCTGACTTACGATAAAAAATAACCAGATTAACTTCAAGGGTTAAGCAGACATCAACACGAGTCGGGTGTGCGTGTGTGTGTGCACGCGCGCTCGTGCGTGTGTTGGGGGTTGTCGGGCGGTGATGTATTGTACTGAAAACCGGTGGTGTGCCAATAACCAACAGAGCAGCGACAATGATGAAACATACTACCAAATGCAATAGTTAGACAGTAAAAATGTTTTGTCCTTTCTGACAGGAAATGACAAATAATGCTAAAGAAGAAAAGACGTTATGACCTGAGATATATCACAGTATTCTTCCCCGAGTGTTTGCTGGCCTGAACCTGTTGTTAGCAAGTAATAAAGGGACTGACCAAGCAACTTTATCTGTGAAATATCATATCAATGTAAGTTACTGCCACATTTTATAACTTACACGGAACAATATATTAATCACCACACAAGAATAGCAAATACTAAGGAAGAAACATGAAGTCAACTTTTATAG
Source organism: Eragrostis curvula (assembly GCA_007726485.1). NCBI lineage: Eukaryota > Viridiplantae > Streptophyta > Magnoliopsida > Poales > Poaceae > Eragrostis > Eragrostis curvula. The sequence continues at coordinate 7,451,923 of CM017442.1, forward strand.
GCTATTGAATGATTTCATGATGTTCGAAAAACAGAATAGATCTTGCACCTGCTTTATCACAAGCGACAATCACTCTATTGAGATGGCAATTTTAGCATTATTAGCTCAGCAACCAGTTTGCAGCATTAAGCATGAAGTATCAAATAAAATATCAAAAACATCCGGCCTAATACCTCACAAACATTGACAATTTACAACCCAACAGCTAACATGGATTAGCTATATCAGCTAGAACGCCTCATTTTCAAAATAAAGTTCATACACTCCAGGTATTTATACGTTTATATTTTCAAAATATCAACTACAAACAATGGTTACCCAACAGTGCCGGTGGTGTCCCCCTGCCCTGCCCCGCCCCGACCCAAAATATCAACTACAAGTATGTCGTTTAACTAGGTACTAGAGTGTTTATTTGTTCAAATGATTCAAACTTGTAACAAACTAGACCCAAGTCCCCAAATCTAACAGGCCCCAATCTAACAACACCCAATACCATAAAGACGATCCAATGGTTGAATGATTTTCAAGTACCAGCATTCAAACAATACCAAACACCGATAGGCTTCCGATAATAGCATTTGTTTGGGACAAATGCTATGAATCATTCAGGTATTCACAAATTCCGCTGCAACCAATGTGCAAGATATGTTTATAGGACAAAATCAGTCCACTTGAGTCATTTGAAGCAACAATTGGCACTAATTTGTAGGTATTTAAGTAGAAGAACATGGCAACTAGCTCTCACCTCGCTCTGGTAAGCAACAGCAACTCTGGTACCTGCATCATCATCGACCACAGGCCGAGCCACATCAAATAGCCGTAAATTGCACAAAACAAAGCTATGCTCGGTACAGATTAGATGTTCTTCCAGTACCGAATAGGTGGCGGAAGGCATCGCGGCAGGCTTCGGTGACGTGGGCGGCGTAGCTGTCGTCCTTCTCCGCCGCCCGCATGATCTCCGGCTGAGCCGCCCCGGGGAACCTGCGCGGCCGCGTCGGCGCACCGCCCCCGGCGCCGGCCTGGGAGCTGGGGCCCGCATCGCCGGCGGAGGCGTCCGCTCGCATCTCTGATTGCCTTGTGGACTCCGCTGTCCGTAGTTCCACACGGCTGTTTCAGAGCTCAGAAACTCGCGAGCCGTAATGGGCCGGGCCCGGCCGGGCCTGCTCGATCCATTGCAAAAGTTTGTGGAAAGGCCCCTGTATTTAGGGCAATCTTGATATGATATCACACAAAGGCGTGGCCCTCATGCCAGAGGATTGCTAACCAAGAGGCGACCGGCCTGAAGCCCCGGAGAATAATTAGGGTTCTGGGTTCTTGGCGGCGGCGGCTATCGTCTTCCGAAGGCTTAGGGTTTGGCAGCGCGGAAAAGCTTTAGATCCTTAGTTAGGGAGTCGCCATGAGCCGATCGGGGCAACCTCCGGATCTGAAGAAGTAATTTCGCCTCACTTTCCTTCTCAAGCTCGATTGATTTTGCTGGTTTTTCTATGTTTTATTGCGATATTTATCAGAGTTTTGCTTTGGTGAATCGCAGGTACATGGACAAGAAGCTCCAAAGTAAGTTTACTTCGTAGCTACATTTTTTGCCCTCATGTTAATTTATGCTTCTATTTCGCTATATAGTTTAATTTCCGATATGCATATTCATAATCTTTCACATGGATAGATGTTTAGATGATGTGCTAGGCTATAAGCATACGAGTATTATGTTGGTTCGCAACTTGGCATGTATGTTGTTGATAATTGTTATGGGCGATTGTATAGCAGTCATTCGAAGAGAGAAATGCTGTGTGGATTTGCAATGTCATAGTGTGTTTAAGTTTAATAGTTGGCCCAGTGAAGCTCTACTAGCGTTATCGCTTATTAGTTATTTTCTCATGTTGTTTGAGCTGAAGATTATCTTTTTGTTATCTAACCTGACATCAGTTCATTGTAATTTCTTATTTTGGTTTGATTTTGATATTTGGCTATACAATTTTTTATCTTCTTTGCAACGTTTTGAAGTTGATAAGATAAACGCCCTAAATGATGATGTCTTTGTGAAGCTATGGATTCCTTATCCAAATGATGCTTCTTTGTCATAGTTACTCTGATAGGGCATTTACTGTTTTGTTCGGCTTCCTTACCCGTGCATATTGTATTATGTAGAGCTTGTGGTGTCCTGAGTCTCGCTTTTACATAAATGTGATCGATTTGTTTCTCTGTACAAGTTGGCTAATTGATGGACTGCTCTATATGATGATCTTTGTAAAGCTATGGATTTAGTTCCAAGTGAAGCTTTTAGTCATAGTTACTCTGATAGGGGAGCTCCATGCTTTGAATGCCGAAAGCCACACTTTCCACCCCTAGTCAAAAGTTAGGTGGGGGTGTGTGACTCTGCTAACTATTTTGTATGGACATCTTATTAATACAGCTAGTTGTGTTTACTTTCTGAGTGTTATCTTGTATATGGCTTAGTTTGTGTACCATAGAAAAAATAACAGATGTAGTCCTTGAGAAAAAGATGTGCAACCACAGTTGTATTCATTGACATTGATAAGCTTTTTTGCCCCCCTTGGAATTTAAGTTTTCTGATGTGAACATGCAGTGAGCTTTATGCCTCTTCTTATTCCGTTAATTTATAGTCTTTTGCTGCTAGTGGTAATTTTTTGGTTTTCCTAAAGTGTTAAAAAGAAAAACTCTTTGGTCCTGCGACTAACATATTTGTCTATGATAACTATGTTGTGCTATGATATTGTTGTCACCTTTTTATTATGATATATATTTGTTAACTGATACAAGGTTCTGCCTTAATGAGCTAACCACTCACTGCCTCTTTCTTCTCTCAGTCAAGCTGAATGCAAACCGTGTTGTGATTGGCACACTTCGGGGATTTGATCAATTCATGAACTTGGTCGTGGACAACACAGTGGAGGTCAATGGAAATGATAAGAATGACATAGGGATGGTGGTGAGTAACTATCCTTTTCTTTGGCCCTCCTGTTGCCAACTGATGAGGCTTGTCTCCTCGACAGTAAGGCTAAACCTTTTTTATAATAGCACCATCGGCACGGTATCCATAGGATGAAATTACTTATGCAAAATTCTGATAGAATATTGAAAAAGTGATATCGTGTGCAGGTTATCAGGGGAAACAGTGTTGTCATGATTGAAGCCCTCGAACCAGTTGCCAAGGCTCAGTGAACTTTCAGCTTACCTAGTCCTGGTTTAGTAGCTAAGATGGTCGTGTTAATTCAAAACTGGTGTATGGGCATGTTGTATCCTGAATTTCTGACCGTTATTTGTGTTAAAGCTTAAGCACCTTTGTATAGTTTATCCTTGCCTCCATGATATCATAGTGGAGAGCATCTGATGTTGATATCTGAATTGAGGTTGTCTTCAATTTTTTTCTGTTGCAGGAAATGTAATGTACCTCAGTTCAGACAACCCTGGTTCGATTTTCTTCTGAAATACTATTTGTTTCATCGTCCACTAGTTTTGAGATGTTGATGGACCATCATCAAGGTAGCTGTTTGTTTAGAGGAATGGAATTACGGAAGTGGTTGTTTTATCACCACCGTACCTCATGAGTAATGTCATTTCAAAAAGAATTTTGGATATGATTTATAATGAACCATTGATCCAAGATACGTTGCCTCTGGTCTTTGCCCTTTTATGTATATATATAGTATTCTTTTCTTCCCTTGTTGTACAGTGCTCTCTATAAGTCTTGCCAGTCTATAATGAACAATTGATCTTCTAAGATTTGTTGGGTCTGGTCTTTCCTCCTCTCTCTAAAACATCATGTTCTATTGTGCTCATAATCTTTCCGTGCCAATAGACGGCTCTGTTTTGTGCACACCAAAGTCAGCTCCCGCCCCTTCTCGCCTGATTTCCTCCAATGCAAAGCTATGATGAAAACGTAGAGAGCTTATATCTGACGAGGAGTGAATATAGTGAATTTGCTTGAAACACATGATCTCGCTAAATTCCGTCAAAAAGGATTAGATGCAGACAAAGGGTGGGATCGTTTCCCAGTTCTATAGCTGCGGCTGCAGCCTGTAGTAGTCCAGTAGCCACAAAGCTGGTGGCTGTAGCTGCAGCTGTTAAAATCCCAGCCGATCACACCCAAAAAAAATTCTTTCGACCTTTTTCATCAGGGCGATCGTTGTTCATGATCAGGGGCGGAGCTAGAGTTTGTCGAAGGGGGGTGCATTGGTGCAACGCTGTGATTTGAGCTGTTTGATCTCAGGTTTTTAGTCTTGTGGGTGCAGGATGATTTTCTTAGTGGGTGCATATGCAGTGAATATAGATGGATTGCACTGAAATTTCCTAGAAGCCTGGGTGCGGCAGCACCCAGAGCTATGACTATAGCTCCGCCCCTGTTCATTATAACATAGGGAGCATACATGTGACAAAGAGCGAATATTGCGAACTTTCATGTTTTAACGGGGGGGGGGGGGGGGGGGGGGGGGGGTGACCTTAGTACTCATCAAGGCGATTGTTGTTCTTGATCAAAAATGTTTTTGCTAACCCCTCCAAAACGAAATTAGAAGGAAATCAGGGGCTCACGTATAAAAAAGTTAAACAAACCCTAACCGTCCGATCGTGCAAACCGCTATATAATCGCTCTCCTTCCTCACATTTCGCATCCGAAACTAGGGTTTGTATCCTCGTCCGCCGCCGCTCGTGTCGCGCCGCCGGCCTCTTCCCCATCCTCTCCAATGGCGACTCCCACGCAAATCAGCAAGAAGCGGAAGGTACATCCCCGAGTCTTTCTCCTCCTAGATTCCGAGCTCGGTTTGACTGCCCATTGAATTTGTTATCTGACGTGTGGTCATTCGCAGTTCGTGGCGGATGGGGTGTTCTACGCGGAGCTGAACGAGATGCTGACCCGCGAGCTCGCGGAGGACGGCTACTCCGGCGTCGAGGTCCGTGTCACCCCCATGCGCACCGAGATCATCATCCGTGCCACCCGCACTCAGAACGTCCTCGGTACGCACCCTCATTCCGATCTGAGCGGTCGAAGTTTAAAATTTCTGTCTAGTTTGTATGCTGAATCTGAGGGTTTCGATTACGTTCAGGCGAGAAGGGGCGGAGGATCCGGGAGCTGACTTCGGTGGTGCAGAAGCGATTCAAGTTCCCCGAGGGCGGCGTGGAGCTGTACGCTGAGAAGGTGAACAACCGCGGCCTCTGCGCCATTGCCCAGGCCGAGTCCCTGCGCTACAAGCTCCTCGGTGGGCTTGCCGTCCGAAGGTTGTACTCTTACCTTGACATGTCGTTGTAATGCTATATGAGTGCAGTCACTCTCACAGCAGGCTGGGCTTGTTGTCCCAGACCTGTGTTCGATGGTGACAAAATTGATCACCGCCCTCCATTGCACATTATAACCAGTGGAAGGTTTTATTACCCTTCCGTTGCTTTTTGCATTGGAGGGATACGAACAACTTAAATAGCATATTTTAACCAATGAGTCTCGGAATTATGAGTTTTAGTCGTGCCTGTGCCATGTCATCTATAAAGCAAATAGGTCACTCTCTGCCAACTTTGTGTCGGAAGATGACTACATCACTTGCGCCAACTAGGATTTTCTCTCATAAGCTTTGGTGATAGGCTTCTGATGTGTTTCTGGTTGGCCACATTACCTGCTTTGTCTGTACTGTTTTTGGTTTTCATTGTATTGGACCGAGGGCTTATCTACTCTTGTTTTTTTCTGGAGTGTTTTCGTTGTGCATCTGTGCCACCCTTGGATAACATATGACTAAATCGGTTCATTCATTTGCCAGGGCATGCTATGGTGTTCTCCGGTTTGTAATGGAGAGCGGTGCTAAGGGCTGTGAGGTATGTCCCTTTTCCATATTTGAAGCTGTTTAGTTTTCATTAGATCACACATTCGCTGTATTGATGAATCTTTTATTTTATAGGTTATTGTAAGTGGGAAGCTCAGAGCCCAGCGAGCAAAATCCATGAAGTTCAAGGACGGATACATGATTTCTTCTGGTTTTCCTGTCAACGTTTATATTGACTCGGCTGTGAGGCATGTTCTTCTGAGACAGGTGCTCACTACTTGATGTTTCTTTGCTATAATTATAACCCATTATCTCAAAGTTGTTTTGGTGCTAACTAGTTTGATTTCTCCTTCAGGGTGTGCTGGGTATCAAGGTTAAGATTATGCTTGACTGGGATCCAAAGGGCAAACAAGGGCCAGCTATGCCTTTACCTGATCTTGTTACGATCCATCCCCCGAAGGAGGAGGATGAGATATTTAGGCCTCTTCCAGCAGAAATCTCAGTTGCTTAAGTAACCAAATTTAGGTGAACCCATGCGTGTGATCCAGTTTTTGCGTCTGTGTAATGTTTATTATTAACAATGTCGCAAGTAAAAAGTGTTTTACTTTATAAGGTTGCAAACAGTGGCAAGAAATAGAATTTTCAGCTTCTTTCTGTGCGTATTTAATATATTTCTTTGTTGGCGATATATATAATTTGTGGTGATTCACTTAGCATGGCATTTCATCACTATTATAACAAGGGGTAAATCATAACATGTTTGCTATAATCGTATTCTATAGTTCCCTGTTCTCAATATATTTCTCACATGCATGTGTTACATTATTACAATAGCTCATGTTGGACTTCGCTCAACATGAATACTCTTTTCTCTTGCACATGTACATGATGCCTGCATTGTTGGCTGTATTCAGCAGGATAGTGTGTATCGGCTTTGCGCTTTTTCATGCGTCTTTTGCTGAAAGTGTTTCCTGCAACATCAAATTGAGGAAAGTGGGCAGTTGGGTTAAGCTTATCTGCTTTCTCCAACAATCATTTTCCTCTCATGTATCTGAAAAGTACATTTATCTATAAGCTCATGTTAGACTTAGCTCAACATGAATACTCTTTTCTCTTGCACATGTACATGATGCCTGCATTGTTGGCTGTATTCAGCAGGATAGTGTGTATCGGATTTGCGCTTTTTCATGTGTCTTTTGCCGAAAGTGTTTCCTGCAACATCAAATTGAGGAAAGTGGGCAGTTGGGTTAAGCTTATTTGCTTTCTCCAACAATCATTTTCCTCTCACGTATCTTAAAAATACATTTATCTATAAGCTCATGTTAGACTTAGCTCAACATGAATACTCTTTTCTCTTGCACATGTACATGATGCCTGCATTGTTGGCTGTATTCAGCAGGATAGTGTGTATCGGCTTTGCGCTTTTTCATGCGTCTTTTGCCGAAAGTGTTTCCTGCAACATCAAATTGAGGAAAGTGGGCAGTTGGGTTAAGCTTATCTGCTTTCTCCAACAATCATTTTCCTCTCATGTATCTTAAAAATACATTTATCTAAATTTTTTTTGTCTGCATTTGCTTCTATAATCTCATGAAAAGAGTTTTCCTATGGCTGTCTATTGCTTTTGTTTGGTTTCATTTTTTGTCACTAATCACCAGCACACGGTTTCCAAAGTTTTCAATGCTTAGGAGGCAATCATTGATCATTTTTGCTCAGCAGGATAGTGTGTATCGGCTTTATGCTTTCTTCTGTGCATTTTTGCCGAAAGTGTTTCCTGCCATATAGACTGAAGGAAAGTGGGCAGTTGGGTTAAGCTTACATTTTGTTTTCTCCAACAATCATTTTCCTCTCATGTGTCCTGAAACATTCTTTTATACCAATATCTGAATCTTGTTAACCTCTTTTCTTGCTAAACATATAAAGCATTTGCATATGCGTTATTTGAATCTTGGTTGAGTTGTGTTTTTCTTGCTGTTAGTAAAGCATGTTATGCAGGAGGAGTGTTTAAGGGCATATAACTAATCAGTGTTACTTGCCACCTGAACTTGTTTACTGCTAAATAAATTTGGGAAAAATGGGCAGTTGAGTTAGGCCAGATTATCTGTGTTTTCCTCAACAATCATTTTTCTCATATTCTCTTTAGCTTCTTTGTAGTAAAATGTTCTCGATTTTTGAGTTAAAACTCTATGTTCTACATTGACTATATTTATGTTCTTTGTAATTTCCTGACGAAGTTCATGTGACTGGTATTCGATGGTAGATTTGTTCTCTTTGCAGGAATTTTGTATCGGCAGCATGCTGTTTTCTGTGCATTGTTTCCGAGCGACCCTGCAAAATTTATCCCGTGGAGGATGGCATTTCTTTTGCATTCAGTGTTATCGCGGAATGCACTACTTGTCTTCCATATATATCCTCGCTGCATTATTTGAACCTGAAGTATTTTGTAATTATTATTATATAAACAGTCTGCTTGTCTCGACTGAAGACACAATCACCTTGCAACTGCACTGTTTTTGTTGGGACAGTTAAGTTACATTTTGGACTGCAAGAACGATGTTTATTATATTTCGGGAAGTCATGTTTACTGAACAAAAAACGGTGCAAAAGTGTGCAAGCTGCAAACTGTGTGGCTGTGGCTAAATTATCGAATTTTGTTTCCGGAAGTTTCTACACCCAAAGAAGTTGTGTAGATCCAGCTTTTTTATAGTTATTATGTAAAGCTCTCCTGTTTGTAATTTCACCGTGTCAACCTCCTGTTTGTAATTTCATTCACTGATATGGGAAATGTTGATATTTTGTGCTTAATCTACATGCGGAAAATATTCGTACTGCTCTCTGCACCCTAAGATTTCTGTCATGGGTAATTTTCCTGGGTACCAACGCCTGATATTGTGTCTCGAACTCCTGGAGCTGGTTGCTGAACGTCTAAAGTTTTTGTGCGACACAGGCAAACCAACATTTGGCTCACCGAAACACGAATCAAATGAAAAGAGCAGATGACGAAATTCTCAATAAAATCCAGCTAGACATGAAAACCTACTTCAATCAAGCAAGTAAACTTACATTGTACAAGCAGCCTAGCCAGAAGGGCACGCCTACTTAAACAAGTTACAGTTACAACCGTTGTAAGCACGGCTTTGCTAACAGACCGTCTTGTTTCTTGTTCGCCACCTTAGGATGGACGGGCTCGCTTGCTGCTGTTGCTGCCGCCACCACCGCCAGTGCATGATGGGCACTTGTACTGCTTGATGTGCTCCGCCTTGGCCGCCGTGATCTTGACACATTTGCCGTGGAACCATTTCTCGCAGATGTCACAGCAAATCCAAAACTCGTCGGGGCCGTAGTTCTCCCCGCATGAACCACAAAGGGTCTCCCCATGCTCCCCCTCGCTGGCGCCACCGCCACCATCCTCCACGTCGGCCGGGCCTTCTTCCTCTGCAGGGGCAGGGTGGTTTTCTTCCTTCACCTGGGGTGGCGGCGGCTTTGGCTGCTTCACCTTAGGCTCTGATGATTTCTGCGTTCCAGACAGGAGTGGTGTAATGTGAGCCAATCACATGTGCTGGAACATACTTTGTGCATGTCCGCTTGTACAACATAGAAATTGGACATCCAGGTTGAGCAAACAGACTGAATGAAAGCAGTACTAGAGATTCAGCATTGAGAACAATGCGTTCACAATGTCCAAAACTGAATACATTTACACATGAACTAAAGGCTGCATAGTGGCAAAAAATAGTTTGATTTTCAATACTGTTCCAGAGGTTTATACATAGGATTAAACAGAAAATGTGAACAAAATCAAACACAGAGAAAAAGAAACAAATCACACTAATGCACACCGAATTTTGGTTGAATGTAAGACAAACAAGGTACGGGGATATCAAGAGACTGACAGTACCGTTTTGTTGCTGGACTTGGATTTGTTACTGCTATGGTTATTACCGCTTGGTGTCTTGATTTTACTCTTCCCACTAAAAACTTCAAAAACTGTGGGAAGCTCATTAATCATACCAAACAGGCGCTTCCTGCATCATAGCAATAGGTGAGTGTCAGTGACTTGTATCAGGCCAAATAGTGTTAACTGGTAAGGACTAAGAAATATTCCGGATTTGACAGTTCTCGTGAATCTATGCCCTAATTCAACCAAAAAATCATGTACTGCATTACCTTCACACCAGAACAACTCAAAAACATTACTATCACAATGCTACCAGAAGTTCACCAACTTAAAACCATTTTCATAATAATCTATCACTAATGACAAACCATAGCAGCTGTTTACCCTTAGTAACCAGCCATAGCAGAAACATGACTTGATGACATTGCAAAACGAAAGGAACACACTGTTGCTGTGCCAGTTTTGCATGTGTCAAGCCATTTACTTCTTAGAAAATTGCACTCCATGTTTTAGTAACTTCTGTTGCATACATTTTGATTATATCATTTTGAGTAAGCCAACTAAGTCCCAGCAGATGACACTGCCCACACTCAGACAATGTTTTAGTTATCATGTAAACTGCATTTGCCATAGCTATTAACTGCCCACACTCAGACCAAGAGTTTGAAGATTAAGTATTACTCCCTCCAGTTTTAAATTGTTGACACCGTTAACTTTTTTATTTACGTTTGACCGTTCGTCTTATTCCAAATATTAGCTTAAATATGTAAAATTATATGTTACAATCCAATTTTCTTTAGTGATGAAACTAATTATAACAAAATTTATGATAATTTTAAAAATATTTTGAATGAGACGAATGGTCAAACATAACTTAAAAATGGTCAAACGTCAACAATTTAAAATCGGAGGGAGTACATGTCTGTAGGAAATCCATATATAAAGTGGAAACTGAAAAGAAAGGGGAGCACCAAAACGAGATTAAAAAGACTGCATTGCAGATTCCACAAAAGATTGAATAGTAAGCAACCTGTCATTTCTGTCAAAACCAAAGCGAGCACCAAAGTAAAATGCAACAGATAGTAACCATGCATCACTGTGTACAGCAACCATGGACAACCAATCTTTTTCCTGCATTCCGTCTCGTGCAAAGTTGATGCCCAACGCTGGCTCTGGGAGCTCAGGTGGCACCTCTTCTGCAGGCAAATTTACTTCCCAATTTTCATTGGGAAACCCATAGAGGCACAAGTTTTCCTTTTCTGCAGAAGGGAAAACATGATCATTCCAGGCTGGGGAAATATGTCTGCTGTAATTATCAAGAAAAGTAAGGGAATGAAGAATACAGAGAACTTGAATATTAATTAACTCAGTAATGATAACTGCATTGCTATTTTGGAATAAGGGAAATCCCATGGGCACACACAAATAAGTACCAAATTCAAGGTCATCATCTCCCTAACAGCAGATGCAACTTTCATATAAAAAATCAACAATGAGCTATGTCCAAACTTATAATTTAACTAAGGCTGCAAAAACTCGCAAGCTAGAAAAGATACGATCAGGCAATTGAATCTCAGATAACACACTATGCATGCTTTATAACATTTGGTGTTAATTGCGCCAAGCCATCAACCCACCAGTGGGAAGTAGTGAAAGGCCGTATCAATTTATCTGAAAGTTGCCAATGAGTTTTCCCTCCCTCCAAAGTGCACATATATGTAGACACAAATTACACATCCAGGCACCTCCCAAGCTTACTGATTGGCTATCATTTCAGTGCACAAATTTCTAAGGAAAAAGACACGGGTTCACAGGATTGAATTTGTAACCAAAAGGACTAAACTCGTGAAGAAATGGCATACAGATTATGGTGAGTGTGGTCTAATCTAGACAAAGATCTACTCATCAAGAAAGGTTGGCGATTCGATCAAATTCACTAAACAAGGCTCTAATTCACAAAGACAGCTTGAGAACTGATGAATAATACACGCCATGAAAATTGTTAACAATTAAGTATATTCAAGACAATGCTCTCCCTGGTCTTCACATTCAATAGAGCACAGGAAAGAGTTCAGCACATTTGTGAAGGTTGCAGGAATCAAGCCATCAACATGAAGCAATGGCGTACAGCATATTGTGCGTAGAGGGCAACAATGTGATGGATGGAAAAAGAGAAAGAGAGAGGGAGATTGACAAGCTCCATGCAGTCATCAACATAATATTTGAAATATAGTGTGAATGCTAGCTAATTCCCCATCACTCGTCATGTTCTGATTAAACCGCACCATCATCTTCCCTTTTTCATTTAATCTAATTATTTTTTTCCTTCTTTTGAGAAACACAGCATCATCTAGTGGTACCCAAGACCAACAGCCCTGCAATTTGGTCTATGTTCTATGCAACTAACTGTACCCACGGACAGCCAAGTTCAATAACCACAATGGGGTCAACTCAACTGCCAGTCTGCCACTGGCCTGTGTTCCCCTAAACCAAGAGGAAAGATAAAGTTTCTATCATTGCAGGCTTGCATTGCAACCAACCCTTCCGAGTCAAAAGAACTACAGGTAGCTTTGTTTGGCCAGAAGAATCACACCCCACCTACCAAGCAGTACCCACCAATGCTGAAGTGAGCTGAACCCAACAACCCAAACTCAAATTGGCACCCCCTAAATATGTGGCGCCATCCGGAACAGTAACATATTTCTGCCAAGCCAGCTACTGTGGCATTCATGTAAGCATAACGCAGTAGTACCATACCACATACAAAAAGGGGCAAAGGTTCACCGATTCAGAATTAAAGGGTCCTAGCAAGAACAGCAAAACAAAGATCAGAGCCATCCATCTAAGCAGCCGGTGGAGTCTGGACAATCTAAACTGTCCATTTCTGGTCAAGGCTTTCCCCACACTACCTCTGAAGTCAGCAGGACATTTCTTATTAAATCCAGCAGTTAAGGCCCTATACCTCAGAAGTTCAGATTCTGAGAGCTTACCATACTATTAATACTTTATTGCTGCTACCACATGATTGCACACTGCACAATTGTCCATCAATTCACGGATACAAAATTAAGTAGATAAGGCATAGTATACAGCTATGCATACAGTGCATAGTTCGTACAGTAATGCTCTCGGTAGGTCAAGCGTGTGCCTAGATGTAAAACCGAGAACTAGACCTGAGACTGTAACATGCACTAATTCCCAACTGAAAATTGCATTGCAAGCAGAATATTTGAAGCACAGAAGAGCAAAAGTTTGAAAAACAAAGGAACCGAACAGAGCATCGCAGTCAGAAGCGAGAATTCACTCACCCGGGTCGCATTGCTGGAAGAAATCCTCCGCATCTGCAGAAACAAACAACTAAAATAAGTCACGGAACCATCCACAAGCACTACGACGACCCCAAGGATAGCAGAAAATTCGAAACTCCACATCTCTGGCCGAAAATTTCAACTTCTGAACGAATCAATCGCCTACCGGTGGTGAGCGCGCGGATTATGCCCGCGCGGCGGCCCTTGAAGTCCCGGAACACCTCCTCCACCGTCCGGGGGTTGTACTGCGGGTCCATTCGGAGCGGAGTGGGGATTCGAGCGCCGCGGAAGAAGATTTGCTGCCGTCGTCTCTTAGTCTGACGTGCTTCCAGGCGGCGGAGGGTTTAAAACAGGAGCAGGAGAGAGAAGCGAGCGGACGCGAGGCGAGGGAACGCGAGCTGGATTGGAGAGGCTGGAACGTGTCCGTGCTGGTGGGCCCCACGGCCCAAACCTGAAATTGGCCATTTGAGTGAGAGGCTTCTTGTTTACTCCTATCCATCTGTTCTACTGCGTCCCTAAGCATTTGGCTTTTGTGCTCTGGACTCGGGCGCGGAATTTTTGTACTGCCATGTACGCAATTTTCCGTTGTAGCCTAAAGCCCTAAAGGAATGAAAGCGTATAAACTTCGTACGAAATTTGTATGCCAGCTTTTCCCTATCGAGATATATTTGTGCTTTTCTCGCATGATTACGTGCTTTCAATGTGTCCTATCCAAGCGATTTTCGGGTACTTATTCAAATGTTTTTCCAATCATGTGATTTGCCCTTCTATCATTCCCAGTATCTGACTGGAATGATCGTGCGATGCAAAACTGTTTCATTAGCCAAATCACATGCTAAGTAGCCGTAGATACTGTGCAGTCGGACTACAGTAAGACATTCAGGTCGGCTCTATAGCATTTTTCTTTTTCCAAAATAGAGCACGACTTGCAAATGAATTCATCTTCCGCTGAGACACCAAGACGCGCAATGGAAAAAAGCAAATTCCATAAGGACTCTGGCCATTAAGCACACACCGGGCTAGGCATCGGTATCCCTTTTTTTTTTGTAAACTGCTAGGCATCGGTATCGGAAACACCTTGGTAGGGTATCATTATCGCACAAGGCAAAATGGAAAGATGCAAGATGACACGAATGGCAATTAGCAACAATCAAAGCTTACAACCTATGTATTGATCTGGCATACAGCACATCAAGAATCTAGTATGAGTACTTGTGGAGAAGCCAACTCAACATTAAATAGAGATGAGAATCAGTTCAGGGACAAGCCCACACAGATATCTTTCAAATTTCAGGGATAAATGTAGCGGCAGAGCATGGTGGAGCAGATAACTTTCTCAACAAATATTCACAACTTCGGCGTCTTCAGGAATGGACCATGACAATTTCCTGAATTAATTGTTTACAGTGAGCTTTTGGTGCCTGAAATGGCATCAACTTCAGAAAAGATGGAGCTTGTAAAAGAAGTGGGCTCTATATGTTCCAGTCATCCAGCCGCTTCATCTAGTGACAGAGACAGTCGTTAGAAACAAGCCAACATAACATGAACGTTTGAGACATTAGCATAAACAGTATGTTGTTTCAAAGGTAAGCTGAGATGAAACAGACTGTTGCACTGAGTCAACCCTGGTATTAACATTCTCTGAATTGCACAAAAGTACCACAAATATGTAAGCAAAAAAAAATCAGGAAAAAACACCCTGACATCTACTGCGATTGGCACTGAAGTCTACCCAATAAAGTCCACTGCAGTAAGAACTATAAAAAATAACCTATCTCCATTGCAAAAGGAAAAGAAAACATGAGAGTGCAGTAACCCCTGAAAAAGATAAGATACTTACCATCACAAATTTCACTCTTGTAACTAGCATCACGACTCTGTACTTCAGGAGCATAATGATCCAAGAACAACTGTATTGCCCTCCAGTAACGGTCCCCTCCAGACATCCAGGTATCCATATGCATGCCATTAGGAAAATCAACAAATCTACAGGTTCTGTTATGTTCAATAGCTTTGTCATATAGCATCTTCATGTGTGAAGGGGGGACCAGTTCATCTTGCAATCCAGAAAGGAAGAGAATCGGTTGTTTGACCTGAGAAGAAAATAGTCAAGCAAGCATGAGACTATTCCATATGAACTCAGGCAACGAAGAATCTCAAGCAGGTACGATAGATCTAGGAGCTTGTGATTCGAGGATCCAAGGTTATAGTAAGTCTAGGAGCTTGTGATTGTTTGTGGAGATGAAATGTAAAGTGCTCAAACTATGTGGCCAAATAATCTATGTTGGAACTTAATATAAATGTCAAAAAAATGAATAGTTAAAAGTGCATCCCCAATCTTACAATAATTTGGAATCTGATTTTTCCAAACCGCACACCAAATAATTAGAATATGGTAACATAATAAAAAAGATGACTTATACAATCGAAAGCTCACCTGTCCAACAATATCAAGAGTACTCCATGGAGAGCGAACAACACAGTTCAAAAGTTTTGGGCCTTTAGAAGAGCTGCCACCTATGAACCATCTTAAGAAAGGAAGCATAAGACCAGCCATATCCAGTATTGATGTAAATGTATTTTCCAGTATAAGAGCAGACACCTGCAGCATGGAGCAGCATATATCAAGTTTATGCTTAGTTTCAAAAAGATTATTGAGCATATTTCCATATATATGGATAGATAATAATATGGCTTCAATCTCAATAAAGTAATCATATGAGTGAGACCATAAACTCAAGTGATGAGGGAAAGAAAGACCTAAGATCAGAACTGAGCCACTCTAGTTACCAGGTACAAGCCAATCAACATGGTAAGGGGACAAAAATTCAAGGCCTACTTTTTCCCCTCCCATAACAGAGATTTCTGTTCCTGCGCTACCTTACCATACTCTTAACTATATAATATGCCATCATTGATTTTCAGCATTGTGATCAAGAATTTGATATGTTGTACAATGAGTTGCACATTGGTGTACAATGAGTACCTTGTCAGGATTGTTTTTTGCAAGAACTGCTCCAACAGCACCTCCTAAAGATCTCCCAAAGACAACTATCCTTGATGTGTCAATGTCCTTCCTCTGAACTAGATGATCAAGTGCAGCCTAGTAAACAGGGTATATGTTAGAAATGTGAGCAGACAGAATCAGAGAAGTAAAAGAGCGTGAAGGGAACCAAAAAAACCTGTGCATCATATGTGATTCCTTTCTGAGATGGATAACCGTCACTCTCACCATACCTACAAACAATTTTAAATGGTTTATAAATGAAGAAAATGGAAATTTTTGAACCCACAAAATATTGAGGACTTTAAGAATGAAGAATAATACAAGCACAACAGAACTATTTCATGAATAGAATATCATACCCTCTATAGGAAAGCATAAAGACATTGCATTGCAGCCGCTGCATCATTAGTCGAACAAACTCCAAGCGATGAGCAATGTCTATAAATAGTAAAGGATTCTTTCTAGAATACAACTCGGAGAAAATTGAAGATAGCAATTATGTATAATGCCCATAAGAAAAAAAAAATGAGGATACTGCCAGCATTTTCTTGAAAAAACAGAACGGTTGGGCCTGCATGGGAAAAGAAAATAGTGCGTAAGCATATTACAGAGTTTCAGGAAATGGCAAAGTATCAAAGCACAGAAAACAAAAACATGCCAAAATTGAAAAAATCCTTCCTGTCTGAGATTTAAGCACCATGAATACCTAATTATGTAATACAGGTAAGAACATAACCTTCAGTGCATCCTAGCCAAATGTGTAATACCTAAACAGATTAGCAAAAGATGCATTCAATCAAAATAGAGAACTACATGGCTCAACCAACTCATTTTATGCATAGCCGAGATCCGTAAGTTCACGGCACGGCACACAAGCTGTAGCAGAGATGATTAGCAAGAAAACAACCAGACAACTAAATCGCTAGCTTCTTTGTTTCCTTGCTGACGTATAACATTGACAAGTTCACCAGAATCCTTGTGTATTATCCAGGCATGCACGTATGCTTTAGCTTGCAGTTAGCCGGCCAGACGGTCACTGGCTAGTGTGGGGACAGAGCGAACAAACGAGATGATCAGGAGAAGCTATGTTCAGTGGTGTGCCGCTCCTTATGAGAACACGAGCCAAAGCCAAAGCGTGTTGACGTAATTTTTTGGAAATAGATGTTATGTTTGCCATTTTCCTGTCTACAAGGCATTACACTAAACTCCAAATATATTCTGCCTCTTTCTAACTTCCAACCGTCTGTTCACATGAACTCTTCTGGTAGCCTCAGGCTGCACATCTTTTGAAATACACGTTGCAAACTTAACCAACAACCAAACACGTAACACTATATCAGTTCAACGTAACCATGAAACTAACAGCTATGGAAGTTATCAACCCCAGCATCGATTGCATGGCTTACAACAATTAGTACATCAAATAAATGCTACTCAAGCTCAGATTGATGTATTATGTACACTGACGAGTAATAGCAAACAAAATCGCCCTAAAGCTTCACTAGAATTTCTACTCAAACGATCAACTTAAATAATTAATCCATAAACAGGACTACGGAGGACTGTACATCGTAACCTAGAAACCCTGGAAATCGATCAACAACAAATCCACATGGAGCGCAAAAGTACAATCGGTACAAACTAATACAAATCGAGCTATCCTTCGTGAGTACCCCATTACCACCTACCATGATAGATAAACCTAAATCCCGATCAAGGAACCTGATGAAGCGACACCGCTACATCTAGCTAGGTAGGCAGTTGGGATCAAAATGGAGTCCTCCAACCGAGGCACTAAGAGATCCACCAGCCGAAACCCCTCACAAGACCAAGCACCACCCACCAGAGCTGCAACGAAGCAGACATGGGGGTGGGAAAGGAGGAAGGAAGCGGCGACCAAACAGAGGCGGGATTGTGGGGAAGGGAAGGAGCTCGCGCTTGCCTCGGCAGGTGGAGGAGTGGCGGATGAACCAGGAGTGGAGCCGCACGCCGTCGGCGGCGCGGAGCCAGACGTCCTCGTAGGCGAGGCGGAGGCGGGCCGGCGTGATGGCGTACGCGCGCGCCAGGCCCGGGAGCACGGGCACGTAGACGAGCCGCTCCTGCAGCGCCACCAGCGCCGCGAGGCCGACCACCGCCACGCCCCCCGCGCCGTATGCCAGCGCCTTCAGAAACCCCGCCATCTCCCCTCCCGTCGCCGCCGTGCGCTCGCCGCGGGGAGGGGGGGGCGCCTTCCTCTCTGGTGCTGACTGAGCGCGACGGCGCGGCGAGAGGGACGAAGTGGGCCGAGCGAGGGGCTCGTGGGCTACGGGCTCGGGTTGGTCTAGTCAGATGGAATCATGGAATGGAACGTGGAAGTGAGTCGCGTCCAAAGGTTAGCACTACCGATGGAACCAAGGAAACCGCCCGACGCGGAGAACCCCGGTTTGACCGATTTTCGCGGTAACTGGTCGAAAATCGACAGAAAATTCAAATTTGAATTTTCGAATTGGAAATCGACGAAACCGGTCGGTTTTGACCGGTTACCGACCGGTTTGTGTCGGTAACCGGTCGGTTTCCTCAATTTTTTACGCAGAATTGAAAATCAACAAAAAATGGTTTAAAATGTTTGATTTTTTTGCATGATTTTTGTGACATATTATAAAAATGATTAGCCACACATTGAGAACATAGAATTGATAAAAGATTGCACCAATCTACAACATACCACAATTCACACAAAGTTTAACATAAAATGTCCGATACATAGTTCTTGATGAAATTAAACATAGAACATAGTTTTGAACATAATATGTCCGATACATTGTGGCTGCATCAAATTCACATTTACTTGTATGAAAATCACAATTTCATCCACAATGACACAAGCAATTCACTATATCATCGACATATCGTATTTCTTAATCCCTAGTTTGCGAGCTATACGAAAATTTGATAAACTGGAATCCTTCATTTTCAAACTATACCATAAGACATCTACGAGCTTCATTGACAACAAATACAATCATTCAAAAATGAAAAATCAGAAGAAAAAAAATTTGCAACCACCTCACCTCTGGGCCGCGCGGCCGCTGACGAAACCGCGCCGGTCGCGTCGGTTACCGACTCCAAATCGTCGGTAACCGGTCGGCTCCACCGGTTACCGACGGCGCGGCCACCGCGCCGCCTCGGCCCGCGGCTTGGGAGCCGGCGCAGCTGTCGGTTACCGAGCCGAATCGGTCGGTAACCGACGCGAAGCCTTCGGTTTCCTGGCAAATCGACCGATTACGGCTCGCCGGCGACGGTTCGACGGCGGCGACCGGCGGATCGAGCGTGGCGGCATGCGTCCGCGTCGGGGACTCTGCGGGTGAGGGAAGACTTTGGCAGTGGGGGAAGAATAATGGAGTAGGGAGTGAATAAGGTGACTTTTTTTTTTTCATTTTTCTCGCCCAGAACACTTCGGCGATTTTTTTGCCCAACCAAATGAATGATTCTTTGAGATTGGTTTCCACCAATATTCTCCAAATTCCTTCTAGTTTTTTTACATATTTTTCAAATTCGAAATTAAAAAACCGGTGAACCGGACTTACCGGTCCGTCCGGTAAGTCCGGTTTTCGCGAAAATCGCCCGGTTTCTGGCGGTTTTGAAAACCTTGGTCGCGTCTGGTTCGAGCCCGAGTTCGCGTGGGATCGCCTCCCCCGTGGATGGTACTGATTGACACGGCCGTAGCAATTAGCAACTGTTGATAATGTTCGCGAGACTTTCTTTTCGAGGCGATAAGATGCTACTTGCGTATGATTACATTTAGAAGTGATAACAGTTAAACTCTATGACATAAAGATGGTGCTATGCAATTCTCTGCGGCTTTAATTTGTTAATAGGTTAGTGTAAAAGAGTAGAAAACAGTAGTAGTGATTTTGCACTCGTCGATTCCGATCTTAGATTGAAGAGTGATTATACAATTACTCGTATGAGGAATACATGTATTACAATGTAAAGATCATCTATCTCTAAAAAACACTAAAACGGTCATAAGTCGTTGTATACAAGTGATCGGCATAGAAATAGCCGAGTAAGGTTGTTTTAAAGCAAACCTAAAATATTCAAGACGCAAAATGTAAACTCAAGTCAAGTAAGGCTGGCAATCACCA
The DNA here is from genome assembly GCA_007726485.1 of Eragrostis curvula. NCBI lineage: Eukaryota > Viridiplantae > Streptophyta > Magnoliopsida > Poales > Poaceae > Eragrostis > Eragrostis curvula. The sequence continues at coordinate 7,472,025 of CM017442.1, forward strand.
ACTAAGCAGAGTGGCCAATAGAAGAAGTTTGTATGAGGGTTGCCAAATGGAGCGTTTTGAGCTGTAATAGCTTCCAAGTAGTTTAGTCGTTTGCTTTGTTAGCACTTTGAAAATTCTTTTTTTTTAAAGAACTTGTTTTTCTTTTTTTTCTGAACCATACATGTTTTGTTGGACTTGGTGTAATATGGCTGTCCATGGTAATAAAATTCCAGGCATTGCCTTGTCATAAAAAAAAGTTGTTCACAAGCATTATAATTTTGGTAGGATGGTTATTCAACTTACCCATTTATTATAGTTGTATTAGACATTTATTTTTATGAGAAATTGTTATTTTGCTGACCTATGAGGCTATGAGTGTAAAGGCTCAAAAAAGCTCTCTATCAACAACAGCGATGGATAACCAAGTGGCGAGTGTGCCGCTGGCCACATCCGTCGTATTCTGCCAGTTGGCTTATGGTCGTGGCATGCAAGCATTAGAAAGGGACCATCACAGGTGATGTGTGTTGCTAAAACCAATCTAGCTGGTTGTCGTGGGTCGTGGCGAGAGGGCTCGAAGAAAAGAATATTTAAAGTTGAGCATGACGAGTAGAGAGAAGAGAGGGGTGCAAAGTGACCATTGAGACATCAACAATGAGGCAATATCGATGTTTGTATTTGTGTCAAAATGTTATTTTTCATTTGAAATATTATCTTTTTTGTTTATATGTTTATTCATATTCATGTTCCGTTAGTTACGTGCAAGGTACATTTTAATGGAAAATTTTAAAGGTTCTTTTGGAACGCATGAATTTCACAAAAAACAAATCAATTTTAAAGGAAAAACTCAAGAATTTTTTTTTCTCCAATCCAAACGAACCCTAAACGTGTTGATTTCTAGCACTCTGACGTTGGGGTGAAATACCAAGAGTAAACTACCCATGGCCCTGTTTGGAGCACCAAGAAAATTTTACCGTTAGCGTTCTCCCTGTGTTTTTACACTTTCCTCAGCCAAGCCTGTTTGTGAAATACCAGGACTACCCCTGCCTGTCCCTATCACCTAGCAAGGCTGCTTGTTCATCTTCCTTGTCATGCTCCAGAGACCACCACCGAGGCACCGACCGGACTGAGCGCCAGCGAGCGGGCGAACCGACGAGCGCCGGGGATCACGGCTCTCTCCGCCGCGTCTGCTGCAGTTCGCTCCGTCTGCATCGACCTGGTCGCCTAGTCCTCGCTCGCGGTGACCTGCCTCCCCAAACCAGGCGCTTCTTGTCGACAGTAGCAGGTTCAGTTGCCCGCGCCAACCTCACCTCTTTCAATCTTCGCATCTGAACCGTCGCACCGACAATAGGTAAGCAATCCCCTTCACCGATTTCCCCTATTTTTTGTGGGATTTGATGGTGATTGAACCCTAAAAATTGAGGAATATGAATAAGCCCGAAACAGTGAAATGGTCTGCTATTCCGTTTGCAGCTGAGCGTAGAGTGACTACGCATAAAAGCATGATCATATTCTGGTTAATATTGTGAATCAAATTAAGAGGAGGTTGCCATCAGTTACTTACTTACCATGTCATTGCCAGTTCATCTGATTGAATGCTGGTCACTTGCCTTGAATGTTGTTTTAGCCTTTTAGGTGTCAATTCATTTGATTCCTCACAAGTACCACAAGCCATGCTGCTTGGAGCTAGGGAAACCATCTCATAGTGCTCTCACTTTGCGGAAAATGGAGGATCGTCCGGTCTGTCCTGTATCCAAGTCCAACTCAGTAAGTCCTTGCTATTTATGCTGGAACCGGGGGTTGCTGGCGCGCCACAAAAATATAATGTCATCTGATTCGGCATTCGCAGGTGTTCTTGTCAGGAAATGGCTATCAGATGAAGCAAGGTCATAAAGCTAACAGTAGGGACTCCTCATCGGAGTCTGGTTGGTCTCACCAAGGAGCATCCGCAATGAGCGAGAGCAGTTTAAATGAACACACCACAGCACAATCTGGTAAAATTTATTATCATTAAGCACATTGTCAAGTCATCACACTAACAGTTTAGTCTACTGTTGTTTCAGGCTTCCGATTATTTTTGTTGTGGCGTGTCCTTTAGTTTCTCCTTTCTGTTAGTTGTTCGAAACCTTTGCGACCTAGCTTCTTGGTCTGTAGTTATTTCATAGGAGATGTATGAACTGATTCTGTACAAGTTCAATTATGTTATATATGTTCCTATGAACTAATGAGGTATTAGGTAGCATCTTCTTTTTGCGTGTTCACTGTCAATGCCTCAGCATATGTAATATTCTAGGAACTCAAAGTAGGATCAATGACACTCCGTATGTTTAAATGCCACTTGTGTCGTAGATTATGCCTAAGTTTTTCAGATTTTCTTCAGTCTTGCCACCAGCTTTCTCAACGTGTTAGCTTATCTTTTAAGTAATCTGAAATATCATTAGAATTTTTATGATTATTTCACTTCTTTTGTGATCTGTATCTCAAAAGATGTTCCCAGTGCCCAAATCTCAGTCATAATAAGGTGAATTAATGTATTAAAACCTTCATGAAAGTTAGGTTATTTTCTCTTTTCAGATAGTACTGATCATCATGGGAAGCATGATCAGAACATGATGAAGTCAGTCTTGTCCCTGGGGAAACAAGAAGCTGCCTTTTTGCCGCAAAAATTGGAGTACAACTCATCATTTGTAAGCTCAATGCCATTGTAAGAATTGTTGCTATCTTATATCTCATGAACTTTCGAGCTGACTTCATACATCATGTTCCAGGCTTCTGTTCCTTATGCTGCTGATGCTTACTACGGTGAGGTCTTCACTGGATATTCTCCGCCTGCTATTGTAAGTTCACTTGACTTTCCACTTATTTTCTGTTCCTTATTGTTGCGTTCTTAGGCTACAAAAATGTTAAAAGAATGATTTTAAACGAAGATGGAGAATGCACAAAGTTTTTGCTGCATTTTTTAAGCAAAATGCAGTTCTATTGATTGGTGTTGGACTTTGGAAACTATGTATGTTTTTCTGATAAAAACACCTGTAGGAATGTCGTACCATATTTGCGTCATGCCATATGTTTATCTATATAATGCTAGCCATCATTCACTATAACGCATATCCTTCTGCATATCTAATCATCCACAAATCATATCTTTGTGAAACTAATGCTCCTGCGCTAACAATGGCCTGTGCCTTTTTTTTTTACACCCAGGTCCACCCACCGCAAAATGGTATATCAAGTTCCCCGGTTCCATTGCCTGTTGAACCTGCAGCTGTAGAACCAATATTTGTTAATGCAAAGCAATACCATGCAATCCTTAGGAGGAGGGAAATACGTGCTAAACTGGAGGCCCAAAATAAGTTGGTGAAAGATCGAAAGGTAATTTCGACGAATTTCGTTCATTCATGGTACATCTTTGCCATGAGATGCTTACGTTATTTTTGTAATGAGATATTTGGATATTTGGTGGCATGCGCAGCTTTTTCTACCAATTCATTAGGCTTTCCTTGATCATATTCATATGGGAGGACTGCAGGAGTATCTGTATTAACTCTAATGCCATTTGTTGACAGGAGATTTGAAATAAAATGTCTTTTCACTTTATTTATCATGAAGTATCATTTATATCTTGTGTCGTTTTTTGAGACAAGAGGTAGTGGCATGGATGCACAATAGCCCATGTAGCTGCACAAGTATTTGTATGCTTTTGTGTCACTTTGTTCTTCTGTTCCTTTCTAACATGACAGTTGATGATTCATTTATTCTGCATTTTGATTCCCGTTCTTCTCAGCCATACCTCCATGAATCTCGACACCAACATGCCATGAAGCGAGCTCGTGGATCAGGAGGGCGGTTCCTCAACACAAAGCAGCTCCAGGAGCAGAACCAGCAGCATCAGGCATCAGGTGGTTCAAGCTCCACACAGGCAACTGGCCAGAATGTGTGCTCCCAAAATGGCTCCACTCATACGCCTCCAACACCCGCTCCTCCCAGCGTCACAAGTCTTTCAAGGGCCAACCAGGACCGCAGCTGCTTTCCCTCAGTTGGCTTCCGCCCCACCATGAACTTCAGTGCACAAGGTGGACGAGACACTAAGCTTGTTGCGAATGGCATGCAGCATGTTGTCTCCATGAGGTGAATAAAGTGAAGTGGGACAGCACCTTGAGCTGGTGCACTGCCTGTGGCAACTCATCCTTGGCTTTTGGAACTATGGATATATAATGGGTATGTAACTTCGGTATCAGAATAACAATACACATGTGCGTCCTTTTGGGCATGTACTTAAGAACTGATGGCTATGAGATAGTTTCTGGATACTGTAAAATCGGTACCTGATGATGTGCTACCTTGTCTTGAGTTCTGAGGTGAAGACCTCGAAACCTGAAACCTGCTCTTTTGCTTCAGCACCTGTTGCTTTTGTGGCTGCTACTATTCTGCTAGGCTGGTTTTGCAATTTGCAATCTTTGATGTCTGGTTACTTTTATGTCTTTTTTCTTTTGGTTTTTATCAGCGCTTTTATTTGATGTGACGGCTTACCATACATCATCAGTTTGGACTTATGTCAGAAGCACTACAGCATGACTGAATGAGCAACTTATATTGAGATTTGAGGATAGACACCCCCCCCCCCCCCCCCCCCCCCCACCCCCACACACACACACACAAAAAGGAAGTTTATCTGCTTATATTGATATTCTACTTTCATTGTTGCAATATAGCATTTGATGGCAACAAAAAAATATTGGATATTTCATCTACATTCTCACAGCAGATGTGCATATGCGTTAGCACTGAGCAGAAATAATTACGGGCCTGGCAGACAATAAATTAAAATGTAAGAATTGACCAATTGCATACTGTTATTTAGCAAAGTGTGAGACACCGACAGTAAAGGTCAGGAAAATGCCCAAGCACCAAACGTGTTCTTGCCCAAATCGCTAGAAAAGCCAAGCAAAACTGGGGTTTACAAGTAGTTCTTAGCCAACCGCATCAATTTACAGGCCCAATTGGTGGACAATTTACAACTTGGGCAAAAAGTATGAAGGAGAACAGAAAATTAGTGTCTACTTTCAAATTGAAGCACTCAGCCTCAGCACCATTTCAAGCCTCTCGGCCTTGCAGTAGTCGTTATCAGTAAGATGTCCAGCAGGAAAGGGTGTAATCTCCAGAACCAGGTGAGGTGTAGGAAGCTCATCAAATAAAGCTCTAACATTGTAGCAGCAAACGCTCTCTCCGTGAGCACTTTCCCTCCTTATTTGGCAACCCTGATTAATAATTTAAACATTTAGAGGACTGATTTAGGAATAATCCAACAAGCACGAACATAACACCCTCAGTGGTAAACTAAACATTCAGAGGACCGATTTTAAAAGGTTAGTCATAGCACCTGCTTTTTTTTTTTGAATGAAAATACAGAAAGGGAGGCCCCTACTGTGTAAATGTGCACTAGCTTTGGCCCCGAGAAATGTTACCTTGTGAGAGGAAGCATCCACAAAGTGGTCATCTTGGGATAGAACTGAAGCAATCTCTTTAAGAATCCGCCTGCCTTCTTCAGTTGATCGAACTCGGTAAGTTCTCTTCAGTGTGCCTTTGGTCGTTGGCCTCCATTTGCTGGTTAGCTTCCTCTTATCCTGAGCTTCTTTATCATCTGATCAACAAGGATAGGCATTGGATTATTTACCTCCCTGTGTATGCAAGTATAATCCTTGCCCATTACATAACATCAAATATCTACAGTTTTATGTATGCAAACCATAGCAAGCACAATATATTGACATGTTCCATCTTTGAAATGTCTCCATGTAAATCATGACAGTCTGTATGTGACTTGCTTTGTCATTTAATGCATGGGCTATGTAATGCTAAACCTTTAGAAATTCAATTAGCATTACAAATTCAGACTGGGGGGAATAACAGTCCCTGATATATCAAATAATGGAATTGTTTGGTCCTAGTATACTCTATGTTTTAACACAAAAAATACATTATTCAACCTTTGGTCCAATTTCAACAAATGCAAAAACCCAGGGTTTGAAGGTAGGAGAAAGATTGCCTTTCAGTGGTAGAGAACTTACACCCCCCCAAAAAAAACCTTTGGAATAAGCTAAATAAACCGTTCACTAATTGAATAAATAATTTTGGTCAGTCTGTTCTTCCAACCTAGCAAATACATAGTTGGTAGTGGTACCAATAAAGTGCAGCCAATCAAAGATTTGTCACTGTTATGCAAGTATTCTCAATTTGATAAGCCATTCTCTCTTTTAGAAAGTATCTACGCCTACAAAACCAGTACGAACATCCTATGCAAAGCATCTACATCAGATGCTGCCGCTTTATATATCAATCATGAACAGAAAGACGTAATAACAAATTCTCTTGCAAACGATGCAGTTCCTTGACAGTACCAATCCAGTGTGCCAACCATGACAGTAAACAGTCCTTTAAACAATTAAACTTCATAACCCGTCCTCGCACGTGCGTTATCACCCTTTGGGTCCCGGAATTAAAAGGTCCTATCGTCATGAATTTTGCCCTTTTCTAGCCAGCCGGAGATTCGGTGTCAATTAGATTCTAAAGAGGATGCTATTTTCGTTTCTTATCCATAGTCCAGATCATACAGATGGAGAATTATAGCTTTCACGTGCCCACGTTTTTACTACACGGAAACAGACCATTGCTCTAGCCGAGAACAAATAAACAGCACACAAGAGAGTACATCAGAAATGCATAAACAAACAATAAATGAAATCGATATTTTTGAAACTGCACGAAACCTGAGGCGCCGCCACGGAGCTGCTCCGCCCACTTGGAGAACCCTAGGTCGCTGTCCCCGGCACCGTCCTCGCCGCCGATCTCTGCGCACCAGACAACCAACAAAAACCTCAAAACCCCTATCATTACTCAATCAAATTGTACGAATCGAACCCCTCATCATCACCGACCGTGGGAGAGGAAGGGGTTGCGAGGGGAGCCGGCGAGCCCGACGTGGAGGAGCGCGTAGTAGAGGCAGAGCCGGCCGGCCCAGACCAGCACGGGGCCCTGCAGCAGCGACGCCGCGATGGGGCCCGCGGCGGCGGCGGAGAAGGAGAACGCGGAGGCGCGCCTCGGGGGCGGAGTGCGGACAGGGGAGGCGAGGAAGGGGGTCTTGGCGGCCGCCGGCGGCGAGCGGAGGGAGAGGGGGTAGGGGGCGGCGGCGGGGCCGTGGAGGAGGTAGGCGAGCATGGCGATTGGCGATGTGGGCAAACTGCAGTGTCTGTGTGCGAGTTCGGGTTCAGTGCCTCAGTTTTTAGAGTGGACGATGGTGTCAAGTGTCACCATGTCAGTCAGTGATGGAACAAGAGACACCAACTAGCTTGCAAGTGTCGCAAGGAGAAAAACAAACACACTGGAACAAGAGACGAGAAAAAGATCTTGGGTTTCTCTTGTTCTGCTTGAGGATTTTTGTGTCACAAATTGGAGCAGATACTTGAGCAAATAATGCAGCGTTGTGTCATGAAAAGAAAAGAAAAATTATAGTCAAAGCACTAATATGGCGACTGCAACTGTGACAACAGTTTTAGTGTTTCATAGAAAATTTCTGAATCCGCTGTGATAACATGATCCCGGAGCACAAATGATGAAATGAGGTGACCGGTGATTCTTCCCTTTGCATCTCTGCTCTAGTTCGTATGATCAACAGTACTAGTATCTTGCATTCCGATCTTTTCTTCGTTTCTCCTGGAAAAGTATGCCGAGATACTGGCGAGGGACGGAAGGAGATCGACTGCGACGGGTAGGACTTAGCGATAATCATCTTCAGGCACCAAAGCTTTCAGATGACGCGTATCGTGTATCCACTGGCTTGTCTCTTTGCCGAGGAAAAGAATAATGTTTTCGTTCGTATTCGCTGCTCATGACTCGTGAGAAAGAAAAAAAATCAAGCGAAGCCTGACCGGCCTGGCCCAAGAAGGCCTGCTCCAGATTGGCAACACAAATTTTCATTTTAATGAACACAACCGGATGCTTGATGAAAACTTTGACAGGTTTCTATATTGAAGTATGAATGCCAGTGCAGCCGGTATATTGTGAAGGATCAACATGAGCTCAACAATGCACAACGCATGGAGCATGTTGACCGCATCGAGATTTACATGACAATTCATATCTCAAAAAAACGAGAAAAAGTGGTAGAACTCAGTCGTACGACTCACGTCCGACTGGGACATCTGATGGAGCAATAACAATCCACACTGAACACACGTATGCAATTATCAGATGCACTAGTCGGACACAAGTCAAACGGCCGGAGTTGTATGTATATCCATTTCCTTAAAAGTATCGGTGTTATAAGCAAAGAACTTTACAGTTTTACGCATTCACAGTTAGACATGATGCCTGTATATGTTCATTCACAGCACGCTGCGTATCCAAGACTGTTTGGGTGATCAGTCACTCCTTTGCACCCTCTTCCTCCTCCCCTTCCTCATCCTTCCAGACCGGAAGGATGCCTTGCCCAGCCAGCCTTTTGTAAACCCAGAAGACGATAAATTTCGAGGTTACCCTCTTCTCATCGACCAGGAACGGCTCGATGGTGCTGACTTCATTGTTGTAAGATGAGATTGAGAAGCCCTTGGGTCCTGCATTTCCCATTATGAGACATTGATATTACAGTGTGCCTCGTACTAATTCAGTATGCTGGTTTCATTTTTAGCAAAAAAGGCAAAGCAGGTTATGCGCTATTGTACAGCAAAGCAGCAGATAACATCTAATGGCTCCCAAGAGAGAAGAAACATATCGTAGTCAACTCACAAAGTACTGTAAATTATGCTTCATCCTATGCTGGTTTAAAGAAATGCTCTGTGAAGCATATACAAATAAGCTTGTGTTTTTTATCTAGGTATGTTTAATGACAAATTCAGAAGTTCATTCAAGAGTCACAACTCGAGAGAGCCTATCAATACAGTCCATCGACAAATGATGATCCATGGAGGATCTTTCTATCATCAGAGCTTTCATCAAGAAAAACAGCATTGTACACCAATGTTGAAGGAAAACAAATTGACAGAAAAATGTACCTGTAAGGTCTCCACTTGGGAAAAAGGCCCAAAAATAATAAGGAACGTCCTCCTTTACAAAGGAACCCTCCAGCTGCAATAATCCATCAGCACTAGAGAAATTAAAAATCTGCCGAGTATTTTGTCGGAGCTATCACAAACTTTTGCATTTTCAAACCCAAACAACTGTCCTGTCAGGTTAATATATGTTTCTGTTTTTTGCAAAGAGTATGCTTGCACCCACATAACCCTCATGGAATGAAAACAAGCAGCCATAATCAAATTAAAGTGAACTGTTTATTGCCAAGCATATAATAAAGTTGAAGCATGGGCTTAACTGGATAACAATGGCGACACTATTTATGACTTTATCAATCTGTAATTAAAATGCTCCAGAAATTCAAAACTAAAATTTGTCTGCTCCATTTGATAGACATATTGATATGATTGTTGAAAGAAAGATCAAAGCCATCAATTGAAGGCCTATTGAAACAGGCCCTAAAATAATCACATCACCACTACCTATGACATATTTCATATTGAATTTCAAAGAGTCTACTAGGATCTGGAACTCGTTTAGGGGATTACACATTTCTATCTTGCATGCTAGTGAAATCGTGAAACGCGATCAGCTACTAACGCTTTGCAGGCTATATTTGATCAGCACTCACCGTGTTGTTTTGAAAGGCGAGCTGGACTTGGGACACGTTCTCCTCTGCCTCGAGGGCATCCTTCAGCGGAGGGATAATCTCCTCCTGCATCATCTCCGGCAACGGCTTCGCCGGTGCCTTCTTTGGCTTCGCAGCTGCGGCCGGCTTTGCTGCTGCCGCGGGTGCATCCTTTTTCTCACCACCACCGGCTGCATCTTTTTTCTCGCTCACTGCATCAAAATAATAACAGCAAAAGTAACACTTCAGAATCCAGAAGCAGGCATCCCACTTTTCACGCTGTACTAGTGTACTCCTAAAGAGTTCAAAAAACTTATTTACAACAGTATGGGTACCAGTGGTGGAGGCGGGCGACTTCTGCACGGCAGAGCAGGACGCGACACCACCGCGAGCGCGGGGGAAGGCAACGACGAGCGGCAGCCGCTTCCCGAAGAGCGGGGCGGCGGAACATCTGCACGCCGCGTGGCCGGTGGTGGGAAGACTCGGCCGCAGCGAGTGTAGAGGCTGAGGCGCCATAGGAGCCCGCTCCGCTGAACTGGCGCAGTGACCAACGCTCTTTGGCGCCAAAAAAAAAAAGGGCGCTTGGCGCGGTTCACGATCCCAAGAATCCGCAGGGCATGTAGCTGATTAGCTCTGTCGGAGCCGTTAAGCGTGAAACGGGAAGAACCAGGGAGAGGATGAGGCACAGAGGAGGTGGCCGTTTAGCTCAAAAAAAAAAATGAGAGGGCCGGTTAGCTCGAAGCCGGTTCCTGAGTCAGAGGTGGTTCCTGTCCACTGGTTCAGTTGGATGGCGTTGGTTTTTCTGCCACGATATCTGCTCGAATGCGGCCTAGCGCCGGGAGCACAGTTGCCTCTGAACCAGCCGTTCAAGGATAGAGACAATAGCGTTTTAACCATGATTCTAAACGCTAATTGCGTTTTCACCATCGATTTTCAGATTTTGCAAGATCACCATTGATTACTTTCAGATGTTGCAAGATCACCATTCAGGATACGGTCGCGGGCTTGCGGACACGCGAATAGCTATCGGCGCGCCATGGCCGCTCACCTCACTGACCGTGGGCCACACGGACCGGGTGGCTCAGCACCGCGCCACCGCTCAGCCCAGCCCAGTCCGTTGGGCACGTCCGTCCAACCGCTTTCATCGTTCGAGAGCGGCCTAGGCGCGGTCCATGAAGAAGCACGAGACTCGCCCGCGTCTGTGGGCCAGGACTCAGTGGCCCGTGCACCGGCCGGCTCCCGTCACTCAAAACGGTCCCTAAAAAAAAAAGATGACGGATACTCCTCCCTTCCCGGTCGTCCGATCAGGCGGTGCCAAACCCTGCCTAGCGATGCCTGCACATCACGAGTATAGCGTGCTGAACGGTCAGTGCCTGCCGGTCACGTCTAGCCGCTGTCCCACTCAGCCTTGTCACGCTATTTCATGCACCGATCGGTAGACCCGGGGCCACAAGCTACAACGGGCAAAGCCACGGCACGGGTTATGAACCCGGTCCATGTTAATGTGACGCTCCCCCGTCACCGGCCAGGCGGATACTCTGCTGGGAGAATCAACCGCGCAATAAGCAGCAGTAACTCCCAATTAATCCGGCAGAACAACTTGATCAACTACACCTGCCAAAACCTTCTGCCCAGGCGGGCAGACTACACGCACCAACAGAAACCTCGTCGCTAGCCCCTGACCTGCGGGCCCAGAACGCCTCGCGACCCCACAGCCCATCCTTCCGGCCTCCGGGCGCGTCATTGTAGCGGTGGTGCTATTTTTATTCGCGGCCCAAAGACGTGTCAGAGTTGGGGAGCCGATTATCAATGTGGGGTGGGTCCCGGGGCAGCGCCGTAATTTAAGCCACGGCTAAATAAAGCAAGGAGAATGGTTGCCCTATAGACGGCGAGACGCGAGAAGCGTCCAGCCAAAGGCATATCCCGCCCGCATCCGCCCGATTCTCCTCCGCCTCACCCTTCCCACCTCGAGCCGCGTTCACCGACAAACCCGCACCCTCCCGGTCCCACCACGCGGCCACCCGGTCCACCACCACCGCCCGGTCACGTTACCCCTCGCCCCCACCACACCACTTGCGGCATCCTGCCCGCCTCCCATCATCGGCGCAACTTGCCAAAAGGGAAAGGGAAAGGCAGCAGCTGTACACTTCACCACCGTCTCCTCTCGCACACGAACAAACTATTCGCTCGCCTGCCTCTCCGGCTCGACCAACCGCCCCGCCTCTCTTGGAAAAACCCTTTTTACTCGCCGAGCCAGAGTTCACCGCAAGAACGGGCACATAACAGGCAAGACGTCCTGCATGCGGGCCCCGGTGAGCAGTGAGACAGATCCCCTGCCTCGCCATGGACCATGAGCAATCAGCCTGACCACCGTGAACCAAAGACACAAAAGCACACGGCGCTACCGCCTCTCAGGCTCAAATAATCGCTTAAAAATACCAAGCACTTGAGCCCGGCTGCCTCTCTACAGAGAGGGCATCCATCGCTGCAACCACAGCCATTTCACCTATCTCAAAGCAATAACCAGAACAAAGAACAGACCAGCTGATGCCCAAGTACCACTTCAAGATTTCAAATGGAAGCAACGGCTACTTGGACATTTCAAAGGGGGCATTTCCCGGGCTCTCCCTTGGAGGGAAACTACAGTTTAAGCAGTGCCTATACTGCCAATGAATCAAAATTTTGAAAGGGTGGAGGGAAACCTAAGGGCTGCATCTACCATTTGAAAATCTGGAGGGAAAAATCAAACAGAACAGAGGCTCTGCAGGAAACTTTAACTGAACTGACTGTCTACTAGATTACTACACTAGATTAAGGTGTTTCTTCTCCATTACCTCCTAAAATCTGCTATTTGAAGAGGAGGTTGAAGCTCTCTCAATTCAAAGTCTTTACACGAAAAAGGATAAAAGAAGACAGGGGAAACCCACCATATCTGTTTCTGCTCCTGCTGCTTTACTTCTAGCTGAGACGAAGGGGAGAGGAGGGGATCCATGTACAGTTGCTGCTTCATCAGTGGTGCTTGAAGGGCCTCAAGTCCTCCACACCATCATCATCCTCATCACCGCTGCCTGATGGGTCATCACCTCTCTTCCGTTTAGCACCCTGCGAGGATGAAGGCTGATCTGTAGCCCCTTCGTCATCATCATCAACCTCATCTCTGTCCTCATCAGCATCATCAGGATCAGCAGCATCAAAGTCGCTCCTGATGGCCATAGCTTGAGACTGGCCGCCTGTGGAAGGCCGGGCAATTGGCTGAACAAGATATTCTGTGTCTTCGTCCTGAATACACAAAAATTTGCAAGGAACCGAGTTACAACTAGGTTTTTATCTTAAAGTACCAAAATAGGAGTACATACAGTAAATTAAAGACAGAACCAATATGTGCATCATAGAACAGATAGAATCAGATGTAAAAGACCACAAAGACAAAGCAATCACGTAGTACATTGGACAGTAAAAAATCATGCATTAGCAAACATGTAAATAACCTATTCTGGCCAGTAAACCCTGGATCGCATAACACTAAGGTCAGAGACATAGGGTAGAACGTTGTAAAACAAGCAATTATACAAGTGCCACCATCGCAAGCATCACAGGATTTAAAGATTGATAAAAAAAAAAAAGTACTCCCTCTGATCGTTTTTTTTATGATGTTTCAGACAAGAATCATAGTTCAGAAAGTTCTGTCTGAACATCAAGGGGAAAAAATCAGAGTAACAGATAACAAGAACCAAAAGAAGCAATACTGAGTAATAACTTGATAACATAAAGATCCGAATCTAATATGCCAGTCAGGTGAGACAAATCAAGCATTTTTTGCGAATAAAGCAGAGCTAATAAGCTTTACATTACATGGATTGATTGCTAATAAAAAGAGGGTTATAAGGTGCAAGGCGTGACACAATTTATCTACAAAAATACAATTAGGGGCGATTTGCACATTTTGCATCCTAACAAACATAACGGATCATCTATTGCATAGACATATGATAGACACTACACAAAGTACACAAACTCGTGAGAACAACTAAACCATGTCACCACGAAGAATAGAAGCAGACATCTGTCGATCAAAGTGGAAAATGCTCTAAAACTGAGTATGAAAATTGACATAATAAAACATAAACAATAAAATGGACACAAAACATGCATGGCAAAGAAATGCAAACAAAAATAAAGAGATTAGAAAAATTAACTCCTACTAAAACAGAGAAATCGTTGGGATCTATGCCTGCCAAGTGTTAATCGGACAGTAATTCAACAAAACATTCGCGTAAGGCTATATTTCCAACAGATCCTAGAGAAACTAGATACGAGTTTTAGACTTTCGTAATCTGCCGCATTAATACCTCAATTTTTAGACTTCCGTAATCTGCCACATTAATACCTTCCATTGTCTAAAATTACATTTACCTTCCGTTGCCAATTTCCATTGTCTAAAATTACATTTAATAACAGGGATACCAAGAAGAGCATGATGACATAAGTAAACGACAAGAAAACATATTTATCGACGTGTTCAGCAACAACCGTTACTTCACACTTGCCAAATGCTCCAAGGCAGCACAGTTCAGTTAACAACTATCCCTAAAACGACAAGAAAACATATTTATCGACATGTACAACCGTTACTTCACACTTCCCAAATGCTTCAAGGCAGCACAGTTCAGTTAACAACTATCCCTAAAACGACAAGAAAACATATTTATCAACGTGTACAACCGTTACTTCACACTTCCCAAATGCTACAAGGCAGCACAGTTCAGTTAACAGCTATCCCTAAAACGACAAGAAAACATATTTATCGACGTGTTCAGCAACAACCGTTACTTAACACTTCCCAAATGCTCCAAGGCAGCACAGTTCAGTTAACAACTATCCCTGAAAATCCACTCGCTTGCAGACAGACAAGTGGAACCTAACCGTTACTTTCACACACAAGCCATCAGTGAAGTAGAAGCGTGCTAACTATGTAACTGATACAAGATCCACTGGAGAAACAAACAACAAAAATGCAATATATACTGAAGAGAAACTAATAGCAAATCAATGTAAAGTTCCAACGGTAAGTTAATGAATAATAATCAACAAAGTACCAATTTAACAATTGCAAGAAAATTGTTATACCTCATCATCTGCATCCTCATCGTCGTGGCCCTCGCCATAAACCCCAACATCCTCCAATCTCTCATCATCCTCTTCTCCAATCTCACCGTTCTCATCCTCATCATCCCCTTCTCCATGCTCATGCCCATCAATCTCTTCTCCCCCAACCTCCCCCGCCAGCATAGCAACCCTCCCGCTGCTCTGTGGCTCGGCCTGCTCATCATCCTCAACCTCCTCATCATCCTCATCGTCATCATCATCCTCATCAACCCCGTCTTCCTCCTCATCACTACTTGCTACTTCCTGCACCTCTACAACAGCATCTTCCTCATCACCATCCTCATCGATCTCCTCCCCAAGATCATCCTCCGCCTCATACTCATCTTCGTAGTCCTCATCGTCCTCATCTACGTCCTCATCGTCCTCATCTGCGGCTTCTCCAACGGCCGCAACCCGAAACCCGTTCGCCCCACGGTGGTGCTCGACTCCCCCATTCGGAACGACCTCGTCGGCGTCGCTCTCATCCTCGTCCACATCGATCACCCCATTCACCTCCACCGGGTGCGCCGGCACGCCGGCGCGGGAGTGGGAGACACCCCCGTTCGCCACCTCGCCGCTTCCAGGATCTTCGTCCTCGTCCTCGTCGTCATCATCGTCTTCCTCGCCGTCGCCCTCGCCGTCCCCGTCGTCGTCGTCGTCGTCAGACTCGGGCCGCTCGTTCTCGTCGGCGTCCATCTTGTCGAGGTACTTGAGCGTCCGGATCATGCCGAACACCCTGGATCTGTAGTCCTTGACCCGGGTGACGGGGCACTCGTAGAGGTCGAGCGAGACGAGGCGGAGGTCGGCGAGGGGCGCGAGGTCGGCGACGTCCTGGATGCGGTTGTTGCTGAGGTCGAGGTCCCGCAGCGAGGAGAGCCCCGCGGCGACGAGGTGGTCGAGGCCGCCGGCGATGCGGTTGTCGGAGAGCGTGAGCCGCGTGAGGTTCCGCAGCCGCGGGAACCCCTCGAGCGACGTCACCCCGACGCCGGCGATCGAGAGGTGCTCCAGGCTGTGGTGCCGCTCCAGTATCTCCGCCGCCGGCAGCCGGCCGTGCATGCACTTCACGGCGCCGTCCAGCGTCAGGCTCCGCGCCGGCGACGAGCTACCCTCGCCGCCGGCCTGCAGCGCCGCCTCCACGGCCCGCTCCCACGCCTCGTCCACCATCTCTTCCCCTCTCCAATAAATTATTATTACTTTTTTTTCCCCAGGGGTGTTTGGTTGCAAGGGGATTTGAAATACAGAGTGATTTATACGGGGAGGGTGTTTACCTCGCCATTGTGGGAAGAGGGGGGCGGTTCATGGAGGGCCGTGGACAGGGTGCAGGGAGGTTATTGGCCAGGGGGTTGTCTACGCGACCAATGAGAACGCTCGGATGGGGAGGCACGGATCGCTGACGTGGCGGCATCCGAGGGGCGTGTGTTTCTTCTGAGAGGAGGGGGTTGGGGGAAGGAGCGGAGAGCCGTGGTGGGCTGGATGATGCCAAAAGCATCTTTTTCTCCGGCTCCGTTTCTTTTCTCTGATTTTTCAGTTTAGGCACGAGATATTATTATTTAATCCGTGGGCCCGTTCTTCCTTGGGATTCCCGACCTGGAAGTGGTGGAGCGTTGGCGGTGGAGACCGAACCACAGCCACCGTTTGATCGCTGTGAGCCATTGTTGACCGTCAGATTTGTACGAGTTGGCGTCTGGTTTTCCTCTGGCGGCCATTACCCGTTGGAGTAGGGCACCGCAGACTGGCAGTGGGGTCCCCAAAGGAGGCTGGAGGTGACTGGCAGTGGGGTCCCCAAATGCGACTGGAGATGTGGCAATTGGCAACTGGCACTTGTAACTTGTTGATTTCGGCTGGATGCGCGTTGGACCCAGCCTGCAATACAAACACGGCAACAGCTTGCCAACAGACATTGAAACTCACAGAATCAGGGGCGGAGCCAGGTTCAGGCCAACCTGGGCTCCGCCACCCCTCCCCCCCCCCCTTGGGAAAAAAATCACTGCAGCCAGCTGCAAGCAACCTGTTCGCTTGTGTGCAAATTAAATCACAACGTCTATAGCCTGATAGCTTACTACCTGACCAAGAGAGCACAGGCTCAAGTATAACTGAGTCAAGGTGCTTGACTCGAGGGAGCCAGCGAGGACTCATTCGTTCGACTCCGCTCGCCGCCGGCGCCAGCGCCCAGACGAGTTAGAGCGTCTTCAATGGTTACTTCTTAGCTAACTCTTAGAATTATTTATTAGAGAAAAGGAAGAGAGAAAAGATGTTAGCTCTTCTTCAAGAGGCAGCCTCTAACATTTATTGAGACACTGACATGCTGGGTCCGTCATTGCTTTAGAGTTGATATAAACTTTTATGTTGACTCTTAAATGATGTGGAGAATCAATGCCGCCTCTACCTTTGAGGACGCTCTTAGCTCAGACTGCCCAGGTCTTATCACCGCCTCACCCTACTATACTGTTCATCCGGACCCTCTCTTGGCTTCATTGCTGGCTCCGCCACTGCACGGAATCACCAAAAGTTTGGACATTAACTCAAGGCTGCAATCGGTAGTGATTTTTACCGAGGAGAGCGCGCGTGTGAGGATTGAAGCAGCAAACGCAGCGCACCGCAACCGTAAAATCATGCCAGCTGCACTTGCAATCTCTACCGATCACAGCAAGTTACTCAACTCATGAACGAATTCGAACTACAACCAACAGACAACAGCCGCATCGGACAAGTCAAGAATACAAAACACAAGCTCAACAATAATATAGTTCGACGACTTAGAGTTCTTAGGTCTTACAAACTTACGATGCGGACGATGTGGAGGTAGCTAGGGTTGCGAGGCGCCAAGATGTCAAGGATACGGTGTGGCGTAGCGGGAGCGTGACGAGAGCACATAGGGGAGGGAGGTATGGTCCTGCGAGGCGAGCTCTTAAGGCAGAGGCAAGGCGACGAGGTAGAACGAGAGGCTGAGATGCAAGTGGATTGCGGCGCGGCGCCGAGCGGAGGGAGAGGAGTGGAGCTGCTAGGGTTCGACGAGGGGTCGGGCTGCCTTATATAGAAGAGGCAAGCCTAATGGGTCGGCTTATGACCGTTGACTATATGATCGTGGCCTCATGGGCTGTACGAGTCGTGCCAGGGCTGAGCCGGACGCTACACATGCTACCTCAAACGTCGTCTGGGCCGTGCTCTGGTCGGCACAACGACCTTGTGGTCAGCCCCAAACACGACTTGTAAAAGACTCTAGCTAGGCTGGCGTAGCTTGTTTAACAATGGGCACAATTGCTCGCGTTGGGCTAAAAGAACTGGTCTCAGGGTAGTATGTTATCACGGCCCAAGTGGCTAGGTATAGTGCTAATTTTGAGTTGAACTTATGTTTTGATTAACGATAATGATATAGTGTTTTACATTAATTAATAATAATTATGAATACTATGGTTCTAGCATTTCAAGATTAAGTAAAAGTTCTTAAATATCCAAAGTTTTGTAGCACAACTGCATATGTTTTAAGTAAAGGTTTTCAAATGCTATTGTGAAATCGCAAAAATCTGAAAATCGCCAAAAGTGGTTGATATGCATTTGTCCCGTTTTGTCGAATCAGCCAAAAACCAAAGCCATTTTAGCATGAGTCAAAGCCCAAAAAACGACCCCCTTGTTATGCCAACACAAAGCAAAATTTGAGTGCAGTAGGAACTACGCATTTCTTTCCTCAACAGCATTTAGGCTCTTCTACGATTGGATTTTACAATTCAGATTTTGGATTGTGGGTTTGTGGAATCTAAGATTGTAAATTTTGGAAGAAAAATACTGTTTTTTTTATTTGGATTCCACAATTTTATTTTTGGTCACTTAAATTGAGTCATAAATATTTGTGTCACAATCAAACAAAGGCTAATCCTGAGCCCAACACGTGCAAAGTGACCCATTCAGCCTTTGGACGTAAAAAAATCTTCCAGCCCAAACCTAACCGCTAGCAATGCCCACTCTAGCCCACTCCTTAACCGAAGCCCAAAATCGAGCCCACTTCCAGGCTCTCCATCACAAGCCATTGAAGCCTGTGCTAAAAAAAAAAAAAAAAAGCCATTGAAGCCGAACCTTAACCGACACGCTTCACTCTGCCTTCCCGACTCCACTGTCTTCTGCCACCCCTCGCCGACAGCGTCCCCGGAGCCATGAAGCCCGTCGGCGAGCACCACCACGGCCTCCACTCCCCGACGCCGACGTCCGCGACCAAGATCTCCATCCCATTCTCGGCCGGCGAGGCGGCGCTGTTCGGGAAGGGGAGGCACAAGACATGGGCCCTCGCCGCCATCGCGCTCCTCGCGCTCTGGTCCATGTTCGCCGCCTCCGTCACCCTTCGCTGGTCCTCCGGGGACCTCGCCGCCACGTTCAGCGAATCGAGTGATCCGCTCATCGACGACCTCGACCCCCTCGTACGGCTTATCAATCCCGGCCCCTATAGCTCTCAGATCTTGTCGTTACTTTTGTCCTTGATCCGTTCCTAACTTCCAGCTTGCTAAGAATGACCGGACATTGGAAGGAGGAAGCAGGAAATGTGACGTGTTGTTTACATCTAGTTGTAGATTGGGATGATAAACGAATGCTTGTTTGTCTTGCCATACAATTGCCTGATACCAATCTGCTAGAATATAGTGCTATCAATTTTGATTAGACTGAAGTTCCTGTTGCATGGAACTAGTTGATTACATTGTTTGAAACGACACTGCATTGTCGTGATTCTACACTGTGAAGGAATGGCTGAAATTTGCCTAATTATCAATTGAGCAGGAGATGGAGGAGAGGGAGAGGCTAGTGCGCCGGATGTGGGACATGTACACACGCACAGGCGACCACGTACGCCTTCCGCAGTTCTGGCAGGAAGCATTTGAGGCTGCATACGAGGAGCTTGCTGGTGATGATATGCAAGCTAGTGACGCGGCTGTCTCTGAGATTGCACGCATGTCAGTTCACAGGCCTGAGGTTGAGAATTCATGGAATAAGAAGGTATGAACTGAATGATCCTTTTGCTAACTCTGTAGCTGTATGGTAATATTACCTTTCATTGAGACGTGCTATCAAAATTTTATGCTTGTTTCGCCTTTTGAGCATTCTATTTATTCAGAATAGTGAAAACTACTACAAAACAATGTCGTGCTGTACCATTACTTTGGTGATGAAGCAAATTAGCAATATTTTTTTTCTGCAACTGTTTTTAACTTATCAGAACTAAGTGCCGCAAGTAATCATATCTATAAGTTTCATTACAATCAGAGCCTAAATTATGTATCGTTCCATTCCTGTTTGGGGTATGACTCCTTTCGTTTCCATCCTTGAATTGTTCAGCTTTGAGGATTGATCGTTCATTAGATAGAGGAAAATGCACCAGATATATATACACCTATATTGGTGTTGCAAATACCTACATGTTCTCTGTTAAGTGGCATCTTACCACCTATCTATTCAATCTAGTGCATGTTTGTTGAAATTTATCACCAGATTTCCAATTCCAGATGAGAAAGGGTGGTACCTTTTAGGCAAATTCCTTATATGCCATTGGGATAAACTTCAATCCTGAATCTGTCACTGTTAAACTTAGTATCCCTTCAATGCCACCACTGGGTTCAATTTCTAATCCCTTCAGTGCGATTTCCAGTGGCATATAAGGAATCAAGAATCTCAAAATCATTCACTTATATGACATTCATAATGGCATTGCGGGGACTAAAATTTAACTCAATGGCATTGAAGGGATATCAGATTTTACGAGGGCGGATCAGAGATTCAAGTTATCACAATGGCGTATAAGGGATGATTAGGTAACTATAGGTGGTGGTAGTATGAGGAAAGAGGAAATTAGTGCCTGAAATTCCTTTTTTTTTTTTTTGAACTGGTGCCTGAAATTTCTTAACGCTGTGATAACATACAAATTTCCTATTTGTTTATCTAACTGATATTAGGGCACATGAAACATGCGGTTGTGACCCATCAAATCATCATTGCAACTTTTAGCTGGAATGTTGTGCTCAAGTCAATGCAGACATTTGAACCTTTGATATGGTTGGACTGTGTACATTGGGGGCAATATGTTTGAAATTCATTGTTTATGGTCCTCTCTTGCAGGAGTGATGAGGTACGAGAAACATTTACAGGACATGATGGGTCGAAGTTGAAGAATTGTCAGGTCCTATGTAAATATTGGCGTTCCTAATTGAGGAACTCTGCAGCAATTCGAGTTGTCAAGCTGCACTGTGTTTGTCAGGGGATCCGAAAGTTGCATTTTTCTGTAACTGGCTTTCTCATATCAGGTGTTCCGGTGTTAATAGCAACTCAATTGGACACAACTCTCGTGTGTGTATCATCTGAACATATTCACAAGGATCATTTCATAAACTGTCTGCACGCCAGAATATGGTCAATTATGTGGTAGTAGAGTTCCAGAAACTCGTGGTTATTTATGAAAGAACCTCCAACCATTCGATTCGCTCAGACAATATCTTTTCTTTTAAATAGGGAATAAAACTTTATTCCAGCCTCTGCATCGGTAGATGCATGTAGCTATTCAGAGCTCAGACAATATCAGCTGTTGGAAAGCTCTATCGGTCCATACTGCAATATCGGATCACCAGACTGCTAATTGTATATTATGAAGCGAGATTTACCTGACCATTGTGTGTCGCTGTCTTGAGACGTGAGAAATTAACGAAATCTTAGCGTCGCAAATCCAACCCAGAGATAGGTAATCAAACCTAATCGTCAACAGGGCACTAACACACTGACCAGTGACCATCTGACACGGTCCAACGCTGTTAGGTCCGAGACATAATGCGGCTCCGCCTAATCCATTTCGAGAGCGAACCTGACTCTCTGCTCATAGCCTGCCTGCCCCCCAAGTCCCAACCTTGCCTATCTGAAGCAGCGTCAGGTATGTGAACATTTACGTCATCGTATGGGTCAAGAACAGCGGTTAACCGCTTGTGAAAATGGAGAAGTCCGAATCGAACGTGTTGTTCGCAAACTACTCCCATTCATTCCTCCTTCCTTCGCTTGAATTTCGGTTCTCATCGTCTCATGGACGACGAAGCTGTATGTTGACCTGAGCTTGGACGCGCACGGCGCTGACCCGTTGCGAGACTTTACGCCGGCATCAGATCATCTCCGACCAACACAGGGAAGAAAACGATTTGATTTATCAATCAACGTCAGGGAAAGAAAATACATAAAAGACTGACACAATGCTCCCCTG
Source organism: Eragrostis curvula (assembly GCA_007726485.1). Classification (NCBI taxonomy): domain Eukaryota; kingdom Viridiplantae; phylum Streptophyta; class Magnoliopsida; order Poales; family Poaceae; genus Eragrostis; species Eragrostis curvula. The sequence continues at coordinate 7,494,059 of CM017442.1, forward strand.
CCTAACCCGTTTCATTCTCCCGTTTCATTTCTATTTTCTAGAGGTATCTGATGACACTGGCGCGTTCATTCGCCGCATGCCGGCCTAGACCAATTACCAACCTTGCTCGACGGAAGCAGCGTCCTGGTTCCGAACATTTCGTGTGGTCAAGAACAGCGGTTAACCATTGCCCATTGCAAGAACCGCCGGTGAAAAAAGAAAAAAAGCAGGAGTCCGTGGTGAACGTGTTGGAACCAACCGTTGTTCTTCGGCAAACTACTCACTAACTACCCACTTCCTTCACTACTCGCCGGTAAAAATCCCGAAGAATAAAACAAATGCCCGTCTCGCTCTTACGTGCACAAGTCATGACCAACCTTTCTGTCTTACACCACTCGGAAAAGAATTAACGCACCGACCCTTCCGTGTTGATGATAATCCATGTTGTCACTAATGATTAATCACGTCACTTAATCAGCTGAAAAGCCCTTACGTATTCCATGTGCTCGCTAGAGATATGATGAACAGCTAGTAGCACAATGCGTGCTGCGCAGCACCAGCGATCGCTGCGATCCACCGTACGAAACCATCGCGAACGCCCGCCATGTACGCGCGCTTCACGCGTCAGTTGCCAACGATGTCGTGAAAGAAGAAATGATCCTGTAATCAGCGAACGAAAAATCTTTTTACCAATGAATCCGTGCACACAATTCCATGACACGGCGTCTCGCCGTGATCCCTTGGCCAAAAACAACACCAAATCGACGTGGTTTTTGGCGTGCGCCGCGGCACGCAAACTCAAGCGGCGCGAGGCTAGCGCGGTCTGGCGGTCGGCGCGGCCCCGTATTGAATGGCGTCACCGCTTCCTCGATCGATCACGCCCGCAACGTCTCGCATTCCGTCGCCGATCGAACAACCCACTCCCTTGTCCTTCTTCTCCTCGATCGCCCATATCATCATCGCGTTGTCGTCGTCACCGCCCTCTTCTCATGTCATGCAACGCAGCAGCAGCAGCGTGCAGTGCAATACAATCACACAGCCGCTTCCCCACCCCCCCTATATATATTCTGATCTGATCAGCTCATCCGTCTCCTGAGCTAGCTAGTTAACCAGAGTTGTTAGCGCTCTGCTACTAGATCATCACGTGCGCAGCGCAGCTGAGCTAGCCGACTAGTTCTCTCCAGTTCTCCACATCAACGTGACAAGACAGCCGGGACCCGAGGCTACGCGATCAAGCTAGGTGGAGACCGTGGCCATGGCCGCCGCCGCGTGGGGCAGGACGAGCTGCGGCTGCCTCTGTGCGACGGCCGTTCTGTTCCTCGCGCTCGCCGCGGCCGTCGCCGCCGACGACGGGTTCATCACGTGGGACGACGTCAGCATCCCGACGGCCGTGGCCGCGTCGGGCGGCGGCGACGGCGTCGGGCTCGGCAAAGCGGCGGCGGCGCGCTCCGGCGGGGGCCTGACGACGATCGTGGTGTCGCAGGACGGGACGGGGCACTCGCGGACGGTGCAGGGCGCCGTCGACATGGTGCCCGCCGGCAACCGCCGCCGCGTCAAGATCCTCGTCCGCCCCGGCATCTACAGGTGCGTACGCCAACGCCCGCCGCCGCGGCGATGGTTGCTGCTATGCGCTACTCCCCACCACGACCGCCTCCTCTTCTTCTCCTGTAGTAACTGCCTCGGAGTTAATGGGGGTATTAACTGATCACGACGTGTGTTCGTCTCCCGGCCGGTCTCCCCCTTGGCTCTTGGCCAGTTGGACTCTTGGCTTAGTAGCTGCATCGTTGATTTGATCATGGTCCTGTAATGCAACTAACTACGCATATCTTTGATGCTTGCAAGCCTTTCCAATTTTTCTTTTTGTTCTGTCTTGCTCTTTTCTGGACAGTCAGTTCATCGAGTTCTCTACTACAAGTAGCAGTTTTCCAATTTTTCTCAGTGTTCAAAACTTGAAAGCAACTCGGTATTATGTGGTGTCCTTTAGCTTCCGCACTATAGCTAGTACAATCTGTAGGCGTAACAGCTAGGTGCCAAATCTGTGCACCGCTACCTCTAATCGGGCAACACATTCCGTTCCGCACAGCTGGAAATTCTTTGCCTGTAAAGTGCAAAGGAATTAACACAACACGGTGTGTGTGTGTGTGTGCAGGGAGAAGGTGCGGGTGCCGATCACGAAGCCCTTCGTGTCGCTCATCGGCATGGGCACCGGGCGGACGGTGATCACGTGGAACTCCCGGGCGTCGGACCTCGACCCGGCGTCGGGGCACCAGGTCGGCACCTTGAACTCCGCCTCCGTCGCCATCGAGGCCGACTACTTCTGCGCCAGCCACATCACCTTCGAGGTACGCGTCTCCCTCTGCTGCGAAGTTCGCGCGCGACGATGATCAAACGATTTGTTCGAGCTTGCGCTGATGGTTGTTTTTTTACGTTGCGATATGTCCGCAGAACGCCGCGCCGCCGGCGCCGCCCGGGGCGGTGGGGCAGCAGGCGGTGGCGTTGCGGCTGGCCGGCGACAAGGCCATGCTGTACAGGTGCAGGGTCCTGGGGACGCAGGACACGCTGTTCGACAACATGGGGAGGCACTACTTCTACAACTGCGACATCCAGGGCTCCATTGATTTCATATTCGGGAACGCACGGTCCTTGTTCCAGGTAGGATCATCAGGAACATTCCAACCTGATACTGTTTATTTACCATGTCCGAATTTACTCATTTTTTTGTGATGATTTTAAGCAGTGCTACTCGATTGATAATTCAGATACTCTCCTCTGTCCCCTGCCTAGACTTGTGGTTTTTATGTCGGCATCATTAGCTTGCCATCTTCATTCCTTCCGTTCCATTCCTCTGATCAGAGCGCGCTGTTGCGTTGCTGTCACAAAATCACAGTTCAGGCACTCACCAACCCTGCCATCCGAGTCCTCACAGCGAGAGATCTCTGACTTTTAGTCTCACTTTCTACGCGTCTAGCTTGTAATGCCCGACTTAGGCACACAGGTTTAGCACTTAGCTTACCTAGCCGTCTCAGTGGAATCAGGTAGTTAGGCACTTATAGACCCTGCACTATGCTCCAACGCTCTTACACAAATCCGTGCTCAAATCCTTATCAGTTTCAGTGGGCACATTCCCTTCGCACCCCATGGAACAACTGTCAGTCAATCCTCCATGCCACAATGGCAATGAGCACGATGCGGCCACGCAGGCGCCATGTTTGGGACATTCACTTTACCCCCATTCTGGCTGGAATCATGTCTTGCTCTGAAACAGGCTCGTTCTAACTGACTGCTGCAGCATGAGGCGTGACATGGTCCTCTTGAACATTTTGATGCAGGGTTGCACGCTGCACGCGGTGGCCATGAGCTACGGCGCGATCGCGGCGTCGCAGCGGAGCTCGCCGGCGGAGGACTCGGGCTTCTCCTTCGTGGGGTGCAGGCTGACCGGCTCCGGCATGCTGTACCTAGGCAGAGCGTGGGGCAGGTACGCCAGGGTGGTCTACTCCTACTGCGACCTCAGCGGCATCGTCGTCCCCCAGGGATGGAGCGACTGGGGCGATCGCTCAAGAACAAAGTAAGTCGATATTTTTTCTGCCATTTTGTTTATCAATTACCACTACTTGATAGAATCACAATTACAGTTACAGTTACAGTACTAGTTTTTCTCTTAACCTGCTGAAGATCAAATCGATAAGAAGTTGGTAGGCAGTTAGTTGCAGCTTCACCAAACAGTCTTTACAAGGAAATGCAGTTAGTTACCACACGTGACGATCCTGTCAGCTGACAAAATGATACGGGGCAGCATTCGTCAGACAGTGACATTTCTGGATTCATTTTTGGACAGGACGGTGATGTTCGGGGAATACAGCTGCAAGGGTCCAGGGGCGAGCACGGGGAAGAGGGTACCTTGGTCCCGGACGCTCTCCTACGAGGAGGCGCAGCCGTTCCTCGGTCCGAGCTTCATCAACGGCGAGCAGTGGCTCAAGCTGTAGCTCCGCCCGCCCAGACTTTCGTCGGCGGCGAGCAACCTGCGCCTCTTCCTTCCATCTCCACTGCAGATAATGTACTTAGCAACTGATCAGATGACATGTTCGGTGTACCATACTACCATGTAACAAACTGATACGCCCATATATGTAGATATGAGTCCTGTGAATGGTGACAAGAGTTTTCATGTGTGAAGGAACATAGGGGAGGGCATCATGTCGCATGTTTCGTGTCGGTGTCAGTGACCTCAGGCCTAACATAACAGAAAATCAAAATGATGAGAGATAACGGAATGGTCTCAAGTACAGATAACTTGAGATCCAGGATGCCACAAATAGATGGTGCAGTACTTCACGACTGAAAGATGGCGCACTCAGTTTGCAACTTCTTCAATGGGCAACTGCAGCCCATCGGCCCCTCACCATAGCATTCAGAAATCATGACAGTTAACAATCATTATCATTGCAATGCTTAAATGCAGACCCATTGGTTGAACAAGAATGACTTTCACAAAATAACAATAAAAATGATATCGATTTCTCTTGCTGGTTGCGGCTGCAATTGTTCTTGTATGCTGTTGTGCGCTAGTTGTGTGTTGTTGCAGATGCAGCCGCAAGAAGCGCAGCCGATCAGGCACAATACGAGCAAACCAGGAAAATAATTTTGTTCTCAAACATAAACTTTAGTAAAGGCAAAGGCATAACTGAGGCAAAGCAAATCAGGCTGCTATACATTAAGAACATTTAGTTCGCAATTAGCATATCTGGTGACATATCACAATGCTAGCACCAAAATAAGAAACTAGGAAAGGTTTGTGTATGAGAAGAGAATACTCTGATATCAGCAGCAACCTAGTAAAACCCATCCATTGGGGTCCAATAACCATATCTATAGCTATGTACAAAGTCTAACGTTGGGCATGTCCCAAGCTTCATGTCTTACCAACATCTAAACCTACTTCCCCGTTGCAGTCCTGTTCAGCGTCCTCCTCCCTGGGACGCTTCCCTAGAATTGTTTGTTTCTCATCTTCCGCAAAATCAGAGGTCTTATCAGTCAAATTAACCTCGGTTTGCTTACTAGCTTCTGTTTGGTTATCTTCTCTGTAGTTTACTTGGATAGCTGCAACCTCTTGGTCAGGCACTGCAGAACTGCTAGAGTCCAGCACCCCAACGGATGACATATTTTCATGTTGCTTTGTTTGGATACCATCTGAAGGTATTCTTGATAACACATCTGCCTTCGTTTCAATATCAATCCACTGATCCTTAACCCAGTCTTTTGAGATTCTTACATTCTTTAGTTGGCATACCCCAAAAAAGTTCTCTCCTGGAATGGAACAACATAAATGTCATCATTTTCACACATGGATGGTTAATGATGATAATTTATTATTTGTCAGAAACATTTCATCTTTGATGCAATAAGATTACACATATTTAACAGAAAGTTTTAGTAAAAATTCAGCATAAGTTGAAAGTATACTTGGAAAGGTCTAAAAAATTGTCCTACATTTTGGGCTCCTAACTAGAGCAGAAAATAGCATATGGCATATGAACCATCTAAGTTCTATACTCTCTTAATTCAGTAATAGGCAATAAGTTTGTAAAGACTAGCATTGTCCCTTTCAGTGAATACTAAACAGAGAAAACAAGTTTTTACCTGGAAAATATATTTGCACGTTATCGGCCGCAGTGTTGTCAAAACTGACAACAACTCCTTCCCACCAGCCACTAAATTGCCAGACATCAACAGCGGTTCCAGGTAAAAGAGCATCACCGTCAACATAATTATTTTGTTGAGGACGCGGCCTGACTCTTAACCTGTCTGGGCATCTCATTCCCAGTATGTCAGGACGAGCCAACGTAGAGGCAGGTACCATTTCCTGCAAATAGGCATACGGTTTTTTATTGATACAGCGCAAAATGATTCATCCTTTTTTTAATCAAAAGTCATGGCGTTGGGGTACTAAAGAGTGGCAATGAATTTCATCTTCCTTAAACACATATAATGCAGATTGAATTTCAAACAGAGGTCAATAGTCATACCTCCAATCTTCCACAATCATCAGCATTTTGGAGATCATCATATTGAACCTTCAATTTGTTATGATTTGTGCACGACTTCAGAACAGTACACTGGAACCAGCAGCCGATAATGCCGCTATCCTGAGACAAGACCTCTATTTTGTCACCAGCACTGTATGTATGCACTTGCCGATTCTGGGGCGCTATAAACTTGATCGAGAAATGCTTGCCGGGTGATTGCTCATTACATGATTTCTGATAAGACGGTATGGCATCTGCTTGCGGGCCTTGACAGATTTTAGTACCCAAACATTTTGAGTACAGCCTCTCAAACTGCTTTGGGGACTTAGTTTTCCCAGGTGTACAATATTCACCATCCATATCTGGCTCGGATGACATTTTCATGGACATAACAGTAGCTTGACTAAAATATCCACGCAATGTTTTCAGATCAAAATGTTTGAACTTTTTTTTACTATACTGGCGAAAGCAGAAACGGATCCCAACAAACGCAGAACTTGGCAATGCATTGGAGCACTTTGCGTAATGATCCGGGGTTAGAACAGTTGCAATATCATCAACACACTCCACACTGATTACTTGCGTAAAAGGAGTGATGAAAACTTCACAAGGATGAGGGGAAGGAGGAGGTATAGCACAAGCAAATTCCTTGTTTTGATGAAACCATCGCACTCTAACCTTTTTCTGCCCCTTCTTATCTTCATACATGTCTTCCAAGTATGCAAGATAACGACTTTCGTCCTCTGACAGGACAAACACAAAAGAGTGGATCTGCAAAACAAGATTCCATATGACATTCTAGCATCAGTCACGAAATGACCCAAGGAATATACACAATGTCATGATTAAACTTACGGATATCGTGGTCCCATTGCGACAAAAAGCTTGATAGTGACGAAGCTGCTTGCCACAAGTCCAGAACGAACCAGACCATGCAATGTCTGAGTCACAGGTTTTCCCCTAAGAAAAACAATGGTAAATTAGTAAAATCATGAACATGCAGGTGAACGACACACAACTTTACAAAGTATGCATTTACCAGGTTTTGGTGCACAAAGCTATCAGTTTCACCATATCCATCTAGCCCAATGTCGTTATCCACATATGGTCCATATTTGGAATATTCTGAAACAACAAATAATATTACAATAAATCTGTGAATCACAAATTAAGCACAAATAGGATTGACAAGACAGGAATTTAGCATATCAAACTTCAACACTGTACAATGAATGTCAGATGGTGAATTTTTCGCATTGTATCCTTCCAATCAAGGGGAAATTCCTTATCAACCACTAGAAAAAGTTGCTTCCTTAATAACCACTGAAAAGTTTGAATTTCCTTATCAACCATCAGTGTGAACTTTTGTTCCTCAATGGCTACTGCCGTCCTTGTCCTTTTTAGTTACCTTCTGTCATGCGAGTGGATTTGGCCTGACCATATTGCCATTTGTCTCCTCCAACCGGTGGCCTAACAGAACAATCCTAAAATTTTCCCAAATCAGACCCACTCGGCTGCTCCTAACCCTAACCATCATGGCTGACATCACCTGAGCAGGCTGTGTGCTGTGGGAAGGCCGGAGGACGGGTGTGCGCTGCTTTGCGGGAAGGCACGCGCTGCGGAAGGGTTTGTGTGGTGCGGCACTGCGGACAGGCGCGTGCTGCGCATGGGGCGTGGGCGAGCGCTGCGCTGTGCTGAGTGCGGGCAGGCGGACCGACTTGCCAGCTGGATTTGATTTGAATGGCAGCCAAGGGCAGCAGGTCGGGATGAACAAGCATAGAACAAGACGTCCAGGGCAACAGGTCCGCTAATTCAGTAAAAAACCGTCCTTCTTGGCTTCCTGATGGCTCATTTTATGATTACGATGTAGAATTCGCAAAAGAAGTGTTTTTATGTAATCTATGCGTATGATGCTTTTGGCCAAGCTTTATGCTCTTTTGCTTGGTGCAACAAACTGATGCAACAGTCATAGGAAATGCCATATTTCTCATCAATTGATATCTCCTTGTTTAATTCTGGTGGAAAATATAAATTATTTTCTGCCATATTTCTGTGTTTGCAAAAAAAAAGTTTGGATGTACAATGGGTTATAACGAACTTTAGGCAAAATTTACTACCAGGGACAATTTAGTCTTTTCTCGTTCCATTTAACGATGTTAAGCCATCAAATGGACAGCAGTGGCGATTAAGGAACAAAAGTTTACACCGATGGTTGATAAGGAAATTCAAATTTTTCAGTGGCTGGTAAGGAACCCAACATTTTTCAGTGGCTGGTAAGGAATTTCCCCTCCAATCAAACGGTTATACAACAACGACAACTAGGCGAGCTAGCTAACTTGACAGATTTTTATAGAACTCAAACTGTTATCACTAGGCAACATTCATGGCTTTCATAGCATCGATTAAATTCTAAAACTGTAAACTACAAAAGATGCTAAACAATTAAGTGTAATCAGCATGGAAGAATTCATGCAGTGGGTGGTAAAAGAATTACTTGAGGCGCGCGTCTTCGGGGGAATGAAGGAGGCAAGCCAGTCCACCACCTCACGGCGTGAGCGCCACTTGCGCGCAAGCACCGCCTGCCCTCCATCAACATCGTCGCACCCTAGCGTGGCGCGGAAGTCATCAGAGACCACGTAGAGCATGTGGCGCAGGCTCCTCTCCGTGCCGACGACGGCAAGGTGCGACCCGCCAGCCGCGTCCTCGAGGTAGTAATGCACGACGCGGCTGCCCCTCTCCTGGGACACGAACTCCTCCCTCCACCTCACGAACTCCGGGCCGTCCTCCCTCGCCATCCTAGTTTGCAAACGCCGCCACAAACGAGGACGCCCAGACCGGGGCACTACGCGGACCAAGAAGAGGCCTTCAGCAACAAGCTCATATCCTTGTCAGAGAGGTCTTGAAGAGGAGGAAGGCTTTAGGGCTGTGTGGTTCCCAGGGAAGGAAGGGAACCTCACCGAACACAAGAATTTCACGGGAACCTTCAGATTGACCAAGAAAAGGAAGGGTCGGGGAAGCGGCGTCCGGGGATTTCTCGGAATCCCCGGGCGGGAGGAGGATTCCTAGGGCTTCAGAGCGATTTGGGGGAAGTCCTCGCCGGCCAGCGCGGCTTGAACCGGAAGGGATTCAGGCTGAGCAAGAATCCTCCCATGGAACCGGAGACACCGGCGAGCGGGTCCTCTCAACGGAAACCCAGGAAAATTTCTTCAAGAGTTTCTACAAGAAGAGGACTCGGCGGCGGGAGGCGGCGGCGGCGACGGCGCACGGGAAACCAGAGCGCGAACGGCGGGCGCGGGAGGAGTATTTCTCCCCGAGCGGGGGCGCGAACGCGCAGGGCTCCCTCGCCGCGCACGGCGGGAGAGGAGGGCGCGGCGCCGGAGAGGAGGGCGCGGCGAGCTGGGGGAGGGAGACGGACAGGTGGGAAGGCGCGGCTGGTGAGGAGAGAGAGAAAGAGAGGGTCGAAGCCCTGGGAGCGGAAGAGAAGGGAATCTGCTGTGTGTTTCCCTCTGTTTCGGGCTTGCGGCCGCGCCGGAGTTTTTGGTGGTTTTCAGCTTGGGTCAGCGTAAACTATTTGGGCGTATTACGCTTTGGGATACGGAAGCAACCAAGTCAAAAACAGCGGTGAGCTGAAAAAATTGTTTTCTTGTTTTATTCAGCATGAGTTGCATACATATGTTGCTGGGAGGGCTTAAGGACAAAGATCACTGATTGGACGACGAGTGAGCAAATTTCAATGCTCTGATAGTGATAACATGGCTCCAATGTGTACGACAAATTTTACATATCATCCTTACATGCAAAGGGTGTCGTATAAAATAAAACATATTCTAAGTATGTTGCTTACTTTTGTATATTTTTGGAGATTTTTTTTAAAAAATAAATTGTATTTGAATTTTCTCGAAATATATTGTAAGTTTGTACTACCTGATCATGTTTTTATATCATAATTATTAGGCTTCAATCAACGGAGAATGAAGAAGCTATGAATCGACGAAGTTTTTCTATGGGTGTAAAGAAGGTAATTGTTAGGGTTTTTTTAGGTTTGGACGCATCCATGATTGCCATACATAGAGAGGAGCTCTGAGGAGGCAGGCCAACCCCGCGGAGGAGGCGAGAAAGACGGAGGAAGCGGAGGCGGCCGGGGCGTGGGCGGCGAGAAACGGTGATTGGCTAGGGTTGGGGCGGGAGAACTCGACAACGATGAGTTAGCATGACGAGGGAGCGTAGGCGAGAGTCAGCGGGAGAGAGAGAGAAAGCTTTGGCTTGAGGAAGAAGAAACTCTATGCATCGTTGCATGAAGATTTTATGACTTCTGTTCATCCAATGTGAGGAAGCGAAAAAATTAGTCGGCTGACAATTAACACCCCTTTTTATATAAGCTGTTAGATAATTTAAAATTGAACGATGCAATGTCTTACTGATAAAAATGGAAGGACGTAAAATCGATTGGCCGGATAAAATATATTTTTTACGGAATCTCCTAATTGCAATGCGTTGAAAGTCATGTCCTGGTGGATTTTATTAGTTTTTTTATTTTTTTTCTTTAATTTCTAATTTTTCAAAGAGGGTCGAACCTAAAAGTAGATAGTCCAAAACTCCAAGAATTCAAATGTTTCCTAATTTCTCTACTATTGGAAAAGGGAGTTGGAAAGATATTATGACGTGGTATCTGTAAAAGCCACGAAAAAGAAAGGTGCAGAAGCGACCAAATAAAAAGGAACTTGAAGAGAAAAGGTTAGCTAGAAGCCTATCACGAACACGAAGGACGCAGCACAAAGCGATTCAGCACCACAGAGCGAAGCCTTCCCTGCTCGTCCCCTGTTCTCACTCCCCTCAGCACACCACCACCGGCCAAGAAGCGGCGGCGGCGGCGGCACGGGATGAACCAGCTCTCTCTTCTCCACCGCGCCCTGCACCTGCCTCGCCTGCCGCTCAGACGCCGCCATGGCTTCACCGCCGTCGTCGTCCGCGCTCGCCTCTCCTCCCCTGAACCTGACTCACATCAGCAAGCAGAGCGCCTCGCCGTAGCACGGCCACAAGAAAGCATCGAGGCAGCAGCAGCAGCAACAGCGGCGACCGAGACCCAACAGCTGCTGCTGCAACTGCAAGAGTCAACGGCGGCCGAGGACAGCAGCAGGACGTGCGCGCTGCCGACGTTGGCGCTCATCGGCGGCATCACGGCAGGCGTGGCGGCGGCGCTCGCGCTGTCCGCGGGCGCCGGCCCGGCCCATGCGCTGGGTCCCGAGGGGCCCTTGGTGGAGGAGTTCTGGGACAACATGCGGCGGTACGCGCTGTACGCGCTGACGGTGAGCACGGGGGTGGCGTACACGGTGCTGCAGCCCATCGTGGAGCTGCTCAAGAACCCCATCACGGCGCTGCTCATCATCGCCTTCCTCGCCGGCACCGGCTTCTTCGTGTCGCAGGTGCTCAACGCTATGGTCGGCAACTCCGAGTTCATCTACAGGTACGAGTAGGAGGAGCTTGGCGAGTGGCCGCCGTGTCGTGCCGGCGGATGGAGGAGATGGGCGTGGAATTGCTTGAGCAGAAGTCGTGTAATTGAGAAGTTCTTTTTAAGCTCTAGAACAGAGTGATCTGACTAGGCTACTTGTACGCTCGTAAGTGTTACAGTAATTTTTATCGGTATATCAGCATGTCGGGTGTTACTTCGGAGTCGGAGAGTGTTTTGCCTAAATCGCAGTGGACTTTGCATGGTTGTTTGTTAACGAGCCCTGGACACGCATAACAGTCGAACTGATGGCCTTGGCAAAGGAATCATTACGACGAAACATAGTATAATATAACGTTCCGCCGCTCCGCGTCCGTATCGAATAGCACGCGCCTCTTTCCCGTTTTCCACCTGCCCCTTTCGCGTATAAAGGAAATCCAAGCCCCCTCCAAACCCTCGTACCTCCAGATCAGAGGGGGATCGACTGACCCGCAAACCTAGGCCGCTCTCTGCATCACCCACCTCCGACGAGCAATTCGACCCGGCCGAGAGAGAGATATTTAAGGTACCATAATCAACTCCCTTGCCCTGTCTCCAGTCTAATTCTGATCTGTGGCAATTTGTAATTTAGCCTCTCTGTAGTTTGGATACCCATCCGGCCATCCGTTGCGCATGTCTGTAACGGTCGCATCATTCAATCGACCTGCGGTTCCCCTGTCGCCGCCATTGCCTCTGCTACCACCGGCCGTGGCACGGAGAACCCACAGCGGGGCACCGGACGATATTCTCACCTCATCCATCCGGCGCCCCTCACCGTGCCCCGTTAGGATGAGCTTCAAAGTTTTGGTTTGCTAACTTGCTGTATCGAAAGTGTCATGATTTTGTTCTAATCTCCAGTAGAAATCTATAATATGTGCGGTATAAGTGTAAAATTTCGTGTTTGTAGTCTCAAATCTTAAGCTCAGAGTGTCAAAATCTCGAGTTTAATGGGAGCATATTTCAGAGTGTGAAGTTTCTGAACTTAACAGTTAGGTTGAAGTTTTTGCGAGGACATTTAGGTTGAAGTTGGGTTTACAGATTCGATTCTTTCCCAACAGCAGCACGGCACCGTGTCCATCCATTGTTTTCCAACTTCCATTCCATTTTTACCAGCGTCAAGAGCAAAATGTTCCATTTCGAGAGCTTTCATGCAAATGCGTTAGCTAGGATACACAGCTGAAATGTGCCAGCCCACCATCTGGCCCCAAATCCCAATTAGTTAGAACATTTGTTGTGTGCTTATTTATCCTCCTAGAAAAAAGCATCGATAATGGAACGGCTTTGGTTCATGAACACTTTCATGTTAAAGTTTACTTGTCATGGTGTTCCCTAGGCTTGGAGGCACTTGCCATGGGTCTGATACTGAGCATAACTTTATTTGATTTTCTGTACTTAATCTTGCAATCACTATACGGATATATCTTGTTCCTGTCGATCACAATGCAATCAATCATGTTCTTCTCGTATGACGGAATGTGAACCTTGCCTTGTAAATTTCAGGTTTGGAACACACAGGAATGGGGAACAATCTGGTTTGGACTAGACCATCATTAAATGACTCCAGTCTCAGACCAATCAATCAGAAGAGAAAACTAGATGATCTAATTGGACCAGAAAACAATACTAGTTGTGAAATTGCACAAGACGTCTCCACTCCGAAACCAATCCACAAAAGAAGAAGAGGGAATGAACTTGAAAACCTTCCAGAGGTACGTTTGAACTTAAACATTTTCAGTTGGTATTGAATGTAAGCATAATTCTTGAACTTCATGTTGTATGATATCCCATTCCTGCAGGATCTGCTGGGCACAATTTTATCAAAATTACCTCAGAATGAAGTTGTTAAGACTAGTATCCTATCAAAAAAATGGAGATATTTGTGGGCAGTTTGTCCCAAGTTAAGGTTTGATGGTGTTACAATGTGTGGCGACATGTTTAGAGGACAGCAGTGTACCCAAAAGTTCATTGCCAATGTCAATGCAGTTTTGCAACAATACCAGGGAAAGGTGGTTGAAGAGCTTGCAATCAAATTTGGTTTTGACTCCATGTTGGTTGATCATCTGAATAGTTGGGTTAGTTTTGCTGTTACATCCAGTACGAAATTTCTAGCTTTTGATCTGATTCCAGCAGGTTACAAACAATGTGATGATCGGTACGTATTTCCATTTGAACTTCTGGACAGTGAAAGCTTATCCCGTCTTCAGCACATTCAGCTTAGCTTTGTTTGTTTGAGACCACCTAATCACTTCAGAGGGTTTCCAAACCTAAAGAAGCTCGACCTACATGCAGTGCGTGCCAATGGAAAGGATCTTCAAGCTATGCTGTCAAACTGTTGTAGTCTTGAGTGGTTGAGTCTTGTAAGATGCCTTCTAGACGATGAACTAAAGGTGGATCATCCACTGCCCTGCCTGCTATATTTGAGTGTTGCAAACTGTCGGGTACATAAAATAGAACTGGATTCTGTGAAGCTCGCAACTTTTGTATATGAAGGATTGATGGTGCCCATTGACCTTAGTAAATCTTCCAAGCTTGATAAAGTGGATGTACATTTTTTTAGTACAACGCTTAAGCATGTCATCACCACATTTCCTATTGCTCTTCCAAACATGCAAAATATGACCCTTCGTGCTTATTTTAAATCTCCACAGGTTGGCTATTTGAATTATCGTTCTGGCTCATTTTCCATATAATGCCCTCTGAATATTTATATTCTATTTTCTTGTGTCCTGACTTGTGGCTGTTTATGTTCCAGATTCCCTGCTTTATAGAAAACCCATGCAAGTTTTCTCAACTGAGGCATTTGTGCTTGGTGTCCTCATTTGCTCGTGATGTTGACACCATGTCTTTGGTCTCCTTTATGAGGGCTGCCCCATTCATCGAAAAGCTAGCGATACAAGTAATATTCTGTCTCCTTTAATAGTAATCTTTTCATGTATTAAAAATAATTGAGACAATAGCGTTTTAACCATGATTCTAGACTCTAATTGCGTTTTCACCATCGATTTTCAGATTTTGCAAGATCACCATTGATTGCTTTCAGATTTTGCAAGATCACCATTAATTTTTTGAAAACTGATGGTAAAATCGCAAAACTATTTTGCAAGATCACCATCGCTTTTCGAAAATTGATGGTAAAATCGCAAAATCTGAAAACCAATGGTGAAAACACAATTGGAGTCTGAAAGAATGGTTGTTTTGCAATTACTCCAAAATAATTTTACATGCTTAGCACAAATCTTTTGCAGTGAACATGGTTCTTTTAGGGAAATAAGGACTCTGGTTTTGTGAATTATTAATTTTTGATGTTTTTTAATCTTTTTCAATCAAAGTACTGATGTAGCAATTGATTTTGTAATAACGAAGACTTAGTTTTGAACTTTAACGACAGCATTGGAACACTGGTATTCCAACAGTTGTGTTGGATGAAAAGGATCTGAATACATTTATGCTTCACTGCCTTTTGCATCCTAATAGCCTCCATTTCTTCCTGATTTGATGTTTCATCTGAAGTCTTATGATGCTGTTTTTTGCTTCTATATGGACATAGTTCATAGCCATACTGAATTTTTATCACTAAACTTGGATGGAGATGAACTTGTTACATAAACTACCAAAAGAATACTTCCTTAGCTTAAACTTACCGTATAAATTTTCAACCGGTAATCGTTTTCTTCGTATGCACTTTGAACTCTTGCTAATCGTTTTCTTTGCTTTTGGCAATTTGCAGTTTAGCATTGTTGCCGGCATATTTATCAGGAATGATCCTGTCAGGAGGTTTCCGGACTGCTTGTATAATCATTTAAAGGATGTAACTATCGCTAGATTCGAAGGATCAAAGGGGCAACTTGAATTTCTTGTACACCTTTTGGAAAGTGCCCCAGCATTGGAGCTTGTAACTGCGTATGCAGTAGGTTTTTACTGCGGTAAAGATCCTCCCGAGAAAACAGCAACCTACATGTCTCTAATTCATAGAATAGTTAGAAGACATGTTGAACATATTCCACCTAAATGTTCTTTAAGAATAATTTAATGCGGGTTTCATTTGAATGTAAAATTCCTGTATATGTAGAATAGTTTCATGTACATACGATTTTGATGTTCTTTGAATGTTATGGTCTCCGTCGTTTTGTTTGCATCCATGAGGTATTCAGTTTTGTATTTAAATAATTGGTTCATGCTTGTTTATCTGTGATGTACCTTCTTCAAGTAATTGTGAAGGAGCAGTTAAAAACCTGCATGCTGTTGTCTGGTTTGTTAATTCACGTCTGTGAGGAATTATGGATTTAAAGTAGTGACTAGTGATGCCAGCAAAACAGTTATGGAGATCGTTGCAGAATCCAGACCACAGCTTGAGGGCTGGCTGGTTCTTCCATGCCGGATTGGTAACGACTCACGGGAGGCTCGAGGCCGCGATGGTCGCTTGATGAAAGCTTAGGAGGCCTCTGCCTCTCTTCGGCCCCGGCCTGTGTTTGAATCTGCGATAGGCCAGGTGAAAGGAGGGGAACTCGGTCTTTTTTTTTTTAGGGAAGCCACCTGGCGCACTTTATTAATCAGAAAAAATAGTTACATTGTTTACTAGGTGTTGCAAAATATGGCTAGGGGGTTCATTGACCCAAAAAGTACAAGAATTTTTGTCCTGAAAAGCTACCGTAGCCAATTCATGTGCAACCTGGTTTGTCCTCCCTATTACAATGCTCTATAGAGATACAATCAAAACCATGCCACATCAGGTTGCATTCATCGTAGATAGCTGCTCCCGCCGACGAAGAGAAACCACCATCTTGCATCGTTTGAACAACTTCCATACAATCAGATTGAACGATAATTCGATTTCCACCAATGTATTGTAGCAGAATCAAGCCTTCCCTCAGAGCTATAGCCTCGGCCATTGGAGCATCTACCACATGGCTTAAGAATTTTTGAGATGCCGCTAAGCAGTTGCCACTCGAGTCCCTTATAATCACTCCAGTACTCTCGGAGCCTGAATTGATATCAAAACTTGCATCTATATTCATCATTATATTACCTTCAGGTGGCTTCTTCCATTTTTCTTGTCTTTTTGCAGATTTTGATGTCGCTCTTTTGTAGTTGGTAGCTAGTGTAGAGATAGACAAAGCTGCTCTAGCTGGAGTCTGAACATTTTCTCCATGGACAGCTCTTATAAACAGGCCTAGCTAGCTAGCATCCTCTGCTGCCAGAGGGTGAAAGGTTTTGTTCCTTCTGCTTTCTTGAAACACATGCCACAGAACCTCCTCTTATAATCAAGCTTGGAGAGAAGAGTTCATTCGAATGCCACCCCAATCCATGGACTCGAACAAAGAGTGCACCTAGAAAACATAACTGTTGCCACTTGTAGGTATATTTCGTTTGGACAAACAGTTTGTCAGTCGTATCAGGCTTTTTTTTTGAAAAAAAAAAAACAGTCGTATCAGGCTTGACCCAGAAGGTATAAGTTCAGTTTTGTCCCATGAGTATGGTGCCACGTTCGGGCCATGTCTGATCTCTCAGTCCCCCACGTATGGCTCCATCTCAACGCCGCTCAACTCCACACCAGCGCCATGCCGCGCGTCCAAATCCTTCAGGCTCGCCCGTGCGTCGAGATGTACTCAACGGCGCCACGGACCACCGTTGCATGAGACCCCTGATTATTCAAGCTAATTGCTCCATCATCATCATTAGGGAATCAGCTCAAGGTCAATTCGAGCGTGGCCTTGAAATGCAGTTCGTTACAACTAGTTTATCTGAAGATCCTCGGCTTTGCAGGCTGTCCCGTGCAGCCAAAGCGTCCACTGCTTTTTCTCCGGGATCCTGCTTCCTCTCGGTCGGTTGTCGATGCTCCTAGGTTAGCAAACTAAAACAGTACGTTGCACAGTTCAAGAGATGCTTCTTATGCTGCATGCTTTGGAACTTTTCAGCTAGCACGTTCTTCCATGACCACCGCCTTCTCATGATCCACCATAAGCTTTGGAGCTTTTCAGTTAGCAAGCTCAATCAGCAGGCGATCATTGCGAGGTCGATTCGAGCGTGCTCTTGAAGCCGAGCTCATTAGTTTATCCGAAGATCCTTCCTCGGCATTGCAGGCTGTCCCGTGCGCCCAAAGTTTCCTTCACTATATTCCGGGATCTTGCTTCCTTCCCGGTTCATGGAACTTGTGAATTGTGATAGTACTACCTGCATGCATTGAGACTGCACAATGCCGGTACACGCAGTACGTGTAGTACAAGACGCCGCTTATTCTGGCTGCTCACTTTGGCCGCCACCACCTGCAGGCACAACACGGCCACCTGCTCTGCCTCTACATTGAGTATAGCACGATCCTGTGTAGCGATTCAGGTACAGTGCCAGTGGGTGATGACCTCACACTGCTCGTCTGAAAGCGAGATCTCGCCTTCCATGCTTCTTTTCTTGCTCGTTTTTGGGAATTTTGCTGGCGCGCGTTAATCATTAGTCGTTGTCTGTTGTTTCACAGGGCGAACAGTGGTCACTCCGCCACGCCTGCCGTGCTTCCACTTTGATGCTCGAGTTGGTACACCCGATCGGAATTTCCCATAGTGTTTTGTCGAGATGAGATCAGAATTTCCTCTAGCGTTTTGTCGAGATGGAGGGCCAATCATGCAGCAGGATTACGCCTTTTTGGTTGTATTAAGTACAACCAATCCAATATATAGAAGGGTGGGGCGTAGACATCAGACATTTCCAATTTGAAGACGTAATGCACGTTCTTTTTTTTTTCTTTTGGTTCACCTCAGCATGAGTCGTTTACTGCGGACAGTCACATCGCACGCATTGAAAATGGATGTAAAATCGAAGAAAGTCCAGATAAACCCACACACGAGACGATTGAAAATTGTTAGCGTACGGAGAGAGAAACGTTCGATGGCGGAGGCGATTGGACGGACGTGTGTGCTTCGCAGTGTGCAGACACGGACGTGCCACCTGATTACCTGACCGTTCACTTCGCTTTCACCTTGTTCAGTACAGTGGCGCGAGCGAGGCGAGCGGAGCTCAAGCTGGGAGCGAGAGCAGAGACCACCGACACAAAATCATCAGCGAGAAGGAGAAGAACCCGTACTACTACTACCTCTGTCCAAGAATATAAGGACTTGTTGACTTTCAGACATCACCTTTGACCATTCGTCTTATTCAAAAAATTTATAAAAAAATTATTTATTTTATTATGATTTGTTTCATCACTAGATATACTTTAAGTATAATTTAATTATTTTTATATTTTGATAAATATTTTGAATAAGACGAATGGTCAAAGGTGATAGCTGAAAGTCAACAAGTCCTTATATTTTTGGACGGAGGTAGTAGAAGAAGGCGTCGTGTAAACGCCGCAAGGGAAACCGCAACGTGTTAGGTGACGCAGGAATACGTGCACGACGCCGCCATCCTCGCCGGCCCGGTGGTTGGTTTGGCAGCGGCCATGGCACACATGCGCGCGTGCACGCCCCGCCGCGGGATTTCAACGCCAACAGCTTGGCGTTTCACTCGTGTTTTTGGATGTTTCCACGGTCAGGGTTAGGCCACGGCCGGACCGCGCCGTCATTCGTCAGGCACAGCGCACAGCCAGTGTATGCATGGCACTCACTAGTCACTAGTACTACTGACAAATGACACCCTCGTCGAATCTTCTACCGGCATTCGTTCTCCCCACTCTGTCTGACAACTAGAGATAATCCGATGCAAGATTCTCTTCATGTGAGGGGAACAGGATACAGAGCAGAGGAAACTGACCGCCTTGCAAACTCGCAGGATACAGGAAGGTTCCAATGCATTTTTTTATAGTAGTAATTTGGACGAGTATCACTGCGGCGAATGACGAAGGAGTTGTGCAGCCCTCCGGAGGAGGAAAGGCCGCCCCCCTTTTTTCCTGTTCCAGATTTTTTTTTTTTTTTTTTGAGGGAAACCTGTTCCAGATTGTTACGCCAGCACGCCTGTGATCAACCAAAAGGGCACTAAACACATTTGCAAAGCCTTTAGCATTGTTTATTCTGTGGTCGTTGGCCTCCTAATCCGACCACGTTTGCCTAACTGCCTTCACCGGTTCGGTTCACCCTGTGTCCCTGGTACCAACACATGGAGGCGCGCACACGCCACGAACGAGCAGAGTGCGGAGCTCAACAAACGCTGGCTGGTACACTGAACTGAAGATGGCCACTCGAAAGCCCACAGAACAATACTACCGTAGTAGTAAGCCAGTACACCTCCTCTAAGGACGATTTTTCTTCTTCTTTTTCTATTTTTGGCGAGCGCTGTAGAATAATGACGTGATAGGAAATAATTATAGTTCAAGCTGTCAAGCATAATGAAAACTCTTTTTCCCCCAAATATTAAACACAAAAAAATCTTCTGTATTGTCGCTCGCGTCTCCTCCATTCAATGCCGTCCTGGCTTCATCTCGGCGGACCCCGCGCGCGAGCGGCACGCGCCCAAGTCCAGCCGCGGCCGCATGGCACGGACGAGACGCGACGGGGCTCGCGCTGGCGCGCGCGCTTCGTTCGCTGCGCGCCGGTCGCTATCCGCCACGGCGAGGTCCAGACCTCACCTCGGCATCATCAGTTCTTGAACCACCGCTCTCAAGTCCAACCCAATCCCATCATGGAGCCGGCGCCCGAGTGAGGTGTCCGTTTCGAACGGTGACTGCGGGTCAGTTTGGTTGAAGAGGGAGCCTCGCCTGGTCTTGCTTTGCCCTGCGAGCCTAGTCTTGCTTCTGGCAGAGAGCAGATTTTGCTCTCCCACTTTAGTAAGGAAAAACTAGAAAACACAAACCCCGAGGTACTACGGCAAGGCAGCCA
Source organism: Eragrostis curvula (assembly GCA_007726485.1). Classification (NCBI taxonomy): domain Eukaryota; kingdom Viridiplantae; phylum Streptophyta; class Magnoliopsida; order Poales; family Poaceae; genus Eragrostis; species Eragrostis curvula. The sequence goes on from CM017442.1 coordinate 7,514,347, forward strand.
AACGCATTTGTTCTTGCCCGGCTAAGCAAAGCAAGCAGCAGCTAAGGATCCAAACTGACCCTGCGTTTCTCTTGCTCGGCCGCGGCGTGGCTGTATCCTCGCTCGGCGACACGGGCGCGCTGTCACTGCTGCTAGCATTACGTAGACGTGCGTACCTCACCCGGGCGGGTCGCACTCCAGTACTGCACTACCAAAAATTTCTGTTTAGCTTTCCTTTTCCGTTTTAGCCCCAATGCTGTCAGCTCTCTGTAATGTAATCCAGTGTCGTGTTCTCTTCAGCATCTTGTTTGGGGGGCAATTTTCATTCAAAGAAAAACAATTTCTTCTTAATCACTCTCTAGATTCTGCTAGTGAATGGCGCGCTAATGATTTCCTGCGACGAGTGTCCGTGTGCGCCCAACGCCGCGAACATAGAGAGGTCCACCGACTGGCACTGGCAAAATGGCCGCCACATGCGTCACAGCTAAGAAGGGTCAAAGGGCTGCGAGGACTCGGGGCCCACGCGTCGGTGGGCCGGGGTTGGTGCTTACCAAGATTAATTGCCGGTCCGTGCGTGATCTCCACCTGTTTAAAACGCCGCACCCACCACCCCCCTCCTGCATTCCGTGTCCAGTCTTCTTCTCCTTCCTCACCCTCAGTCTCTCGGCAGCCGCCGTTCCGGAGGCTCCCCAGGCCAGAAAGGTGACGGAGCACCTCGAGCGCCATTGACATGGGGGAGAAGGACAACAAGGTAAGAGCGCCCACAGATCCTGACGCCGTTTCGTTTCCTTGCTATCTTCTTCTTCTCTGTTTGCTCTGCATGATGAATATGTTCATCTTTGCCTGCCTGCCTGCGCTTTCAGTTTTTGCTGGGAATTTTCGTGCCTTGGTCACTGGCGTTGTCTCTCTGATTCTCCCGTGTCTTTTCTTCTATCTGCGTTCTTAGGATTAGAATACGTCAAGTTGGTGTCAGAAATTAAGAACGGGGTTGAGTGGTGACAGTGGTCTCTTTCATCATGGCCTCCTTTGGATTGAAGGAAAATTTTTCCTTTCCTGCGTTTTTCCTGTGAAATTGCTGTGAGATTTCTGTGAAATTCCTGCGTTCCAAAGGAGGCCGATGTAGTATGACAAAGCGCGTCCTTTTCAGAAACCAGAGTCACATTAGAGATAGAGGAAACTAGAAATCTCACTGAAGTTCGGCAACTCTTTGCGTTCTGTTTACTGTGTCTGAAACATGAATAGCAGCGTAAAAGGTGTGAATCACTCAACCAGCAGCAGTATGGCGAGTGAAGTACGGTAGAAGCAAATGTCTCTGGATGACTGATGAGAGAAACTCCTTTCATTTTCCCAACAACTTTCATGCGAAGAAGATGAAGGCACACGCTTGCTTTTGTTTGTTTGTCTGTCTGTTTTTTCCACGCAAGCTTTTGGACAAAGCTACAAAAATTTTCAACCTTTGCAACTGTCATTTTCACGTTTTGATGCACATCCTTTGAAAAATAAGACTTGGCCATATCACATAAAAGGAAAAGGACAGTTTCCAACTCACTGACTCATTGTCTCCAAAGTATGAATTCTTCTTGGCATGTTCATGTTCGTCTAGAAATTGGAAATCACATGGGAATAATAACTAGTGCCATTATATGTTTACCTTAACATACACTTTCCAACTCACTGTATAATGTTGGATTGTTAGGACACATAAAAAGCTGCAGCATTAGTAGTTTGCAATGAACATTAAGAGTATTTTCTTCTGAGGCTGTTCTATTTAGGCACAGTTGTAACTCCCTAAATAAAATATTTACAATTGAATCTGAATATAATCCTGTTGTACTGCTACTGGATCTGCTTGCAATAGTACTGTATTTACAACCATTTAATTCACTGATCTCATCGCAGATCTCCACGATCGTCCTCAAGGTTGACCTTGAATGCCAGAGATGCTACAAGAAGATCAGAAAGGCCCTTTGCAAGATCCAAGGTACAGTATTGTAGTCTCACCCTCATGGCCTCATCACCACTCTTTCACCAATGCAGAAGTCCTCTGCAGTCTTGTGCAGGGCCTGTCCCGGTGCCCCGTAACGCTCGCTGACATGTGCGCCCACTTATCTCCAAATGAATATTTTTTGGGCCCAGCAGTCATCTTGAGTTAAAATACCTTTTTTGTTGATCGTTTTGGGCGATTTTTGTTGATCACCTTGCATGAGCATAGATGGCTGATTGTGGTTTCTGTTTCCACAGACAAGATGGAAATCAAGACGATCTCGTACGACGAGAAGAGCAATTCCGTGACAATCTCCGGGCCGTTCGACGCCGAGAAGGTGTGCAGGAAGCTGTGTTGCAAGGCCGGCCGTGTCATCAAGGACATGAGCATCAAGGGCAAGGAGGCCAAGGCAGACGGCGGTGAGAAGGCCGCCGCCGCCAAGCCGGCCGACAAGGACGGCGGCAAGGCGGAGAAGCCCAAGGACGGCAAGGCAGACAAAGAAGCTGGCAAGGCTGAGAAGAAGGACGGCAAGGCGGACAAGGCGGAGAAGAAGGAGGGCAAGGCCGACAAGGAGAAGGGCAAGGACGACAAGGCAGAGAAGAAGGTCAAGTTCGCCGACGGCGACGGGAAGCCCGCGGCGGAGGCGAAGGCCGTCAAGGCCATTCCCCCGGCCGACCTTGGCCCGCTCCTCGAGAAGATCATGGCGGCCAAGGGCGCCGCCCCGCCAGCGGCGCCGTGCGGTGAGCCGATCAAGCAGCCGGTGGCCGCGCAGGGCGTGGCGGTGCCGTCCATTTGGCCGGCGCCGGCCGCGTCCATGGCCGGCTACAGCTACAACCCCTCCTACGACCCGTCCTACTACGGCGCCGGCGGCGGCTACGGCCGGCTGCCGGCGGTGGCTACGGAGGCTGCGGGCCAGCCGCGGCGGCGCCCGGCGGATACTACGGCGTGCCCGTGTACGACAACCAGGGTTGGTACTACGGCGGCGGCGGCGCAGGCCGGCAGCCGTACTACGCGCAGCAGCAGCAGCCGTGCTGCGAGGACCCCAACGCCGGGCAGTGCAGCGTCATGTGATGGCGCCATGGACAGAGCAGAGCAATCAGTGTCTTGTGGTCACCCTGCCATGGCCAGCACTGAATGCAAGAAAACCTTTTTTCCTGTGTCGTCATGTTCTTGTTTATGCCTGTGGGTTCTTGTTTATTAGAGGGGGTTGAGTTGTGTGCATGTGGACAGTTAAGCGGTGAAGCTTATGATATCTAGTTCATCTCCCTCTTTTCGCGTTTGCGATGAATATAATGAGACTATACAGTATAGTAGTATTCAGCTGGAACAGATTGAGTACACTGAAGCCGAGTACACTGAAGCCGAGCCTGAACATGCCCTGATCATGGTTCATGATATCCAGCAGTAGTTTTGTAATCTCCTGAATAGAAAACTGCTAGTCCGCGCGAACCCAAGCCTTGAACAAGCCAGCTACCGTAAGTCTGAAGAAGTTGTGCATATTCCTGTTCTGATGAGGGAGTAGTTTATGGTCACCATCATTGCCGTAACTCAATTGATTTTAAGGGGAACAAGGTACGTGAATGCTTTTTTATTTGAATTCTGTGATGAGTTGGAACTGGAGGTCCAGTCCCTTCCTTTTGGAATTTGGCACGAAGAGATGCTTCAGTACCTTCTTCAAGGGCAGGTTTTCAGTGCAAACTGTATCGGTTGGTCAGATTTCTTTGTCTGTTGGAAGTGGATCAGGTGTGTCTAACCAACCAGCTAATCAACCAGTCAATCAGTGCAGGGACATTCGCTAATGCTGCACGCCTCCCTGGAACACGAACTCATGCTGATCAGTGATCATTCATCCATAGATCGGCTTAACTCACAGCCTGGCACGGCAGAAAGCAGAACCGAAACTAGTAGGAGCGTCTTTTCGCAGAACAGTGTCTCGGAACTTCATGGAAACTTCTCCCTCTCTTTTCCTCTGCCTTCGGAAAGCTTTTGCTTTTCAATGGCGTGCGTAATTGCATAAAGCTCGGCGTGCGACATGGAAAGGGAATCAAGTAGTTGCAGATTTTGGGCTATGAGAGGTTGATAGTAGCAGGAGTAGTATCTAGCCTAGATATGTTGTGCTCAGGAGAGGTGAGGCTTTCCTGCGGTTGAATAGATGCTGCCTTCTTTTTTGGTGTTTGGTGTTGCAGGCTACTGTTGCCGTTTATGAGACGGGCACTGAAGAGAATCTCTGAATCTGCTTGTCCTGCTTTTGGACCACGATGCAGGAACAGAGGAATGATCGCCGAGCAGTAAGCATGGCCCAAATATAAATCTAGAACATGGTTTGGCGATACTTAAGTCAGTAGCAGCTGTAACTTTTTCCCTTTTAGTATCAGGCAAGGATGTGGGCTTGATTTATCTTCAGGTAACAACTCCCCGTCGTTATCCACGGGCCATCAATCGGAGTGCTCGCGGTCGCGGCGATGGAACCGAACGCTAGTTTCAGTCATTGGAAAAGGACGATGTCACACTGCGCTCCGTAGACGCGCCAATGGACAATGGAGTCCACAGACCACGGCCACAGGCACAGGCGCACAGCCGCATGGCGTGACATGTGCGCATGGTCAGGCAAGGGGGACGAGACGCGGGTTCAATTCAGTCTGGGACCGGGGACATGGGATCAGTGGCACGGCGGGCCGGACGATGGCACGCTGACGACGACGACGGAGCAGGCTGGCTGTGATCGGCGGATAAGGCAGGGCAGGGCAGGCGCGCGTGTCACGGCGCTTTGACGCCGGCGCCCCGCGAAACTCGTCGTTTGATCCTCTTCACGGGCAACGGCCGTGCACCAAGCACCATGATTGTCCATCCTTGTTGATCTTCCGTTTGATATGATTCTCGCATCACGGGGATGGGCTCTCACGCCTAACTGCTCAGATCCTGTTCGCGTGATGAATGGAGAGTTCGTGGCCTTGTCTCGTATACTCTGCTAGAAGGGGGGACGTTCTGCTAGGTTTCGACAACTAATCGCTCACGTGCTTCACAATGCGTGAGCGAACATCGATTTCTCATTATCAACGTACTCCTACGGATCGCCAGCAACCGGTCACTTTTTCCTTCTGATCTTTCACATGGCTACTGAAAAGTCTGAAACTCTTGTCTGACGAAGACAAGAACAGAACTCGTCGGCAGCACGGACGGCACAACAACATCGTGAGTTTAATCACCGAGCACTAGTCGTTTACTGTTTGCGACCTCCTCGAACGTATGGAGCGCGTGCGTGCTCCGCGTCCGGGCCGGGGGGGCCCTTTGCTTGTCCTGGTGCACGTCTGCGCTGAATCCATGCCGGCGACGTCGTTCAGCATGCCCTGTACCGCGTCACGCCGAACGGCGTCCCGTGCGGGCGCCGCGCGAGGGTGCAGGCCTTCTTGCCCGCCGCGCGTGAGCGGACCAGGCAGTCAAGTAGAAGGGCTGGAGAGCGGGCTTTCCCGCCGGCGGGCTCATCTGCGCCTAGTGTTACTCGGCGGCGTGATTCCTCCTCGCGCACGTGTCCGTGAAACCGTAAGACCACGTCGTAGTCATCATCAGATGTGCTGCCGTTGGCGGCACGGACGTGTTCGGCGCTCGCAGCTTTGCTCCACGCGGGCATGGAGCACAGATCAGGGCTCGCACCGAAGTGGAAATCGTGTTTACCGTGCGCCTGCGGCGAACGACTTCGTCCACATCCGGGACATCGCCAGGAGTTCCATCTTCCAGGATCCACCAGTGGAAAATTTATTTGGATTGGTTGGGGTGCGCCAGGCAAGGGCTGTAGTGCAACGCCCGAGCGACGCGTGAGGGCCCCAGTGGCAAGCCACTGTGGTGGACCCTCCCCCACAAAAAATAAGATTAATATCGAAGTGGACACATGGCCCACATATCAGATATTAAACTGATAAGAACAGATACTACACTTGATCTTAGCCAAAAGGCCGAGAAAGGTATGAGTTGCCCACGCGCCCTGGGTCTCGTCTTATACACGCCCTGGCGACTTGCTCTGCTAGAACGGGCGAGGTGGTACTAAACCGAAGCACAGCACAACGCGGGTTCTCCCCTCGGTTACAAACTTGGCTGGGCCTGTATGGTCGGCGCGGAACATCTTTAACAGGCCGTTGCAGTAGTTGGGCCACCCGTTCGCTCTACGGCTGTACTACCCACGGTGGACCGTCCGGTTCGGTCACGGCCGTTCGCCAGCGGCCCAGCGCCGACTCTGCCTCCGCCGCCTTGTCGACATATCGCCGTTCGCCACCATCTCTCGCCGGCGTCCCTCTCATTCGCCACTTCCCAAGTTGAAAGCAAGTGCAAACATCTCAAGATCAAGCTGTACTGTACATCATTGTTCCGGGGTGGTGGATGCTAAGCACATCACGTGAGCTGTAGTTAATAAACCTCGCTAACCAATCACCATTCAACGGAGCCGCCCACATCCCAAGCTCACGCAGGACAACAAGCAAATCGGTTGCGAAACAGTAGCAGCGTACGATAATAAACTGTTTAAGGCAAAGTCCTTTGAGGTTCTTAAGTTCGCAACAGGCCTTGCTTGGGGCGGTGGTAAAACTTGTGCTGCGCATCCATCAGCTACCGCGCGATATTTTTTTCAGCTACGCGGTTCGCTGGTTCACGAACTCCGCGACGTCGGCCAGCAACCGCTTGCTGTCCGCGAGCTCCTCGAACAGGTAGAACGCGTGGACGGCGTCGGGGTACTCCGCCACGCGGACCTCCTGCGCCCCGGCGTCGCGGAGCGCGTCGGCGTACGCGCGCTGCCTGTCCTGGTGCGCGTCCCACCCGCCGACGCACACCATCGTCGGCGGGAACGCGCGCCACGGCCCCGCGCCGGCGGCGGCGTCGCGCCGGATGGTGGCCGGAACGTTCGCCGCCTCGTGGTCCCTCGTGGCGCCTGGGGGCAAGAACGCGCGCCACAGCCACGCCAGCCGGTCCGGCGACCCGAACGGCGCGCCGCGGTGGCGCAGCTCGGACGCGGTCGGCGCCTCGCCGCCGAAGAACGGCTGCACGGCGACCAGGCCGGCGACGACGCCTTCCGGAGCCATGCGCGCGGCGACGTGGTGGGCGACGTTGCCCCCGGCGCTGTCGCCCGCGACGAAGACGGCAGCCGCCGCGGAGGGACGAGAAGGGAGCGCGCCGCCGCGCCCTGCGAGGACCCACCGGAGCGCGGCCTCGCCGTCGTCGTAGGCAGCCGGGTGGCGGTGCTCGGGGGCGAGGCGGTAGTCGACGGAGGCGACGAGCGCCGGGACGGTCGAGGCGAGGCGGCGGCACAGCGCGTCGAACCGCGAGGACGCCGGGGAGTGGAACACGAAGCCGCCGCCGTGGAAGTAGACGAGCACCGGGAGCTCCTCCTTCCCGTCGTCGTTGTGAGCGGCCTCCGGGACGAAGAGGCGGACGCGGAGGTGGTCGGAGACCGCGTGGTCGGAGGAGGCCACGCCGTCCACGGGGACCGCGGTGGCCGGCACGGTGCGGTCGAAGAGGGAGAGGAGGAAGCGATTGACGGTGCCGTCGCTGCGGAGGGAGGCCGCGTGCAGGGTGGACGCGGCGCTCACCAGCAGCCGCGCGCGCCACGGCAGCGGGGGCTTTACCGGGAGCGGCATCTCGGGATCCGGCGCCGCCATCTCCCTCTGTTCTGTTCGTCGGGTCAGAGTTTGGTGGCAGATGACGGGCGTGCCAGACGAGCGGCTCACGAATAGTAGCTGTCGAGCTTTCATTATCTGAGCGAGACGTTTTTTTCAGCTCAAAATTCGCAGCTTGGAAACTCCAAATTTTTTTTTGGGGTCCGAAATAGAAATCACGGATTATCAATAATGGGCTCCATTCAACTTGGAACGAAAAACACAATGGGCTTCGGTTCAATACTCATATTCGTATAACTTTACAATTGGGCCTGAATCGGCTCAGCGTTTAAGCCCACATGCCAGTACTTTCGAACGCGAAATATACTGTGTTAAGCTAGCTGCCAATTTTATTTTGGTCATCTATACTATTTTTTTTTGGCAAGACATCTATAGGTGTTTTGAAACGATAAATAAAACAACTTCTCCGATATATAGTTTTACTTTGCTGCCTCATAGCATGATCATAACATTTAATTACATTTTGTTTCATTGGTTGGCTATAGGATGAAATGAACCTATTCTCCTCCAACGCTAGTGTCATAGTATTGAAAACCTTGATAGCATGTACATCCAGTTTCATATAGTTGTTCGAACTAATTTTCTTGTGTGAAGGTCAATAATTTTCAACCTTCGGATCCAGTAGACACTTTCTTACTCCATCTAATCTAATCTTAATATAACTCTATCCATCATTACTTTAAATGCGCCAAATTTAAGTCCATCAACAGTTTCATTGCACATTGTTGTTGTTTATTCAATTACCTCTACTGAAATTCATCCTAATTACCTATGCGATAAAGATGGCATATAGCCTAACTTTAGCAAAACTGATCAGTTGACATTGGATGAGTTTGACAATAATGTAGCAGCGCTGGGGAAAACAAAGACTCGCGCTCCTCCTAGACCTTTTTGAAATGAAGGTAAACCCGTGTGCAACGCAGCCACTTGTGAGTTGTCATAGAGCTGACAGCTGATCAGGAATGATTTCTTCAGCACTACTATTTATTATACAAGTGAATCCATCTTTTTTCATGGATCAGCGCACAAACAGTCGACGTCCGCCCAACAAGGTCGGTAGCGCTCGCGCAAGTGCAGGCCATGAACCACAAGTCAACGATCTTTATGCAGCCGACAGCGCGCCATCGGGAGCACTCGCAGCATATCCTACGACCAAATGAACCTCATGCGTCGATGGGCGCACGCATGATCGATGAAACGTCGCACGTCCCCTCTCCAGATGCGTAGGACAACGTGGTACAATATGTGATGATGATCTAGGATTCTATAGGTTAGCTTTGACATATCTGAGCATGTCTGCTCAAATGGGGAGCAGTGTTTGCAAAGCAAGGGGACGGGACATATGCAAATGTACAATGTACATGTCGCTGTTAGAGCATCATGGATATGGAGTGGCCGCGTGTGAGCCTTGCTATTTGGTCGGCCGGGTGCCCGTTGGGCTCCACTGCATTAGTACCGGCTAATGAGGCGAGAATGTGATGTATGATCGACGACATGACAAGCCGGCCGACATGCATATACATTGTTGAACTATGGCTGCCCGCGCATTTGCGCGGCTAGATTTGTAATTATTTATCAATTATATACAACTCGAAGGAGTAATTAAGAGTGTCTGCTATATGCTATCTGTAGATTGATTGCATATTAAGTATTTTTCATATTTTACTTCAAAATAAATAGGTTAATTCGTGTTGATGATTATTTTAGTTATCATTTTAATGTGTATAGTGCAATTAAGATTATTACAACCTAATATTGAATTTTTTTTAATTTTCATGCACCAAAGAGGTTACCAATACATATACATTGGCATGGTTGTGTATAGTGCAAATATTTCAGCCGATCTTGAATTTTGTTTATTTTGCATGTACCAAAGACGTTTCCAATACATATACATTGGCATAGTAAAAGTTGACTACTACATACAAATAAAATGCTTGGTTCATTTAGAAGGCTTAATTCAGGGTTACTTGTTGCAGTCGTAAATCATAATTTTCCTAATGAGTTCAATCAAATGTAATTCCATATGGTTTTACTAAGATAATCAAGCTTCCACTTGCTCAGTTTTTTGTTTTGTGGTCCAAGCTAAGCTCTTTACGAAGTCAACCCTGTTGATCCATAACAAATTTTGTTGCCATCATAAACCTTGTTCTGACCCCCTTATCGCTATGTATGCACACTCTTCTCCGTTGGGATCACTGCTTAATTCCCTATTTGTTAGAGATATTGGTACCAGATACCAATCAAATTAGCACCCATGATATGATCTTGAGAGGCTAGTGTTCTTAATTTTTCCCAGCATGTGCGCAGCATGCTGCCCTTCAGCCCTTGTATACATTGATTCCATCGTTCTCTTTTCTTCCTTGGCGTGGTAATATGTCAAGTATAATATAAAGCACGAAAGATGATTTTTGCCATTCATCAGTAGTATTCCAACGTGTCAACAACAACTTCAATCACAACTTGATCTATTTCTATCAGAAGAAAAAACCGGCAGGTAAAAAAGGGAAAAATAGATGAGTAATCAACCTGTCATTGCAGTCATCGCTCGTGTTAGGCATCGCCCAGCAGAAACAACCATGCTTTCTGCCTTTGCGTTCATGTTTGATGGGCTCGAGTTCAACCATCTTCGTGGATACAACCAATAAGCTCATCATCAACGGAAGGATGTTTCTTCTCGCCTCTCGGCTGTGTTGCCATGCACGGTGCTTGGACGCACCTGGGCCCTGCAGCATCTCCTTGGCTGCAGACGCGAATGTTCAGCATAGTTCTCCACTTTCCCCTGCTTGCAAGGCAATGTGTGTTGTCCGTGTGTACCGTGTGTGGGCGTGCGCCTTCGCTCGAGGTTCACCGCAGCCTCCGCAAGGCCATTGCCTACAATATCATTTGTTTCCTGTCCTGCCCAGGTTGTCTTGTCATCTCGCTCCCAATGGATTCCACGCCACTGCGCTCGAGCGGCCTGCTATGGCCGGGAGACATCGCGGAACATGGGTTACGCTGGGAATTGTTTTTGTCGCTCGAAGCTAATGGTTGTGCCGTCCAATCTGCGGTACCTGTGACCACGATTGATGCATCTTGCAACGGTTGACATCTGAGACCTCTCACAGCCTCAACAGAAGTAGCGCTCACCATGAAACGCCCTGCAATCACGATCTCGCCGACAGGATGAAGATTTCGCCGTTTCGTTCCCATAAAATTAAATCCCCCTTCTTCGTCCCTTTGTCAATTGACATGGTGGGTAATTTTGAAATAGATGCGAGGGATATTTTTGGCTATGTTTATTATTCCAAATTTAGCTCTTTTATAAATATTTATAGGTGGTTTTGTAATAAATTTCTGATAATGGCAGTGGTGGGTAATTTTCTCTTCTTATTTTCTCGGATTAACGTGGGAATTTCTAGACCTTGAGAGCGAATGTGGTGGCTCCTTTTCTTGCTCAATTATATATATAATAGATTTTGTCCATGGTTGAGTTTTGGATCCGATGGTAGAGTAATGCGGTAAGATTGACAGCACCAAGTTCAGATATCTTTTTAGTGACCAGGTAACGGTATCGCTAGTTAACTTGCTTAGCGAATATGATGTAGATCAATGACATGACGAGCCGGCCGACATGCAGGCATGGTTGAATTTGGTGCGAGGGTGAGTTTTGGCTCCAAAGGTAATGCTGTAAGATTGAAAGCACGATGTTCAGATATTTTATTTGTAGTGACGAGGTAACGGTAGCGCTAGTTAACTTGTTTAGCGAATACAAGGTTGGAAGTTACTATCAAGTGTCAGCTCAAGTATACTCAGCCACCCACAAAGACGACCATTCAGGTCAACGCAACTAAAAAAATCGAAAATATCACTGTCACAGTCAACTCTCCATGACATGAGCGAAAGCTACGTCGTATCATGTCCACTGCCACGAGTAGCATGGCTCCGGTGCCGGCTGGGCCGGGGAACTCGGCCGGCCGGCCGGCCTCGCCTCGCCTCATCCGCATTAATCCGCCGGCGCCGCCCGCCGCTGCGAGGCCTCACACCGGGAGGCAGCCGCCGACTCAGCGCACCGCGTCACCAATCTCGGCGTGACCTGAATCACTGGTGAACTCGTCACGGCTGCACTATTTCGGGTGAATCACTGGTGCAACTTGAAGTTAACCACAAGTTGCGCTGATAGCAGCGTGCACCCGTCTCGATCCACATCAGTAACCTTAACCTCGGTGTGGGATATTTTCCGCCTATTTCGGGTTGATCATTCAATCTCAAGCTTCGATTCTAGTAGAGGTCATTCGAGATTAGCACACCAACTTGCATGGAGTACACAAATAGGGACCGGACACCTGGGGCAAGCACCGACAGAGAACGTATTCTTGCAGGAGAGCCTGATATAGGTACGCTTGATTGATTCGCTTAGAGCGTACTTAATGGTTATCTCTTAGTTAACTTTTAGAATTGTTTATTGGAGAAAAAGAAGAGAGAGAAGGCAGCTAACTCTTCCTCAAGAGACAGTCTCTAAGGAAAATGAAACGTATTCTTGCAGGAGAGCCTGATATAGGTACGCTTGATTGATTCGCTTAGAGCGTACTTAATGGTTATCTCTTAGTTAACTTTTAGAATTGTTTATTGGAGAAAAAGAAGAGAGAGAAGGCAGCTAACTCTTCCTCAAGAGACAGTCTCTAAGGAAAATGAAAGACTTCAACATGGACCCCACTTATCTTTAACTCTTTGTAAGAGGTAGCTGCTACCTCTTAACTGCCTCTATCATTGGGGACGCTCTTAGTTTGGTGGAGAAGAGACTGGAGCAGGCGCAGAGATTAACGACATGCAGCAAACACTCCATGTACTAATTAAGCACAACTCAAATGAAGCCACGTACTCCCAACAAAAAGTTCGTGAGATCACTGTCACTGTCAGTTTCAGCTACGACCCAGCAGCCAATTCACGACACAGAGGGGGCGGGCATTAGGCTGGAGTGATGGGCGCCCGCTGCATTTTGCAAACTTAAACCTGACATAGCCTGTAGGCAGATACAACTTTGTCCTCACTAACTATTTGATCATGGCCATCAGCATCGCTATAATCTCGCTCACTTTTTGCTCAGTGATGCTGCTATTATAAACCACAAGTATCACTTACCCCAACCGTTGCATGTTCCATGTGGAGGTGGAAAGGAACCCGTGTCCAGGGACATGGTCCCGATCCGAAGCAGTATCTGTTGCACTCGAAATAATTAGAATTGTTTTGTTAGGTACCATGCCAAACAGTTGCATGAGTGGTAAAATATCATCACGTGTGAGGATGACAGCTGGGACCAGGCCCACTGGTCAGGGACACATCTGTTTCGGATGGTATCGAGCAAAATTGCATTCAATCTACTTTTTGATATATAATAACGAACCTCACTAGGGAGCAAGGACAATCATGGAGAAAAAAAAATACTTCAACGCTGCAAGTCATTGTTGGTAACAAAGAGGCCAATGATATTTCATCGCTACAAATGCCACGTCATCCGGATCTAGTGGAGGCTGTGGAGCACCCATTACAAAAGAGAGAGCAAGATCATGACTTCTCGGCACTTAGAAAAGACAGAGGACCGCCTGCACATTGCGCTCTACTTCCTTTATGGACTGAGTCAATTTCCGGTCGATATAACTAATCTCCTAGGGATAATATACCTTTTAAGATTGAGATTCTAGGATAACATAATGTACAAGGAAATTCCAAACTATGCTGAAAACCATTATTGGCTCATGGAGTAGTTAGTTAGCAACATCGAGGTGAAACCTAGGAAATATATATAGAAGGGGCAGTGCACTTCACTAGTTGGAATTGGCAATCTTGGAAGTTTGACTTGGACACGTTGGTTAGCATCATGGAATGCTTTTGCATCTCTCAAAATGTTTTCATTTCCGAGTGGTCGGCGTCAAATGGTGAAAGGCTGTAACTTTTATTTTTGGTTCTATGCTTGACGTGGCGTCACTTTTTAATAGAACAAATGAAACTATTATGGCTCCACATTTTTCTTTAAAAATTCTCTGTTTCTAAGACCTCTCCTCCCAATCACGACATTGGATGGCTGATGTCGGCGACTTGTGTGCCACCAATTGACATTACCATCACATATGGTTTCATCGTCTACTAGTTTTGTTTGCGAATTTGAATGTTGACAATATTACATCAATGGCCAACGTATCCATTGCAAATGTCAAGGAGGCTCATCCCCGTCTTTTTCATCTAACTTCCCTATTCCTTATTTTATTCCTCTTATAATCTCTCCTAGTCTCTTATAGACTCCAATGAAGTAGGGGGGCTTGAGCTCCCTACCCCTGTCGGATCCATCTATGTTACCGGTCTAAAATATATGAGTGGAGCCTTAAATCATCATACTCCACTAATCAAATAGGAGGCCATCATCCTTTTCAATTCATTTTAAGCTTGGGTAAATATATGAGTGGAGTCTAACTTGTGCGTTCTTAGTTTAACTAAGGAGAAAACAATGCAACAATCAAAGTATTTTGTGTCGGTTAAATTTTTTATTTTGTGGGCGAACACTTATTTTGCATATGATTTCCTTGCGGAAGGCTTCTGCCAATCAAAATACTCTCGGACATGTCAGACTCAACCGCCCCACGTCATCACTCCTACGTGGCAGCGTCCCTGGACCACTACTCCCGTGGATCACGCACCAGATCACGCGCACCCTGGCCCACTCAAACGGCCCAGACGCCTCCAGTGTGGCAGAAACGGACGGCATCGGCTAGCGCCGGCTGGCCCCAGACTTATCGACAAACAAACGGCCCACGACGGGCCACGTCGCCCGCTCGATGCGTTCTTATCCCCACGATTCATCCGACGGACGCTGCCGCGCTCCACTCCCCTCTCAAACCCCTCCCGTCGCTCTGCTGCTCACTCCCCTGGTCTTCTCCTCCCATTAGCTTCCAGATTCTGCAAAACCTCAACGTTCATCTCTCTTCGATGAGTTCCAGCTGCTGCTCTTGACGCTCTTGATTCGCAGAGCAGTGAGTTTTGCAGGTGTTTGGATCTTTTCGGTCGGGCTTGTAGTTGTTTGACCAGGTGAGGGAGAGGAAGGAAAGGGGAGAGCAGCAGAGTCGGTTGCTCTGTTCCTTGGCTCTTGTTCGGTGGCGATGCCGGACTCCGACAACGAGTCCGGCGGGCCGAGCAACGCGGAGTTCTCGTCCCCTCGCGAGCAGGACAGGTTCCTGCCGATCGCGAACGTGAGCCGGATCATGAAGAAGGCGCTGCCGGCGAACGCCAAGATCTCCAAGGACGCCAAGGAGACGGTGCAGGAGTGCGTCTCCGAGTTCATCTCCTTCATCACCGGCGAGGCCTCCGACAAGTGCCAGCGCGAGAAGCGCAAGACCATCAACGGCGACGACCTGCTCTGGGCCATGACCACGCTCGGCTTCGAGGACTACGTCGAGCCGCTCAAGCTCTACCTCCACAAGTTCCGCGAGCTCGAGGGCGAGAAGCTCGCCACCGGCTCGGGCTCCGGCGCCGTCTCCTCGCAGCAGAGGGACGCGCCGCCGGCCGCGCACAATGGCGCCGTCGGCTACGGCATGTACGGCAGCGGCCACACCGGCGGCGGCGGGAGCGGCATGATCATGATGATGGGGCAGCCGATGTACGGGTCGTCTCCGCCGGGCGCCGCCGGGTACCCGCAGCCACCGCATCATCAGATGGTGATGGGCGCGAAAGGCGCGTACGGCCACGGCGGCGGCTCGCCGTCGGGGCTCGGCAGGCAAGACAGGGTATGACGACCGAGCTTTGCATGGCTGATGAGGCCGGCCGGCTTCTTGGTCGACGTTGGCGACTGGTGCTGGCCTTGCATGCGCTCTCGGTTCAATTAATCTTTATCCTTTTTTTTCCTTTGGTGATTTACAATGTGCCGAAATGGATCATTTCTATGGTTATTAATACTACTAGCTGCTTAACGTCTTAACGACCCTCGTTATTCTGTATACTACGCTGATAAATTAACTGAGCTTATTTGCTGAGTAGTAGCTTGCATCCTTGCATAATGCATGGTGCCATTGGCATTTGACATGGATGGTGTAGTGAGGAAAGATATTCTGGCTCTGCTGTTACAAGTGACTATGCATGTGCTTTTTTCCCCTCAGTGCTTCTACTTGATTACTTTGCTGGCACTGCTATGTGATGATTTAAGAATCTAGGATGTCGGTTCGGTGATGCCATGTGTCGGTGCGAAATTAAAACAACATGTAATGTCCCTTTTTCTATTTCGAAGTTTCTGAGAGTTATACTTGCTGAAGGTAAAACATTTCGTCAGTTGACAAGGCGTTAACAGGTTCGGGTACAAGATATAGAAGCAAGCATTCTTCGTTTTTCGTTGAGAAGTCGCTTTAGCGAGCACTATTTAGGAAGCATTTGCACATGACAGTGTCTTGCCTGGAAGTGTTACATCAAATTTACACCCTTGATGTTTCCTTATCGGTGTGTGGCGATCTGTTATAATGTTACTATATACTCTCTGCTAAGATGTACTACTTCTGGTTTTCCTCCAGCTGCCAGCTAGCTAGCACCCTTGGACAACATATAGACAAAGAAACACCCAAAGGATTAGAATACCATATCTACAAACACGTCGCACTAATTAAACTGGAGAACTGTGCAATATTCTGTTGACAGAACATCGGAACAGAAGGAGAACACGACGGACTAGGTAGACTCCACGCTCCCTTTGCATCACCCAGCACCTAGAAATCTTGACACGTGGACGCTGCCGGCTGTTAACAGCTAACATAAACAAAAATATCCCGCGACCGCATCACATCCTTAACGCACAAGTAATGACAACGTCCAAATCGCCGGTCCATCCATGATCAGTCACCATCTCGCTCATATTATACACACAAAAAGCTGACGAGGATGCAGCCTACGCTTGCAGAAAGCTAATAATGTTTTTGTTATCCTCCACGGCATGGATAATCAGCGAGCTGCAGTCAGTCGCACTTAGCTTTCACTACTCATCACTGGCGGCGAGAAAAGGGGCCGAGATAAACAAAAAAGAAGGCAGTGCGTGGGATAAGCATGGATGGATAGCAGTTGATAGCTCAATGCAGGCGGCATTTGGTGGAAGTTTCCACGGGCCTTTGAGGGCGCAGCGGCGAGTGAGGCTGGATTCCATTGGCCAGGTAAAGATCTCCGTGGACCATGAGACGGGCGGCGGTCACTGGACTGGTACGGCGTGCAGGCTTTGCTTGCGTTGGCAGCGCCGGCCTGTGAGTGTGCAGGGAAATGGAGGACCACCACCCTCTCGGATTTTGCCGAGAAAGAGGACACGGACGGCGGCAGGGCGGCACGCGTTGCATGAGGAGCATCGTGTACCGTGGTTTGGTTTGACGTGGGTAGTTAGGTTCTTGTCGCTGTCCTTGTAGTACTACTAATCCAGCTAGGGGACACATGTTTTACTAGGAAAACAGTGTGCAAAACACACTGCTTTTGTGGTTGATGAATTACTTTCCTTGCTTTCCATGTTAGAAAATACTCCAGCACAGCATGCAAAAACGCACTGTCAACGGAGGCAGGCATGGAGGTCAACGCCACACCGTTGCACAGAACGACGACAGCCACCTCTCGGCGTGCGGCCGTGTCAAACCAAACCACATTGCGCTCGGTGTACGTACTGTGGTTTGGTTTGACGACAGAGCTACTAGCTCTTGCGTTCGAAGCAAGGTCAACGCCACACTGGCTCGATCGCTTTGTGGCCGGTGTCTGCTCGCACTTGCTGCCTGCCAATGGTAGAGGAGAGGCCAGGCCATTCGCACAAAGACGGGGAGCGAAATGCGTGCGCGGACGGAGCCAACTTGGACGCTGACAAGCAGAACGGCCAACAGCCGGAGGCGTCCGTCGCTCTGATTTCTCCTCCTCCGGCTTGTTCGCCCCTGGGTGGTGGACGGAATTAAGCGCATGCATGCATGTCGCCTGCGGTGGCCCTCCCGGGGTCAACGTCTCCTGCTCCTCCCCCACTTCGCCACAAGACGGCAGAGGCAGAGCAGGGCGTGCGCGCAATGAAAATGCGGAACAGTTCGGCGGATCGCGATCGCGGAAAGCCGAGATGATCAGAGAAGGGACGTGCACTGTTACGGCTGAAAGGTGGGAAATGCTAGAATTATTAGTAGGCTGTCACTAGGCTCATTAGTAAATTCTGAATAATTTTTGAAAATCTCAGAGGCCCATCCATGAGTGGTGGGAGTGCATCCTTTAGTCTCACATTGCTAGTTTAGGTGGAGAAGGACCAACTTATATAGAAGGTTGTTCTACCCATTCTTGCAAGTGTGTGAATGAGAGGAATAAAGGAAAAACACACGGGCTCGCTCGCCTCGCCGGGCGGGACGGGGCTTGGGCTTGGGCGATGGGCGCGGCCGCGCATCACCTGCGTGAATGGTCCGCCGAAATCCGGCCCGATGCTTTGCGGGTGTGCGGCTTCCTTTTGCAGTTTTTCTTTTTCGTGTCCAACACGTTTTTATATGGAAACCGACTCGGTTTTGGGACGCCTTAACCCTAGCGGTTCTCCCTCTATAAATACGTACGGCCGCCGCCCACCAGAGCATACCTCAACTCGAGTTAGGGTTTTGCCTCTTCCTTCTGCTGCGCCGCCGCTTGTAGTCTGCCCTATCCCGATCGTCGGCGTGCACCGGCGAACGGGAGAGCAGGTCTCCGGAACCGTCGTTCTCTGAGCTACTGCACCGGGAGAGGGCGAATAAGATTTTTGGGAAACGCTCTGCGCGACTGCTCGATCGCTTCCATCACGGCTCGTCTTCCTCAACGTTCGTGTTCGGAGGCTGCTGCTCATCATCGCCTTCGTCGACGTCTTCTCCGCTGTCCCGGCTTGTCTGCATCGTCAATCGTCACGGTTTCTTCATCGTCTCCTCTGAACGATCAGTACGTACTCTCTGAAACCATGTCTCTATTATATGCCTACATGATCCATGCTTGTACGATAGTACTGCGAAGTATGGTAAATCTTGCTCTGTTTACTATGGTTTTAGACTTGTCTAGATCTTACGTAGACTTGTCTAATTTATTCTGCAATCTGTTCATCATGTTCATGATTTATTTCTGGATTAAATTAAACATAAAAGTGCTCATATATCCAACAATCCAAAAACCTTATTGTAGGCACTTTGGTTTAATGGCTGGATTTGTCGATGCACTGAGGCCAGCGCAATTCACTGGCGTGCACTTCAAGAGATGGCAAGTGAAAGTCACGTTGTGGCTTATTGCCATGGGTGTGTTCTGGGTGTCTAATGGCAAACCAGATGGACCGCTGACTGCTGAGCAGGATGAGGCCTATACAAAGGCTAACACAATCTTCAAAGGCGCTATTCTGAATGCACTTGCGGACCATCTTACTGATGTGTATTTTGTGCATGAAAGCGCTAAGGAGTTGTGGGATGCTCTGTGTAACACTTATGGTGGTGCAGACACTGGCACTGAGTTGTATATCATGGAGCAATATCGTGACTATAAGATGGTCGATGACCGTTCAATAGTCGAGCAGGCTCATGAGATACAGTGCATGGTGAAGGAACTCGAACTCCTTAAGATTGTCGTTCCCGACAGATTTGTGGCTGGGGGCATCATTGCCAAATTACCTCCTGCTTGGAGGGATTTCGCCACACAGCTCAAACACAAGAGGCAAGAGATTTCTGTTTCAGATTTAATTGCTTCTCTTGATGTTGAGGAGAAATCTCGGGCTAAGGATGGACGACCTAAAGGAGTTGAGGGTCAAACCAGTGCCAGTGCCAATGTGGTACAGCAGCAGCAGCATCATAAGTTCAACAAGGTCAAGGGCAAGAACAATAAGCCAAAACAGACCACTACCTTCAAGAAGAAGAAGAACAAGGAGAACGAGGGTTGCTTCGTGTGCGGTGCTTCTAATCATTGGGCAAAGAAGTGCCCAAACTGCAAAGGAAGAAAACATCAACAGGAGCAGAAGTCTGCGAACATGGTGACCATTGCTGGAAGTGGAAATAGTGGGTACGGTTTACCTTCTATTTTTTCAGTATTTCAATCTACAAGTTGGTGGCTTGATACTGGTGCTAATGTTCATGTTTGTGCTGACGCTTCTCTGTTTTCTTCTTACCAGGTCCAACGGGATTCTTTCGTCCTGATGGGGAATGGGTCACATGCTTCTGTTCATGGTGTTGGTACGGTCGATCTGAAGTTTACTTCGGGAAAGATCGTGCGGCTGAGGAACGTGCAGCATGTCCCTTCTATCAACAAGAATCTAGTTAGTGGTTCCCTTTTGTGTAGGGATGGTTTTAGGCTAGTGCTTGAGTCTAATAAACTTGTCGTTTCTAAGAGTGGGCAATTTATTGGTAAAGGCTATGATTGCGGAGGCTTGTTCCGTTTTTCCCTTTCGGATTTCTGTAATAAGTCGATGAACCATATTTCTAGTGGTATTGATGAGAGTGATGCTAGTGTTTGGCATTCATGTTTATGTCATTTGAATTTTGGTTCTATGTCTCGACTTCCCAGCTTGAATTTAATTCCGAAATTTTCCATTGTCAAAGGTTCTAAATGCCATAGTTGTGTGCAATCAAAGCAACCTCGAAAACCTCACAAGGTAGCCGAGGATAGACATTTGGTACCATTAGAACTCATACATTCAGATCTGTGCGAGATGAATGGTGTGTTGACAGTAGGGATGGCAATCCCACCCGCGGGCGCGGGTGCCCGCGGGTTTTACACCCGACGGGCACGGGCGCGGGTGCCAGTTTGGCCCCGCCGGGCACACCCGCACCCGCACCCGCGATGCCTCGGGCCGGGGCTGGGTGTCATATTGCCCCCGCGGGTGCCCCGCGGGTCACCCGAATGTCAGCCCATCAATTTTTTACCCCCGGTGCCCAGTCCAGCCCAAGAAGAAATGCTCACAGTCCAGCCATCACGGCACCATCTCCCAACCCCAGGTCATGTATGGTTGTTCATGCTCACGAGTCACGCCGCCCCCGACTCTCAATCCCGCTCGTTCTAGCGCCGCGCCGCTCCCGACTCCCACTCCCGCTCCCAAATCTCGCCGCGCCGGCACCAGCAAATCGTGCCGCCGTGCCGAATCCCGAATCCCACCACCACCAATCGCCGCAGGCCGCACCACCAGACATCGTACCGCGTTGCGCCACCACACACCACGCGCGGCGTGCTCGGCGAGCTCGGCCATGACGGCCAATATGCGACATGGCGAGCTCGGCCACAACGACCGATGCGTGATGCGACGAGTTCCAAGATGACCAGCGCGCGACGTGCGCGACGAGCCTGGGAACCATCTGCTGGTAATCTAAATTATTCGTGATGTAGTACTCGCCCTATGCAAAGACGGGCAATCCCTAGGCAATTCCAACTTTTCCCTCTCCGATTTGTGAACCAGGTGCTTGGAATCCATTGTATTTGCTTGCTGTGTTGCCATTTGTTGTCTGGGAGATTGGAAAAAAGAGATTATTCGATGAATTTTGATTCTGCGCATTTGTTTACTGACGCACCCGATGGGCGCCCGAAACCCGCCCGAAACCCGACGGGCGCGGGCGCGGGTGCGAACTTTCACCCGCGGGCGCGGGTGCGGGTGCTATTTTTCACCCGAGGTGTTTTTCTTCGCGGGTGGGTGTTTGCTCCACCCGACCCGAACCCGACCCGTTGCCATCCCTAGTTGACAGAAGGTGGAAAAAGATATTTCATGACGTTGATTGATGATGCGACTAGATATTGCTATGTATACTTGTTGAAAACGAAAGACGAGGCTCTAAACTACTTCAAAATCTATAAGGCTGAAGTTGAAACTCAACTTGAGAAAAAGATCAAATGTATTAGGTCTGATCGCGGTGGTGAGTATTTTTCTAACGAGTTTGATTTATTCTGTGCGGAACATGGTATTATTCATGAGAGGACGCCTCCCTATTCGCCCCAATCAAACGGGATTGCCGAAAGAAAGAATCGCACTTTGACTGACTTGGTTAATTCCATGTTAGCCACTGCTGGATTATCCAAGGCATGGTGGGGGGAGGCTTTACTGACATCATGTCATGTCCTGAATAGAGTTCCTATGAAGAATAAAGAGAAAACTCCGTATGAAGAATGGATTGGAAGAAAACTATCGCTTTCTTACTTACGCACATGGGGTTGTTTGGCCAAAGTTAATGTGCCAATAAACAAGAAGCGTAAGTTGGGACCTAAAACTGTGGATTGTGTCTTTTTGGGATATGCTCATCATAGCATTGCTTATAGATTTTTAGTGGTTAAATCTGAGGTATATGATGTTTATGTCAATACATTAATGGAGTCTCGTGATGTGACTTTCTTTGAGGACATATTTCCTATGAAAGATTTGCATAGCATTGATAGATTATCTTCTGATGTGATTCCTGAAATAATACCTAAACCTGACACACATTCTGAACATGCTGAACATACACTTGAGTCAATTCCAGAGGAGAATGACAGTGAAGCTCCTAGGAGGAGCAAAAGACAGAGGACTGCAAAGTCTTTTGGTGATGATTTCACTGTGTATCTCGTGGATGATACTCCTAAAACCATTTCAGAGGCATTTGCATCTCCTAATGCAGATGATTGGAAAGAGGCTATCCATAGTGAGATGGATTCCATTCTTTCTAATGGTACTTGGGAGGTTGTTGACAAACCATATGGTTGCAAACCTGTGGGTTGCAAGTGGGTGTTCAAGAAGAAGCTCAAGCCTGATGGTACTATTGATAAGTATAAGGCTCGACTTGTTGCTAAGGGCTATACACAGAAAGAAGGCGAAGATTTCTTTGATACTTACTCACCTGTTGCTAGAATGACCACTATTCGAGTTTTACTCTCTCTGGCTGCCTCTCATGGTCTTATCGTCCATCAGATGGATGTTAAGACAGCTTTCCTTAATGGGGAGTTGGAAGAGGAAATCTATATGGACCAGCCAGACGGTTTTGTAATTAAAGGTCAAGAAGGCAAGGTGTGCAAGTTGTTGAAATCTTTGTATGGTCTGAAACAAACTCCTAAGCAATGACATGAGAAGTTTGATTCAACTCTCATATCAGCAGGCTTTAGTGTCAATGAGGCTGATAAGTGTGTGTACTACCGCTGTGGGGGTCAAGGTGTTATACTGTGTTTGTATGTCGATGACATACTGATCTTTGGAACAAACCTTGGCGTGATTCATGAGGTCAAGTCGTTCTTGTGTCATAGTTTTGACATGAAAGATCTGGGAGAGGCTGATGTTATTTTGAACATCAAGTTAATCAAAGGAGAGAATGGGATTACTTTGACGCAATCCCATTATGTAGAGAAAGTCTTGAGCCGGTTTGGCTATAAGGACAGCAAGCCTTCTCCAACACCTTATGATTCCAGTGTGATCCTTCGAAAGAATAAAAGAATTGGTAGAGACCAATTGAGATATTCTCAGATCATTGGATCACTCATGTACTTAGCTGGTGCTACGAGGCCTGATATCTCATATGCTGTGAGCAAACTGAGCCGGTTTACTTCTAATCCGGGAGAAGCTCACTGGCATGCACTTGAGAGAGTTATGCGTTATCTGGTTGGCACTATGAACTATTCGCTTCACTATTCTGGATATCCTGCGGTACTTGAGGGATATAGTGATTCGAACTGGATATCTGATGCAGATGAGATATATGCCACAAGTGGATACATTTTCACTTTGGGTGGTGCTGCTGTTTCATGGAGGTCATGCAAACAGACCATCTTAACGAGGTCTACCATGGAAGCAGAATTAACTGCATTAGATACAGCTACCGTTGAGGCCGACTGGTTACGAGAGCTCTTGATGGACTTGCCTATCGTTGAAAAACCTGTGCCGGCAATCCTTATGAACTGTGACAATCAAACGGTAATTGTCAAGGTGAATAGTTCTAAGGATAATGATAAGTCATCAAGACATTAAGAGACGGTTGAAGTCTGTCAGGAAGATGAGAAACTCCGGAATTATATCATTGGATTATATCCAAACTGCAAAGAACCTGGCAGATCCGTTTACTAAGGGGCTGTCACGTAATGTGATAGACGCTGCATCTAAGGAGATGGGTATGAGACCTGTAACATCCCACTCAAATTTAGTCCCTGATCAAGTTACTAATCTCAATTAGTGAAAATGATCA
Organism: Eragrostis curvula; assembly: GCA_007726485.1. NCBI lineage: Eukaryota > Viridiplantae > Streptophyta > Magnoliopsida > Poales > Poaceae > Eragrostis > Eragrostis curvula. The sequence continues at coordinate 7,538,103 of CM017442.1, forward strand.
AGAGAAATCAAAGTTAAATGAAAAGGAATTCAAAATCACTTCAAATTTGGGAAATTTCTTTCAAACAAGCATTTGAACTGCAACTTTAAAATTTTCTTTATAAGTGGACCCAAATGAAAAATTCCACAGCATCCAGGGGCTAAAATAGAATTTTGGAGATTTTTGGAGATTTTTCTGCAAAAATCTAAAGGGTCAATTAAATGCATGAACCTTTTTCAAACTTTAACTTTGAATGAATTTTAGTTTGAAATCCAAGCCGATTCAGCAAAAGTTCCAATTGACAAAGTTGTTCCTCTCACTGAAATCTTCCAAACCTGAGTTTTTCGTGATTTTTGGAGCTCGGGAAGATCGAATTTAAATCAAATCAGTTCAAATCGAGGAAAATTCCAGAAATTCGAAAAATGGAAAAAGGTCACTGTAGCCGCCAAGTGTCGCCGCCGGCGACGCCTCCTTCTCTCACTGCCCATTCCGGCCGCTGTGATCGCCGTCCTTCCCGTACGAGCGGCCTAACCTCGTCCTCATCCATCTCCCCTCGTCCCTCGGCCGAGTCGTCGTCAACCCGTCGCTCACCTCGCCCAGAAACCAAGCCGCCATTGTCGCCGTGTGAGCTCACCGCCGCGCCGCCGCTCCGCTGTACTTTCCGCCCTGAGCCCAACAGCGAAAAGCTGTGCTAGGAGCCCCTCAACCACCCCCGCAACGCAAACTTCAAGTTTCCCCACTCTGCGGCGAGAATCGCCATGGCCGCCGCGACGACCTAACTCATCGTCGACGAGCAATTCGTCTTCTCCGGTGAGCCAATCATCGATCACTCGCTTGCATAGCTTCCTTATACTCTCACGCACTCGCTGACGTGAGCTTGACCGATGTTCAACAGCAACATCGCCGGAAACCATCATCTTCCCCGCCGCCGTTCACCGGACCTCCGCTCCCCTCCGACGAAGTCCCATCTCCGGCCTTCCTCCACGTGCACGCGTGCTACGGTGAGCACCTCCGTCATCCCGTGAAGCTCGTGCGCCCCCTAACTCGCCCCCTCGCTGTCTCTTCTCGCCGGAACGCGTAGCGCCGCCGCTCGCCGCCGCCACCGCTCGTCGCCGACCACCTTCCCGGCCGCGCGCACGTGCCCGCGTAGGTGATCCCGAGTCGTCTAGTTGCCCTGGTTCGAGACCTGCTTGGTGTGCACCTGGATTCGCCGTCGTTTCGCCGGAACAGCCACCTTGCCATCGCCGGCGTCGTGCGCGGCGACGGCATGTGCACAGTTCCCCCTTTCTTTTTATTTGAATTATTCCAGATTTTGGCCAAACTTGTAAATTCGATAGAAATTCGTAGAAAAATCGTAAAAATGCAAACTCAAGTGTTCTGGAATCCTTGAAGTGAGAGCTATCCAGTGGTACAACATTAACATCTGGATTCTTCTCAGTTAAGTTGATAAAATTCAAAGAAGAGAATCAGGAAATAAATTCTATAAAAAGATCTGTAAGTGCAAAAATTCTAAATTTTGGCATGCACACTCCTAATAGGTTCCCTGAACATCCCACCAAGTGGCATCTTGAAATGCATCTTCTTTTGGGAGTAATTTCATTTTGCAGTTGCTAGGAAAATCTTTTTATTGATTTTATTCCTGCACCTTTTTGCACCAAATTTTGGGTATGTTACTGTACCTAGGAGGAAGATGCTAAATAAAAATACAAATGTAATTTTTGGTCTTCCAGAACCCTTTTTAACGAATTTTAGAAGAAGATCTCTTTTACGCGTACGGAAATTCCTAAATCCAAGTATTTTGTATAAATCACTTTGGACCAAACTGCAAAAAACTTAATGAATGGTCCTGCCAGCATGTTGCCTTTGCATCATATCATCGCCATGTCATATTTGTCAAGGAAGTTCCGTGAACTATCTTTGATTTTGTTTTTGTTGTTGCATTCATTTAGGAACCGACGCCGGACTCGAGGACGTGGAGATCGTGACCGAGGAGACCGGTGCTGACTTGAACTCGCTCGAGTGTGCTAACCACCAGCCCCAAGGCAAGCCCCGGTGCACTCCCATATTTACAAAGTTTTATACTTTCTCACGTGTATTTCGAGTCGTGAAATGTGCATTACGTATAGGACTTGATTGAAAACCTAGTTGCATGTATCTCCAGATATTCCTATGGGTTTGGTTAAGTTAAGTTCTACCGCTCGTTAGTTTGCTATGCTTAATAAAGTAGTGTCGTCGGTCGAATATCGAGTGGTATGGAGACCGCTCGGTGTAAGTGGGGTCGGATTTACTTTATGTTCTCACATGATGATGGTATTGAATTTGAGACCGAACGGGGAAGTTCATGTGTAGGTGGAGGTGACAAGGCTCGCCTTGTTCGCCATAGCCCCGTTTGTGTCGGTTGAGGACCGTTCGTTGTGGCCCCGCTGAGCAAGTTTGAACAGTACCGGATGCATGCTAGGAGAATGGGAACTAGTAAACTTAGTAGCTCGATGTTATATTGTTGGACGGGGCCCCACCTCTCTTTTGGTGATGAAGATGGTATGGTGGTTGCGGGTATGTGTTTGAAGGGAGGGTGCACGGGCGAACCACGGTTAGACCCGGCGTGGCTATCGCGTGGGGAGACGTGTACTCGGGAGAGGTGACACTCGGACCGGCTTTATGATGTCTTGTAAAAGGTTGCCGTGCGTAACTCCTTCGAGTAGCGTACGTCGTGTATTCGGGTTTCGCCTGCAGGTGTAAATCGATTCGAATCGCCGTCCCTCGCGGTTATTGAGTACCACTTGTTCACTGCGTCACATCGTAGTAAGAAGTGCACATGATGATGTTTAAATGATGTTGTATTTCAATTAATTGTATTGCAAACATGTATTGCTTAGTTAGATTGCTAATATTTACCTTTATGCAAGAACCCTCTTAATTTTGGCTAAAACATGAAAATAAGGATCAAATATTAGCGCCGTTTTTGCAATTAAATTTCAACCCTTGGTCAACCCCCTGCATATTAGAAGTCGGTCTTAGATGGCCAATTTGACGGGTAAGACTTGCTGAGTATTAGTTGCTCAGGGTTTCGATGTTTAAAACTTTACTGCAGGTATTCCTGATTGCAACTTCTGCGGTTGCTGTGGAAAAGTAGTGTGGGAAGGAGAACCGCCCAAGGATTGGTCCATTGAGTGGGTTCCCTCTTCTCCCCGCCAGGAGCAAGGTGAGTGAGATCATGTCTACGGGCCGGACATGATTTCATTGTATATATGTATCGTCGTGTATTTCGCTTCCGCTCGTGTTTGTAATCGAATTTCGAACTCCTTTTATGTAAAATAAATCGAACTGCGAAACGGAAATCTTATGTTAAGTATGGAACCAATGTAATAACTAAACTCAATGTAAAATTATTTTAATTATGCTTATATGTGTGGTCTATACGTACTTGCTTCGCCAAGTATTTCCCGATTAAGATCCTGGTTAGCTAACCCCTCATGGATTTGAGGCGGGATGCTACAGCTGGTATCAGAGCAAAGTCGGGTTGTACCACACTAATGAGCATTATTTTCGAAAACCACGCTTACGGTGAGGTACGGTTTAGTCGGCCCTATATAAGGATGTTAGTGGTTAAAGGTGACAATTAGCGAGTCTTGTTTGACTAGGTTGATTGTTTTACTTTCTTTTCTGAAATGTCGGCGAGATGAAAAGGTAATGTATGTGGAGGCATGGGTCGTTGACCGCATGGCCGTTTTGTTGTTTTGATGGTGAGGCATGGATCGTTGATCGCATGACCGTTTTGGTTGTTTTGCTGAGGCATGAGTCATTTGACTTAATGGCCGTTTCGTTGTTTGTGGATCTTCTGCAGGTATACTAACCACGTTAGAGGTCACACCGTTTGCTAGTCTAACACGGTTGAGAGACGATTTCGTCACCGAGTCCCGAATGCCGATATAATGGCGCCCTTTTCTTTTGGTGAGGAACGAATAAACTAGGTAAATAAAAATGATTGCATTTGCATTTAGCATGTTCATGAACTCAAGTTGCAAAGAAACCTGGTTGCGTTCGTTAATATCGGAAATTGTAATGAAACAATCCATTCAAACGAATTTGAAAACATTTAAATGAAGAAGTCCAAATCTGCCGCCGGTCGAAATTTTCAGTCAACTTCAACAAGCCGTAACTCCTTCGTTTTAAATCCAATTGTCGTGTTTAAGCACTCTATGGAAAGATCTCAGAATTCTCTAGAAGTTTGGTATGTAACTTTTTCTGTGTTTCGCCCTGGAACCTGACGAAATTTGGTAGTTAGTAAATCGAGTTCAGTCTGTCCAGAACAGAAATTCAGCAGACAAATGTCGAACTTTGAAATAGCATAACTTCCCCTATACTGATCTGGTTGAGGTGAATGAGTACTTGTTGGAATGCTCTTGAAGTTATCTACAACTTTCGTAACTACCAAATTTTCTGTTTCTGCCTGGAAACATGTCAGTTTTCGTTTTAGTAATCACTGCCAGTTTTCGACAGATTTGGTTACTTATGTGTTGCAAGTTTTGAAGTCCATGGTTTGAATTCCACAATTGTTAATCGTTGAATATGCTATATGTTAATTCCTTAACATGTTTTACTGCTGGGCATTATGGTTTGACTTTATCAAACTTGACCCCGCAGATGGCGTTCAACAATGTCTTGGCGGAGAACGCCGCTATGGCTGCACGCATCGCTGAGTTGGAAGCTCAGCTGATGGCCGCTGAGCAGCGTAACCATCTCCTGGAGGAGACGGTGCAGGACCTCAGTGGTCTAGTGAATGACATGGAGGATGAAAAGGCTCAGATTGCTCAGGAGCACAATGCAGAAGTTAATCACCTACAGGTTCAGCTGCATGTGGCTCAGGCAAACCTTGCTCAGGCTCAGGTGGCAAATCAGAACTTAGAGGCTCAGATGGAGGATCTTCACCAGGACTTTGTTCAGCTCATCCAGATCCAAGTTGAACATCACAACCCGCAGCCACTTGCGATGGATGATCAGGAGGTGGTGCAGGGTGCATCGGGTATCGACTACGAGCCACCGTCGACCCCGGTGGATGACGACGTGCTTTCCGACGCGGGTAGCAACATGCCTCGCGAGGAGTAGACTTCGTAGTAGGCTCTAAAGTAGCTAGCTAGTGTGTATAAATTAGGCTAGGAGTAACTTGACGGTCGACCGAACGTTACGAGTCCCGCAGCTTGCTATTTTGGAAAGTCGTTGCAAGCGGAATTGTAAGCTAATGGTGACGGTTCGTATGTTGCGAGACTTTAGTGTTAGCTTTTGGATGTCCCGTGCGGTGTATGGTAGCTGCACCCCGCCCTTTTGCGATGTGATATAGTGGGGAACATCCAGTGATCATGTTATGAAGTGTATGTTGCTAATGGAAGACAGTACTTGTGCTGAATTATTATCTATCGTTGTCTGTTTACGAGTGTTTCAAATCTGAATTTACTGCCATGTATGCTTGGTAATTTTAATTACAGCATATATTTGACCATTATACCTTTTATCTAATGGTGCAATGTGTTATGGCAGATGGCAGACCCTCGTAGCGGACAGGTTCCTACGGAGGAGGGCGATACTTCGGCCCAACGTGATGGAGCACCACCGCCTCCACCACTACCGGGCAGCATGGAGCACTTGCTCTCAACTCAGAACGATCTTATCCGCCTTCTATTGGGGAACAACGCTCGCCAAGCGGGCCGAAATGGACCACCTCCGGAAACAACTTTTGCGGATTTTCTGGCTACTCATCCCCCGGTGTTCACCGAAGGAAGTGAACCGCTGGAGGCCGATCACTGGCTTCGCACCATCGAGTCCAAGTTTGGGCTCATTCGCTGCACTGAGTACCAGAAGACCCTGTTCGCGGCCCAGCAACTCCGTGGGTCAGCGGGCGCATGGTGGGCGAACTATGTGGAGACTCTTCCAGCTGGCTATCAAGTTCCATGGGCAGAGTTTCGTACAACTTTTCGTGAGCACCATATTCCACAAGGTCTCATGGATAGGAAGCTTCGTGAATTCCTGGATCTGAAGCAGGGCAACAGTAATGTGCATGAATATTCCAGGAGGTTCAATCATCTGTCACAATATGCCTCCTATCATGTGGACACTGATGCAAAGAAGAGGGATTGTTTCCGCCGAGGGCTGAACACTAAGCTGCGTGATCGCCTGGCACTTCTCTCTAACTGCACTTACAATGAGTTAGTGAGTGCCGCGATCGTGCAGGAGGATGCTACACATGCCCATCAGGAGGAAAAGAAAAGAAAGCGTGTCGGTGGGAATTCATCCGGTTCCGCTCCTCCTCGGTACCGTTTGGCCATCACATCCCCCACTGGACAGCAGTACAGAGCCGCCATGCCACATGGTGGTGGGCACCGTGCTCACTCCAATCAGCAGAGGAGTGCTTCTCAGGGCTCCAGCCAGCAGCGCTCTTTTACTTCTCGCCCGTCACAGCAGAGTTCTCAAGTGGTGGCAACGAATCCATACACTTGCTTCAATTGTGGCCGCACCGGTCACTTTTCAAAGGATTCCCGATTCCCGAAGAAGTCACAGGGCAGCAGCAGTAACAACAGCAGCAGGCAGAGCTCTCAGGCGTCTGTGAACCATCCCAAGAGTGGCCGTGTCAACCATACTACGGCCGAAGACATTCAGGACGGAGAACCAGTGCTTGCGGGTATGTTTTCCATTCACAGCCATCCCGTCCTTGTGCTATTTGATTCAGGTGCAACGCATAATTTTATAAGCATGGCATGTGTGGAAAGATTACATCTCACTACCACCACTCTAAAAGCACCGTATATCATTACATCTCCGGGTGGAAAAATATTTGCCACACAAGGGGTTTTGTCGACACCTCTCTTGTTAGAGGAAATTGCTTTTCCGACACAACTCATAATGCTAGAAAGACTAGGCATAGATGTCATTTTGGGTATGAAGTGGATGAAAAGTCACCGAGCAGTGCTACATATTGATTCTCGGGAAATTCATCTGGATTCTCCTCTCAACGGTCCTAACATCATACATTTGGCACCCCCACCAAGTTCTACACCCCAAGTCCACCTCACCACCGGAAAATGTCTCGAAGAAATTCCAGTGGTTTGTGAATATCCCGATGTGTTCCCAGAGGAATTACCGGGTTTACCACCCGACCGGGATGTGGAATTTAGGATTGACTTGCAGCCGGGAACCGCCCCAATATCCCGACAACCATACAAGATGGCGCCAAATGAGTTGGCAGAATTAAAGAAACAGCTGCATGACCTTTTGGACAAGGGTTTTATTCGCCCGAGTTCTTCTCCCTGGGGTTGTTCAGCACTCTTTGTAAAGAAGAAAGACGAGACACTGCGGTTGTGTGTGGATTACCGACCGCTGAATGCTGTCACCATCAAGAATAAATATCCTCTCCCGCGGATTGATATTTTGTTTGATCAATTGGTTGGTGCCAAGGTCTTTTCAAAAATTGATCTTCGCTCTGGCTATCATCAAATTAAGATAAGGGCGGAGGATATACCAAAAACAGCCTTTTCTACGAGGTATGGTTTATATGAGTACCTTGTTATGTCTTTTGGGCTAACAAATGCTCCGGCCTATTTCATGTACTTGATGAACTCGGTGTTTATGCCGGAATTGGATAAGTTTGTGGTGGTATTCATTGACGACATCCTAATCTACTCCAAGTCAGAAGAAGAGCATGCTGAGCATCTCCGTATTGTACTCCAGAGGCTCCGCGATCACAAGCTGTATGCAAAATTCAGCAAGTGCGAGTTCTGGTTGAGAGAAGTACCTTTCTTGGGCCACATTGTTTCCGATGAAGGTATTTCAGTGGATCCAAGTAAAGTGCAAGAAGTGCTAAATTGGAAGGCTCCTGCATGTATAAAGGATATCCGTAGTTTTCTCGGGCTTGCAGGATATTATCGGAGATTCATCCCCAATTTCTCCAAAATTGCAAAGCCTATGACGGAGCTGCTGAAAAAAGCAATCAAATTTCAGTGGAATGACAAATGCGAAGAAGCTTTTCAAACTCTCAAGAAACATTTGACCACCGCACCGGTGTTAGCTCAACCCGATGTCACTAAACCATTTGATGTTTATTGTGACGCCTCTGGCACGGGTTTGGGTTGTGTCCTAATGCAAGAAGGACGTGTCATTGCTTATGCGTCTCGACAACTTCGGAAGCATGAACAAAATTATCCTACTCATGATTTGGAATTGGCTGCAGTGGTTCTTGCTCTGAAGATATGGAGACATTATTTGCTGGGAAATCTGGTTCACTTATACACCGATCATAAAAGTTTGAAGTATATTTTCACACAACAAGAGCTGAACATGAGGCAAAGAAGATGGCTTGAGTTGATTAAAGACTACGAGTTGGAAATCCATTACCACCCCGGAAAAGCCAATGTGGTTGCCGATGCTTTGAGTCGGAAGTCACATTGCAATAATCTGGTGGTTCGCAAATTGGATCATGCCGTATGTTGTGACCCTAGTGAACCCAGCCTCAGGATTATCCCTCATGGTGCTTTGTATAATCTCGCTCTCATTCCCACCCTGCGGGAGGAGATTATCGCCGCACAAAAGAGAGATAAAGGGATGGAGCATATCCGGCGAAGACTAGAAAATGGTGATGTCAAGTGTTTCCGACAAGATGAGGATGGAGTGTTATGGTTCAATGACCGACTTGTCGTGCCCAAAGATATGGAGCTGCGAAAGAAAATTTTGGATGAAGCTCACTTGTCCAAATACTCTATTCACCCCGGCAGCAACAAAATGTATCAAGGTCTGAAAACCAAATTTTGGTGGACGCGCATGAAGCGTGAAGTGGCCAGATATGTTGCAGAGTGTGACACTTGTCAGAGAATCAAGGCTGATCATTTAAGAAAAGCCGGTCAGCTGCAACCATTGAGTATTCCTTCGTGGAAGTGGGAGGACATTAGTATGGATTTCATTGTCGGGTTACCCCTCACTGCTCGAAAGCATGATTCTATATGGGTTGTAGTGGACCGATTGACAAAGTCGGCCCATTTCATTCCGGTCAACACTAGATACTCTGCCAAGGTATATGCCCAGTTATATATCTCGCGTATACTGTGTTGGCATGGAGTGCCGAAGACCATCATATCCGACAGAGGACCTCAGTTTGTTGCTCGCTTTTGGGAGCAGTTACATGCTTCATTGAAGACCAAGTTAATTCGAAGCTCCGCTTACCACCCTCAAACCGATGGACAAACTGAGAGGGTAAATCAAATACTGGAGGATATGTTGAGGGCATGTGTTTTATCTGAAGGTGGCAATTGGGATGATCACTTATCATTGGCAGAATTTGCGTACAACAATAGCTATCAAGAGAGCATTAAAATGTCTCCATTTGAAGCTCTTTATGGTCGTTCATGCCGTACTCCCTTGAACTGGTCAGAACCTGGAGAAATGGTGAACTTTGGGCCTGATTTAATTGCCGAGGCCGAAGAAAAAGTGCGGCTCATTCAAGCAAACTTAAAGGCCGCAAAGTCCTGCCAAGCTAGTTACGCCGATAAGAGGCGCCGTCCTTTGGAATTTCGACAGGATGATCACGTATATCTTCGTGTGTCGCCAACCAAGGGTGTTCAGCGCTTCGGAGTCAAAGGAAAGCTTGCTCCCCGCTATATTGGCCCGTTCAAGATTATTGAAAAATGTGGACCCGTTGCATACCGTTTGGAATTGCCGGAAAAATTATCAGGAGTACACAATATCTTCCATGTGTCTCAACTCAAGCGATGTTTGAAGCCTCCTATTGATGTGGTACTCGATGATGTGGAGGGCTTGCAGGATGATCTCACTTATTCCGAGTATCCCGTCAAAATTATCGACAACAAGGATCGAGTGACTCGCAACAAAACCATTACTTTCTACAAAGTGCAATGGAGCAATCACTCGGAAGAAGAGGCCACATGGGAACAAGAGGATTTTCTTAACTCCAAGTTTCCGGATTTTCTCGCTTCGCAATCGAGGTAAAGCAAGCAAACTTTTACCCCCTCTTTTCCGCACTTTTTGCAAATCTCGGGACGAGATTTTCTTAAGGGGGGAGGGCTGTAACATCCCACTCAAATTTAGTCCCTGATCAAGTTACTAATCTCAATTAGTGAAAATGATCAAGAGAAATCAAAGTTAAATGAAAAGGAATTCAAAATCACTTCAAATTTGGGAAATTTCTTTCAAACAAGCATTTGAACTGCAACTTTAAAATTTTCTTTATAAGTGGACCCAAATGAAAAATTCCACAGCATCCAGGGGCTAAAATAGAATTTTGGAGATTTTTGGAGATTTTTCTGCAAAAATCTAAAGGGTCAATTAAATGCATGAACCTTTTTCAAACTTTAACTTTGAATGAATTTTAGTTTGAAATCCAAGCCGATTCAGCAAAAGTTCCAATTGACAAAGTTGTTCCTCTCACTGAAATCTTCCAAACCTTTTTGCACCAAATTTTGGGTATGTTACTGTACCTAGGAGGAAGATGCTAAATAAAAATACAAATGTAATTTTTGGTCTTCCAGAACCCTTTTTAACGAATTTTAGAAGAAGATCTCTTTTACGCGTACGGAAATTCCTAAATCCAAGTATTTTGTATAAATCACTTTGGACCAAACTGCAAAAAACTTAATGAATGGTCCTGCCAGCATGTTGCCTTTGCATCATATCATCGCCATGTCATATTTGTCAAGGAAGTTCCGTGAACTATCTTTGATTTTGTTTTTGTTGTTGCATTCATTTAGGAACCGACGCCGGACTCGAGGACGTGGAGATCGTGACCGAGGAGACCGGTGCTGACTTGAACTCGCTCGAGTGTGCTAACCACCAGCCCCAAGGCAAGCCCCGGTGCACTCCCATATTTACAAAGTTTTATACTTTCTCACGTGTATTTCGAGTCGTGAAATGTGCATTACGTATAGGACTTGATTGAAAACCTAGTTGCATGTATCTCCAGATATTCCTATGGGTTTGGTTAAGTTAAGTTCTACCGCTCGTTAGTTTGCTATGCTTAATAAAGTAGTGTCGTCGGTCGAATATCGAGTGGTATGGAGACCGCTCGGTGTAAGTGGGGTCGGATTTACTTTATGTTCTCACATGATGATGGTATTGAATTTGAGACCGAACGGGGAAGTTCATGTGTAGGTGGAGGTGACAAGGCTCGCCTTGTTCGCCATAGCCCCGTTTGTGTCGGTTGAGGACCGTTCGTTGTGGCCCCGCTGAGCAAGTTTGAACAGTACCGGATGCATGCTAGGAGAATGGGAACTAGTAAACTTAGTAGCTCGATGTTATATTGTTGGACGGGGCCCCACCTCTCTTTTGGTGATGAAGATGGTATGGTGGTTGCGGGTATGTGTTTGAAGGGAGGGTGCACGGGCGAACCACGGTTAGACCCGGCGTGGCTATCGCGTGGGGAGACGTGTACTCGGGAGAGGTGACACTCGGACCGGCTTTATGATGTCTTGTAAAAGGTTGCCGTGCGTAACTCCTTCGAGTAGCGTACGTCGTGTATTCGGGTTTCGCCTGCAGGTGTAAATCGATTCGAATCGCCGTCCCTCGCGGTTATTGAGTACCACTTGTTCACTGCGTCACATCGTAGTAAGAAGTGCACATGATGATGTTTAAATGATGTTGTATTTCAATTAATTGTATTGCAAACATGTATTGCTTAGTTAGATTGCTAATATTTACCTTTATGCAAGAACCCTCTTAATTTTGGCTAAAACATGAAAATAAGGATCAAATATTAGCGCCGTTTTTGCAATTAAATTTCAACCCTTGGTCAACCCCCTGCATATTAGAAGTCGGTCTTAGATGGCCAATTTGACGGGTAAGACTTGCTGAGTATTAGTTGCTCAGGGTTTCGATGTTTAAAACTTTACTGCAGGTATTCCTGATTGCAACTTCTGCGGTTGCTGTGGAAAAGTAGTGTGGGAAGGAGAACCGCCCAAGGATTGGTCCATTGAGTGGGTTCCCTCTTCTCCCCGCCAGGAGCAAGGTGAGTGAGATCATGTCTACGGGCCGGACATGGTTTCATTGTATATATGTATCGTCGGGTATTTCGCTTCCGCTCGTGTTTGTAATCGAATTTCGAACTCCTTTTATGTAAAATAAATCGAACTGCGAAACGGAAATCTTATGTTAAGTATGGAACCAATGTAATAACTAAACTCAATGTAAAATTATTTTAATTATGCTTATATGTGTGGTCTATACGTACTTGCTTCGCCAAGTATTTCCCGATTAAGATCCTGGTTAGCTAACCCCTCATGGATTTGAGGCGGGATGCTACAGCTGGTATCAGAGCAAAGTCGGGTTGTACCACACTAATGAGCATTATTTTCGAAAACCACGCTTACGGTGAGGTACGGTTTAGTCGGCCCTATATAAGGATGTTAGTGGTTAAAGGTGACAATTAGCGAGTCTTGTTTGACTAGGTTGATTGTTTTACTTTCTTTTCTGAAATGTCGGCGAGATGAAAAGGTAATGTATGTGGAGGCATGGGTCGTTGACCGCATGGCCGTTTTGTTGTTTTGATGGTGAGGCATGGATCGTTGATCGCATGACCGTTTTGGTTGTTTTGCTGAGGCATGAGTCATTTGACTTAATGGCCGTTTCGTTGTTTGTGGATCTTCTGCAGGTATACTAACCACGTTAGAGGTCACACCGTTTGCTAGTCTAACACGGTTGAGAGACGATTTCGTCACCGAGTCCCGAATGCCGATATAATGGCGCCCTTTTCTTTTGGTGAGGAACGAATAAACTAGGTAAATAAAAATGATTGCATTTGCATTTAGCATGTTCATGAACTCAAGTTGCAAAGAAACCTGGTTGCGTTCGTTAATATCGGAAATTGTAATGAAACAATCCATTCAAACGAATTTGAAAACATTTAAATGAAGAAGTCCAAATCTGCCGCCGGTCGAAATTTTCAGTCAACTTCAACAAGCCGTAACTCCTTCGTTTTAAATCCAATTGTCGTGTTTAAGCACTCTATGGAAAGATCTCAGAATTCTCTAGAAGTTTGGTATGTAACTTTTTCTGTGTTTCGCCCTGGAACCTGACGAAATTTGGTAGTTAGTAAATCGAGTTCAGTCTGTCCAGAACAGAAATTCAGCAGACAAATGTCGAACTTTGAAATAGCATAACTTCCCCTATACTGATCTGGTTGAGGTGAATGAGTACTTGTTGGAATGCTCTTGAAGTTATCTACAACTTTCGTAACTACCAAATTTTCTGTTTCTGCCTGGAAACATGTCAGTTTTCGTTTTAGTAATCACTGCCAGTTTTCGACAGATTTGGTTACTTATGTGTTGCAAGTTTTGAAGTCCATGGTTTGAATTCCACAATTGTTAATCGTTGAATATGCTATATGTTAATTCCTTAACATGTTTTACTGCTGGGCATTATGGTTTGACTTTATCAAACTTGACCCCGCAGATGGCGTTCAACAATGTCTTGGCGGAGAACGCCGCTATGGCTGCACGCATCGCTGAGTTGGAAGCTCAGCTGATGGCCGCTGAGCAGCGTAACCATCTCCTGGAGGAGACGGTGCAGGACCTCAGTGGTCTAGTGAATGACATGGAGGATGAAAAGGCTCAGATTGCTCAGGAGCACAATGCAGAAGTTAATCACCTACAGGTTCAGCTGCATGTGGCTCAGGCAAACCTTGCTCAGGCTCAGGTGGCAAATCAGAACTTAGAGGCTCAGATGGAGGATCTTCACCAGGACTTTGTTCAGCTCATCCAGATCCAAGTTGAACATCACAACCCGCAGCCACTTGCGATGGATGATCAGGAGGTGGTGCAGGGTGCATCGGGTATCGACTACGAGCCACCGTCGACCCCGGTGGATGACGACGTGCTTTCCGACGCGGGTAGCAACATGCCTCGCGAGGAGTAGACTTCGTAGTAGGCTCTAAAGTAGCTAGCTAGTGTGTATAAATTAGGCTAGGAGTAACTTGACGGTCGACCGAACGTTACGAGTCCCGCAGCTTGCTATTTTGGAAAGTCGTTGCAAGCGGAATTGTAAGCTAATGGTGACGGTTCGTATGTTGCGAGACTTTAGTGTTAGCTTTTGGATGTCCCGTGCGGTGTATGGTAGCTGCACCCCGCCCTTTTGCGATGTGATATAGTGGGGAACATCCAGTGATCATGTTATGAAGTGTATGTTGCTAATGGAAGACAGTACTTGTGCTGAATTATTATCTATCGTTGTCTGTTTACGAGTGTTTCAAATCTGAATTTACTGCCATGTATGCTTGGTAATTTTAATTACAGCATATATTTGACCATTATACCTTTTATCTAATGGTGCAATGTGTTATGGCAGATGGCAGACCCTCGTAGCGGACAGGTTCCTACGGAGGAGGGCGATACTTCGGCCCAACGTGATGGAGCACCACCGCCTCCACCACTACCGGGCAGCATGGAGCACTTGCTCTCAACTCAGAACGATCTTATCCGCCTTCTATTGGGGAACAACGCTCGCCAAGCGGGCCGAAATGGACCACCTCCGGAAACAACTTTTGCGGATTTTCTGGCTACTCATCCCCCGGTGTTCACCGAAGGAAGTGAACCGCTGGAGGCCGATCACTGGCTTCGCACCATCGAGTCCAAGTTTGGGCTCATTCGCTGCACTGAGTACCAGAAGACCCTGTTCGCGGCCCAGCAACTCCGTGGGTCAGCGGGCGCATGGTGGGCGAACTATGTGGAGACTCTTCCAGCTGGCTATCAAGTTCCATGGGCAGAGTTTCGTACAACTTTTCGTGAGCACCATATTCCACAAGGTCTCATGGATAGGAAGCTTCGTGAATTCCTGGATCTGAAGCAGGGCAACAGTAATGTGCATGAATATTCCAGGAGGTTCAATCATCTGTCACAATATGCCTCCTATCATGTGGACACTGATGCAAAGAAGAGGGATTGTTTCCGCCGAGGGCTGAACACTAAGCTGCGTGATCGCCTGGCACTTCTCTCTAACTGCACTTACAATGAGTTAGTGAGTGCCGCGATCGTGCAGGAGGATGCTACACATGCCCATCAGGAGGAAAAGAAAAGAAAGCGTGTCGGTGGGAATTCATCCGGTTCCGCTCCTCCTCGGTACCGTTTGGCCATCACATCCCCCACTGGACAGCAGTACAGAGCCGCCATGCCACATGGTGGTGGGCACCGTGCTCACTCCAATCAGCAGAGGAGTGCTTCTCAGGGCTCCAGCCAGCAGCGCTCTTTTACTTCTCGCCCGTCACAGCAGAGTTCTCAAGTGGTGGCAACGAATCCATACACTTGCTTCAATTGTGGCCGCACCGGTCACTTTTCAAAGGATTCCCGATTCCCGAAGAAGTCACAGGGCAGCAGCAGTAACAACAGCAGCAGGCAGAGCTCTCAGGCGTCTGTGAACCATCCCAAGAGTGGCCGTGTCAACCATACTACGGCCGAAGACATTCAGGACGGAGAACCAGTGCTTGCGGGTATGTTTTCCATTCACAGCCATCCCGTCCTTGTGCTATTTGATTCAGGTGCAACGCATAATTTTATAAGCATGGCATGTGTGGAAAGATTACATCTCACTACCACCACTCTAAAAGCACCGTATATCATTACATCTCCGGGTGGAAAAATATTTGCCACACAAGGGGTTTTGTCGACACCTCTCTTGTTAGAGGAAATTGCTTTTCCGACACAACTCATAATGCTAGAAAGACTAGGCATAGATGTCATTTTGGGTATGAAGTGGATGAAAAGTCACCGAGCAGTGCTACATATTGATTCTCGGGAAATTCATCTGGATTCTCCTCTCAACGGTCCTAACATCATACATTTGGCACCCCCACCAAGTTCTACACCCCAAGTCCACCTCACCACCGGAAAATGTCTCGAAGAAATTCCAGTGGTTTGTGAATATCCCGATGTGTTCCCAGAGGAATTACCGGGTTTACCACCCGACCGGGATGTGGAATTTAGGATTGACTTGCAGCCGGGAACCGCCCCAATATCCCGACAACCATACAAGATGGCGCCAAATGAGTTGGCAGAATTAAAGAAACAGCTGCATGACCTTTTGGACAAGGGTTTTATTCGCCCGAGTTCTTCTCCCTGGGGTTGTTCAGCACTCTTTGTAAAGAAGAAAGACGAGACACTGCGGTTGTGTGTGGATTACCGACCGCTGAATGCTGTCACCATCAAGAATAAATATCCTCTCCCGCGGATTGATATTTTGTTTGATCAATTGGTTGGTGCCAAGGTCTTTTCAAAAATTGATCTTCGCTCTGGCTATCATCAAATTAAGATAAGGGCGGAGGATATACCAAAAACAGCCTTTTCTACGAGGTATGGTTTATATGAGTACCTTGTTATGTCTTTTGGGCTAACAAATGCTCCGGCCTATTTCATGTACTTGATGAACTCGGTGTTTATGCCGGAATTGGATAAGTTTGTGGTGGTATTCATTGACGACATCCTAATCTACTCCAAGTCAGAAGAAGAGCATGCTGAGCATCTCCGTATTGTACTCCAGAGGCTCCGCGATCACAAGCTGTATGCAAAATTCAGCAAGTGCGAGTTCTGGTTGAGAGAAGTACCTTTCTTGGGCCACATTGTTTCCGATGAAGGTATTTCAGTGGATCCAAG
Source organism: Eragrostis curvula (assembly GCA_007726485.1). Classification (NCBI taxonomy): domain Eukaryota; kingdom Viridiplantae; phylum Streptophyta; class Magnoliopsida; order Poales; family Poaceae; genus Eragrostis; species Eragrostis curvula. The sequence continues at coordinate 7,554,710 of CM017442.1, forward strand.
TAAAGTGCAAGAAGTGCTAAATTGGAAGGCTCCTGCATGTATAAAGGATATCCGTAGTTTTCTCGGGCTTGCAGGATATTATCGGAGATTCATCCCCAATTTCTCCAAAATTGCAAAGCCTATGACGGAGCTGCTGAAAAAAGCAATCAAATTTCAGTGGAATGACAAATGCGAAGAAGCTTTTCAAACTCTCAAGAAACATTTGACCACCGCACCGGTGTTAGCTCAACCCGATGTCACTAAACCATTTGATGTTTATTGTGACGCCTCTGGCACGGGTTTGGGTTGTGTCCTAATGCAAGAAGGACGTGTCATTGCTTATGCGTCTCGACAACTTCGGAAGCATGAACAAAATTATCCTACTCATGATTTGGAATTGGCTGCAGTGGTTCTTGCTCTGAAGATATGGAGACATTATTTGCTGGGAAATCTGGTTCACTTATACACCGATCATAAAAGTTTGAAGTATATTTTCACACAACAAGAGCTGAACATGAGGCAAAGAAGATGGCTTGAGTTGATTAAAGACTACGAGTTGGAAATCCATTACCACCCCGGAAAAGCCAATGTGGTTGCCGATGCTTTGAGTCGGAAGTCACATTGCAATAATCTGGTGGTTCGCAAATTGGATCATGCCGTATGTTGTGACCCTAGTGAACCCAGCCTCAGGATTATCCCTCATGGTGCTTTGTATAATCTCGCTCTCATTCCCACCCTGCGGGAGGAGATTATCGCCGCACAAAAGAGAGATAAAGGGATGGAGCATATCCGGCGAAGACTAGAAAATGGTGATGTCAAGTGTTTCCGACAAGATGAGGATGGAGTGTTATGGTTCAATGACCGACTTGTCGTGCCCAAAGATATGGAGCTGCGAAAGAAAATTTTGGATGAAGCTCACTTGTCCAAATACTCTATTCACCCCGGCAGCAACAAAATGTATCAAGGTCTGAAAACCAAATTTTGGTGGACGCGCATGAAGCGTGAAGTGGCCAGATATGTTGCAGAGTGTGACACTTGTCAGAGAATCAAGGCTGATCATTTAAGAAAAGCCGGTCAGCTGCAACCATTGAGTATTCCTTCGTGGAAGTGGGAGGACATTAGTATGGATTTCATTGTCGGGTTACCCCTCACTGCTCGAAAGCATGATTCTATATGGGTTGTAGTGGACCGATTGACAAAGTCGGCCCATTTCATTCCGGTCAACACTAGATACTCTGCCAAGGTATATGCCCAGTTATATATCTCGCGTATACTGTGTTGGCATGGAGTGCCGAAGACCATCATATCCGACAGAGGACCTCAGTTTGTTGCTCGCTTTTGGGAGCAGTTACATGCTTCATTGAAGACCAAGTTAATTCGAAGCTCCGCTTACCACCCTCAAACCGATGGACAAACTGAGAGGGTAAATCAAATACTGGAGGATATGTTGAGGGCATGTGTTTTATCTGAAGGTGGCAATTGGGATGATCACTTATCATTGGCAGAATTTGCGTACAACAATAGCTATCAAGAGAGCATTAAAATGTCTCCATTTGAAGCTCTTTATGGTCGTTCATGCCGTACTCCCTTGAACTGGTCAGAACCTGGAGAAATGGTGAACTTTGGGCCTGATTTAATTGCCGAGGCCGAAGAAAAAGTGCGGCTCATTCAAGCAAACTTAAAGGCCGCAAAGTCCTGCCAAGCTAGTTACGCCGATAAGAGGCGCCGTCCTTTGGAATTTCGACAGGATGATCACGTATATCTTCGTGTGTCGCCAACCAAGGGTGTTCAGCGCTTCGGAGTCAAAGGAAAGCTTGCTCCCCGCTATATTGGCCCGTTCAAGATTATTGAAAAATGTGGACCCGTTGCATACCGTTTGGAATTGCCGGAAAAATTATCAGGAGTACACAATATCTTCCATGTGTCTCAACTCAAGCGATGTTTGAAGCCTCCTATTGATGTGGTACTCGATGATGTGGAGGGCTTGCAGGATGATCTCACTTATTCCGAGTATCCCGTCAAAATTATCGACAACAAGGATCGAGTGACTCGCAACAAAACCATTACTTTCTACAAAGTGCAATGGAGCAATCACTCGGAAGAAGAGGCCACATGGGAACAAGAGGATTTTCTTAACTCCAAGTTTCCGGATTTTCTCGCTTCGCAATCGAGGTAAAGCAAGCAAACTTTTACCCCCTCTTTTCCGCACTTTTTGCAAATCTCGGGACGAGATTTTCTTAAGGGGGGAGGGCTGTAACATCCCACTCAAATTTAGTCCCTGATCAAGTTACTAATCTCAATTAGTGAAAATGATCAAGAGAAATCAAAGTTAAATGAAAAGGAATTCAAAATCACTTCAAATTTGGGAAATTTCTTTCAAACAAGCATTTGAACTGCAACTTTAAAATTTTCTTTATAAGTGGACCCAAATGAAAAATTCCACAGCATCCAGGGGCTAAAATAGAATTTTGGAGATTTTTGGAGATTTTTCTGCAAAAATCTAAAGGGTCAATTAAATGCATGAACCTTTTTCAAACTTTAACTTTGAATGAATTTTAGTTTGAAATCCAAGCCGATTCAGCAAAAGTTCCAATTGACAAAGTTGTTCCTCTCACTGAAATCTTCCAAACCTGAGTTTTTCGTGATTTTTGGAGCTCGGGAAGATCGAATTTAAATCAAATCAGTTCAAATCGAGGAAAATTCCAGAAATTCGAAAAATGGAAAAAGGTCACTGTAGCCGCCAAGTGTCGCCGCCGGCGACGCCTCCTTCTCTCACTGCCCATTCCGGCCGCTGTGATCGCCGTCCTTCCCGTACGAGCGGCCTAACCTCGTCCTCATCCATCTCCCCTCGTCCCTCGGCCGAGTCGTCGTCAACCCGTCGCTCACCTCGCCCAGAAACCAAGCCGCCATTGTCGCCGTGTGAGCTCACCGCCGCGCCGCCGCTCCGCTGTACTTTCCGCCCTGAGCCCAACAGCGAAAAGCTGTGCTAGGAGCCCCTCAACCACCCCCGCAACGCAAACTTCAAGTTTCCCCACTCTGCGGCGAGAATCGCCATGGCCGCCGCGACGACCTAACTCATCGTCGACGAGCAATTCGTCTTCTCCGGTGAGCCAATCATCGATCACTCGCTTGCATAGCTTCCTTATACTCTCACGCACTCGCTGACGTGAGCTTGACCGATGTTCAACAGCAACATCGCCGGAAACCATCATCTTCCCCGCCGCCGTTCACCGGACCTCCGCTCCCCTCCGACGAAGTCCCATCTCCGGCCTTCCTCCACGTGCACGCGTGCTACGGTGAGCACCTCCGTCATCCCGTGAAGCTCGTGCGCCCCCTAACTCGCCCCCTCGCTGTCTCTTCTCGCCGGAACGCGTAGCGCCGCCGCTCGCCGCCGCCACCGCTCGTCGCCGACCACCTTCCCGGCCGCGCGCACGTGCCCGCGTAGGTGATCCCGAGTCGTCTAGTTGCCCTGGTTCGAGACCTGCTTGGTGTGCACCTGGATTCGCCGTCGTTTCGCCGGAACAGCCACCTTGCCATCGCCGGCGTCGTGCGCGGCGACGGCATGTGCACAGTTCCCCCTTTCTTTTTATTTGAATTATTCCAGATTTTGGCCAAACTTGTAAATTCGATAGAAATTCGTAGAAAAATCGTAAAAATGCAAACTCAAGTGTTCTGGAATCCTTGAAGTGAGAGCTATCCAGTGGTACAACATTAACATCTGGATTCTTCTCAGTTAAGTTGATAAAATTCAAAGAAGAGAATCAGGAAATAAATTCTATAAAAAGATCTGTAAGTGCAAAAATTCTAAATTTTGGCATGCACACTCCTAATAGGTTCCCTGAACATCCCACCAAGTGGCATCTTGAAATGCATCTTCTTTTGGGAGTAATTTCATTTTGCAGTTGCTAGGAAAATCTTTTTATTGATTTTATTCCTGCACCTTTTTGCACCAAATTTTGGGTATGTTACTGTACCTAGGAGGAAGATGCTAAATAAAAATACAAATGTAATTTTTGGTCTTCCAGAACCCTTTTTAACGAATTTTAGAAGAAGATCTCTTTTACGCGTACGGAAATTCCTAAATCCAAGTATTTTGTATAAATCACTTTGGACCAAACTGCAAAAAACTTAATGAATGGTCCTGCCAGCATGTTGCCTTTGCATCATATCATCGCCATGTCATATTTGTCAAGGAAGTTCCGTGAACTATCTTTGATTTTGTTTTTGTTGTTGCATTCATTTAGGAACCGACGCCGGACTCGAGGACGTGGAGATCGTGACCGAGGAGACCGGTGCTGACTTGAACTCGCTCGAGTGTGCTAACCACCAGCCCCAAGGCAAGCCCCGGTGCACTCCCATATTTACAAAGTTTTATACTTTCTCACGTGTATTTCGAGTCGTGAAATGTGCATTACGTATAGGACTTGATTGAAAACCTAGTTGCATGTATCTCCAGATATTCCTATGGGTTTGGTTAAGTTAAGTTCTACCGCTCGTTAGTTTGCTATGCTTAATAAAGTAGTGTCGTCGGTCGAATATCGAGTGGTATGGAGACCGCTCGGTGTAAGTGGGGTCGGATTTACTTTATGTTCTCACATGATGATGGTATTGAATTTGAGACCGAACGGGGAAGTTCATGTGTAGGTGGAGGTGACAAGGCTCGCCTTGTTCGCCATAGCCCCGTTTGTGTCGGTTGAGGACCGTTCGTTGTGGCCCCGCTGAGCAAGTTTGAACAGTACCGGATGCATGCTAGGAGAATGGGAACTAGTAAACTTAGTAGCTCGATGTTATATTGTTGGACGGGGCCCCACCTCTCTTTTGGTGATGAAGATGGTATGGTGGTTGCGGGTATGTGTTTGAAGGGAGGGTGCACGGGCGAACCACGGTTAGACCCGGCGTGGCTATCGCGTGGGGAGACGTGTACTCGGGAGAGGTGACACTCGGACCGGTTTTATGATGTCTTGTAAAAGGTTGCCGTGCGTAACTCCTTCGAGTAGCGTACGTCGTGTATTCGGGTTTCGCCTGCAGGTGTAAATCGATTCGAATCGCCGTCCCTCGCGGTTATTGAGTACCACTTGTTCACTGCGTCACATCGTAGTAAGAAGTGCACATGATGATGTTTAAATGATGTTGTATTTCAATTAATTGTATTGCAAACATGTATTGCTTAGTTAGATTGCTAATATTTACCTTTATGCAAGAACCCTCTTAATTTTGGCTAAAACATGAAAATAAGGATCAAATATTAGCGCCGTTTTTGCAATTAAATTTCAACCCTTGGTCAACCCCCTGCATATTAGAAGTCGGTCTTAGATGGCCAATTTGACGGGTAAGACTTGCTGAGTATTAGTTGCTCAGGGTTTCGATGTTTAAAACTTTACTGCAGGTATTCCTGATTGCAACTTCTGCGGTTGCTGTGGAAAAGTAGTGTGGGAAGGAGAACCGCCCAAGGATTGGTCCATTGAGTGGGTTCCCTCTTCTCCCCGCCAGGAGCAAGGTGAGTGAGATCATGTCTACGGGCCGGACATGGTTTCATTGTATATATGTATCGTCGGGTATTTCGCTTCCGCTCGTGTTTGTAATCGAATTTCGAACTCCTTTTATGTAAAATAAATCGAACTGCGAAACGGAAATCTTATGTTAAGTATGGAACCAATGTAATAACTAAACTCAATGTAAAATTATTTTAATTATGCTTATATGTGTGGTCTATACGTACTTGCTTCGCCAAGTATTTCCCGATTAAGATCCTGGTTAGCTAACCCCTCATGGATTTGAGGCGGGATGCTACAAGACCCATATGAGTTATTCCATAGCGGTAACCCAACCTATGTGATCGGAGATCCCGTGAAATAGGATCTGGGAAGAACAAGCTAGTGGATGACTAGAGAGTACCTTACCTAACCCACTCGAGTAAAGATGCATTACTCTCATTTTCTGCATGGCAGGTTGGCAAATGCCTTAATGTATTCTGTTGGCTTTAATTAGCGAAGATGTTTTCCTGCAGAACATTCTTGAAAGAATACACCTATATGAGCCCGATTGTTGTAAGGTCGCAATCTGTGAGACTTGGGTGATCTCTATTAAGCTCATGAAGAGATCAGGGAGTATGACCTATATGCTCCACCCGCGGGGTAGTCTACTGGAGGTCAAGTATCAGTTTGGCTTTAAGTGAAATTTGTTTGCACAAAACTTGCAATTCAAGGCGTAGTCCATTGTTCAAGTTGTGAATGAGTGTAGCTTATTGTTCTAGATGGATGTTCAACTTAACAGTCTCCATCGAAGCACTGGTATATCAAACAGCAGTAGGATCTGCCAAAGTCTTAAATGGGACTTTGAGATCTGGTAGGGGATTGCTAGAATTATTAGTGGGCTGCAACTAGGCCCATTAGGAAATTCTGAATAATTCCTGGAAAATCTCAAAGGCCCATCCATGAGTGGTGGGAGTGCATCCTTTAGTCCCACATTGCTAGTTTAGGTGGAGGAGGACTAACTTATATAGAAGGTTATTCTACCCATTCTTGCAAGTGTGTGGATGAGAGGAATAAAGGAAAAACACACGCGCGCTTGCTTGCCTCTTGGACGATGGACGCGGCCGCGCATCACCTGCGTGAATGGTCCGCCGAAATCCGGCCCGATGCCTTGCGGGTGTGCGGCTTCCTTTTGCAGTTTTTCTTTTTCGTGTCCAACACGTTTTTATATGGAAACCGACTCGGTTTTGGGACGCCTTAACCCTAGCGGTTCTCCCTCTATAAATACGTACGGCCGCCGTCCACCAGAACATACCTCAACTCGAGTTAGGGTTTTGCCTCTTCCTTCTGCTGCGCCGCCGCTTGTAGTCTGCCCTATCCCGATCGTCGGCGTGCATCGGCGAACGGGAGAGCAGGTCTCCAGAACCGTCGTTCTCTGAGCTACTGCACCGGGAGAGGGCGAATAAGGTTTTTGGGAAGCGCTCTGCGCGACTGCTCGATCGCTTCCATCACGGCTCGTCTTCCTCAACGTTCGTGTTCGGGGGCTGCTGCTCATCATCGCCTTCGTCGACGTCTTCTCCGCTGTCCCGGCTTGTCTGCATCGCCAATCGTCACGGCTTCTTCATCGTCTCCTTTGAACGATCAGTACGTACTCTCTGAAATCATGTCTCTCTTATATGCCTACATGATCTATGCTTGTACGATAGTACTGCGAAGTATGGTAGATCTTGCTCTGTTTACTATGGTTTTAGACTTGTCTAGATCTTGCGTAGACTTGTCTAATTTATTCTGCAATCTGTTCATCATGTTCATAATTTATTTCTAAATTAAATTAAACCTAAAACTGCTCGTATATCCAACAGGAAAAGCCGTGCCTTGGCTTGGTGCGTTCGGGGTGTAGTGGAGGGTGGGTGGCTGACCCTGACCAGCCGGCTACGACTGTGAGTGCACAGCAGAACCGTGGTGGAAGGAAACGCCGAGCGGCATAGTAGGCGACATGCGAGGTGACCCGAGCCCCGACCGAAGAAAGGGGCCCAGGTCAACGCGGCCGTTGCGTTTGTGTGAGTGGCGCGCTTCGTTCGTGTCCACGGAGCGTGCGGGAACGGGGTGTCAACGGACGGGTAGCTCGGAGTGGACTTGGATCATGGTGGATGTGATGCGCGTCTCGACTTGGACCCCCTGGGGCGGCCGAAGCGTGGCCCGGGCGCGCAACGTCGCTCGCACGCCGCCCTCGTCCTCTGGTCCCTGGCCGCGGCTGGCGCTCGCGGTGGCAGGACGATGCAAGCCAGCAGTGCGCGCGGCTGCCTGGGAGTGGCCGGCCGTTCGTCGGCGGCGCCGCGCGACTTGTGTTGAGACATCAAGGAATTCGCCCATGCGCCCAGCACTGAAACGGAACGCTGCGAGTTTCGGAAGCTCTATTCGCCTCGCCCGCCGGTGCTCTCTCTCCCTTACGAGCCACGAGCAGCGGAGCCCGCGAGTGACGACCGCGCCGCGTTGGCGCGTTTCAACAAATGCAAGTATTGTTTACCGAGAATTGGTTCCGCCTTAACGTGCATATTCTGATGGCTTCACTTAAACTTTGTTTGCCATCTTCAAGCGTCAAGATCCTTTATGAGCTGGTCTGTTAGACATGGGACAGATCTTCAGCCAAAATGGCACAAACAGCTTGTATTTTTTCTCTCTTTCTTTTGAGATGTAGCTGCAGCGATTGAGTTGTTGTCGAATGATTAGTGTATCAATGAACTTTTGTAAATGTTACTGGAACTGTAATTACAACTCAAATCTCGAATGACAATCAAATAATAGTTCTACACTAGCTACGTGCCAAACCAGCTTCGGCATCAGCTTCGATGAGAAGCATCCTCCGCTTCGAAATATGATCTTTCATGGTCGATCACTCCCTACACAAGCAAACAGAAAACTGTCTCTGAGCATGTTCACTGCAATGTGACTGAAGCTGAGTGCGTAATTTCAGCAGCCATGAAGTATTTACCTTTAGAATCAATATCGCTGCTTCCTTGTCCAAAACTTCATTATATTCACTGCATGTCAGCGACTGAAAAAATAGAAGCAGCGTGTCAGATCAAAGACCTTATCCTTCCTCCAAAGTTAAGAGTTCAGCAGTAAGTTCAGTCTTACTTGGATACAATTTGGACAGCCAGCAGCACTAGTGCAGCTGCATGTGGAAACAAGTTCTAAAGCAGCTATTAGAAGTTCTCCAAAGAGGCTTTGTACCTGCATTATTAAAACAAATTGTTCTTTACCGAATCAGTTAAATTCTTCACATGCTATTATGGTTCTAATGGGAGAAAGAACTACTTGCTCTCGGTGACCATGCTATTTATTTCAGGTTTAAAGATAATGCAACTTTGTATTAACTTGAGCATTACTGATAACCTAGCATTAACTCCTATCCTTCTAAATGAAAAATGTGAAACAATATCGATCAGCCTATAATTTACCTGATATGCTATGCCGATACCACCAGGGTGTCTATCATATAATAGAATCCTATCCGGGATGCCACGGGTTTCGTGAGGATTCGCACATTCCGTTCCAATGTCTGAAGCACTACACATCAAATGCCTGTGAAAACATAAGCAGAGTCGGCACAGACAATTGAACGAAAGTAAATCAAAATCACCAGAAGCACTAATTTCACCAGTTGCTACAAGAGCCTGATATAGACCAAGAAATAAATATTACTACTGCACAAAATTATTCCAGGTTGTCCAGAAAATTTCTTTTGAAAGATACCTACCACACATCAATATTTTTGGACCAATGATTACATGATTACACAAATGAATTAAATGACTTACAGAGGCACTATGTTCAGGAGTGAATGCGAAGCAGCATGTGAGCCACCTCGAAACTGTAGGTTTCTCTCCTCAACAGTTAACTTTACTGGGTGGGGAATTCGTATCCAAACAGCCTAGTAAGGCATCATACAAGATATGTGACTCCTGGGAGATTGTATCATGAAATTAGTAAGATTCACGTCATCACATTTGGACAACTGACCTGGGAATCGAAGGAATATGGGGGCAGGTTAAGCTCGAGGCTATCAGATATTTTGTTGCTTGATTTCCATATGCGATAAAAACCAAACCATTTAGTAGTCACCTTGCAATCATTTGCTTGGGCAGTTGTCTTCGCACTGTTAGTTTTACATGTACTTGTTGGAAGATAAGCCTTAACAGAAGAGTCAAAGTGAAAAGGGATTAAAACATTAGGCAAACTAGGAATGCTTGAGAAAATCAAGTCAGGAAAGCGAAAAATAAAAATGTAGACTAAAACATTTCAGGGGACAAATAAATTAATACAAATATGAAGCAAGATCTATAATGTTCTCGAGAACATACAAATTCTCCTCCAAGCACATTGATGTCAGTGTAGTCTCGTGTTTTTGTGTAATACTTCAAATCAGCTTTCCTACAGAAAGCCGTTCTCGATGACAAGTCAAGTTCCTCAACTAAGTAATTGACACCCTGATGCATGTAAACAGCACCGTCATAAACCTGAAATTGGGAAAAATGACACTTGATTATAGTCATATGTTAATGCCCGAAAACATACAGTAGCAGATCTATACTAGAAGATGGGTATTCTTGACAAATTCATCAACATATCTGTCAGTTTTGCCAGCATTAGAAAGATCTGTTTGGGAAATAATAAAAAAATAATTACCTGAAAAAAGGCCTTACTTTCCTCGATTTCTTCAAGTAATCGGTCATTTAACCTGTCAATCACCTTGTACTTGTCATGTTCAATTGCTCGTATGCTCACTGTCTGTGAAGGACTTTTCTGTATAAAAAAACTTGTTAGTAACAAAATGAGCTTTATAACCGAATAAATAGAAACTATATAATGAGCAAACCTCAGGTCCAATATAGCTCCACATGCTTGAAGAGAAAGGCCCAGATGGATTGTTAACAAGATAACTTTTGTGTTTTAGGGTCGTCATTACACTATCCAAACTAGAACCAAAGTAGTGCTCATCATATTGCAGGCATAAGGGATGTTCATAAGCAGCGCAAGGAAGGTGCTGTTCTAAAACCTGTAAGAAATTTACAAATTTCGTAATATCAGAGGTTCACCAAGTATTTAAACTTATCAATGAGTCAATGAAATAAACATGGATCTACAAACCTTTGGATTATGTGAATCAACTTGGCAATGCTCAATTGGCTTTCCAAATAATTTATGTGGGGATTTCATGAAGTACTGATCTAGAGGACCCTCAAAGGCAACATAAATGGCTAATGATTTTTTTGCTCTTCTTCCAGATCTTCCGGCTTGCTGCCACAAGCTAAAGTTAAAATTCTATATTAGCAGGGTGATGTGATAAATACAGAATTTCATAGGACAGATCTCTCCTCACCGACCTCGCAATACTTCCAGGAAACCCAAGATGTAATGTTGCATCAATATGCCCAACATCGATCCCTAATTCAAGAGCATTAGTAGCAGCAACACCGCGGAGTTTTCCCCCAAAAAGATCAGCCTCAATTTTTCTTCTGTCCTGTAAACCATGTCTTATTGAGCCAATAGTACATTGGATAATAAAATAAATATTCTATGTGTCAAAATATTTCTGTTTTGAGAAATGTTCAGGAAAATGCAAGCTAGAATTCACGCAAAGAGCTCTACTAGACTGGCTAAGTGACTAATACACGTCTTTTATGTGAAGTCCTTTGATGCAAAATGAGGACTTCATTTGCATCCATTTACCAGCCCATGATTAACAGCAGTGCTTCAACACTTGTGTCTTTCCAGGGCCTTCTTGCCTTTGTGTTACAAAAATATTTTTAGTGATGAATTAACGCATCACATGCATCCAACAAAGATTGGCAGGGGAGAAAGGATGACACAAATCCACTGAATAATGCGAGAACCTAATGGAAGTACACAGAACCCAAGCACAAGAGAATCAATATTGTAAAGCATGCTATTGTTCAATGTTACAGAACTAGCGAAGTTTCATATTCCACATTTCCCATTGGACATCTTCAATGAATGACACTGAAGTAGAGTAGATAAGTTAGTGAGCGCAATAGGCAAGATAAAGGCAGAAAATTACTGAATTAGTTTGCAAAAATCTTTTATTAATGGATGTTCTGGTCACTGGTCAGTATTGAGGATGTATCTATCATGTCCGTGAGGAAGTGATCTCATAGGATATGTATGGGAGATCTCTGGCCAAGCTTTTGCTGGTTTCCACCAGTGGTGATGTTGTACATGCTGATGAGGCATCAGCTCAGCAAGAGGATGATAAAACAGAGGACACCAGATGAGAGAATATATTGATACGTCTTGACAGAGTTCTGATTGAAGCTAAGCTAATATAGTAAGCTAGTACAAGCTTGACATGCAAGAGTATACTAACGAGTCCTAAAGGTGATTAACGATCCTGATGCTTAAGGCATAGTTTCTAAACAAATCTAATTCTTAAGGCATAGTTTATGCTGCGTGTGCCTTCTTGCGACTCTTACACATATACCACTGTCAGCTCATAACAGTATCCTTACTTGCTTATAGTCATAACAGAACACAGTTAAGTATGAGAGGACATAACAACCTCTGCAATGTAGCCTGCTCGATATACACAAATCGAATCTACCAATTCTTTTGCAGTTTCCTGAAGAATTTCACGCCTACAATAACAAAAAGGTTTATGGGTCACCTTAAGTAAACGTATATGTAGCGAAGCGTCCAATGACAACTGAAAAGTGGCATAAATAAGAAGACATGTACTTACGTGTAGGCTAGGACAAGCTCACATAGCTTCCTAGTCTTGCAGAACGCAATGCAGCGGAGCCCATGTTGAACCATCTCAGAAAATAGATATGAAACCTCAACTATTGGGCTAGCAAAGAAAATAGCTGCTATTAGTGTGTTTCAATAGAATACTAACCAAAATGATACTTCTGTATACAGGAGCAAACACCCATTCACTTCAGCAGGAGTAAACTTAGTACATGCAGACCGTAAATATGCCCCTTTTACTGTCATGACAGGGGAATTGTACAGTTAAATTTTGGATCTTAGATATATGTAGATACAGGTTGGTTTGAGCAGTAGAATTAACATTTTTGCCTAGTATTGAATGATGACTCCTCTGTTTTCTTTTTGATTGGGGGAAAACAGGGACGACTCTTTGCATTATTAAGAGCTCAAGCCTCAAGCATTGCGTGAGTTGGTGTTAAAGCAAATACAAAACCACACAAAATAAAGGATGCATTACTTTTGACACATGCTTTGTCACCTAAGTATCATACCATCGTCGACACTGATGGGTCACAGCCCACAACTAAGCAATATGTCTTCTGACGTGCATAAAAAAAGGGCCAAGAAATATTCTTTTTTCCTTTCGAAAATCTCAAGCAATCTGATGCTTTAAAGTAAAACTGAATCATGAGACATGCAATTTATCGATAAACTACCCAGTAATATCACTCCCAACTCGGCGAAAATGGAACTGGGAAATTGTGATATAGCATCAGTGATCAAATGATCATGCATAGATCGTAAACCAATCAACTACAAGATTACCATGCACATATTATCAATAGATCATATTCTAATGACATCTGGAGGATTTAATGAAATTGGATATCAAATAATAATGGAGTGTACGCCACTATACCTTGACCGTCTAGTTACTGGACTACCTTTTGAACTTCCCTCCTTTTCTGTATGCAGTGGGGGATTCCACATGAGAAAGTACTTGGAACCACAAGGACTTCCATCATTCTGAATCAGTTCTACTTCATCTAAATTGGCCAGTTCCTGGGATGAACAGGATTTGTTTGTGAAGATAACATACACACAGTTCCATGCAATGCTCCCAAAAGTGCTGATGAACATAGAAGTTTGTAGAGATAATATTAAAATCGCTAACTTAAAAAATATTAGCTCAAATACAGTAAGTTCTTGTTAGACTTGGCAACAGAAGTTTTCATAGCAATATCTTTTGAAAGAAAAAAAGGGACATCACACAGGGAGGAAAATTCATATTGGCACACAAATACAAATAAACATATTTGTGGAGGAAAGTACTGTAAAATAGAACCAATATTGTTTACACAAAATTATTGACAAAAGTTTAGTTTTGCTAGGTACAAACATGTTTTTCAATGCTACTCTAAAGAGGGCATAACATACCATAACATGCTCACGTGGATTTGCTGAAGTCGCTGTGCAGAATATGAATGTAGGATGACTACCGTAAACTGCAAATACAAAAAAACCCAAAGGCTATATGAATTAGATGTGTAACTGCGTCATCAATTCTTAAACTTCGCAGATTTGAAAAGGTATAGCAGAAAGTATAATTTCTAAGGAATTGAACAGTGTTGTTTTGAAAGTCAGATCAAGTAATAACTTCATGAAACTTGATAAACTAGTCCTGGTAAGAACATGGATAGACATTAAGAATCAACAAATAAAATATTTGGTTCAACTGATTATACATACCATTTGAACAAATACGTTTCAATCTTCTAATTATAAGTGCAGTATGGCAGCCAAACGCCCCTTTGTATGAATGTGCTTCATCAATGACAATATACCTAGTAAATTATGACAAAATGGTATCTCATTATGGAATAGACCACTTTGGCAAAAAAGAAAAGTAAAGGTAGTTTCTTCCATCTGAACTTTGGCAAGATCCTCTAGGATTAACCTTGGATGATGAAATAAATCATTGAAAAATAACTTCATGAAGAAACAATTACTTTTACCTAAGATTTGACAAAATCCTCTGGAATTGACCATGATATGGCAAGATTGACACATGCAGCATGTCTGGGTTTGTAATGAACTGAGCGTAAAGGTAAGTGATTAGACATGCTGGAATGTATAAAATAAAATTAGCACAATGCTATAGCGCCAGAAGCACACACTTACTAGTCGGGCATTGTCCCTGATCCACAAACGATCTTCTTTAGGAGTATCACCGTCATATATTTTAACATCAATATCAATATGAAACGCGTTATTCATCTCTAGTAAAGTCCTTAATTGATCTTGAGCTAAAGCCTGCAAAAGAAAAAGAGAAAACACATGAATTTCTGTTGATGTTACAAATAAATTATTCGTAAAATGTAGAAGGTTATTTCGACACCTTTGTTGGAAATATATACAGAGCACAAGCCATCAAGTCTTGAGAAAGAGATTCAAGAACAGGAATGTTGTAACATAAAGACTTTCCACTTGATGTTGAAGTTGCAACTACAACATGCTTCCCAGAAATGGAGGACTCTATGGCTTGAGACTGTAACAGGTAAAAAAATTCAGCATACAATTATGAAATTCAACCAACAAAATAAACAAAAGATGAAATATTCAGCTATACCTGATGGCTATACAACCTAGATATTCCAATACTATTTAGTGCTTCCCTCATAGCTTTGGAAAGATGACAAGGAAGTTCCACAAATGATGCCTCTCTTGATGGTATCTCTTCGACATGTACGATCTGCATACACAAATTCAATAATGAACATATGGTTTTGTTTGCACTGAAGTTTTCACAAAGTTATATAGAGTGAAAACCTGTCCCTCCTTTCCAAGTCCTTGCTTTAAATGTTCAACCATCTCAGCAGGTTCTAAAGGTTGCACACCCTGCATTCAAACTGCTGATTCAAAAAGTTGCCATAATTCTATGGAAAAATTTCTATCTATCAAAGATAGAAATTCTCCTTCGTCGAGGAACACTACGCTGGAGTATGGAGTTCTTCTATGCACAATGAGACTTCAAATTTGACATGGACATCTAGAAAATATGAAAGAATGAACACATACATGGCACGATGACGCAGCGGATTTGACCACCCCACTTTTCTTACTCATGCTGCGCTTATCAGATGTACCATTCACTGTCGAGGAAGGTGCTTCCGGTTCCAGGGAAATATTTCCATTTTCCTTGCATGTTTTTCTCCTTTTCTTGGACGGTCCGTTTGATGAACCATGGCATGTTGTCAAACCCTCTGAACATGGGACGCTTGAGGAGAAATCTTTTGATGCAGCATCGGACTGTGGGCTGGTTGGGATAGATGAGAGGTCATCCATAATGTCCTGCCATGCTGAATCCGCCGCAGCTGACACTTCCGGTGCTTTTGATGCATTGATATTCTGCTCTTGTCTTGGCGTGCGCACTGATGAAGATTGTTGTGATGCCCTTGTAAATGGAACGAGAACAATGAATTCACCATCACCAATGCCAAGGCCACCAATCTCAGCGTCTAAGCGCAATTTGGCACCCTTCATCAAAAGGAAGAAAAATGCAATATCAGAAATCCGTAGCCATGTACAATGGCGTCGAGTGTAGATAGGTTACGGCAAACTAAAAATGATGAAATGCCCCAATGCATTGAAGGGAGGCAAACCCACGGCACGCCAAAATGCTAGAGACAGAGAGACTGGGAGAGGAGGGGACTGCTGCGCGGCACCTTGAGGAAGAGGTGGAAGCTGGGGGAGACCTGCGCCGGAGCGAACGTGCTCCGGAGCGCGGCCTTGAGGTCCCGGACGGAGGCGCCGGCTCCGAGCCTGACAGCCGTGGACCGCCCGTCGAGGGCCCGGACCTGGAGCTCCCTCTCCTCCTGCGCCATCGCGCGGGAGACCAGACCAGACCGCCACCGCGGCAGGTGCAGACCGGGAGAGGAGAGCAGGACAAGGATTCAAGGAAGGTTGCCGTTTGGAAGCCGGTGGTGTCCCGGTCAGTGGCTGATTTTTGGCGCGCGCCGCGCGAGGACGGAGGGGACGGCGGGACGGCGGCGGCGGTTGCGCGGCCGTCTCGTCTCGTCCGTGTCTCGTGCCCCAGCCTGGGCTGGGCTCTTACATGGGCTGCGAGTGAGTATAGTACTAATGTTAATTTGGGCCGAAATCCTTACTTTACACATGTACAGGTCAGAATGGGATTTCTTTTCTACAGAGTGAAATGATTAGAGAGGTTAGGTTAATCAAACGATTTGAATCAATTATTTATTCGATACGGAGTACAACGTAGGTACTAGGTACAACGATTTAAAATGGAACAGGACAGAATAGAGACATTCAGGTACAATTATTCAAAGCACGAAGCGCGAGCGAATCACAAAGATTCGATCCGCAAAAGTAAACATCTCGAAATGATCACGGGAACGCGAGTCCCGTTCCACGAAACTTCTCACCGACGATGTCATCCAGCCGCTTCGCCATCTCCGGCGTCATATGGTTCGCCCAATCTCCAGCGACTCCCTTCCTGAAGAACGAATCACGCGCGAAGCCAACGTACGCGCCCGCAGTGCCAGCCTTGTTCACCTCCAGCCCCTTCATCTTGTCGAAGCTGCACAGCTCGACGACGGCCGCGACGGCGCCGGCGTCCTCCTCGGCAACGGAGAACGGCCGGCCCATGAACTCGGCCAGCCTCCTCACGTTGCTCCCGGGGTCGCGCAGCATGTCCTCGTACTTGAGGAAGAGCACTCTGTCGGGGCGCGCGACGCTCGCGCGCCAGTAGGTGAGCACGTGGTCCCAGACTGGGCCGAGCCCCGCCGTTCCGTCGCAGACGGACTCGAACGTGCCGGCGAACGAGAGGCCCGGCTCGGCGCGACGGAGGAAGTGCCATAGCGAGACGACCATGTCCTTGGGGTCCCTGCAGACGTACACGACCCTGCAGCCGCCGCTCGCGACCGGCTCGGGCAGGAGCGTGTGCGGCAGGTGCGTGTTCATGAGGCGCGGCGACGGGAGCAAGTCGAGCTTGGCCTCCTCGCCGCCGGCGAAGATGTCGTCGATGAACGGGACGCAGTCGTGCGGGTTGAGCCGGCGGAGCGGGTGGTCGGCGCCCGCGGGCGGGTGCGCGCCGCGAGCGGCGACGGCGAAGGCCAGCGCCTTGAGCCACGTCGTGCCGCACTTGGGGTAGCTCGCGAGGACGACGTCGTCCGGGCGTGGGACGAAGTTGCGCTGGAAGACGATGGTGCCGGGCACCCAGTGCGCCGGTATCCAGAAGCCCTGGTACAGACGCAGCTCCAGGATTGACTGCTGCCCGCGCGGCAGCGCGGAGACGAGGTCGCCGAACTCCTCCTTGGGTTTGTGCTTCGCGGCGGAGCCGTCGTCGACGTCCTTGAACGGGACGGGGCCCGACTGAACCGGCGTGTTGGCGGCGGCGGCCATGGGATAACGTAGCAGAGAGAGCGCGGGCGAGCGGAGACGTGACGAGGGGTGTGAGTGGTGAGTCACTTGACTGACACTGATATCCCCGGGTGAACGCGTGTACATATACCAGAACTTGGACAATGTATCAAATTTGGACTTGGATGCTGACCAATGACCATGTGGTCGTTGCGTTTGTTTTTGGATTAACAATGAGCTGCATGCTGCCTTGGCGTGCCCGTCAAGGAGCATAGTTCCACGCTTCTCATGCGTTCGAAACGAACCTTTTTTTTAAAGATAATTTTAAAGATGAACTAATGCCGGTGCATGTCTCCAATGTTATTATGACACATGACATCAAATCAATCTAATATAGCCAATTTTAGTGCCAGTGCCAGCATCATGTCATATAAAAAGGCTAATTATCATACAGGGATGCGAAATGCGCAGACACACGGATGTGTATATTTTCCTTGGAATTTTTGAATTTTCTCCAATATTACTGTAACTATAAAGATAGTAAACAATTTCTTGACCCAAGAAATTGTTTACTATCTTCATATTTCCATATATATGGGAGACAATGTTTCATACTAGATTGATGATCTATATGGGCAGGTGTATTCTGTATGCTCGATGCTAGCTATGGCCATGAGCAAGGACGCTTGATTTGAGGGTCATCTTAGTGGCTCGTATAAGACTCTTGTTCAAATCACGGTGAGAAATCCATCATCTGCATCTGTAAATTCCAAGCATGCGTATGATTCCTGGTTCTTTCTCTACAATTTTAGAGTTCCATCGATTTCCTCAAGGCCAAGTTGTAATACGCTACTGCAGTCTAGCGTATGATTCCTGGTTCTAAATTCAACTTTTGAAATAGCGCACCATCAGCAGTTTCTCCCAAATGCAGAGATCCTGCATGTGCAGTGAATGCATTAGTGCCCGTCAAGTGCGCTGGTGGATACGGATGCCTTAAACAAAACAATTAAAGTAATTTTAATTATGTGATTTGTGCAGCCCCCAATGGTGTTAGTAAAATATGGGAGGTCTTTGCCTTGGCGAAGGTTTAATTATCTGATAAAATGATTTATTCATTTTTGTCCCCATTTTTTAAATAGGCCAGGTGCTAAACCACTAATGTTTAGTAATTATGAGACTGCTATTCACTGCATTTGGTTTTCATGAGTACTCATCATATCACCTTCCGGTATGCACTTTTTCTAATTTTGCTTGGTTTCAATCTTTGCTAGGTTTCCTTCACTTCCAAGAATTGCAGTGAATGCAAGATCAGGGTCGGCGGTGGCGCCAACTCGTCTGCTTTATTCCCAGCATGGAATCCAAAAAAAGATGTCATTTTCATTGTTATCCTCACTATATGTTTTACATTTTTTCTCACAAAAAAGTAGGACCACTTTTACTTAATTACTTCAGGCTAGCCGACCTTGGCCAATTTAAAATACTAGACTATCCATACGGTAGTCATCCTGAGTATGCATTGTATGTGATGTGAAATCCTTTGTGAATGTGATTATCAGATTCATGTGTTGTATGCATTATTCTAAACTATTTATTGAAATAATTTGTTGCTAATTGAGTTGGCGAAGGTTTTGCATCATGTAATTAATCAATAAATTTGTTTGCTTGTTGAATGAGTTCATTGAGTTCAATGACTTGGTTATTTTTCTTCTGCAGCTAAAGTAGAGAAATTAACCCTTATCAATTTGGTGCATATGCGTGGTATTGTCTTGCAGGCTTGCAACAATTTGATGCCCTGATAGGATCATTTGTTGGGTGATGATCGCTGATTGGGCCACCTTTCTTGAGGTTCATGTGGAAATCATATGTATCTGGATGGTGATCAAGGCCATGAATGCATTAGCACAACACTGAAACTTCTGGCAGGTCCCACATAATTGTAATTAGAACTTCTGGTCTGCCAAGTGATGTATTTTTTAGACACGTGCGTGGCGCACGTGCATGTTTACTAGTGAAATGTTATCTTTTGAGTGTTCTAGAACATGTTATAGTCATGCTTCATAGTTCATAGTGAAGAAAGGAAACGTGTAAACCTAGATATTTGCATGCCAGGAATTGTCTCAAGTATAAATGTTGATAGGAATGGATAAAGGCAATAATATGGCCATACAAGAGCGAGCGAGAGCGAGAGAGAGAGAGAGAGAGAGAGAGAGAGAGAGAGAGAGAGAGAGAGAGAGAGAGAGAGAGAGAGAGAGAGAGAGAGAGAGAGAGAGAGAGAGAGAGAGAGTTCAATTTAACGGGAGCTTAACGTTGCAATATCTTATAGTAATTAAACAACTTATTCGTTGGCTCCATTGGATGTTATCATGGATCGAGGCTTAATACTTGTATGTAATATAGCACGAAATTCTATATCTCTTCGATTTAATAGGATCACTTGTTTATATTAAAAGGCAGTGAATAAATCATTAAGCTCATCTCCAATAGAATAGATAGACAAAACAAGTGGCACAATTTAATAATTATTCTTGAAATATCAATTTTGGCTTCCAAATGAGCGAATAATTGATTTATTGTAAGCTTCAAGTTAACCAATAGCTCAAGAATGTTTTTTCCACCACTGCGAGCTTTGGCGTCGAAGTGGTAGCCTGATACCGGGGTCCATAAAGGGTAGAGTTGCATTATATGCTAGTGACCGACATATTTATTGAAGCAGAGACACACATAAGAAGAATATGGGATTAGAGATGTAGTTATTTTACATTAGATGCTATGTCGTATCTTTTGTTGTTGTTGAAACATCTTACTCAAAAATCCAACCCCATAAGCATGAATTTGCTGGCGCCGACAACTATATTCTAATTAAACACGACTTCGTCACCATCGCTATAGTGAGGTAGCGTGACCTACGTCTGGAAGGGGCCTTGGTAGTTTACAATAAAGAAGCTAAGAAAATCTGGAAATGCAAAGTTTCATTGAAAGTTAGGATATTCATGTGGCAAGCATCCACTGTCGAAGTTTCACTGAAAGTTAGGATATTCAAGTGGAAAACATTCATTATAGGATTCAAACGAAAACAACAACTTATTAAACTAAAATGGAAAGAAAGTGGTCTTTGATGCTTATGTGTTGAAACTGAAAGTGTAGAGACCACATCATTTTCTCTTGCCCTATCGCTCGTTTTTCCTATTGTATGTTAAGAGATACTTTTGACTGGACGGACCAGCGAAAATCTCTTTCTAGGTTTCTCTTTAGAATGGTTGAAGAGTAAATTTGGAATCAATTACCAGCTAGGCCTCTTTTTGTTTGCATGTTTACCATGGGCTCTACGGAATATGCGTAACAATTTTCTCTTTTTTAGTTTTTGATGGAGTTTAATTTTACAAAGATGGAAGCTACTGATGGGCTGATGATGTACAGAGCTGATGATGTACAGATAAAGAAACCCATAACTGCGACATTCAAGGGGATAGATGTGTTCAAGGGGATGGTGTACAGATAAAGAAACTTAGTGTAGATTGACTCTGAAATCTCATATGTTGAGACACTAAAATAGTAGCTAGGCACTTCATTGGCATACCTTTTTAGGTGGATGGATTTGATTTTGTAAAACTATTATGGAAGAATTCTGAACTGTCAGATTTACAGTATGGGATATCTAGGATATAGATGTATTAGCTAGGGAATGGGTAAGAAAGAGGCTCTTCTGGGGATTTTTTTTTTTTTTACTTTTGTATTCATCACCAGCGACGGGGATCTGCACGCGTCACTGTAGCTCGATAGCGACGGTGTTCTGTTTTTGCGTCGCTGTAGCTACAGCGACGGTGTTCTGTTTACGCGTCACTGCCGCTTTTGGAGACGGGTATTGGAAACCCGTCGCCAAGAATAATAGCGACGGGAAAAAATGCGTCGCTGAATTTGGACCTTTAGCGACGCAAATTTAGTGACGGGACATTTTTGTCACTAAAGGGTAAAAATACCTGTCGCTAATGCCCTTTTCTGTAGTAGTGGGAGTAAGGCCATGAGATAGTTCATGCAGGTTACAACAGGGTCACGGTTGAAAGAATAGCTACATATATCTAAGAACTGATGTCACGGTGGAAATGTCAGACAAATATTTCAGATAAATGGCGGGCAGCACACACATAAATGCTAGGTTCAGTACACGCATGCTACTAAAGCATATTTCAGATAAGAGTTAGTTACGCAGTCAAGGGATAGAGGGTAATTAAGGTGTGTTTGGCAGAGTTTCGGCTTATTCTGAAAACAGCTTATCTGATGATTTATCTGTAAAAATAACTTTTTTAGCTCATTCTGACTTATCTGTGGAAATAGCTTATCCTGTCAAACTGTTTGGCAAAATAGCTTATCATGTTTTTCTGAAACGGCTTATCGACATCAAAATGTCCATAGTGCCCTTTTTTTTTATTTCACTTGATTATACATATAGAGTGAATGGAGAATATTCATGAGAATTGTTTTTGATAGTATTATTCATGAGAAATTAAAATACTAACAAATAATTAGTGAGTTTTTTAATAGTAGAATAGTGTTTACAAATGTAAACAAATAATTAATGTTTTCTTCCTTCATTTTGAACCTCCACCAAGAACGAAGTTTTTATTTATGGCTAAGGCTTGTTTAATCACTGGCCATCAAAGATTGATTAACGTGCAAACAAAACCGGGCAAGCACTGCAGTGACACAAGTGAGAGAAGTCTGCACGTGCGCCCTTTGTTCAATTCGTTACATGGCACTTTCTTAATATTCAAGAATGGCAGGTAGGTAATAACTTCTAAGTGGAGGGGGACAGTGGGGCCAGAGCAATGCATAAGCCGGATGAGCCAGTTTTTGTGGCTTATGGTTTCTAGTGCAAATATGAAAACAGCTTATAGCAGTTCATTCCCATAAGCCATTTTGCATTCATGTGTTTGGCAGGGCTTTGCTACTTTTCTCCATAAACCATTCAATAAGCCAAGAAAAAAGCTACGCCAAACAAGGCAATAAGCACAGCCTCGTTGTACACAATAATCCCTTGACCTCAATATTGACAGCAGAAAGAGGCCTAAATGTGAACAGTATGTCAGTAACAAACAAAAGTAGGTACCTGAACCTGAACTGAGTACATCTAAATCCAGTGAACAGATATAATACAAAAAAGCAGGACACATGAAACATAATAACCATATTAAAGATTCTTAGCAAGCACATACATTGGTTCCGTGCTTGCACGTAGGAAGTTATAGAGCAGATATACCAGGTTTACTACTTTCACGCAGGCAGCTAAGCAGAAAACGATAGATAATTCAGAAATATCGCACAAAAGACGGCGGTTCCAATGCAGAGCATATAGCTTGCACTCCTACTTGGTGTTGACAATACGACTGACAGCATCCGAAGTGAGGCTTGGGGGAGGAAAGCCCTCGAGGCGGCCGGACTCTTCGGGCATGTTCGTTTCCTTTAGTCCTAAAGTTTAGTCCAGAGAATCTTGCTATTTAAAGGTATTAAATAAAGTCTAATTATAAAACTTTTTTACAGATGGGTGCTAATTTACGAGACGAATCTAACGAGCTTAATTAAGCTATGTTTTGCTACAGTGATGCTACAGTAACCATCATTTAATCACAGCTTAATTACCCTCATTAGATTCGTCTCGCAAAGTAGCCCATGTTTCTGCAAAAAGTTTTATAATTACACTTTATTTAATATCTTTAAATAGCAAGAACTTTGACCTAAACTTTAGTCCTAAACGAAAACTCCTTGATAAGCTCAGCCGCGAGCTCCTTGAACTCCCTGTCACCTGACTGACTTGCGCGCGTAGTCGTTCATTTCCCTGGCCTCGTCGGGACCGAACGGGTAGTAGGGAATCATGTCCTCTGTCATGTAGATGTCTCTCCCGTAGTCCTCCGCCACCACCGTCTTGTAGAAGGCGACCTGCAGAGCGGGAATCCTACTTATACACGCGCGCGCAGCGCTTATCCAACGGACAAGGTACATCCCGATTCCTCCAGATTCGTGCACTGTGGCCCACACTGCTGCCAACCTGTCCGAGCTCCAGTCAAAGAGCCGGATGCGCTGGATTTACTGGAAGCTGGTAGAGTACCCTGCTCCATTAGAAGCCGGTGTAGCTCTAACCAAGAGCCGAAGCCAGTACCTTTTCACATAAATCAAACCTGAAGCTGCTTCTTCCCTCTGCCTTTTCAATCCCGCGCGACGAACTCAAGCTCCCTTCCTGTTCAGCTCCGCCAACCCTAACCCTAGAACCGAGTGGAGGAAAAGAGAGGCCGAACTCGAGCCATGGAAGGTGCGAGTTCTCCGGCTAGGAACCTTTCAACCCCGGCTCCAATGCAGCTCCTTCTCGAGGTACATATTGGTTCCTTTTTCTGCAATCTTTATAATCTAAATATTTCTTAGAAGTTGTACTTTCTGTTCGAATGGTAGTACTGCTACTGAATCTGTACAAAGTTAAGTGGGAAAAAACACCTTTCTCTTTTCTCTGAATATTGTCTGCCTGTTTAGGAATTAAGAATCTATTCAGTCCTACTTAATCTAAACAAGCCCTGCTTTTGCTTGGTACCTTACTGATGCTCAACGAATGAAGGTGGAAATAAACTATACTAGTTATTAAACGCTTGTTTGATTTTCTTGCGACACATTTTTAGTTCTTTGTTTCTTCATATAAACTGTGTCATGACACAAATGCATTTTATTTTAAAGGGCACTCCCTCTGATTGCAATCCCCACACTATTTTTTTTTTGGATCGTTTGTTTTGAATTGACCTTGTTAGCAAACCTGCTAGTGTTACTTGTAGATTTACAGCACTACTCTCATGACCGTAGTTCTATGTTTCCAAATGATTATTTTGCTGGGAAGACACTGTGATTACTCTGTTGGCTAGTGATAGTACTGCTACTGAATCTAGATTTTCTTAAACTTTTTTTCATAGAAACAGTGCCAGGACAGAATGCATTTGCTTCCAGCCCCACACAGTAATTTTTCTTCGGCTTGTTTGCCTGAATTGAGCTTAGTAACAAAACTGCTAGCAGGACATGTAGAGTTCTGGCCATTTGTGCTTTGATAGAATTACATAAGTAGTTCTATGTTTCTAAATGATCATTTTGTTTGAAAGACAATGTCATGACTTAAGCACTGTGTGCAAAGTATAATGTAGTTACTGATATTCTTTATGTTTGCTTACTTGCAGGGTCAGTATCAGGAGGTCCAGATGCCAGTGAGGTGCACGCTAGTGTAGTCATGAGTCCATGGAGTCCCTGGAGTCTCCAAATGCTCCAATGTTTAAATGCACCAAAAATGGAGATGGTTCTGGTTTAAAGGCAACTTTTAAGATTGATGTGTCGACCGCCATGTTCCAAGTGACCCAGATGTGAAGGTTAAGGAGCTTGATGGTTCGCCTCCCTTTTCTGCTCTTCTTCCTCCACATGCTTTCGGCTGTGCAGAGCCCAAGCAGGTCCCTTTTAGCGCGAGCTGGGAGTAAAAGGAAAGGAACTGTTTCCTTTACTTCGGCTCAGACAACGGCAAGAGGTGAAGTTCTTCTTGTTTTTTCTTTTTGATTCACTCTCTGCCTTTTGTCCTCTCTTTGTTCTGATAAACCTGCATCTTGCTTTGTTTATCAGACAAGGGCAGTGGACATCTTGCAGCTCAGGAGACTGTGGACTGCAGCTTAAGGCAAGTTCTTTTCACCCAAATATAGGTTTAATCATAGCAAAGCTTATAATATACAAAAAGCATTGAGCTTCACTAATCCGGTGTTTACAAAAGTTTAAGTTCCTGGAGCGTGAAATAAATTGCTTTAAAGAACTGAATCATTCTGGATGTGTTTGACAACGAGACATTTGTTAATGTAGGACATGGGTGGCGCAGTCATCTAAGATACCTTGAGGCAACTGGAATGCATATCATCAACTCATTCTCTCTGAAAGAAGCAATGAGCTATGATATGTATGACCTAGTGTTGCGGCGTTTCATGCAGCTTGAAAACCAGATGTATAGCAAATGCAATGATAGATGCTGGCGCCGTATACTAGAGTCTGATTTTGCGGTATGTTAATCTTCATTGTTAACCTTGTTTTGCTTCAACATTTTTTAAACTGAGCTAACACGCTAAATGTATTTCAGGTCCTGTCTCAATCAGATGAGAATCCTTGTTTTATGATATCAATAAGAGAACAAATCTGGATCATATAAATTACCAGATAAACTGCTGCAGAATGGTAATTGTACTAAGACATTGTTTGCTACTTTCCCCCATATTTTGCAAGTGCATTTGTCATGATGTGGCCATTCCAATAATATTTCATTGTTACTACAGCTAATCATCCCAGCACAAGTACTTCTTGGGTGGTGTTGCTACTTCTGGGATTTCAAGAATAAGACACATATAATTGACCCCTACGTCAAGGAGAAAGATGATTTCTATGAACAGAAGCATGGTGGCATAGTATAGAAGATTTGGGACAGACTTATATAAGTGCATTGACTTGTTTTTTTGATAAGTGGGAGGTGCACTGCAGTGAATGGAAACATGAATTTGTTTCTCCACCTTTGTCATTGGCATGCAGGTAATCGTACTTCTATCAAACAAACTTTATCTATGGTAACATAATCTCTCACACTAGTTCCTTGATCAAATAAATTGTTGCAGCCATGAAACTGCAGTTTTGTCCCTGTTTTTCATGAAAGAGTTTGATGGCGAAGGATACCGCAGCATTGGCACTGTAATTTTCTAAACAATTGTAACTCAATTCAGAAAAAATACAGTTGTTTAAAACAAGGTTGTAAATTTCTGCAGGTTGCCTATGAAAATTTCAAGAAAACCACTTCACCATTCGAGAAGCAAATTGTGGTGCCAAGTGAGAAGGTTGTCTATGAAATATATGAGTAGTAGATTTGGCACGTGTACTCATGTTTTGTTGTTTTGTGATTCAACCAAGTATGGAAGTAGCAGTTAGCTGAGTGCAGTGCAGCTAAAGTCTTATTTTGCTGAGTGGCCTGTAGCCAAACTATCTCGAACTTGTACTTTATATGCAGTAGAGACACAACACTTCTATTTTGCCCTGCCAAACATTTGGTCCTGTACAAGTTTTATTTTGAATCGTTTGGATTGCTTGGGACAGTGTTTGGTTGACATTTTTTCCTTATTAAATTTTATTTTCGTTGCCATAGTCAGGTAACTTATTTGACTACTAAATATATTCAGTACCAAATGTGGTGGTACTTTTGGGGTCTAATATAGGACAAGAAAACTACCATTACTGTAGGTCATGTTCCTCACCTTTGGTTTGTGAAGGAAGTCAGATAGCCCAAATATAGGTTAGTAGCTACAATGCCAGCAACAGCAAGTATGGATTATTTAGAATCATGTGCTTTTCCATAAATTAGACTGAAATTTGGTGATAATATAATGCTGGTTTAAATATGAAATGACTGATGTAGCATTAATCTTAGTACTTGTCATTTGCATTTGGTTTGAAGTGATGCAAGTTGTGAATCAAATTCTGTGCACCAGAAAGCTGGCATAGTACTAGTACAGCAAAAGATAATACACATGCTAGCAGGATTCAATGTTTTCTAGGTGAGGTACACTAGGAGTCTACTATACACTGTAGATAGTTATGGCTGTGAGCTAGGTGTCCACGTTTTAAGGCAGATTCAAAAATTTGAATCCGGCTGTAGAGAGCGAAAAAGGAGTCATCTGTATTCACTTGTGCAATCAGTATCAGGTTCTAGGAGTCCCTATGCAATTAGTCATTCTTCATAATCCTCCTCCAATTTGGTAGAACTTGTAATCTTGATCGGTCTGGGAAAGGAAAAAGGTAATGAAAAAATTAACATAACAAAACCAAAAATTCACAAACACGTGCCTTCATGCTCAAGCCTAGTGCACTTGAAGAAACGCACTGCATTTGGCCCTTTCTTACAAACACGAGAAATCAGCTGCCTGGCAGTTGGGACAAGCTACAACAGGTAGATCGAGAGGAGTGCCGACGGCGACATTGTTCCTACGAGCTGCTGAGGGCATGATGCTGATGCAGAGTAGAAAGAACTAGACATGATTACCGATCTGAAGGAGGAGCGACAGCTGGGAAAGATGAGTTGCTTTGTTGTTAGGAGAGAGGGGAAGCTGGAGTAAATGGATGGGTTGGTCAGGTTGCCAGTGCCAGTGCACGTTGCTTTAATTTCCAGGCTACATGATGGTACTAGGCAGAGGTATGGTGCCCCACTTTTTGACTGCGAGGGATGAAGATGAGGGGAGGGTCGTGATGGTACATGATTCTTTTGGGTGCGTGTAGATCAGGACATTTGAGTTCAACTATAGTGGCTGAAAAGTAACTGCCATAAGGTTACTTATACAACCACAAAAGTACACGCGAGACAGTGTAACCACAATACTGATAAGTTGCTCACGATGTTTCAACAAATGAGCTAATAGCTGACTAATAGTTCAGGAGCTAATTAAGGTTACATCCAATAGGTATGGTCTAATAGCTGACTAATAGTTCAGCAGCTAATTAAGGTGCAGAAATTAAATAGTCCGCTACAAGTTAAGCTTACATGCTCAGGTCACAGTGCTAAAAAGGGGTTGCCTAATCAATTTCAAGTACAGACTAAACTTCAAAATTTATCCTCTCAAAGCATGGACCTATGGCAGCTTCTTCTTCCTTCTAGTATCTCCCTCCACCCAAAAGACCTGAATCGATTTGCTCTTGGACGTCCTTTAGGACGGTTCACAGCTGGAGCCAATATGCTCTCAATATCAGTCACTCATATAGCTGCTCGAGCTAGAAGCCCCGTATGAGTTCCCAAAAATTTCTGAAGCTGAAGTCGTTGTGTTGCAATCTGTTTGCTCTGCAGGTGGCATAGGCGCATAGCACGTTTGAAGAATATCAACATGAGCAACTATTTCATGGATCTCTTTATCCTTATTTGCTCTGCGGACAACATCAAGAGCATCATCATACAACAAACTTTGTCTGAGCTTGTCTCCAACAGAGTCACTGTCAAGGATGGAATCATCTGGGCAGACATCTCTAGCATTGTATGGATCATGACCTGAAGAAAGTTTAGATTGTTAGGAAGTGCATATCTATTTGCAGCCTTTTTTCATTTTTATTTTTTTGCAGTTAGGAAGGAAACAATCTTTGGTAAAAAAATCCATCTGCTGGGTTCTACACTTCTGTGCTGCACAAGCAGTGACTAAACATGTGATGAAAGAATGGAAGTTGCTTGCATATGAGATTGGAGATGGGAATTTAAGAGGAAATCTAAATGGTACTGTTTAATGGAAGTCGCTTGCATACTGAGAGCATTAGGCAGCTTAAAGGTTTCTGTTAGCTGAAACAATATGTTGTATTGATCGAGACCAAAACATAGTGAAGTAGAGCATGTCATAATGAATTCAACCTTTTCAGAACTAACCACCTTTTCAGTGTTGCACAAACAGTGACTAAACAGATGATGAAAAAATGGAAGTCGCTTGCATACGCGATTGGATATTGTATTTTAACAGAAAATATAAAAGGTATAAAGATGCAAACAGAAGGAAAACTGGACAGACATATCCTGATAACATTAGGCAGCTTAAAGGTAACAAAAGGTTCATAACAAAACAAAAAAGGCGTTGTATCAATCGAGATCAACAGATTCTGAAGTAGAGCATGTCATAATGAATTCCATATTTTCAGAACTAACCTTGATAATGTGGGAGCAGATAATGCCAAAGTGATCAAACAGTCCACATTCACATTCATATTTTTCACCAGTATCAGTAACAAAAAATCCAAGCATGTCATGAACCCTTCCTAACGTAACCAAGCAAGTTGTTCTGCTTTAAAGAACATTTCTTTCACCTATGATTGTAGCTGACATAAGAAATTCAAGCCACACTAAAAAGAGGTACGATGTGCCATACCTTCTTTTGTATGGTTGATTGTTTGGAACACAACCGCAACCACCAAAAGATAGACCCATGTATCTCGAATTGTATGGCCGGTTCCTTTCCTTATTGTTCTCCCTCTCCAGCACCAACTTTTGGCCCATCGTCGTCTGACCCGTCATCTGACTCTTCATATGAATCATCGGATGTGTCACAATTCAATTCTTCAGTAACACTGATTCTTGGGCCTCATCATCAGAAATGCAACCATCATCTTCCAAATGCGCTTCATCCTGGTCTGCATCCCTCCTGGAGATATCTTTCTTCATCGGGGGGAGGAACAAATTCTTTGTCTTCACCCATTTTTGCTTCAGAACCCACCTCAGATTCAGCAGTTGGTGGAAACAGATTGGTAGGGACTATTTGCTCTCGGGTTAGTGCAGCAGAAATGTTGCTGAGAAGAGGAGGGGCAACCACTTTGCACTGCTGCATAGACCGTTGCCCTTTGCTGATGTTAGCGCAGGGTTGGCACCTCTAGCATCATCAACAATGTTAATTTATGATGGGAACAAATTTGTTGGCAAAATTTGCTCAATAGCAGCAGCCATGTCTGGGCTTGGTGTCTTGTTGCTGAGCACAACACTAACTGGGCTCTTTTCGGATTTGTTTGTAATTGGACTTGGTTTCTTACGCCCAATCTTCAATCTTCTACTCACACCTTTAGAACCCATACTAGCAGAACCTTTAGATCCTCTAGAAGAGGATGAACTAGTAACTAGTAAGAGCAACCACCAGACTACTGGTTGTCACCAAATCAGTTGCGCCATCAACAACAGGGCTTGGCTTCTCTTCATTCCTGACTTCAAAATTTTCAGACTCAAGCTTGTACTTTTCACATTGGATGGACTAGTTGATGTTTTATCGTGACTGGAGATTGGGAAATAGCAATTGTAGTTTGGAACTCTCCACGCCCCAGATGACACATAAAATAGCAGGGACTGGAATGTGGCATTTGGTACTGCACCTACAAAACAAAGGCGGCAAAATAAAACTACTGCAAAGTACCAGGAAAAAAAACTAGCAGCATAATAAACTAGCAGCAAATGAACTAGAACATGTCACATTTTCACCTACATATCTCTGTTTTGAAGCATCAAGTGTACGCAGGTAAAAAAAAAACATCTTAATTTCATAATTATCAGTTGCACTGACATTACTGGATGATCTTGTAATCCATGTATAGTATAATACCCGATTGTATCTACAACTTCCTGATGGGGGACTTTGTCCTACTATATCTACAACTTCCTGATTGTATCTACAACTTCCTGTTAAAAAGAAGTACTGCTGTCATTGTTCTGTTAGCCATCTTGTTATTTACTAAACAGCAATATCCTCCTACATAGATGTGGGTAGATGTGCATACTGTTCAAGAATCATGAAATTAAATCTCAATAAATATATGTTCCAGCAGTTTGTTTGAAGCACAACTGTTGGCATTAGAAAATCATTTCTTTGATGTGATGTCATAGCAGCAAAATCAACTAGCGGAAAAATAAACTACTGCTAAGGGTAACCCAAAAATAAACTAGCAGAAAAATAAAACTACTGCAAACGCCAAATTAAACTAGCCGCAACTTACAGGACAGAACAAAAACTAAATGACAGGGAAAAGATGCAAAAGGGAAGAGAGGAACATACCAGCACTAAAAAGGCTCGAGTTACAGGGAGGAATCATGGACCTCGGATGGAGCATACCCCCGGTAGAGAGGATGGCACCGGGTTGAACTTTGGAAACTGAACTATCGGAGCGAGGAACAGGTACCGGAAAGAACTGGATGGGCCGCCGCCGCCGGAGGAAGTACTGAATGGAACAACCACATTGCCACCGTTGGCGGAGTCGGAGCCGCCTCCGGTGGAAGAAGAACCCATCCGAACAAAGGGGGAGTGGGCTGCAGCGACGGCGGTGAAGACCAGAGCGGCGGCGGCGGCGGCGGCGCGTGGGGCGAACGGTACTCGATGAACCCTAGCCGAAACGAAAAAAGAACAAGCAAGAATCCAATGAATCAAATTGTGTGCTGGGCCCAATCCAAACTCCTCAGAAGCTGCTTCGGGTGAAAAGCTCCAGCAGCTCACGGGCCTTTGACCGCCTGTTGCCCACGCGTGATGAGTCAGGAGCCACGTCGGAACCTTTTGTCAATCTCGAGGAAAAGGAGGCAAACGTCGGACGTTGGATAAGCTCAGCGCGCGCTTATACAAGTGGGAAGCACCGAAGCATATTCGCAGGCGACCTGCCTCTCGGTCATCGCCTTCACAAAAGCGGCCCGGATCTCCTCCTCCGCCCGCATGCCGGACGTCTCCATCGGCTGCACCTCGACGTGCAGCCTACGTGCCTTGCACTTCCTCGACTCCTCCGGCTTCGCCTTCCGGATCTTGGGGTCTCTTATTATTATTCTCTCCCCGACACGGCTGTTCTGCTGCACCGACGAGCGCTTCCGCTTCCCCGTGTCGTTCTCCCTAACCATCGCTGCGGCGACTTGAAGGCGATCGCGCGCTCGGTCGATCGATCTGATGAGGCGGCGGCGGGAACACGATCCTTGCCGCTGCCCTTTTTCCTGGTTATATAGCTCGGGAGTCCTACGACTCGATGTGGCTAGCCGTCCTTGGAAACCGCCTCGGTAACGGACCTCACACAATTCACAAACCGCCATGGAGACCGGCTCCGAATTGTGTGCGACTAGGCCTCAAAAAACAGTTGAGTATGTGCAATGGGCCTAACGTGTTAATCAAAAGACATACGGCCCATGCCCCTGATTGACCTGGGATTTTTTTTTAGGGTAGATATTGACCTGGGATTCATTTATTAGTTTTAACAAAACTTTAGAAAATCTTGAATGAAAATAAGAACTTAATCTAATCAATGGAAAATATTTTGGACTTTTAGTTTCGTTTTCATATATGCCACGTACTAGCCAACCCTACAACAACTGCAAGAGCAACCCTGCATAGCCCTCCATTTACAGAATTGGGGACCTTTTTTTTTTGTGATTACACAGTACAACTCAGACCATCTAGAAAATTTGCTTTCACTGAGAGTCAAACCTAGGATCTCAAAGGTGCTACTCGGATGCCTTAACCACTAGGCTAAGATCCCTTTCACATCTGCTTGGGGACTTCCATGAGTCAATATAGTGCTTGGGCAGGCAAAGCATTCATATATAGGGCAAACAAAGAATAGCTAGAAAGTGCATTGTGGTTCAATACTTGTACACAGGCCTGACAGGAAATTGGAGTACATAATGAGGTTTACTACTTACACACAGGCAATTAGGCGGATATACTAGAGTTCATACGCACAACATAAAAGACAGCAAATAATTAAGGCACAGAGTAGATAGCTAGCTGTACTGTAGAGCTCCAACCGGACCTGGGTTGCATCGGATGTATCTATACTTGCCAGTGGTTAGAAGTTTGAGACGATCCGGATCGATGAGTGTCTCGGGGAAGCCCTCGAAGTAGCCCTAGCTTCTCTTCGTACTCCTTGATCTGCGCAGCTGCATGCTCTTTGAAACCCCTGACTTGCTCGCGCATGAAGGCGTTCCGCGTTCAGGAACCTGCACCTCTCTGGACCCCCGGGGTAGTACTCCATGTTCTCCTCCGGGAAGGCGACGTTCCCGTAGTCGGGCTCCAAGATCGTCTTGTAGAAGGCGATCTGCTTCTCCGTCAACCTCTTGGCAAGATCCGCCCAACGCTCTGCCGCCACGACGACGTCGTTCTCCCCCTTCCCCGTCTCCATCGACGGCTGCTCCTCCATCTGCAGCTTACGTGCCTTCCGCTTCCTCGATTCCTCCCCGCGTTGCCTTCCGGATCGATCTTGAGTCTTTTACTCGCTCTGCTCGTTCGATGGATCGATCTAACGATGCGGCACGTACGGCAGACTTTTGTGTGCGGATCTCTGTTGTGGCGATAGTTATATAGATCCTACCTACGTACCAAGGCCACGGGGCGTGAACGCATCCGATTACGAATCGAATACACCTGTCCCGCTCACAACCGCCTTTACAGAACCGACTCGGGTTGCCTTTCGGGTTCTCAACTTCTCAATGAGTGGTGTGGCATGAGCAGTGCATCCACGCCTCGCCGCGGAAACGTCGTGAACTTTGTTGCTGTCGGGGGATGCAGGTCTGCGCAGTCATGGACGCACTGCGTCGTTCAGAGATGTTGACGACCAGTTCAGAGTAGTTCTTCATAGCTGGATCAGTGGGTTATTACTAACGCTGGAAATGTTTCCCGGCAAAACAAACATAAATATACGTGTTTACTTGCACATAGATAACTAAAGCAGATCAAGGCAAAGAGTTCAGATAAGAATATGTAGTACATTAAGGCACAGTTTGGCATTGTGGTACCTTTTCATAATGCTTATTCTTTTACTAGCATCTTGCCCGTGCGTTGCAACGGGAGTGATAATATAACTTCTTTATTCTAAGTACCTAAATGTTTGTCTCATGAATATAATATTTTTACTTTGTTCTATAAATGAATATAGCATTCTTGTAAAAACCCTAAGGATTTAAATCCTGAAGTATTTTAAGTAATCCAAACAATGCTTAATGACTAACTATTTTAGCTAAAATCTAATTCATAATTAGTGGTATGATTTTGAATTGTAATTTCAACCATCATATTCTGCACATGTCAACCTGTAACTACACAAATTTTGATGAATTTTAAACATCAAGAAATAATTTTTTATCATCAACGGAGAGCGATAGCCGTAAAACTAAAAAAAAAAAGATCAAATATGAAAACGAAAACTGGCACATGCTGTGGATTTCTTTTTATTGCTTATCTTCTCAGATGCATCAATCTTCACAATTCACATCATCTGCATCAAAGTCTAGGACTCGGCTCATGCATGCAATTCGGCTTAAGGCCATGTGTGTATTGACCGGCGTAATGCGTGCGTATTGATGGGGTGTGCAGGCTTACCAGTAGGTCTAGAAGGTCACCGGAGAACAGGTCGTTGAAGGTGCCGTCACAGAGCAGCACACGATCGCGCATCCTTGCAGTTTCGGCGACAAGAAAATCTCTGTCCCACAGGCAATGACCCCGCGACCTGAGTTCACTACGCAGTGACTTTTCG
Source organism: Eragrostis curvula (assembly GCA_007726485.1). Lineage (NCBI taxonomy): Eukaryota > Viridiplantae > Streptophyta > Magnoliopsida > Poales > Poaceae > Eragrostis > Eragrostis curvula. The sequence continues at coordinate 7,589,308 of CM017442.1, forward strand.
CTCATCTCAATTGTGGCCATAGCGGCGGCCTCGTTCTCGAGACTCACGGCCTAGTCTAGGATCAGGAGGTGCAAGGAAATCGATTGTGGGGACTATGAAACCAAGATTTATGGTTGTCTCCATATTATTATGTAATTAGATGAGAAAAAGAAGACGTACGCGAGGCGGATGGAAATCTAGGTACTTGAGACGGGAGGAACGCTGTTAGGTTGAGTCGGAGTCGAAATAAGCTGCAGATAGGCATGAAATTTCTTGGTAGACGACTCTGGCAAAACGACCAAGTACGATGAGCAGCGCAACGGCGACCGCGAAGGGATGCCAACGAGGAATCGATCTGGTCGAAGTTAGACCTCAGACCACGATGCCGCGGCGGGCAGATTGACGAGAGACGCAACGATTTTTGGCGATGGGTAGCTCAATCCGCCGACGGCGAGTCGGATCCGAGGGCGACGACGATGAGAGGCCGCGACGGCGAAAGAGGAGAATAGGGGCTGGCGGGCCGCGATGGTGGCCTCTGTGACAGAGGCGCGACAGTGATTGAAGATGGGGCGGCCGTGACGACAACCTTGACGGAGCCACGACGGCGGCGGGATGAAGATGACATTGACGACATCATGGATGGCGGCAACTTCTTGAGGCAGCTGCGAGCGCGCAAGATGAGGTCTCGACGAAAATCAATGGGACGAGGTCACAGAAAAATTCGCGACCGGAAAAAAAAAATATTCGCGGCCGTGAGTTGATGAAGACGGCGACTTCCTCGGTCTGGCAGCTGCAGGCGTTATCCAGCAGTGAAAAAAAAAAGAAAACCAAATGTTGCTCTGAGTGTACGTCGAACTCGCGTCTTCTAAGACTATCTCCAACCGATGTTCCATTTTAGGAATTACATACAAAATGGGAAGCAAAAGTGAAAAAACATGTCTCCAACGGATGTCCCATTCCATCGACGCATTTTCGGAGCCGAAAGGCCGGCGACGGACATATCCATCACGCACCCCCCGCGCCCCATCCTCCACGCCATCGAACAGCGCGGAGGAGAGCCGCCCCGCGCGGGACAGGCGGCGGAGCGCGGCGGACAGCGCGTGGGCGTTCTTGGGCGATTGGGGGAGGTCGCGCGTCGGGGCCATGGCGATTGGGCGAGGGCGCAGCAGCGCGGAGCCCCGGCCAGGGCGCGGCGGCGCGGGTCCCGGCAAGGGCGCAGCGACGTTGGGAGCGGGAGGAGGAAGGAGCTGGGGCCGCGGCGGAAATCCACAAAAATCCCAGCCACCTAGAGCAAATCCATGCTTTAGCTAGGAGCGCAAGCACATCCGCTTCAAATTTCACCAAGAATCAGACAAATCCAGATGGTAAAGCAAGAGGCACAGATGGCAAAGCAATTCAGATTTCACTAAGAATCAGACAAATCTGGTATCGACACGCAAGAGGCCCAAACGGCAAAGCAATTCAGCCAACAATCAAACAAATCCAGCAGCAGGAGCTCAAGTGACAGCGGAGCTTCTCAAGTTTGGCGATGCTGCAGGTCGCCGGGGCGGAGCACAGTCAAGCTCGGGAATTTGATGTCACCTGCCTGCCTTGCGTCTTCCGCGTCGTGGACGAGTGAAGGAGGAGCGGGAGGCGGCCTGCTGCTCTGCGACGCGAGGACGGCGGGAGGCGGCCTGCTGCTCTGCGACGCTACGACGTGGGGACGGCGGCGCGGCGCGCCTGCTCCGGCGCGGGTGAGTCATTTGGGTTTGAGAATGGTTGTTCCCGTTGGAGATGCAAGAAATTTGGGTTCCTATTTTCACTCTTTTGAACATCAAGTTTGGGTTTTGGTCTCCTCCACCCTTGGAGATAGTATAAGAGGCAGCAGACAGCTCTACCGCTCGAGCATGCCTTCGCTTGTTAATATAAGGGACTCGCATTGTATAAGACCAAAGACAAAAGAACTCGGACATTTGAATTTGAGCTGAACCGAATTCAACTTGAATTCAAACGGTAGAGGTCTGAAAAATCCGGCTGATGACCTCTTACAAACTTATTAAGTAGTAGAGATTATTTAGGTGTTAATAATTTGTAGTTAGAAGTATGTAGGATATATATGCTACACCAACAACGAACCATACTACAGATATATATATTTTTTTTAGATGAACTACAGAGATTTCTATTTATAGACAAGGGTGAGCCCTAGATATGAAAAAAAAAAACGCTCGGATCATCTGTTGATCACTTGATCCCCATTTATGGCATTTCACTTACAAGCCATGCTTACGCGGTGCTATCTTGTTCAATGTGACCATGTGGGTCACCCTCTTTCGAGGTCCCACTCGAGCCCTCAGGGGTACGTATCTGGTCAGGCGATCACTGGGGATTAGGATCCTCTACGTTTGTAAATGGTGACTTTGCGTGCCTTTGAGTCACTGACACATGGGTCCTATAATTTCTAGACCCACATGTCAGTTTATGTCAGTGACTCAAAGGCATACAAAGTCACCATTTTACAAAGGTAGAGGATCTCAGTCCGATCACTGGTTGTGGCCCATTCCCTCAGCAATTTTAACATTTTAACTTAAACTTCGAAAACACCCTCCACGAAATAATTAGGAGAACAATACAATTATGATAAGAATATATCATAATAAGTTCACAATATATGCAAAGTTTGAGTAATAACAACAAAAAATATATTATATCAATCCCTCTCAGAGACAATAGTCAATTCAATACGTACTACGCCCAACAATCAAAATTTTTAGAAACAGGATATAGTTTAATTGGATATTCAGATTTGTAATACTGAAGGTTAAAATAATTATGATAGTAATTTTTAAATATCATTTTAGAGAAAAAAACAATCTCGTTTAACCTTTACAATTGCCTCACGCCTTCGCATGTATATTATCTGCACATAACGTTGTACTCTTGCCTCTTCCAGTGAAATGTGTGTCCATAAACTTTCTGAAAGAAAAAAGTTACGCAAGGGTGCTGACCCACCTGACACACTTTTTTCTCTCCCTCCGACCCTCTCGTATTGTTTTGGGGGATGTACAAAACCAAAGGTGCCTTCAGGGGAAGGCACCAGATTCTCAGCGTCAGATGCTCTGTGATTCGTGCTAGTGGGCCCTGCGTGGGATGGTGGGAGAACGTGAACTTTGATTTCTGAGATGAACAGTGCAGGCCTTGAGAGAGACACAGTTGAAACTTGAAAGAATAGCTTAATCTACGATGCTAAGTAACCGAAGTCATTATCAGTGCTTGGACAGACGAAATATACAAAAGGAAATAACTTAATTAGCATTTGCACTCAGTAACTGGAAGCAAACAATGCATGTACTTGTTGCACAGATATTACTAGAACTGATCAGGATGAAGAGTCCCGATAGAGATTACACTACGCATCTAGATAACGCGATACATCGGCTAGATACGCAGTCGGAGGGTAGCCCTCGAGGTGGCCCTTCTCTTCGTACTCCTGGATACGCGCAGCCGCGTGCGCCTTGAAGTCTCTGACGGACTCGCGGAAGAAGTCGTTGATGGCCCTGGCCGCGTCGGGACCCCTGGGAAGTGAGGCATCATGCTCTCTGTGTAGTAGAGATGCCCGTAATCTTGCTCCACGACCGTCTTGTAGAAGGCGATCTTCTTCTCCGTCATCTGCTTGGCAAGATCCGCCACCGCCGCCGGGACGACCTTCTTCCCCTGCTCCATCTCAGTCGGTTATATATTCCTCGATCGATCTGCTGTGACGATCTCTTGATCGCTCGATGATCAGCACAGCGGACTTGCGGTTTGATCCCTTAGGCATCTCCGATACCGTACTTATATAGACCCGATACCCTGACACGGGCTGTGATCGGAGTCGGATGTATGTGAGACTCGGAATCGGATACATCGGCAACAACCCGCTCGCACTCCCCGCCACAGTTGATACTACGGTAGCCGAGCAGTGCCTGCCGGCCGGGCCGGGCATGGCATCTCCATCGGCATACAGCTCAAGCTTCACGCCTTTGTTCCGTCATGGTGTGGTCACGATAATAATGATTGTATATGTGGTGGTGACCGACGTGTCGTGAGGACGCCCACAAACGAAACCTACTTCAGTTCAGTACTATATAGGCCCGTTCGTTTCTTTTAACGCTAAATTTTAGAGAGTTCTAAACAAAGATAATCTAGTATTAAATAAAGTTTAATGACAAAACTTTTTTACAGATGGGTACATCTTTACGAGACGAATCTAATGAGCCTAATTAATCTATGGTTTGCTACAGTCATGCTACAGTACTTATCGTCTAATCATGGCTTAATTACCCTCATTAGATTCGTCTCGCGAATTAGACCAGAGTTCTGCAGTTAGTTTTGTAATTAAACTTTATTTAATATAGTTTATCTAGAATTTAGACCTTTTTAAAATTTAGACCCCCATACGCCGAACGCCCCCATAGTACCATGCAGTACTTAGAGACTTCATGAACATGTGTACCAAGTAGTTGCACGGGGATTTTGGCTTCTAGAACATTTCGTCAACACAACATGATCATGGCGTAATTAACGAGCAAACGTTCGAAAATAAGTTTAACGAGCTGTTGAAGCGCGCATGATCAGGTGCATGTTTTGCCCACTGATGGAGATGACCTATCCATATATAGAGCCGCGCGCATGGCAGCTCTGGCGCACGCACCTGCCAAAACATGGCTGCAACAATACAGTCACCCAGCGCTGTCGGCCCGGTGCCGTTCAAGGACGTCGTCGCCGACGACACGCCGGAGCCTGAGCCGGCGGAGTACGAGGCCACCGTCGCCGCGCTGCCGAGCAACCCGAAGCTGCGGCGGCGCCGCTACCAGGGAACGTGGGTACGTGAGCCGCTGGTGCCCGGGGTCATCGCCATCCAGCGCGGCTTCGTGCCGCGCCGCGGCGACGTGGTCCTCGCGAGCCCGCCCAAATGCGGCACGACGTGGCTCAAGGCCCTCGCCTTCGCCACCATGGCGCGGCGCGCGTACCCGCCGTCTCCGACCCGCGGCGACCACCCGCTCGTCCGGCTCAACCCGCACGGGTGCGTCAAGTCCATGGAGAGGCTGTTCGCCGTCGGGTGTGGGGGAGTCAGCTCGACGCGCTGCCGTCTCCGAGGCTCATGGCTGTGCAGTGTGCACATGCAACACTCCATCCTGCCGGATTCCATCACCAAGAACCCCGACTGCAAAATCGTTTTCGTGTGCAGGAGACCTCGAGCTGCAGCTGGTCATACGATTGGCACATAGTGTTGTCATGGTCAACTACTCCTGTACAGTTTGCTACTGTCGTAGTGACAACAATCGACTAATTCATGAACAATCTGTCACCAGGGAGCCAAAGGACATGCTTGTTTCTCTGTGGCACTTCCTCAGGAGACCTCAACCGGACATCACCTTCTCCGACATATTCGAGGGTGCCTGCGAGGGCTGTTCTTTGAGCGGGTCTATCTGGGACCACATCCTTGGCTACTGGAACGCCAGCAGAGCGAGCCCGGACACCGTGCTGTTCCTAAGGTACGAAGACATGCTGCGCGACCCCGGCGAGCATGTCAGGAAGCTGGCCCGGTTCGTCGGGCAGCCGTTCTCGGCGGCCGAGGAGGAGGCAGGGGTCGTCACGGACATTGTTAGCCTGTGCAGTTTTGACAAGCAGAAGAACCTTGCTGTCAACAACACGGGCTCCAACGCACCGTTCGCGAAGTATATCTACTTCAGAAAAGGAATGGTAGGGGACTGGGTGAACCACATGACGCCGGAGATGGCGCGGCGGCTGGACGCCATCGTTGAAGATAAGCTCCGTGGGTCTGGCCTCTCGTTCATGTGATTCTGCTGGTGCCCGTAATCCTATGCACAATAAAGCCGCCTGCAGGTCGCGCGTTTAGCCTTGCAGCTGTATCGCGCCGAGACGGCACGTCCCCGCTCCTTATGTATGTCACGTCAACATACAGTTGATGGTAACTCTTGTGGAATTGGTTTTATATACTCTCCGTTTCTCAATAGAAGGGTGGATCAGAATTCTCTGATGTCTAATCTCAATGCACGGGAGCATGATTCTTACCGTTTATTTGAGTGTACTTGAAGATAGATTTAGCACTAGCTAGTTCTAAGGTTGTGTTCGGTTGGGCTGTGGTTATGGAAAAAGTTGTTGTGGGTGTGAGCCATAGAAAAAGCAGTTATGGTATGTGAGCTGTGAAAAAAGCTGAAGCCATTTGGTTGAAATAGTTGTGGCTGTAGAAAAACAGTGAAAATGTCTGTAATACCCTTGAAAGTCCGAGAAACAATTTATATGAAAATTAATAGTAAAACTCAGTTCTGTTCGAAGATTAATATGTAAATGATCATTTTAGAAAGGGATTCTTAATGAGAACTGCTATAAGTTAGACTGGAGTGTACGGCTGCCGTGTCCGACTCCTTCCGTCGCATGCACTTGCACAGGTAGTAGATCACGGCGTGAGAGTTCAGTATCCACCGCATGAGCATGCATGCACTTGGCCGTTTGGTTGTACACGGGAGTCGCACAAACGAGTCGTGTGTACAGCCTTTTCCATTCTTAATTTGTATGAATTACATCCATCAATAACATACGGTTCAAATTTTAAAAAGCTTTTTAGAAATTCTCATAACATCTAGGGGATTTCTGTAAATTTGTGAAGACACATAAGTAATACAATAATTACATGTTTATACGAGAGCCTGTATGCAAAAGACTGTGCAATGTCGAGCACTTATTGTTCATGGCGGCCGCGAGCTCTCCAAGCTCAAATCCACATGGCTAGAACGGGAGAAAGTGGTTAGTGAGTGAGGGAATCGGATCCCCAGCTATAGAGCAACTATTTGATGTGGAATTTCGAATCGGAGCTATGACCATAGTAGTTGATTTGGGAAGGAACGAACATGGCGGGTTGAGCTCGATAATGTCCGCCAGTTGCCAGAGGACGAGAGGAGCAGCTACCGAGCGACGTGCAGGCGAGCCACGTTGGGCCACTGCACGGCTTCGCTGGCCGCGACTCGACGACGATGGGGAGGGGCGACGCGGGGGACGCCCGGCGGCTTGGAGCGGCGCGAATCGATGGCGAAACTCTGAGAAAATGCCCGGAGGGGCGCCGGAGGTGTTCGGCGAGGTCCATCGGAGTCGAGCGTGGCCAGCGGCGGCGGAGGAAGCACCGGCGGCCACTCCACCGCAGGATTCAGTGGAGAAGGGCGGCGCTCCTGCTGCTTCTCGCTGATGGGAAGGGGAATGAGAGAAAAGAACGAACGGGTATCAAGGAGTGGCAAGCGGGTAATTTTTGCAAAAATATCCATCCCACAGCCGGCGAAAGCAACTCGCCGGGTGGTGTGAAAATTGTACCAGGCAAAAGCAGCTTTTGTTTACAGCAGCTCAAAAAAAGCAACTTCTTTAGTTAGTTTTTAGCTTTTTTACAAAGTCAAAGTACCTAAAAAGCTAAACTAAACACATCCTAATAGCATCCATAGGACAGTGGTAATCTTCACAAATTTTTTGAATAAGACAAATGGTATAGACGGGGAGAGAGTCCCTAAGAGCAGGTATAATGGAGTCTAGTCAGCATGCTACTGGAGACTCCATATCATCAAAGTCCTACATGGAAGGAAGAGTGAGAAGAGAAGAGAGAGAGAGAGTGGAGCCGGCGTTACATCAGTCGCCGCTGAAGTGCATGGGCCGGTCGAGGACGAAAGCGGACGGGGCTTCTCTGTTCCCTGGGCCTGTTCCCATGCGTGTTCCCGTCCAAGTTTTCTGTGGGCCGGCGAACGCTTCCTCTTCTCGCAAATCGCAAGATCGAACTGGCATTACCTTTCTCCGTTTCTCCCAAATTATTCTTGTCTGCTGCAGCGCTCAATATCTCTGACATCAGATCAACAACAGCTTCATGGTAGGAGCAGCAGCCATATATAGCAGGGTAATCTTGGCGAGAACGCTGACCGAGATCTAGGATTCAACAATATCCCGGCAGCCGCAACGTCGTCACTCGTCAAAGCTCTTTCCTCCGGAAGATTTGGATTCAGGGCTATTGGCCTCATAATTGCAGTGCGATTTACCGAATTTTCTCCTAACATTGAGCTTGGCGTCAAATCAGCGGAGATTGAAGCGGTGCCGGGTAACAGACGAACTTGACGAGCAAATTAAAAGGTGCAAGGAGCTGAGCCAAAAAATGGCTTCAATCTCCGCCATAGGCTATGACCTCTGGAATGTGGCATCGATTTTACGATGGAGGCATCTATGCTCGAGCTCTGGGTCTCATCGAGCTACTATGCGAAGCCTGCCGTTCGATAATCGATGGGCCTTTGCGCAGGAGATAAAGATGAAGCAGCTAACAACAAGAACCAATAAAAAAGCGCCACATGGACGGGAACATGCATGGGAACAGGGCCGGGGAACAGAGAAGCCCCATCCGAGGAAAGCACGCATGCAGTTCAATCTCCCTTCCTCTACCCAATCACAGGCAAGCAAACTAATAGCCAGCTAAATAGTCAGTTCATTATATGTGTGTTTGTTGACGGAACTTGCACATGACATGACAGTAGTATGCGCCGGCTGCCAGCTACGTTATTATCCTTGATCTTGATTAAACCGGAAAAGGTATCGACCACATGGTAGTGATCTTGATTAAATCTGATACCGCGCCGAAACCATGGTGTATATAATACACGCGGGCGCCCGGAAACCAGAGTGTCAGTCGGTGAGCCACCAAGGCATCACACGTCGCACCCCTCATCACTTTTCTAGCTACTCTCGCGCTTTCTGCTTGAGTACTTCATGGCCGCCGCCGCCGCCGCCGCCGCCGCCAGCACTCCGGTTAAGTCAGGCCCTGTCCCTTTCAAGGACATCGACGACGGCTCCGTCCCGGAGCACACTCCCAAAGAGGAGTTCAGCGACCTCGTCACCGGTCTGCCGTGCAGGCACCTCTCCATCTCGGAGCTGCGCCTATACCAGGGGTTCTGGTTGTCCGCGCACTGGGTGCCCGGCACCGTCGTCTTCCAGCGCCGCTTCACGCCGCGCCCTGACGACGTGATCCTCGCGAGCCCGCCCAAGTGCGGCACCACGTGGCTCAAGGCGCTGGCCTTCGCCGTGGCGGCCCGCGGCGCGTACCCGCCAACATGCGCCGGGCACCCGCTCCGCCGGCTCAACCCGCACGACTGCATCCCATTCATCGAAGACGTCTTCGCCGGCGGGGAGGAGGCCAAGCTGGACCTGCTCCCGTCGCCGCGGCTCATGAACACGCATCTGCCGTACACCCTGCTCCCCGAGACCGTCACCAGCGGCGGGTGCTGCAGGGTCGTGTACATCTGCAGGGACCTCAAGGACATGGTCGTCTCGATGTGGCATTTCTTCGGGCCGAGCCTGCCCGGCCTCTCGTTTGACGACATGTTTGAGTCCGTCTGCGACGGCACGGCGGGGTTCGGCCCGGTCTGGGACCACGTGCTCACCTACTGGCGCGCGAGCGTCGCGCATCCGGACAGGGTGCTCTTCCTCAAGTATGAGGACCTGCTGCGAGACCCAGCACACAACGTGCGGAGGCTGACCAAGTTCATGGCTCAGCCGTTCTCGGCCGCCGAGGAGGCCGCCGGCGCCGTCGCGGCCGTCGTGGAGCTGTGCAGCTTTGACAACATGAAGGGGTTGGAGGTGAACAAGACTGGCACCTCGGGGGCGTATGTAGGCTATGCGCGCGATTCGTTCTTCAGGAAGGGGATCGCCGGAGACTGGGCGAACCACATGACTCCGGAGATGGCGGCACGGCTGGATGACATCGCACGTGACAAGTTCCGCGGAACGGGGCTCACCTTCACATGACATGATCATCTTGAGATTTGAGAAGCGAATATTTTTACTACTCTCTCTCTCTCGCCCTGGCTCTCCTTTTGAATACTACTTTTGGGTGAGATTCGTGCATTCCTGTAGTATTCTTAATAGTAGCCATGCATATGTCAAATAAAGAAATGGATATCATCATAATGTAATGCGTACTACTTGTTTGTTACCACACACTTCTTTACTGTATCTGGGTTTGTTATATGCGAAAACGTGACATTTCATTACTGTATCTGGGCTTGTTAGACGCAAAACATGCGCACCTCCCGTCGTAGTCTTCAAAAAACCGGAACTTTCAATTTCACGGATTCGCCTGAAAGAGACCTCGTCAGTGCTGGCGCACCTTGGTTTTCCCTAGTGAGGGAAAAGGCCAGTTAGAAAGCTCTCAATCTCCGTAGAGATTACTCCGCACCTTAGTTTTTCCCTAGTGCGGAGGCTGGCTGAGTGATAAGAAAGAATAACAATTAGAGTTTGGAGATTAGTAAAGACATGAATTGTTTTTTCTCTATATCTTAGTCCACCGTCAATCTTTTATATTTATCGAGTGGGGTGGTCTTATCCTAGTATAAGTCGAAAATCTTACAAATACCTTACTAGAAATGAAAATCCGACTCCCAAAAATCGGAACCTCCGGTTTCCTTACAGGGCAAATCTGTCGAACCTGGAACTTCCGATCAACCTGTGAGCATTTTCAAACCTCCATATTCTCTTTGTAGTGAAATACATTCGGGGTACATAAACTATTTAAGGATGATCATCTAGATACGTAAACTTCTAAAGTGACCATCTAGGTCCACAAACTATTTAAGAATGATCATCTAGGTACATAAACTCCTAAGTGATCATTTAGTTTCACAAACTAATTATGCCAGATCGTCGCCTTCCTAGCACCGCCTCATCTCCAGATTGCCGGGAAGGGTGTCTTTTTTTTGCAATTTTCCACCGTCAGGATTTTCACACGCGCATAGCACGTACCCCTCCATCCACGGTGGCATGTCCAAGTAGGAATTGTTTTCAAGCATGAAGGACTTTGGAGCTGTGCAGCAACATAATGTTTAGTTTGTTGACTTAAATGGTCACTTTAGGAGTTTATGTATCTAGATGACCATTTCTAAATAGTTCATGGACGTAGATAGTCACTTTAGGAGTTTATGTACCTAGACGACCATCCCTAAATAGTTTATGTATCCCGGGCGTATTTCACTCTTTTGTTTATCCATGTGTTCGTTTCGATCGTCTCAAAGAGAGCTTCATCATGATAAACTTGAATTGACAGTTTGACTTAATCTTATTGCTGTTTTGAATTGGATTCAGTTGGCTGTATTTTTCGCTTTCACTTGAATATCCTTTTATTTAACGAACTAGAGAAATTGTACATGAATATATCATGAACAAAAGAGACCAACTATTTATAGTGACAGGAGAATTTCTTAAAACCTTGAGATTAAAACAAAACAATTTTCCTCAAAAAAAAATAATAAAAGAGAAAAGAATATCACTAACATGAGTAGAGAGTGCGTTAGCGCTGTCACGACTTACGACCGAACTCGAATTCCTAGTTCCTACTACATGCCATCATCCCCGGTAAAACGCATGTTGTAGGAAAGCTTCTTGCCATCAGGAGGGCACTACTCGATGTTGCCTTTGGCTTCGTACTCCTTGAGACGCTCAGCTGAATGCTTCCTGAAATGCTCGACCATCTCACGCATGGCGTCATTGAAGGCCTTAGACCAACTCCAGCAGGGCCCCTAGATGAGCCTCTACATGGGATCTAGGGGCTTGAGATTAAAAAATCAACTCTAGCAGGGCCCCTAGATGAGCCCCAGAGCTATTGGGTCGCTACATTTCGCTCCTAGGTCGCCAGATCTGGCGAACCGCTACGGGGTCGCTAGACGCGGGGCCCACCAGCCGCTCGCTCGCGCGCACGTCCGTCCCCTCTCCCGCGCGATGCTGAATCACCACCCACCCCGCCGCCCCTCGTCTCCCTCGACGAGTTGGACGACGACGGGGAGCTGCACGACGGTGCCCGCGACGGGGAGCTGCACCGGGGAGTTGCCGGGCCACCACGCCTCGTCCGCCCTCCTCCGGATCCGGCCTGCTTTGTCACTTCCGGCGAGGAATCGACTTCGCGCCGTCACGCCTGCACCAGCCCGTCTCCATGGACACGCCCTGCCTGCGCGCGCGTGGCCCACAGCCGCGCGACACCTGCTCGCCGTCGATTGCGCCCAGGACGCGCCGCCATGGAGATTCGCCGCGCCCCAGGCCTGGTGATGCCTCCACGAGCTCCCGCCGCCGCCGCCTCATATCCGCCTCAAAGCCATGGCCGCCGCCGCCTCAAATCCACCATGGTCGCCGGCGAGCTCCGCGCATCAGGGGGCGCCAGGGAGCTTCGCGCGCCTTGCCCCCCTCTCTGCCCTAGCCACCGCCGCACCGTGCCGAGCGCCAGAGTGCATTGCCCAGCCCTCCGGCTCCACCCCTCCTCGACGGGGAGCCGCCTCCACGCCTTGCCCGCGATGGCCTGCCTCCATGCCATGGCCGAGGTGCAGCCGCTCCCGGGCCCGGCCTCGCCGCACCGAATCCCATGGCGGCTCGCGCCCGCCATCGACTCAAATCGAGCGCCAAGGAGCCTTGGCGAGCTCCGCCGCCGTTGATTCGTCTGAGCTCCGCCGCCGTCGATTCGTCCACGCCGCCCTCCTACCTCGCCGAGGTGGCTCCATGGCGGGTCACCGTGGAGGCCGCGTGAGGGGAGCCAGCGCCGTCGTCGTCCGCGTAGAGGAAGAGGACGGGAGGGGGAAAAGGGGGGAGAAAGGATAAGACACTGACAAGTGGAACCCACAGATGTAGGGGCTTGGATGTAGGAGGTGTTGCTGGAGTTAGAAGCAAAATGTAGGGGCTCAATTGTAGGGGCCAGCCCCTAGATGGCATGTAGGGGCCCTGATTTAGAGGCTTCTGCTGGAGTTGCTCTTAGCCCCCTCGGGTCCCCCTGGCCACAAGTGCGGTAACGCCCTCTCCTCCGGGATGTATCAGCTCTCGAAGTCCGTCTCCATTTTTTTTTTAGAAAAGGGAATATGCATTAATATTCCAGCCTCTGTATCGATTGATACATGTAGCTGTCCATTATTACAACTATAATAAAAGTCATTTCAAAAAATACGAACGATAATGCTAAAAAGTTCTCCATATCAAAAACTTCAATCTGGAGCAATTCTATTACTAAAACTCCAACCATTTCTTGCAAACACCTCCATTACTGTGGTCTCAAGTGCACGACAGCCCCAAGCCATATGGGGTCGCTCCTCCTCCCTTTCCAGCATAGTCCAGAAACGAATCCAATATGTCCCTCTGAAGATCACCTGCATTGGAGTAACGGCTTGTGCATTGTTAAAAACCACATCATTTCTACATAACCAGATTGCCCATAAAAGAGTACATGTTCCAACTAAAATTTTGTACATGAGCTTCTTATCCACCCCCATAAGCCAATTACCAAAAATATGTTGCATGTCTGTAGGCGGTGAGATATTGAAAGAAACTTGTACAATTCTCCAAATTAATCTAGCGCTTTGACAATCAAAGAAAAGGTGTTGAATTGATTCATTTAAGTTACACGAACAACATTTCACACTACCTTTCCATCGTCTTTTCGCTAAATTATCCTTTGTTAGAACTACTCCTTTTAACAGATACCAAATAAAGATCTTTATTTTTACGGGCAACTTTAGCTTCCACATTAAATGCTTACGTGGTACAACATTAGGCATAGCAAGCGCTCTGTACGTAGAACGAACAGTAAATTTGCCATTTTGTTGAAAAGACGACCAAAATAAGTCTTTCTGATCCGTGAGTTGGATATTTGAAACTGTAGCTACTAGCTGCTGCCATGCTAACAAGTTAATACCCACCAAAGATCGCCTGAAAGCCACATTTAGAGGATTACTTCTCAACACTGTTGCTACCGTCGCACTTTTCTTTCTAACTATATTATACAAATTGGGATAAAGCTCTTTAAACGTAGTGTTATTAAACCACACATCTTCCCAGAATCTAACCTGAGTACCATCACCTAGGTTGAACTTACCCATTCTCAAAAAGTCATTTTTAACCTTCATAAGGCCAGACCAAAAGTGAGAATCCCCGGGCATATGTTCAACTTGTGTGATAGTTTTATTTCTCATGTATTTATTTCTTAAAATTTGTTGCCAAATCCCATCTTCATTTATCAACTTAAACAACCATTTACTAAGCATACATTTGTTCTTTAGGTTCAAATCTAGAATTCCTAGACCTCCTTGATCTTTTGGTGTACAAAGAATTCCCCATCTAGCCAGCCTATATTTCTTTTTATGCCCATCACTTTGCCAAAAGAACCTAGACCTGTAATAGTCTAACTTCTTAAGAATCTCTCTTGGGATTTCAGAGAAAGATAGCATAAAAATAGATAGGTTACTAAGGACTGAATTAATAAGCATCAAACGACCTCCTACAGAAAGCATTTTTCCTTTCCACCCACTAAGCTTCTTTTGAAACCTTTCTTCTACTTCTTTCCAATCTGAGTTTCTGAGTTTCCTATGATGCATCGAGATACCAAGATAACGAAAAGGATACGAACCCATATCACATCCAAAAATTTGTGAGTATTCGTTTTCCAAATCTTTAGGTGCACCATAACAAAACATCTCATTCTTATGAAAATTGATCTTAAGGCTAGATAACTGCTCAAATGCGCATAGCAAAAGCTTCATATTCTTAGCCTCCTCAAGATCATTTTCCATGAAAATGATTGTATCGTCTGCATACTGTAGAATAGAAAGGCCATCGTCTACCAAGTGTGGAACAACACCTCTAATTTGTCCATTGTTCTTTGCTCTCGCAATAAGAATGGTCAACATATCAACTATTATGTTAAACAATAAAGGTGAAAGTGGGTCGCCTTGTCTAACACCTTTTCTGGTTTGGAAATAATGACTCACATCATCATTAACTTTAATTCCTACACTACCTTTGGAGGTTACTTGTTCAATCCATGAGCACCACAAAGGAGAGAAGCCCTTCATTCTCAACACTTGTTGTAGAAAGGGCCATTTCATCTTGTCATATGCTTTTTCGAAATCAAGCTTCAATATTACTCCACTTTTCTTTTTTCTATGTAACTCATGCAAAGTTTCATGTAAAACTACTACTCCTTCTAAGATATATCTACCCGGTAAAAAAACAGTCTGTGAAGGTCTTATTACCTTTTGAGCTACTACATTTATTCTATTAGTGAGAACCTTAGTAAAAATTTTGAAGCTAACATTAAGAAGGCAAATAGGTCTATACTGCTGAATTCTAGTTGCTTCCGCCTTCTTAGGTAGAAGAGTAATTACCCCAAAATTGAGACTATGAAGCGGTAAGTTTCCTCTATGGAATTCATTGAAAAGCTCCAAAAGATCAGACTTAATGACCTCCCAAAATTCCTGATAGAATTCAGCAGGGAAGACGTCTGGTCCTGGTGCTTTATTATGTTCCATTTGAAAAATAGCTTCTTTAATCTCATTTTCCGTAAAACTACTCACAAGTAACTCATTTTCTATATCCGAGACTTGAGGGATATCCTCCGTAGTCGCCTCATCTAAAGTGAAGTGGTTACTTTCGGGGGCTCCAAAAAAACCTTTATAATAATTACTAATGTATGTTTTCAGATTCTCGTCACCGACTACAACTCCTTCATCTTGTTCTAACTGATAAATCCTAGTTTTTCTATGTCTACCATTAGCCACCAGTTGGAAATACTTAGTATTGTCATCACCTTTTAATAACTTAGTTGCTTTGGAACGCTGAAACCAATACAGTTCTTCCTCTCTAAGCAACTTTGTTAATTCGGTAGAAAGACTGTGTTTGAAATCCAACTCTTGAGGTGACAGTACCGAACATTCCGCTTTTCTATCTAAAACGTCTAACTGCTCATAAAGAAACCGCTTCTTATTTCTATTTACACCAACTAAATTTTTTGCCCAACCTTTTAAGTATCTACGAAGAGTTCTAATTTTATTCTGCCACCTTTGCATAGGTGAGCTCCCTCTATTTTCTTTCCGCCAGACTTTTGTCACCATATCATGAAACCCATCTCTGGTAAGCCATCCTAATTCGAATCTGAATAAAGGATTGTTACCTCTGTGAGATGCATTTCCAGTATTTAGTAACAGTGGTGTATGGTCAGAAATATCCCTAGTAAGAGCTTCAACAGTTGACAAAGGAAATTTTTGTTCCCAATCCATACTAACCAAGATACGATCTAGCTTTTCGAAAGTAGGAACAACAGCAGAGCTAGCCCATGTAAATTTCCGACCCGACAGTTCTAACTCTCTTAAATTAAGCGACTCTATACATGCATTGAACAAAAGAGGCCATCTACTATCATATCTATCATTATTCTTCTCTGTCGGGTTTCTAATAATATTAAAATCCCCGCCTACCATTAAAGGAAGAATTTCCGTGCTACAACTATTAACAAATTCAGCGAGGAAGCGATCCTTATGTTCAGGTTGAGCTGCTCCATAAACAGCCATTAAAACCCAACGGAATCCATCGCATTTGTTTTTAAGGTGAAATTTAACAAAAAAACTCTCCTACAAAATAATTCTCAACATTAAAGACAGCTAAATTAACACCTAGTAAAATACCTCCTGATCTACCTTTTGGCGGAATCCAGTGCCAAAAAAATTCTCTACCACCACAGAAGTTGTTTAGACTCTCGTCCGAGAAACTACTTTTATGTGTTTCGAGTATGGCAATAAAATCTAGATTCTTCTCCACCGATACATCGAATAAAAAGTTATGTTTAGCCAAGTCTCGAAGACCTCTGCTATTCCAAAAAATACCTTTCATTTAGAAAACTATTTTTTTCTTGGATGCTGAACCCCTACGAGACGGCTGAACCTTAACATTCTTTTTCCTACCATTTTTATGCAAAGCTGACACGCTACAAGAGTCAACATTGTCGTCCTCCATTAGTTCCTCTGTTAAATCACCGCACAGGTGACCAAGAACCAAATGGTCAATTTCATTGTCAGACTCGTCTACATCTAATTGACTATCATTATCAGCTTTGGAACAGGGTAATTTAAATCTATTCTTTTCTATTTCTCTAACAAGCAAGACAGATGACTGAACAGAATTAATCTCATTTCCGACTGAGATACCTATGTTCTTTATGTTATCTGTGATATGCTTATTAGAAAAAGAAAGGAAAGAATTCTGATAAGAATTACCTTCAGGTTCCTCTAGATTCCTTATTGCTGTAAGACGGGACGCACGATCCACCGAGTGTTCGTCCACCGAATGTTGCCTCCTTGTGCTGCGTCTCAGAGTTCATGGAGAAGACTTTTCAGATTGGGAGCGAGGCGGTGGTGAAGCCACCGGCAACGTCGCCCCAACCAAGTCCTTTGACTCCGTTTCCAAGATGCGCTTCTCTTTCTCCTTTAGCTCTGACAGCGCCTTTTCCAGTAAAGGCCCGAGAGCCACAGGAAGGCCCTTCGTCGACAAAGCCGTCGTCTGGGCGGGAGCTGCCAGTGGAGCCGAATCCACTTGCAACCCCACCGTGTCTTGATTCACGGCGGCACACGGAGGTGCTGGCAGTCCCGCGCCAAGCACCTCTTGTCCGCACTCCTCAACAATAGCTGCTGCTGCTTCCGGCACTTGTGGTGCCGAGATCACATTACTTGCGTCCACTTGTTTTTCCTCCTACACCGAGATGTCATTGACCATAACAGCATCCATCTGATGTCCCTCCTGTACACCTAGATCAAGCATTTTTTGTGTTGCCACCTGCGGCTACCATACCCTGCTTCTTTTCTTGTGACATGAAAGCACCATCTGTACTGATCGGCCTGACAAGATGTTGTGTTTTAAACTGCATATACACACCATCTCCGGTCCAGTCTTCATCTAGCAAGTCATCCTCGTCCAGATCCTCTACCATCCCATCCTGTACTGATGTATTTTCAGTTGAACCTCCCGTCGATTGTGGTTCTTTAGACTTGGTGTTGGAAGGTTCACCATTTTTCTTTGGTTTCTTGTGATTATCCTTCCTTTCCTTGTCATTACCCTGATCCCCATCCTCATCCTCATGATCTGTATTCATCGGCTGAGGTGGGATATCCATATTTGATTCGGGCTCAATCTCAAACTTAAGCTCAAAGAATCTGTTGCCAATCACACAATCCATCTTATTAGGAACACGTCTAGGATTTAGCACTGCTACTTTAAATCTCCCAAAGCTGTTTCTTCTCGTTGTTATCATATCAACCCGTTGGGTAGCCCCTAGCATAGTACCAACAGCCCAAATTACCTCATAAGACCGCAGTACTTTTGGGAGATTTGTCACCCGCATCCATATCATGGGAAGCTCATACCCGAAGTCTTCTTCCTCCTCAAACTCTTCGAATAACAGCAGCATACCATTTTTAAGATCCGCTGATCCGAAATTGATAGTGCGCCTTAAATCAGCTTTTGAAGGGAAGGTAACTACCCACGCATTAGAAGCATGCATCTGAACATCCCAATCAAAATTCTCCTGTACTAGTCTCTTTAGGTGTCCGACCAGAGCTTCCTCTGTAAGGTCACCACCCTGAACTTTGATTAAAGCAGTTTTGCCGTCTTTCTTAGTCATTGGGATTGGACCATGCGGGATATGATAGAAACCGAGGTCATCAACAGCATATCCAACAGCAAAAGCATGAGGTCGTGGTCGTTTCCTTTGAGGACACTTGGCTGCAACGTGTTCTTCGCTCTCACAAATGACACAAAAAAGTTCAGAGTTGCACTCTTTGGTGCTATGCCCAGTAGTGCGGCATTTGAAACACCACTTTTCTTTCTCCTTCTTTTTTCCGTTTTCAGTTTCCTTATTTTCTAAAACCTTTGTCTCACTCATCACAGCATCACCCAGTGTTACAGTTTCATGCAGACCACCTGGAGCTTTGGTACCCGAAGCACTCTGTCCTACATCACCGAAATGAACAGGCGCAGGACCCTTATTGCTTATAGCTGGTTTTGTTGACTTGTTTAGCTCTGCGTGACCCTGTGCAGATTGAGATGAAGCGGATGCATTGGCCAGTTTCGGAACAGCATTTGTATTTATCCCTGTCGTACCTATACCAGTTGCAGCACCTGGAGCTTGATGATGGGTTTGAGTGCCATCTCCTCTCCCTCCCGGCCTGAAACCAGTACCATGCTGACCTAACTGACCTCTTCCATTGCTACTCCTGCCGCTACCTCTTTCTCTGCTTCGACCACGCTGCCTTGGATAGCCACGGCCAGCATCATTTGATCCACCATACCCCGGATTAAAACCCCTCCCAGCAGCATTAGCACCATACTCAAAACTCTGATTACTTTCTAGAAAACTTTGATTCTGAATGAAATTATTACCATGTGGACCTGGCGGTGGCCCTTGTGGCATGAAATCTCCACTTGGTGCACCATGAGGCATCTGCAGATTAGCACCCTGAGCCTGCGCTTGGTTGAAACCAGGACCCTGATTGCCAGGTCCAAAATTTCCCCAATTCTGGCCACCTCCGATCTGCCTCTGTCCTGCACCCATATGGCCCTGCCCACCATTGCCCCAGCCGCCGTGTTGATTGAAAGGACCTCGACCATCACCCTGGAAGCCATGATGATAGCCACCTGCATTGGGACCCTGAAAACTGCCACCATTGCCTCCATGAAAACCACCGTGATTTCCATTCGGGAAACCTCCATGATGTCCACCACCACCATGCATACCACCACCACCTTCCATGATAGCAGCACCTCGACGCAGCACCGATGCGTAGGAAGGGCGATCAGTTAGGGTTTGTGTAGTCTGACGGCGGCGAAATTCCAAAGGCAGCGAGCCTCTTCGTGAGAGAAGATGACCAACACCGGATCTTAGATGGACTCTGATCCAAGTCGGACCCGATTTTAGCCAGACACCTCTTCTCGGCCCACTTTCATTCCGGCCCAGCAGTGCTTTCGGATCTGAATTTGAAATTTGAAACCTTTCCTTTACCCCTGAACACTGCCGGGGATCGCCGGAGTTTCTGCCCTCTTTGATCGGACAAACACCTAGAGTTAGTGGAGGTGAAATCCTTGGATGAGGCAACGGACCTTTCCAAGATCCACATGGGCTGTGTTGATTGATGAACAGAGCTTGAACGATCTTCCTAGCAGTAGCAGCGGGTCTATCCAGAGATGCCGGAGTTGACAACGCGACTGCCTTTTCTGTTATAACCGGATCATCCAGCAGCTCCAGCGACTCATCGATCTCGGCCTGTGTCAAACCTGCCTCCCTTGCCTTACGAACCATGGACGCTGTCGACGGCGACGAAGGCTTCGATGCAGATTTAGCCAGAGTGTCGTCGCCATTGCTCCAGAAACGAGTAGCATCATCCTTAGGCCGTAGCCCAGATAAAGGATCAGCCGTACCTCGTAAGAGCTCTGTTGGCGTTGACCACTCGACCTCCTCTTCAGAAGCTGGATCGTCGTCGTCGACCTGGACCTCCGCATCCTTGCCGTCCCCTTGCTCTTCTCCAGCCACGAAGTCCGTCTCCATGACGTACTTACATATGTCTACCTTCTGCTCCTCCGACATCCGCGGTGCTGGCACACGGCGTCCTTGCGCTCTCCTGCTCCATCGGCTTGTCGAGCTCCAGCCTTGATGAGCAGCTGCAACTTGTGACGACCTCTTGAATCTTGATCGGTTTTGAGCGGTAGGGCAGGCTTGTGCTGATCGAGATCATGGACCACGCTCCTAACCTCCTAGTTATATAGCACTGAAATCCTATCAAGGCTGGGAAAGCATGCACGACTCGGATACGCACATCTATCCACCGCCTTATACCCTACACCGTCCACGCAAACCGCCTCTGCAGCCGGCTCCGAAACCGAAGATGATTTCGGCACCGATTTCGCACGAACCGGAACGGCCGTGTAACGAATCGAAGCGAAGCGACCGCAGCAGCACACGCCGCGACGTCTTCCTCGCGAGCCCGGTCAGCACAAGCTAACGCGGGCGATGCCAGATGGGGAGACAGCACCAGGCCGCCAGCGCCAACGACAGAGATAGGGAGTTCATTTCTTTCTTCTTTTTTTTTTTGCAAGCCATATTGTTGTTCATTTCGTGAGCGCTAACACAGGGAAGCCGCATCCACAACAAATACCCTGTTCTTTCTTTTCATATAACAAAAGGGGAACAAAATACACACGAGTGTACAAAAACATTTTAGCCAGCACGTACAGAGGAGGCAATTTAAGCAAAACACAACGTCGACGATAAACACTACTTAACGATACTGTTCCGTTCAGAACACACATAATCATGGCTACTTGCGCCACCATTTCTACATATTACCGATCGCCACGTCTACAACGTCGAGCACCGACGACATGGCCCCTCCGGTCGACATCAAATCCGCCACTCTGAAGCCAAAGACGCCGATCCTGAGACCAACCATGATAGCGCGGCGGGTTCTGCCACGCCTTCTCCCTCTCTCAGCCAGCAGGGTCGTGCACCGCGGGTGCACGCCGTAGTTGCATGGCTGGCAGAGGTACATGTATCTCCCCGCGTGGGAGCTTTCGTTGCAGACGGCGCAACGCCAGCTAGATCCCAGGAGGGTAAGAGTGAAGTCGTGCTCCTTGTGCTTGTCGAAGGTGGCGGACAGAGGGAGCCCTTGGTAGCACGCCTCGTGGATGTTGAAGTCGCACTCTTCACAGCGGTAGCCTGCGCCGGTGACAATACACTCGCACGCGGCGCAGGAACAGGTCGACGCCTCGCTATAGCTGTAGCTTGCTACTAAGTGCTGTGGGTGATAGAAGTGGCACACGATTCTAGCATTAGCATCAGCTGCCATTCCTCCGGACTCTGCGTGGTTAGCTCGCTCTACTAGCTTTGTGTGCTTTTTGGGTTTGTCTTCTGTCGTCTGTAGATGCATGATTGTCCCTGAATATATAGAAGAGGTCTCAAGCCGCGTCGATTTTTTTTTTTTATGGGTGCACATAACAACCTAAACAATTACCATGTGCAACCTACTTTCAAATGGAATATACTTCCTACATATAGTATTCGTCGACTTTGGTGCTCAGCCCTTGCAAATTGCAAACCAAATTAAACTAACTACCACTTGGATTGCAAACAGTACTCACTATAACAAAAGCAGCCTGTAGAGACGGTCCAAAAAGCACTCTAGCGGCGGGGGCGGCAACCCGCCGCTGTTCTTGTGTCGCTACAAAAAAAAGTTTGTAGCGGCGGGTTCCCCACACCCGCCGCTGAACATGTCTCTGTGCCGGCGGTCCGAACAATCGACCGCCGCTACAAAGAAATCCACAAAATAAAAAAAACACGGATCCGCCTGCCGCCGCCCAATCCGCGCGGCTGCCGTCGTGCTCAGCCCCATCCCGTCGCCGTCGTGCTCGGAGTGAGACCAGCAGACGAAGGGGCTGCGAGGAGGCCAGGGTCGCAGAGGGAGGCGGGAAGAGGCCGGGATCCACCCACCCCAGCCGGCAAGGAGCCAGCGGACGAGCTCGGCGAGGAGTAAGAGGCCCGGCTGCTCGGCGATGAGGACGGTGCATAGATCTTGTGGTACATGTTCACCACTCGGCGCCGCCGCCGGCTCCACCAGATCTAGGCTGGGGAGGGCGCCACGCCGCCGTGGGGGGAGAGGAGGGTGGATCTAGGTGCCCGTCGCGCCCGCTCTCGCACTGGCACCGCCGTCGAGGTGCCCGCCACGCCGCTTGTCGCTGTAGATCGAGGAAGAAGATGACATGCCGCCGCCGTCGCCGTTGCCGCTGTAGATCGAGGAAGAAGAGGACAGGACCGCACGTGGAAGCCGCTCCCCCGCATCGACGTAGGCCGGGGCGCGCCGCCTCCTGAAGCCTCCGCGGATGTCGCCCACGACGCAGCAATCCACAAGGTCCATGGCCGCCAGCGCGTCGATGTCGACCACGACGCAGCAGTCCGCCGCCGGGAAGCTCCGTGCTCGCTTCCACACCAGTCTCCGACGCAGCTTGCAGGTCCAATTGTAGACGAGGGAAGGAAGAGCGGTTGGGAAGGGGAAGTGAGAGAGGAAGAGCTGTCGCGCTAGAGGGAGAGGAGGCGAAGGAGGCGGGGTGGAGCGTCTGGCGAGCGAGAGCGGCGGCTGCGGAGGGATAGGGTTTCGGGTTTGGTGGATTTTATACCGGAGGTGCTAGTTTGGTGGGCTAGGCTGTGAAAAGCTGGGTTGGTTTGCGGTAGGGGCGGGCCGTGTTGTGGGCCGCCGCTACAAATGCCTGTAGCGGCGGTTCGCTTTATGGGCCGCCGGTAACTATATTTGTAGTGGCGGGCGGGTTTTTGGGCCGTCGCTACAAAGGGAAACACAGCTGTAGCGGCGGGGAATTTTCAGGCCGTCGCTATATTAAATTGGACTGTGTCGCTACTGGTCGTTTTTGTGATAGTGACTTGTTCAACCTCTGCATGCACAAGCATCCCATCTTACGATATTTTATCATTTTACTACTGCTCGATGATGGGGTGTTATGGTGAGGACGAGTTGACGACTCAGTCAAATGTAGGTAACGCTGACTATGGTCACGAGTGGCACTAGGTATGGCATTGTCTTTACTCAGCTTAATTTTAGTAATTTGTGACTCCATCCAAAACGTACGTAAAACACCGACTCCGTCAAACGTAGGTGACGCCCTATGGCGATTCACTAACAACCTGGCTTGTGAGAGGAGGTCACCACAAAATAAATTGCAGGTCAACATGCCGACTTGCATAACTAGTGACAAAATAATTATCACAGGTTCAACAAGGAGAAAAAGTATTACTCCAATTTCTATGTCCTTGTCTTAGGAGAAGGAGCAATAATTAGTATAGTTTTTGCTCAAATAGCAAGAAAAATCATAAGAAGTTGATTTCTTTCTCAAATTGGAGAATCATTCGCACACAAGCTTCACGCCAAATAATTTGTGGCAATCATATATAAAAATCTGAAGTGTGAACCATCAACTAATTTGAACCATAATTTTTTTAGAAGAGATCATGGTTTTACGTATAACTATAGACGTAGAACTATGTGACCGTGTAATCTGCACAACCTTAGTGCAGATGAGAGAGAGAGAGAGAGAGAGAGATCCTATAAGTGAATTTCCACTGAATTTCACCCTTGGTAGCACATCTCTTGCAAGGTTATAGCGATTCCCTCGCGGTGGAAGCTCTGTGCTGCCATGTCCCATGGTTAGAGCAAAAAGACATGCTAAATAAAGAGACATTTAGCTACACAATCCTGATCACGAATACTAGGTATATAGTCAGTGTTTTAAAAAGCGGAGGAACTAAGCAGGCGGTTGAGCACCGCCAGCGCCTAGGGGACGCTTAAGCGGTGCTAGGCGTTGTACTTTTAGCGAATAAATATAAAAAATAAAAAAGTGAAAACATGCATATCGACACATATTTGTTAGGAAAATAGAGAAAAACGTTTAATTAATAGCCTAGTTGAAAGCGAAGCGGTGAAGCACTGCGTCTAGCGCCTAGGCGGTGGCTTTTTTAAACACTGTTAATATAGTATTAGAGATTCGATGGCACATATCACTTATAGTGGAGCCTGTTACCACCAGTGGAACAAGGGCAATATTAAAAATAAAAAAGAATAGCATACTAGTAACTTGTTTATTTAAAGGTGTGCCCCACATATGACCTTAATGCCCTCATGTGCAAATATATATACACAAAATGAACAATATATATTTCACAAATGTATTCTGTATCTGTAGATATCCTAGCAGCCGTGGATGTTCTAGCAACAAAAATATAAGAGTAGATGACCTTGTGCATCGTTGCCAAAAGCCAACGCAAAGTATGAAGATGTGATGTCATGCACGCAGGCAGTACGCACTAGCAGAGAGAGGGGCGAGTAGCCGCCCCCCCCCCCCCCCAACGTAGATAGTGTTGATAGCTTTTATAGACTATAATAATTGTTACTGCCACATGTGGCGGTAGTGCTGAAAATCCTAGCGCAACTAATGATCAAGCTATTATTAACTTTTATATCTAGCCGCTCCCTCAAGAGTTAAATTCAAGTTAACATGGTGTAAAAGTAGACAACTAATATTCATTTCTACCGTAGGTCATACATTTTTGTACTTTTAATCTATATATGCGTGCTCTCAGTGGCGGAGCTAGGAATTTTACATAGAGGGGGGCGGCCAAACACGATCAATATAAAGTAATATAGATTGCCAACAACGATAAGTAGGCTGACTACAATTTCTCACTATTTAAAGGAAATGGTATAAAATGCTTGGGTGAAACCTTTTCATACTATCATTACCCTTCAATAATTAATCCAACTTGTAAATTAGCAACGGCAGGGCCTAAGAACTATCGAACTGAATTTAACCAAGAACTACAACAATTCACGAAGTCTTACCTTGCCTAAAAATGTTGTTGTCACTGAGTAGCAGGAGTGCAGAGCTATACAGAACAAACTGTGCTCGACTGATCGCTGTGTGTTCCTCAGCTCGCCATCGTGGACAGCGTAATCGCGTGTCAGGCTACCGGCGTGGTGCGGCCGTGCGCTGGGTGCGTGTAGTTTCGAAGCTGGGCACACGGTGTGGCGGCGGCAGCCACTACGGGAAACCCGACGTTTGCCGAGTGTCGTATTCTTTACCGAGTGTTTTTTCTCGGACACTCGGCAAATAAGGTATTTGCCGAGAGTTTAAAAAAACACTCGGCAAAGAAATCTTTGCCGAGTGCTAAAAAAAAACACTCGGCAAAAAGGTGTTTGCCGAGTGTTTTTTAGGCACTCGGCAAAGTTTAAAACTTTGCCGAGTGTCTCATCATGACACTCGGCAAAGATGCCTCTTTGCCGAGTGTTTTATTGTACACTCGGCAAAGATGCCCCTTTGCCGAGTGTTTTTCCTATTACATTCGGCAAATAAATTTTCAATTAATTT
Organism: Eragrostis curvula; assembly: GCA_007726485.1. NCBI lineage: Eukaryota > Viridiplantae > Streptophyta > Magnoliopsida > Poales > Poaceae > Eragrostis > Eragrostis curvula. The sequence goes on from CM017442.1 coordinate 7,615,060, forward strand.
TTTGATGCACTACATTAATTCAAATCAAAAAGTTTTGAACTACAAAGTTGTATGACTTCTCAAGATGTACAGTTTTTATTTTGGTCATTTTTCATTTGACAAAGCGCTAATAAATTTGTTTACAACATCAACATCTCCTATATAGTTTCATAAAACTAGAAGAGAGATATATAAAATTTGTGAACAATGTTACTATCACTATGTCGAATGAATAAATGACCAAAATAAAAGTTGTAGATCCTCATAAGTTATGAAACTTTGTAGTTTAACACTTTTTAATTTGAATCAATTTTGCTAAAGAAATATAGGTTTGAATTTTCTTAAGTTTGAATTTTAAATTTTTTGAAAGACTTTAGATGGAGAAACGACCAAAATGAAAGTTGTAGAACTCTAAAAGTTATGAAATTTTGTAGTTGACAACTTTATTATTTGAATTCATCTTGTCAACGGAAACTTAGTTTAAAAGAGTTCAAATTTGAAATTCAAATTTTGTAAACGACCTCAGATGACAAAATGACTAACATGAAAGATGTAGATCTCGAAAAGTTAAGAAAGTTTGTAGTTGATAACGTTTTCATTTGAATTCGTTTAGATCTTCAAATAATCACTTGATACTCGATTTAGTATAATATGTGTAGAATCAAAATGGAAGATGAATACATGTGATGCTTTGGTGTACTGGTAAGGAGAGTCTTGTGTGAAGGGAAGGTCATGGGTTCGAATCCCGCCGGATGCATAGAGTGCAAAAAATACCGCGACTTGCAAACTTGATGGCTTGTGACTTGGGTTAGTCGGTGGAGACCTCACCTCATTAAAAAAATATTTTTGCTATTTTTTCGATTCATATTTTGCCGAGTGTTTTTCTTTACCGAGTCTAAAATGGCACCCTTTGCCGAGTGCTATAATGGCTTTACCGAGTGCATCTAGCACTCGGCAAACTACAAATTTCCCGTAGTGAGCGAAGGGTTTGGCTAATGCAAGCAATTAAATTACCGTGATTACCGTCATCCATGTGAATACACGGGGAAGGCCGTAGGCAATATAAGATGGTAGCCTGATAGGACCGTAGGAGTAGGCCTGAAGCAGCACGTATTAGAGCAAGGATTATGGACACGCCGGCTGCCGGCGAAGAGAAACGCCAGGTCACTCATGTGGAAAGAGTTTTGATGGCGGGCCCCACAGTAGTTAATGACCTTTTTACTTCAGCAGCACCTTTGAACGAATGGGAATTGAGGCAGCGGTGGTGGTGGCCCCACCAGGACGCATGCGCCGGCAGAAGGCGGGCGTTTCACCACTCGCCCGCTTTAATCTCTCCCTCGTCAGATTTTGATGAGGTGTTATTGCATTTAGCCGGCTAAGTCACTCTCATTATACTTGCTCTTAGCTAAATAAGAGGCAGGTAAAGCCCATGCACCCATTAATTATTTTCTCAATCGGTGTTGGCCCATCTTTGCATAAGTAAAATGCGTGCATTTCCTAACATGACATCATTCCACGTCAGCTAGAGAAATTTTACCCGTCAGAGTAAAAAGAAACGGTAACGATAGTGTCACATCTCCTCTACTAACGGTAAAAATCTGGATAGTTCCAAGCCTTTCAGCGACGCTTTCCGCATCGACGAAACCAAAATCAACTCTGCTCTCTTCCTGTTGCTACCCTACGGCTGCGAGTTTGCGACGCCTTGCCCCCGGCCGCCACCTCTGCCACCCTCGACACCCAAACCCAACTCCAGCAGCAAGCCATGCCTGCACGCGCTGCCCCGCCTCCTCGCCGACTCCAGATCGGCCTCGCCTGTCGAGATGCGCGTCACCCGGGCACAACTCATTGCCAAGTAACTAGGGAGACAGCCCGCGCATTTGCGCGGCTAGTATTATCAATCCAAATATATGGTGGAGCATATTGAATTTCTAGTTTATTTACTGTTGTCTCATAATTTTTTTTCAATTTCAAATTCCTTTCTTTGACTATAGGATTGGTTTTCTTGAATATAGGATTTTTTTCCTGTGCGTTCAACGAAAAACTACAATCTTATTTTCACCTCAACTATAATTCTGACACTTTTCTCTACTGTTCTTAGTTTCAGGAACACCACAATACTTTTTTATGCAAAAGGCAATATATGATAAGTTAAGTTTCAATTTAGTGAGTTGGCCAACATACTTTACTTAATTATTAAATAAAAATATTATTGCCAACTCTGGGAACTCTACGCCGTTTCTTTATTCTATTTTCTCTATGGTGAATGGGAGGTATAAATGTATTTTATAATAGGTATATCAGTGTGGAGTAACATAAAAGAAGTACATAGAGAAAATAAAACAAACTATCGTTGTTTATTTGCCATTGTTTCCTGGGCTGAGTATAAACATGATTCAACTAGTTGTTTGACATTCAGTTGTTTCTTCAACTATTCTAGCAAGCTTCTAACTCAAACGGGTAGAATATCAAAAAAAATGGTGGAAGAATCAGATGTATGTGGGACTGGTTTACCTAAGTACTTCCCCAAGCTGATTTGTTGCAAGAGAAGAAATCGTCTGCTCAAATTAACTTGCCTCTTTCGAAAATACTACACCTGCATATGCATCACCCAATGATGCATACATCATACTTTGAACGTCGCTACTTGCTCAATTGAAAACCGTTAGATAATCTCTGAAGTCACACCGAGAACAACTTCACCATGGCAACAGCAGTACAGAACTCCCAATCAAGAAGACCTATGCCGCAGACTTGGTTGCCCAGGATCGCGTCGCCTGGCTGCCGCTTGTGTATGAGCAAATTTGCCGCCCTTGCTAAGACGCCGCGCCGGCGAAAGCGAGACTTCTTTGTTGCCGCAGATTAAGGGCCTGTTTGGCAGGGCTTCGGATTCTATAAAAAACAGATTCTGTACTGGATTTTGACCCAAAACAGATTCTTTGGATTCTTCTGGATTCTCTGTCAAAACAGATTCTCCACTTAGGCCGTTTGGCAAAACAGATTCTCCTGATATTTTCTGAATTGGATTATATATGTCAAATAAATGCAGTGCCTCTAATATAAAAGCTTCGGTTTGTCTACACCTTGTGTACCATATTGAAATGAAAATAAGTGTAGCAAAAAAATTAAATATAAAAGGTCACAAAAAATGAAACAAAAGTTCGCAAAATATAGTCAAGTGTGGTCTACTTTCAAATGTCTCATCGCAACAATCGCAACGGTGTAATCGGTTCGCAATTCGGACATTTGGTTTGTAGTCTACGGATTTTTTAACAAGAAAACATGGTTTTAAACGTTGGTGGGCCCGGCAGTGTCACATCGCAAATTTTAAAATTGATTAATGAAATCATCTCCGCCAAATTTTGTAGCTTTTTAGGACTCAATTTAGAATTTTTGAAAATAAAAGTCCAATTATACTAGCTCAAGAATATAGAAAAATGGGAATTTTCAATAGGAAATTAAAAATGGAACTTGAGAACATGTTTGCTAGCTGTCAGATTTGAATCTGTGAATTTATTCGAATTTGTTTGAGCCGATTTGGAGTTGATTTGGAATTTGTTTGAATTTCTCGAGTTTGGAAAAGTTTAAATCTTTTCTCCTCCTTTCCCCGCTCGTGGGCCAAATCTGGCCAGCCCACCAGCCTTTTCTCTCTTGCTGGGCCGCGCCTCCTCTCCCTTTTCTTCTCGGCCCGGCTGCAACCCAGTCCGGCCCGGCCTCAGCCCAACCTGGCCCGCACGGACGCCATCGTCTTCCCCGACGACGCGCCGTTGACTCCCGCCGCCGCGTGGCTCCGCGCCGCCCCCCACCGCGCCACGCCTCGCTGCGTTGTCTCCCAGACGTCGCCGCTGCAGCGCCATAGCGCCACGAGCTGCCCACGCGTCACTGCCTCCATGCCCTGGACCCGCGCACTGCCTCGCCGCTTTGCTCGTCAACGCGCCGCCGCTCATGTTCACACCAAGGACGGTCTCCGGCTGCGCGTGAATGACTCCGCGACGCACCCCTCCAAGCCAATGGCTGAGTCCCGAGCGACGACTTCCGCTGCAGGCAAGCTGACGCACGCACACACGCATGTTGACGCGCCCGCATGGCAGCGCCGCCATTCCCGCCGCTCAAGCCGTCCGCGCCGCTATTTAAACCCTTCCCGAGCTCCGCCGCATGCCAACGCGAACCACCGCAGCCTCAATCGAAGGTTTCTACCTCCACAGCCATCCAATCGATGACTTTCCCCTTTTGTCCCCATCTCCGGCCACCGCCCGATTCGCCGCCGATGAGCTACCTCCTCCTCACTCCTCTAGCCCAGCGTGTAGCCCTTGGCCTCCTCTACCTCCATGACACCTCGCGCCACTCGTGCCCCGGCCCGCGGACACGCGGACGCCGAGCGCCGCCGCTCACCGCCGCCTTAGCTCGTCGCCGGCCATGGCCATGGTGCGTCTGGCCACGACGTGCTTCCGCCCAGTCTCACGACACGCGCACTCACCTTCCCGACCAGCACAAACACCACGCGACTCGTTCCCCGCTCGATTCCACCGCGCGCCGCCGCCTTGCCAACTACGGCGAGCACGCTGTCGCCGCTCCGGCCTTTTCCGCTCCTGCGCGACCTGCCCTGCAGCTTCGCCTCGTCGCGCGCCACCTCCTAGGCCGCTTCGCGCACTTCCCGGAGCACCACAGCCGCTGTCGGTGAGCCCTCCGACCAACTCTGGCAGCGCACCACCGCTCACACTGCCGCCAGCGCCACACCGCGCACACGCGTGCACTCGGTGCACTGAACCAAGCGCACACACGCACACATGTGGACTCGGTCCACATGAGCCAAAGGCTCATGGACTGCTTCGGTCCATGGACCAGTTACTCTGGTCCACAGAGCCTCCATGCACCCATACAACCACACCTCACTGACACCAGGGCCCCACACGTCAGCCTCTGCGTACAACTGAAAACACTACAGCCACCCAACCTTTGCACACAGAAGTTTATTTCTAGCCTTTTCCAATATAGGAAAAATCCCCAAAAATCCCAGAAAATAGTATATACTTTGTAGAGCCCAAATATACCCTTGTTCATACCAGAAACTCCTCTGATCACTTTTAAACACTTCCGCCATTGTCACCCCCTAACCTTCAAATAGCCATATCTTCACCGTTCTAACTCCGATTCCGATAATTCTTGTTCTGTTCATCTTTGTTCATCTTTCTGAACCCAACTGTGTCCTCTGATCATTTTTTTTATTTTGTTTGATTCTTATTTAGTTTTATTTGATTTCTTTTGTTTACGCGTAGTATTTATTTTAGCATTGTTACGTGTAGACTACGAGGAACACGAGGACAATCCCGAGAACGAGGGATACGAGGAGGATTCAGATCCGAACCTTGAAGGCAAGCTCTACTTTCCTTGATCATGATTGATCCTATTGTTTTGCAATGCACCTATTGGCCTGCTCTAGTATTATATATTACTTGTTATTTTACTAATTGAGTAGTTATTATTCTACTTGCTTAGTATTATTTATGCAAAGTATGTAGGCATAAATAATATTCCTTGAAATACCCTTGATTACCCGTCACCTTGATAACCCTAGATGGTTCCATCGTTTCTATGATGGCACATGATTGCCTTGCTACTAGAACTGCTTAGGATCCCCGCAATGTTTCTACATTGCTACACCCTTCATACCACATATATGCTTTACAAATGCGTGAATGAGTTTGGTGGTGTGAGTAATATATGGGTTGGGAGTAGCAACAAGCTAGGATGATGATGGTGATGGTGATGGTGATGATGGGATGGGTTGGATCGCGAGCAAGGCCACAAGTGAAAGTGATGATTGTATGGATGTTCCGTAGTGTGAAACTTGGTGCTTGCTCGGCCACATAAGGACCGGTTCTTGTGACTATATACAAGATAATTTTCGTACAACCACGAAACCTGAATGGGCAGGACTTACCCTACCTTCTTGGTACTTCTGCAAGTAAGTTTCACCTGGAGGCTGGTAGTGGCAAGCGGAAGATAGGGCCTCGGGGAGTTAATGCCTCATGAGTTGGTGTAGGGAGTTACTGCCAATTATATGACCACTCATGTGATAGACTTACAGTAAGTGTCAGAGTCCGTAGTGCTTCCGTGGTGAACTTGTGGGACTACTCGGAGAAGATGGACTAAACGTTACGTATCCGCCTGCAACGGGTGCGTAGCTCGTGGGAAAAGATGTACAAGCTCTGTAGAGTATAAAATTCATCCGAATGGACGTTGTCACGGCATATGACACATTCTTGTGCGTCACATTAATTAGCCACCTCTTTGATTCCTTGACGAGTGAGTGGGTTGTAGTCGACCCGTGTTTTCGAAAGTGTGGCAAGTGTGCCGGGTCGGTATGACCATTGAGGTCAGAAGGCCCAACTAAAACTTGAGAACTGCCGGGAATGTTCATACTCCCCCAGGGCCAAACAACTAAAATATTGACTATATTAAATATAATTTTACTTCTGTATAATTCCTTGAATTTCTTTCTAAGCCCTGCATAAAAGTTTGCTTTCCGCTGAAGTGAACCATGAAGCCTTACCCTTGATAATGCCAAATATGCATATATCTATACCTTTGAATAGTGTAGGGCTTGCTGAGTACCTTATGTACTCACTCTTGCTTTCATCATTCAGAAGAAGAAGAATACGCCGGAGACGATTACGACGAGTAGGGTCACCGTCTGCTCAAGTTTGCCTGTGGAGTTTTCGTAGTGTTTTATCGGCTTTTAGTAGTTTGATGTATCTTGGCTAGTATGCTAGTCTCTTGGTTTGTAACATAAGACCATGTATTGTACCTTATGGATGTAATATATAACCGTGTATGTGCAATGAAACACCTTGTATGTGTATACCAACTACTGATTCAGGGATTGGTACGGTAAACACAAGGATTCCAGAAATGGGGTCTGACAGGCAGTGGTGTAATCCCGGCTTGCTATGCGAGAGGAAGGAGGGAGGAGAGAGAGGGACGTGGGACCGGTGGCCAGTGGAGAATCCGGTAGAAGTCACCATTTTAGTGCTTCTGCTCCTCTGTTGAATGGAGAATGGATTCTCCAACTCGTTTTGCAGAGAATCCATTATGAAGAAAGGTGTTTGGCAGTTTTTTAGCAGAAGCAGAAGCAGAAGCCGGCCAGAATCCGTGCCAAAGAGGGACTAACTCCTTCCGTCCTTCGTGAGGGTATAATGCAGTTGGCTTGGGCAACCAAATTTCTTAAACCATATCAACTCACAAAACTGCGGCAGCGATGAACTTGTTGATTCCGAGCCTTCAATTGGTGACCGGTAAAATGCAAGAATACATGCAGATTGCTGATTGATGCACCTCTTGGCTCTACGTAGCGGCAGCAGATGGAATGGATGTCAAAGTTCGTGAGGCCGTGGGCGGTCTCTTGACGGAGGTCTCGGAATCGGCGGCCAGTTTGACGGTCTCATCGATCCTACCCTGGGATAGACGTCCAGTTTGAGATCTAAGGTAACGTTAAAGCTAGATAGAGGGGTATTTTAGTCTAATTTTTTATAGTAGCAATGGTGGATAATTTTCTCTTCTTATTTTCTCGGAATAGATAGATAGATATGTCCATCTCAAAGGAAGAAGAAATGCCCAGGTGCATTTTGTGCAAACTACACATGTCCAGCGAATTGTCCAAGAGAATTTGCATTTGATCATGTCCAAAAGAGAAGTGGTTTATTCTTTATTTTACATGTAGGAGATCACTGCGACGGGGTAAGTTGCATCCATTCAGAGTATGTCCTTGATTTAATTGTAGAAAACTGAACAAAAGATTTAAAAGAACTCGAGGAGCATCTCAATGCCAATACATGTCTGTTGTTACTTGTATTTGAGGTCATCAACAAGAACTGAAATGCTTAGTTGTCATTTGTACAATATTTGACATATTTGTGCAAATCACACCCATGTTCAGAATTACTTCCTCAAGGCCATCTTCAGGGATCTCCTACACAATAAGTCAATTTTTCACAGTTCTCTACTTCACAGTCCAATGGTTTTAAAAAGCCGTTGAACAATCTTTTCTTTTTGTGAGACATGTCCACTGTCTTACAAATGTTTCTTTACCCCTAATATTTTCAGTCACATCATTTTGAATGCCACAAAAGAAGGATTATAGTTTCCTTTGCAACGTCAAACAGGGTCACTCAACATGTGTCAAAAGCAAATTGTCGCACTTAATTTCTAGTAATTTGTTAAAACGCTGGCTAAAAAATTATTGTTTGCTCCAGCCTTTGAGGGGAGCCATGCCCCCCCCCCCCCCCAAGGCTCCGCCACTGCGTGCCCTGGTGTGGTCACATTACACGAAGTCATCATGCCAGTTTTTTTTTCGAAGGATGCCGCCGCCGGCCGTTGATGGCTTAGTAAAAAAACAATGTCTAAATCATGGATCTGCCTATGGCAGCACGTAGGGGTGGGCATTCGATCATACCCGATGTTTTGGTCCCCCTTTTTTTGTCTTTTCAAATTTCTGTTATCTAAAATTGCTACCCGAAATTACAATGAAAAATTAGATACCTGACAACTTTGGGTACCTAAATTTTGGTTCGGCCTTTGGTTATACTCAAACTATTTAAATTTAGCACTTATTTTCAGAAGAAAAAATAAAATCAACTTGATTATACCCAAAATACACTATACAATCAACTTGATAATGAATTAGAGAAAACAAGATAGGTGAATTACTAACAAAAGATGCTATGTGACTATGACATGCATATATGTGATAAATTCTACACCTATCATACTAATTCGGGTATTTTGGGTAGTTCGGGTACCTAAAGTTACTAGTACCTGAACAATTACGGAATTTCAGTTTTTTCGGTTTGGATGTTTGGGGATCATTTTTTTTTCCGCCCACCCCGAGCAGCACATAGCTTTGAATTGCCTGGGATCAGATCGGTTGGAGCGTGGCAACTGGCAAGTGCTTTCAGTGTCAACAGCCACCGCCTTCCCATCTTCGTTTCCATCACCTGTTGAACGACTAAAAATCTAATCCTGCCACTTTCAATTCTTTCTTTCAACTCCCTTTTTCCATTCGCATATTGCCAAACACGTACGACGTAAGGGGTGGTGTTAACGAAGTAAGGATTTTGGTTAATGTTTACCGGTTGTAAGGGACCTAAGGTTCTTGTAGCGACCCGTGTTTTTGTGGTCATCAAAAATCATTAAAAATTTGAACTTTTCAAAAACTTTTCAATTAAAATCAATTTGCTAGCTTAGTTAGTAGTGAAACAAAAAAAAAAAACTTTTTAATTTTAAAGCATGCACAAACATCATCATGTGCATTTTTGTGTTTTTCCTGGCTTGTTTAAGTGTTTGTTTGAACCTTTCCTTTTGAATGAATTCAAAATTCATTCAAATTCAATTCCAACAAAAAGATCAAATATTTTTTCCTTTTATCGGGCCGCCCCATCCCTTTTCTCTTCCGCCGGCCCAGCTCCCTTCTCTTTTTCTCTCCTCCGCGCCCGGCCCGTCGCGGCCCAGTCTTTCCTCCCCCGGCCCAGCTGCGCACGGCCCGTCTCTCTCTCTCACTCACTCGCTGACGCATGGGCCCCACGCCATCGTCTACCTCCAGTCGCGTAGCGCAAATCCCGTGCGCGCCCATTCCGGCATGTCGCCCTGCCGCCTCAGTCACCTCCGAGCTTTAGTAGCGGCACGAGGACCACGCGCGCAGCTCAACTACTCCCTGCGGCGTCCCATCGTCCTTCCCCAGCTTCGTGACACGCGCACCAAGTTTTCCCCCATTCTGGCGAACGCCCATCCCTCCGACGTCAGCCACAGCAGCTCCCCCTCTCGCTCCGTCCTGTCCGGTGAACTGCAACCATGCTCTTTGCGCGTCACCGCCATCCTCCGTGGCTCACGAACCGCCTTTGGGTGTCATGTTGAGCTCTAGTCCGGCGAGAAATATCTCGCCGGCGACACCGCCTCTCCGAACCGCCATTGGAGCCCTATAAAGCAGCTCGAGCTCCCCTCCTTCCCTCCTCTGTTCTCATTCACCATCTCCACTCACTCCCGAGCTCTCCACTGCTCTTTCCCCAATCTCCGCTCAAGTCCGGCGAGAACTCCGGTGAGCTCTCCCCTCTTCTCCGGTGAGCCCCGCTTCTCTTTTCTCGTCGAGTTCATGTCTCCGTTCCGTACTTGACGCCGTGGTGCCCTTCTTTGGTGCAGCCGTGCCCCGTACAAGGAGATCCCTGACCAACCCTAGCCCGCCGTGCTCGACCTCGCCGCCGACCAACTTCCCGTCGCTCTCTTGCCCGTCCAGCAGCACGGTGAGCTTCACCATCACCTCCTCTTTCTTCTGCGCCCCTTACCTTTCTCCTTTCCCGTTCGCGCGTGTTACTTTGCCAAGCTCCGCCATGGCCGCCGCACTCGACCTCACCGCCGGCCGCCATGGACCTTCCTCGGCCAGGCCGATCTCACCCCCGACGCTGTCGCGCTCACGCGCACGTCCGCCCCCACTCGGGCACGCGCTCGCGCACGCGCACCCGCCTTTTCCCCGTGCACTCCGGCGCGCCGCCGCCCTCCGGCGAACCCGCGCCGCCGCCTTGACCCCTTTCCTCGTCGACGTGTAGCACGCCTAGCTTCGCCACGTCGCGTAGGCTCCGTAGGTGTTCTTCGTGCCGCGCTCCGCCACCGGCAGCCGTCGCCGGCGACTCCCCCGGTGACGCGCCGCCACGCGCGCCCCTCCGCCGCCGCGCCTCGCCCACGCCACGCCAGTGTCCGACGTGGCTGCCACGTTGGCGCACGGGTCCGCAACACAGTGCCACATAGTAACCCGGCCCCGCTGACCCGACACGTCAGCCTAACACTCTCTCTGTAATTGCTAAGCGCACCCAACTATCTTACACAGAAACTACGACCACATTTCCAATATCAGAAAAATTCCCAAAAATCCCCAAAAATCCTATATTCCCTCCTAACCATTTTGCAACCCTTGTCACCCTCTGGAAAATTAGTATGATGGTTATACTTAATTAAGTTAACCAAATCCTGATCAATTTCCTTTCTTTTACTTCAAAAATCAATATCTTTTTCATCTTAACTCCAATTTTGGCGAATCTTGCGCCAAAATTCATCTAAAATCCTATTCTATCCAGTACCACCAAAATCAACTCCCCTTTGGTTTCTTTGGGATTTTATTTGATTTATTGCCTGTTAATCTGTTTGCAAGCGGTAGATTTATCTTTTGTTAACTCGATAGATAATCAAGACGAAGAGGCTGAGGATCCTGATTACGAGGACTTAGAAAAGGAAGAACTTAGTGAAGGCAAGTCTAACTCCCTTTGATCATGTTGATCCCATGATTGCAAATAATCCTATCTAGAGCCCGTTTTTAAATAAACGTGCATGGTATTTAAAGGTGATTTAAATGCTAGAATGTCCTATGTATTATTTGATTGCCCTACCTTGATCCTGATTATCCTGACTCCTTGTCAACCATAGGAGCCAATGTAGCATCCCGCCTCAAATCAATGAGGGGTTATCTAACCAGGATCTTAATCGGGAAATACTTGGCGAAGCAAGTATGCATAGACCACACATATAAGCATAATTAAAATAATTTTACATTGAGTTTAGTTATTACATTGGTTCCATAATTAACATAAGATTTCCGTTTCGAAGTTCGATTTATTTTACATAAAAGGAGTTCGAAATTCGATTACAAACACGAGCGGAAGCGAAATACACGACGATACATATATACAATGAAACCATGTCCGGCCCGTAGACATGATCTCACTCACCTTGCTCCTGGCGGGGAGAAGAGGGAACCCACTCAATGGACCAATCCTTGGGCGGTTCTCCCTCCCACACTACTTTTCCACAGCAACCGCAGAAGTTGCAATCAGGAATACCTGCAGTAAAGTTTTAAACATCGAAACCCTGAGCAACTAATACTCAGCAAGTCTTACCCGTCAAATTGGCCATCTAAGACCGACTTCTATTATGCAGGGGGTTGACCAAGGGTTGAAATTTACTTGCAAAAACGGCGCTAATATTTGATCCTTATTTTCATGTTTTAGCCAAAATTAAGAGGGTTCTTGCATAAATGTAAATATTAGCAATCTAACTAAGCAATACATGGTTGCAATACAATTAATTGAAATACAACATCATATAAACATCATCATGTGCACTTTTTACTACGATGTGACGCAGTGAACAAGTGGTACTCAATAACCGCGAGGGACGGCGATTCGAATCGATTTACACCTGCAGGCAAAACCCGAGATACACGACGTACGCTACTCGAAAGAGTCACGCACGGCAACCGTTTACAAGATACCACAAAGTCGAGCCGCTTAACACCTCTCCCGAGTACACGTCTCCCCACGCGATAGCCATGCCTGGTCTAACCGTGGTTCACCCGGGCACCCTCCCTTCAAACACTGTCCCAAATTCCACCATACCATCTTCATCACCAAAAGAGAGGTGGGTTCACGTCCAACAATATAGCATCGAGCTACTAAGTTTACTAGTTCCCATTCTCCTAGCATGCATCCGGTACTGTTCAAACTTGCTCAGCGGGGCCACAACGAACGGTCCTCAACCGACACAAACGGGGCTATGGCGAACAAGGCGAGCCTTGTCACCCCAACCTACACAAGAACTTCCCCGTTCGGTCTCAAATTCATTACCATCATCAAGTGAGAACATAAAGTAAATCCGACCCCGATTACCGAGCGGTCTCCATACCACTCGATATTCTACCGACGATACTACTTTAATTAAGCATAGCAAGCTAACGAGCGGTAGAACTTAACTTAACCAAACCCATAGGGATATCTGGAGATATATGCAACTAGGTTTTCAATCAAGTCCTATACGTAATGCACATTTCACGACTCGCAGTACATGTGAGAAAGTATAAGACTTTGTAAATATGGGAATGCACCGGGGCTTGCCTTGGGGCTGGTGGTTAGCACACTCAAGCACGTTCAGGTCAGCGCCGGTCTCCTCGGCCACGATCTCCAAGTCCTCGAGTCCGGCGTGGGTTCCTAAATGAATGCAACAAGATATACAAAATCAAAGATAGTTCACGGAACTCCCTTGACAAATATGACATGGTGATGTTATGGTGCAAAGGCAACATGCTGGCAGGACCATTCATTAAGTTTTTTGCAGTTTGGTCCAAAGTGATTTATACAATTACTTGGATTTAGGAATTTCCGTACGCGTAAAAGAGATCTTCTTCTAAAATTCGTTAAAAAGGGTTCTGGAAGATCAAAAATTAAATTGGTATTTTTATTTAGCATATTCATCCTAGGTACAGCAACATACCCAAAATTTGGTGCAAAAAGGTGCAGGAATAAAATCAATAAAAAGATTTTCCTAGCAACTGTAAAATGCAATTACTCCTAAAAGAAGATGCATTTCAAGATGCCACTTGGTGGGATGTTCAGGGAACCTATTAGGAGTGTGCATGCCAAAAGTTAGGATTTTTGCACTTACAGATCTTTTTATAGAATTTATTTCCTGATTCTCTTCTTTGAATTTTATAAAATTAAATGAGAAGAATTCAGATGTTCATGTTGTACCACTGGATAGATCTCACTTCAGGGATTCCAGAACACTTGAGTTTGCATTTTTACGATTTTTCTACGAATTTCTATCGAATTTAGAAGTTTGGCCAAAATCTGGAATAATTCAAATAAAAGAAAAGGGGGAACTGTGCCCATGCCGTCGCCGCGCACGACGCCGGCGTTGGCAACGAGGGCGTTCCGGCTAAACGGCGGCGAGTCCAGGTGCACACCAAGCAGGTCTCGAACCAGGGCAACTAGGCGACTCGGGATCACCTACGTGGGCACGTGCGCGCGGCCGGGAAGGTGGTCGACGACGAGCGGTGGCGGCGGCGAGCGGCGGCGCTACGCGTTCCGGCGAGAGGAGGCAACGAGGTAAAAAGTTAGGGCGCGCACGAGCTTCACGGAGTGACGGAGGTGCTCACCGTAGCACGTATGCACGTGGAGGGAGGCCGGAGATGGGACTTCGTCGGAGGGGAGCGGAGGTCCGGTGAACGGCGGCGGGGAAGAAGTGGATTCCGGCGAGGTCTCTGCATAAGCAGCGTCGAGGTCACGCCGGTAAGTGCGTAGGGAGATGAGGTACTCGTGTGCGCGATTAATTGAGATTTGGCTCACCGAAGAGGAAGAAGTCGACGTCGACGTTGAACTTGCTCAAGCTCCGGCCATGGTCGATTTCCCGACGATTAACTCGCTAGGCACGGAGAGGGGCTTCAGCGAGGGAAGCAGCAGCTTGAGGGGGCTCTTGCGCGCACTTTCGCTGCTGGCAACGAGACGCGGGAGTGGCTGGCACGGCGGCGAGGCAGCAAGCTCGCAACGACGGCGATGGCGGCTCGGGAAAATGGAGAAAGTGAGAGCGAGCTCGACGACTGGACCGAGGGAAAGAGAGGAGGAGATGAGGACGAGGTTAGGCCGGTCGTACGGGAAGGACGGCGATCACAGTGGCCGGAATGGGCAGTGAGAGAGGAAGGCGTCGCCGGCGGCGACACATGGAGGCTACAGTGCCATTTTCGAATTTTCGAATTTCAGTGATTTTCCTCGGTTTGAACTGATTTGATTTAAATTTGATCTTCCCGAGCTCCAAAAATCACGAAAAACTCAGGTTTGGAAGATTTCAGTGAGGGGAACCACTTTGTCCATTGGAACTTTTGCTAAATCGGCCTGGATTTCCAATTAAAATTCATTCAAAGTTAAAGTTTGAAAAAGGTTCATGCATTTAATTGACCCTTTAGATTTTTGCAGAAAAATCTCCAAAAATCTCCAAAATTCTCTTTTAGCCCCTGGATGCTGAGGAATTTTTCATTTGGGTCCACTTATATAGAAAATTTTAAAGTTGTAGTTCAAATGCTTGTTTGAAAGAAATTTCTCCAATTTGAAGTGATTTTGAATTCCTTTTCAGTTAACTTTGATTTCTCTTGATCATTTTCACTAATTGAGATTAGTAACTTGATCAGGGACTAAATTTGAGTGGGATGTTACAGCCCTCCCCCCTTAAGAAAATCTCGTCCCGAGATTTGCAAAAGTGCGAAAAAGAGGGGGTAAAAGTTTGTTTGCTTTACCTCGATTGCGAAGCGAGAAAATCCGGAAACTTGGAGTTAAGAAAATCCTCTTGTTCCCATGTGGCCTCTTCTTCCGAGTGATTGCTCCATTGTACTTTGTAGAAAGTAATGGTTTTGTTGCGAGTCACTCGATCCTTTTTGTCGATAATTTTG
The DNA here is from genome assembly GCA_007726485.1 of Eragrostis curvula. Lineage (NCBI taxonomy): Eukaryota > Viridiplantae > Streptophyta > Magnoliopsida > Poales > Poaceae > Eragrostis > Eragrostis curvula. The sequence continues at coordinate 7,630,289 of CM017442.1, forward strand.
ACGGGATACTCGGAATAAGTGAGATCATCCTGCAAGCCCTCCACATCATCGAGTACCACATCAATAGGAGGCTTCAAACATCGCTTGAGTTGAGACACATGGAAGATATTGTGTACTCCTGATAATTTTTCCGGCAATTCCAAACGGTAGGCAACGGGTCCACATTTTTCAATAATCTTGAACGGGCCAATGTAACGGGGAGCGAGCTTCCCTTTGACGCCGAAACGCTGAACGCCCTTGGTGGGTGAGACACGGAGATACACGTGGTCACCTTGCTGAAATTCCAAAGGACGGCGTCTCTTATCGGCGTAACTAGCTTGGCGGGACTTTGCGGCCTTTAAGTTTGCTTGAATACGGCGAACTTTTTCCTCGGCCTCAGCTATCAGATCAGGCCCAAAATTCACCCTTTCTCCCGGTTCTGACCAGTTCAAGGGAGTACGGCATGAACGACCATAAAGAGCTTCAAATGGAGACATTTTAATGCTCTCTTGATAGCTATTGTTGTACGCAAATTCTGCCAATGATAAGTGATCATCCCAATTGCCACCTTCAGATAAAACACATGCCCTCAACATATCCTCCAGTATTTGATTTACCCTCTCAGTTTGTCCATCGGTTTGAGGGTGGTAAGCGGAGCTTCGAATTAACTTGGTCTTCAATGAAGCATGTAACTGCTCCCAAAAGCGAGCAACAAACTGAGGTCCTCTGTCGGATATGATGGTCTTCGGCACTCCATGCCAACACAGTATACGCGAGATATATAACTGGGCATATACCTTGGCAGAGTATCTAGTGTTGACCGGAATGAAATGGGCCGACTTTGTCAATCGGTCCACTACAACCCATATAGAATCATGCTTTCGAGCAGTGAGGGGTAACCCGACAATGAAATCCATACTTATGTCCTCCCACTTCCACGACGGAATACTCAACGGTTGCAGCTGACCGGCTTTTCTCAAATGATCAGCCTTGATTTTCTGACAAGTGTCACACTCGGCAACATATCTGGCCACTTCACGCTTCATGCGTGTCCACCAAAATTTGGTTTTCAAGCCCTGGTACATTTTATTGCTACCAGGATGAACGGAATATTTGGACAAGTGAGCTTCATCCAAAATTTTCTTTCTCAGCTCCATATCTTTAGGCACAACAAGTCGGTCATTGAACCATAACACTCCATCTTCATCCTGTCGGAAACATTTGATGTCACCATTTTCTAATCTTCGCCGGATATGTTCCATCCCTTTATCTCTCTTTTGTGCAGCGATAATCTCCTCCTGCAGGGTGGGGATGAGAGCGAGATTATACAAAGCACCATGAGGGATAATCCTGAAGCTGGGTTCACTAGGGTCGCAACATACGGCATGATCCAATTTGCGAACCACCAGATTATTGCAATGTGACTTCCGACTCAAAGCATCGGCAACAACATTGGCTTTTCCGGGGTGGTAATGGATTTCCAACTCGTAGTCTTTGATCAACTCAAGCCATCTTCTTTGCCTCATGTTCAGCTCTTGTTGTGTGAAAATGTACTTCAAACTTTTGTGATCGGTGTACAAGTGAACCAAATTTCCCAGCAAATAATGTCTCCATATCTTCAGAGCAAGAACCACTGCGGCCAATTCCAAATCATGAGTAGGATAATTTTGTTCATGACTCCGAAGTTGTCGAGATGCATAGGCAATGACACGACCGTCTTGCATCAAGACACAACCCAAACCTGTGCCCGAGGCGTCACAATAAACATCAAATGGTTTAGTGACATCGGGTTGAGCTAACACCGGGGCGGTGGTCAAATGTTTCTTGAGAGTTTGAAAAGCTTCTTCGCATTTGCTATTCCACTGAAATTTGATTGCCTTTTTCAGTAGCTCCGTCATAGGCTTTGCAATTTTGGAGAAATTGGGGATGAATCTCCGATAATATCCTGCAAGCCCGAGAAAACTACGAATATCCTTTATACATGCAGGAGCCTTCCAATTCAGCACTTCTTGCACTTTACTTGGATCCACTGAAATACCTTCATCGGAAACAATATGGCCCAAGAAAGGTACTTCTCTCAACCAGAACTCGCACTTGCTGAATTTTGCATACAGCTTGTGATCACGGAGCCTCTGGAGTACAATCCGGAGATGCTCAGCATGCTCTTCTTCTGACTTGGAGTAGATTAGGATGTCGTCAATGAATACCACCACAAACTTATCCAATTCCGGCATAAACACCGAGTTCATCAAGTACATGAAATAGGCCGGAGCATTTGTTAGTCCAAAAGACATAACGAGATACTCATATAGACCGTACCTCGTAGAAAAAGCTGTCTTTGGAATATCCTCAGCCCGAATTTTAATCTGATGATAGCCGGAGCGAAGGTCAATTTTTGAGAAGACCTTTGCACCCACCAATTGATCAAATAAGATATCAATCCGCGGAAGAGGATACTTGTTCTTGACAGTGACAGCATTCAGCGGTCGGTAATCCACACACAACCGCAGTGTCTCGTCTTTCTTCTTCACGAAAAGTGCCGAACAACCCCAGGGAGAAGAACTTGGGCGAATAAAACCCTTGTCCAAAAGGTCATGAAGTTGTTTCTTTAACTCTGCTAACTCATTTGGTGCCATCTTGTACGGTTGTCGGGATATTGGGGCGGTTCCCGGCTGCAAGTCAATCCTAAATTCCACATCCCGGTCGGGCGGTAAACCCGGTAAGTCCTCTGGAAACACATCGGGATATTCACAAACCACTGGAATTTCTTCGAGACATTTACCGGTGGTGTTGTGAACTAGGGGGCCTCTAGTTGGCAATAAAGGCAACCTAAGTACGGCGGATCCATTGATGGGGGAGTCCAAATGGATTTCCCGCGAATCAATGTGCAGCACGGCTTTATGATACTTCATCCACTTCATACCCAATATCACATCTAAGCCTTGTCCATCCAAAATGATGAGGTTTGTCGGATATGCCACACCCTCTAAAATAATAGGCAAGGCAAAAATTCCGTGCGTGGCGAATGTCTTTCCACCAGGCGAAGCAATTAAATATGGTGCTTTTAGGGTGGTAGGGGTGAGATGCAACCTTTTCACACATGCTCTGCTTATGAAATTATGCGTTGCACCTGAATCAAATAGCACAAGGACGGGGTGGCTGTGAGCGGAAAACGTACCCGCAAGCACTGGTTCTCCGTCCTGAATGTCCTCGGCCGTAGTATGGTTGACACGGCCACTCTTGGGATTGTTCACAGATGCTTGAGAGCTCTGCCTGCTGCTGTTGTTACTGCTGCTGCCCTGTGACTTCTTCGGGAATCGGCAATCCTTTGAAAAGTGACCGGTGCGGCCACAATTGAAGCAAGTGTATGGATTTGTTGCCACCACTTGGGAGCTCTGCTGCGACGGGCGAGAAGTAAAAGAGCGCTGCTGGCTGGAGCCCTGAGAAACACTCCTCTGCTGATTGGAGTGAGCACGGTGTCCACCACCATGTGGCATGGCGGCTCTGTACTGCTGTCCAGTGGGGGATGTGATAGCCAAACGGTACCGAGGAGGAGCGGAACCGGATGAATTCCCACCGACACGCTTTCTTTTCTTTTCCTCCTGATGGGCATGTGTAGCATCCTCCTGCACGATCGCGGCACTCACTAACTCATTGTAGGTGCAGTTAGAGAGAAGTGCCAGGCGATCACGCAGCTTAGTGTTCAGCCCTCGGCGGAAACAATCCCTCTTCTTTGCATCAGTGTCCACATGGTACGATGCATATTGTGACAGGTGGTTGAACTTCCGGGAATACTCATGCACATTGCTGGTGCCCTGTTTCAGATCCAGGAATTCGCGAAGCTTCCTGTCCATGAGACCTTGTGGAATATGGTGCTCACGAAAAGTTGTGCGAAACTCCGCCCAGGGAACTTGGTAGCCAGCTGGGAGAGTCTCCAAATAGTTCGCCCACCATGCGCCCGCTGACCCACGGAGTTGCTGGGCCGCGAACAGAGTCTTCTGGTACTCGGTGCAGCGAATGAGCCCAAACTTGGACTCGATGGTGCGAAGCCAGTGATCGGCCTCCAGCGGTTCACTTCCCTCGGTGAACACCGGGGGATGAGTAGCCAGAAAATCCGCAAAAGTTGTTTCCGGAGGTGGTCCATTTCGGCCCGCTTGGCGAGCGGTGTTCCCCAGTAGCAGACGGAGAAGATCGTTCTGAGTCGAGAGCAAGTGCTCCATGCTGCCCGGTAGTGGTGGAGGCGGTGGTGCTCCATCACGTTGGGCCGAAGTATCGCCCTCCTCCGTAGGAACCTGTCCGCTACGAGGGTCTGCCATCTGCCATAAAGCATTGCACCATTAAATACAAATTTAATGATCAATAAAATGCTGTAATTAAAATTACAAAGCATGCATGGCATAATTTCAGAATTTAACCCACGTAGACAAACAACGATAAACCACCATTTCTACACAAGCACTTTCTTCCATTAGAAGCATATACTTTACAACGCAACCATCGGATGTTCCCAACTATGTTACATCACAAAAGGGCGGTGTGCAGCTACCAAACACCGCACGGGACATCCATCAGTTACGCGAAGGTCTTGCAACGCACCGACCAGTCACCATTAGATTACAACACCGCTGGCAACGCTTTCCAAAATAACGAGCTGCGGGACTCGAAGAGTTCGGTCAACCGACAAGTTGCTACTAACCTAAGTCATACACACTAGTTAGCTACTTTAAAGCCTACTCGAAGACCACTACTCGTGTGGCATATTGCTACCCGCATCGGAAAGCACGTCTTCATCATTAGGGTTAGCGGGTGGCTCGTAGTCCACACCCGACGCGCCCTGCACCACGTGCTGGTCATCCATGGCAAGCGGCTGGGGGTTGTGGTGCGCCACTTGGATCTGGATCAGCTCAACAAAAGCATCGTGAGCTGCATCAGCCTCGGCCTGCACGTGCTGAATCTGATCCTGGGCTTGAGCAAGGTTAGCCTGAGCGACGTGCAGCTGCGCCTGAAGGTGATTGACTTCCCCGTTATGTTCTGCTGCAATCTGGGCCTTCTCATCAGCGAGGTCCTTCACTAGCCCATGGAAGTCATCCACATCCTCCTTCAACAGCTCGTTCTGCCGCTGCAACACCATGCATCGCTGCTCGGACTCCATGAGCTGAGCCTCCAGCTCGGCGATGCGTGCAGCCATAGCGGCGTTTTCCGCCAGGATATCGTTGAACGCCATCTGCAGGGTCAAGTTTGATAAAGTCAAACCATAATGCCCAGCAGTAAAACATGTTAAGGAATTAACATATAGCAGATTCAACGATTAACAATTGTGGAATTCAAACCATGGACTTCAAAACTTGCAACACATAAGTAACCAAATCTGTCGAAAACTGGCAGTGATTACTAAAAAGAAAACTGACATGTTTTCAGGCAGAAACAGAAAATTTGTTAGTTACGAAAGTTGTAGATAACTTCAAGATCTTTCCAACAAGTACTCATTCACCTCCACCAGATCAGTATAGAGGAAGTTATGCTATTTCAAAGCTCGACCTTTGTCTGCTGAATTTCTGTTCTGGACAGACTGAACTCGATTTACTAACTACCAAATTTCGTCAGGTTCCAGGGCGAATCACAGAAAAAGTTACATATCAAACTTGTAGAGGATTCTGAGATCTTTCCATAGAGTGCTTAAACACGACAATTAGATTTAAAACGAAAGAGTTATGGCTTGTTGAAGTTGACTGAAAATTTCGACCGGCGGCAGATTTGGACTTCTTCATTTGAATGTTTTCAAATTCGTTTGAAAGGATTGTTTCATTACAATTTCCGATATTAACGAACGCAACCAGGTTTCTTTGCATCTTAGTTGCATGAACATGCCAAATGCAAATGCAATGCAACCATTTTTATTAACCTAGTTTATTCGTTCCTCACCAAAAGAAAAGGGCGCCGTTATAGCGGCATTCGCGACTCGGTGACGAAATCGTCTCTCAACCGTGTTAGACTAGCAAATGGTGTGACCTCTAACGCGGTTAGAATACCTGTAGAAGATCCACAAACAACGAAACGGCCATTAAGTCAAATGACTCATGCCTCAGCAAAACAACCAAAACGGTCATGCGATCAACGATCCATGCCTCACCATCAAAACAACAAAACGGCCATGCGGTCAACGACCCATGCCTCACATCATTCTTACCTTTTCATCTCACCGACATTTCAGAAAAGAAAGAAAAACAATCAAACCTATTCAAGCAAGACTCGCTAATTGCCACCTTAAACCACTAACATCCTTATATAGGGCCGACTAAACCGTACCTCACCGTAAGCGTGGTTTTCGAAAATAATGCTCATTAGTGTGGTACAACCCGACTTTGCTCTGGTACCAGCTGTAGCATCCCGCCTCAAATCAATGAGGGGTTAGCTAACCAGGATCTTAATCGGGAAATACTTGGCGAAGCAAGTATGCATAGACCACACATATAAGCATAATTAAAATAATTTTACATTGAGTTTAGTTATTACATTGGTTCCATAATTAACATAAGATTTTCGTTTCGAAATTCGATTTATTTTACATAAAAGGAGTTCGAAATTCGATTACAAACACGAGCGGAAGCGAAATACACGACGATACATATATACAATGAAACCATGTCCGGCCCGTAGACATGATCTCACTCACCTTGCTCCTGGCGGGGAGAAGAGGGAACCCACTCAATGGACCAATCCTTGGGCGGTTCTCCCTCCCACACTACTTTTCCACAGCAACCGCAGAAGTTGCAATCAGGAATACCTGCAGTAAAGTTTTAAATATCGAAACCCTGAGCAACTAATACTCAGCAAGTCTTACCCGTCAAATTGGCCATCTAAGACCGACTTCTATTATGCAGGGGGTTGACCAAGGGTTGAAATTTACTTGCAAAAACGGCGCTAATATTTGATCCTTATTTTCATGTTTTAGCCAAAATTAAGAGGGTTCTTGCATAAATGTAAATATTAGCAATCTAACTAAGCAATACATGGTTGCAATACAATTAATTGAAATACAACATCATATAAACATCATCATGTGCACTTTTTACTACGATGTGACGCAGTGAACAAGTGGTACTCAATAACCGCGAGGGACGGCGATTCGAATCGATTTACACCTGCAGGCAAAACCCGAGATACACGACGTACGCTACTCGAAAGAGTCACGCACGGCAACCGTTTACAAGATACCACAAAGTCGAGCCGCTTAACACCTCTCCCGAGTACACGTCTCCCCACGCGATAGCCATGCCTGGTCTAACCGTGGTTCACCCGGGCACCCTCCCTTCAAACACTGTCCCAAATTCCACCATACCATCTTCATCACCAAAAGAGAGGTGGGTTCACGTCCAACAATATAGCATCGAGCTACTAAGTTTACTAGTTCCCATTCTCCTAGCATGCATCCGGTACTGTTCAAACTTGCTCAGCGGGGCCACAACGAACGGTCCTCAACCGACACAAACGGGGCTATGGCGAACAAGGCGAGCCTTGTCACCCCAACCTACACAAGAACTTCCCCGTTCGGTCTCAAATTCATTACCATCATCAAGTGAGAACATAAAGTAAATCCGACCCCGATTACCGAGCGGTCTCCATACCACTCGATATTCTACCGACGATACTACTTTAATTAAGCATAGCAAGCTAACGAGCGGTAGAACTTAACTTAACCAAACCCATAGGGATATCTGGAGATATATGCAACTAGGTTTTCAATCAAGTCCTATACGTAATGCACATTTCACGACTCGCAGTACATGTGAGAAAGTATAAGACTTTGTAAATATGGGAATGCACCGGGGCTTGCCTTGGGGCTGGTGGTTAGCACACTCAAGCACGTTCAGGTCAGCGCCGGTCTCCTCGGCCACGATCTCCAAGTCCTCGAGTCCGGCGTGGGTTCCTAAATGAATGCAACAAGATATACAAAATCAAAGATAGTTCACGGAACTCCCTTGACAAATATGACATGGTGATGTTATGGTGCAAAGGCAACATGCTGGCAGGACCATTCATTAAGTTTTTTGCAGTTTGGTCCAAAGTGATTTATACAATTACTTGGATTTAGGAATTTCCGTACGCGTAAAAGAGATCTTCTTCTAAAATTCATTAAAAAGGGTTCTGGAAGATCAAAAATTAAATTGGTATTTTTATTTAGCATCTTCATCCTAGGTACAGCAACATACCCAAAATTTGGTGCAAAAAGGTGCAGGAATAAAATCAATAAAAAGATTTTCCTAGCAACTGTAAAATGCAATTACTCCTAAAATAAGATGCATTTCAAGATGCCACTTGGTGGAATGTTCAGGGAACCTATTAGGAGTGTGCATGCCAAAATTTAGGATTTTTGCACTTACAGATCTTTTTATAGAATTTATTTCCTGATTCTCTTCTTTGAATTTTATAAAATTAACTGAGAAGAATTCAGATGTTCATGTTGTACCACTGGATAGATCTCACTTCAGGGATTCCAGAACACTTGAGTTTGCATTTTTAAGATTTTTCTACGAATTTCTATCGAATTTAGAAGTTTGGCCAAAATCTGGAATAATTCAAATAAAAGAAAAGGGGGAACTGTGCCCATGCCGTCGCCGCGCACGACGCCGGCGTTGGCAACGAGGGCGTTCCGGCTAAACGGCGGCGAGTCCAGGTGCACACCAAGCAGGTCTCGAACCAGGGCAACTAGGCGACTCGGGATCACCTACGTGGGCACGTGCGCGCGGCCGGGAAGGTGGTCGACGACGAGCGGTGGCGGCGGCGAGCGGCGGCGCTACGCGTTCCGGCGAGAGGAGGCAACGAGGTAAAAAGTTAGGGCGCGCACGAGCTTCACGGAGTGACGGAGGTGCTCACCGTAGCACGTATGCACGTGGAGGGAGGCCGGAGATGGGACTTCGTCGGAGGGGAGCGGAGGTCCGGTGAACGGCGGCGGGGAAGAAGTGGATTCCGGCGAGGTCTCTGCATAAGCAGCGTCGAGGTCACGCCGGTAAGTGCGTAGGGAGATGAGGTACTCGTGTGCGCGATTAATTGAGATTTGGCTCACCGAAGAGGAAGAAGTCGACGTCGACGTTGAACTTGCTCAAGCTCCGGCCATGGTCGATTTCCCGACGATTAACTCGCTAGGCACGGAGAGGGGCTTCAGCGAGGGAAGCAGCAGCTTGAGGGGGCTCTTGCGCGCACTTTCGCTGCTGGCAACGAGACGCGGGAGTGGCTGGCACGGCGGCGAGGCAGCAAGCTCGCAACGACGGCGATGGCGGCTCGGGAAAATGGAGAAAGTGAGAGCGAGCTCGACGACTGGACCGAGGGAAAGAGAGGAGGAGATGAGGACGAGGTTAGGCCGGTCGTACGGGAAGGACGGCGATCACAGTGGCCGGAATGGGCAGTGAGAGAGGAAGGCGTCGCCGGCGGCGACACATGGAGGCTACAGTGCCATTTTCGAATTTTCGAATTTCAGTGATTTTCCTCGGTTTGAACTGATTTGATTTAAATTTGATCTTCCCGAGCTCCAAAAATCACGAACAACTCAGGTTTGGAAGATTTAAGTGAGGGGAACCACTTTGTCCATTGGCACTTTTGCTAAATCGGCCTGGATTTCCAATTAAAATTCATTCAAAGTTAAAGTTTGAAAAAGGTTCATGCATTTAATTGACCCTTTAGATTTTTGCAGAAAAATCTCCAAAAATCTCCAAAATTCTCTTTTAGCCCCTGGATGCTGAGGAATTTTTCATTTGGGTCCACTTATATAGAAAATTTTAAAGTTGTAGTTCAAATGCTTGTTTGAAAGAAATTTCTCCAATTTGAAGTGATTTTGAATTCCTTTTCCGTTAACTTTGATTTCTCTTGATCATTTTCACTAATTGAGATTAGTAACTTGATCAGGGACTAAATTTGAGTGGGATGTTACAGCCAACGTCATTAAATTATTTAATGATATGTTGGATTGCTGGCCGCTTAGGACTATCATCATGTGTTTAATTAATCTTGCTCACATGATTTTTGTGTAAAATGTGTGTGTCTTGGTGGAGTGAGTGAATGTGAAAAGTGGGTGGTTTAATGTTAAGTGCAACCCTAGTGGGGAATGTTTTAGCGGGACCAGGCGAGGTAGTCCTCAGTGGGGAGGCTATCTCTGGGACACCTTTCCTCGTGAGGATTAGCTATTGAAGATGCCTGGTTCGGTCGTATAAGGACCGGTTCTTGTGCCGCCTTTGCCTAGCATCTTGGGCATGGGATTGGAACCTCACCCTACTAGTACTCACCCGGTACCCCCCCCCCCCCCCCCCCCCCCCCCGGAGGCTGGAGATTGCAACGGCATCCCAAGAGAAAACTCGACGAGAGTGGTGGCGAGCCCGGCATTTATTGGCTTTGGCCATATTATTGAATTGTGAAGCCTCTGGTGATGTTCGTGGGGGATGCTGTGGTGGTACCAAGTAGGTACGGAACCTTTAGTGGGACAGTCCAAACTATGACGGTAGGGCGGACTGGACCACCTTGTGGGGAAAGTTGTGCACCCTCGACCGAGGTTATGAATCTATCCGGATAGCCGTGTTCCACGGTATTGGACAACGCGAAAGCATTGGCCACACTATGATTAGACTTTCCGCGTGAGTATCCTTGGTGTGTTTTCGGAAAACGCCGGTTTGGAGCCGTGTGCTGGTTGTCGGCCAGTGATAAAATTTGAGGAACTGGCGGGATTGCATCTCCCCCAGGGCCGCCCAACCCCCACTAATCTCTACAGATATTTGATTAGAATTGCGAAAAGGTTTGTTTTCAAAACAACTCTGCATAAACTTGGCTTTCCCGCCTTGGCAATAAAACCCAGCCTATCCTTTGAAAATCCCTTGCATAATCTTACCTCTCGTGTTAGGCTTGCTGAGTACCTTATGTACTCACCCTTGTTTAAATCATTCAGAAGATGAGCCCGACTATGACTTTCAAGCTGATGGTGATGAAGAGTGAAGATTAGCCATCACTCAAGTAGTGCCTGTAAAAGTGAAGCCCTGTCGTCTTCCGCTAGATTAAGTGTTAGCCTGGCTGCTGCGTCAGCCTTTGAGCGTGATGCCTATGTGTGTTTGAGGCAGCCCGCCTCTTTGTACAAAGACCTTTGTGTAATAAAAGGCTTGTATGAGACTCGGTATTATAAATAAAGTGTTAGCTGTGAAGCATTCTGTGAAAGTGTCTTATCAGCTACTGATCCAAGGACTGATACGGTGAACACTAAGTACTTCAGAAATGGGGTACGACAGTTCTGTTTGGATCCATCTTCTGAACCTTTAGTTGACTAATTTTAGTCACTTTGCATCTAAACATGATCTCCTAAAATTTTCTAAACTTTTAGCCCACTTCCTCTTAAACTTTTAGCCCCTAGTCACCTCAAAGCTACTAAAATCGATTAAACATATAAAAAATGCAAGAAAACACGTAAATACGGCAAGAAAAGTACAAAAACCAGAGACAAGTACCTCCTAAAATTAGCTAGCTAATGTTTTAGTTGGTTAAAATTAGCCGGCTAAAGGATCCAAACAGGCCTAAGGGCGGTGTTCCATTTTGTTTTAGAAAACTAAAGAAATTGAGATCTAAGTACATCAGAAGGATTTCTTAGTTTGAAAGTTACAATGAACAAAATAATAGCAGTAAGCCAGTAACACATAACTAGAGAAAGAAAGCGTTACCTAATAATATCATAGTATAAATGCAGAGAATTCATCCGAGATTAATTACTAGATTAGCTAGCGAGCGGTATAGCTCGGGGTCGAGCTTGAATCCTTCCTGCCTTCGTACTCCTTGAGACGCCTAGCTGAGTAGCCCCTGAAATCCTCGACCATCATGTGCATCCTGTCGTTGAAGGCCCTGGCCGCCTCGGCGCCCCCCGGCCACAAGTGCGCCCTGCTCTCCGGGATGTAATGGCTCTCGAAGTCCGTCTCCACGAAGTGCTTGTAGATGCCGAGCTTCCGCCCCTCCGTCATCTGCGGCGCTGGGTTGCCCTTTGGCCCCGTCGCTTCCTGCTCCATTGTCTTGTCGCTCTCCGATCGACCTGGCTAGCGCCGGCGAGTTGCGACGGTCTCTCGATAGATTTCGATTATTGATGGATGAGGCGGGACGGCGAACTTTGGGTGTTTGCGTGACTGTGCCCGTGGGCGACGCTCCTCCCCTGGTTATATAGCCCCGAGGCTACCAATGCTGCGAACGCAGGCTCCGACTCGGAAACAACCGCCCACCGCCTCAATGCAACCGAAGCAGATTTCGGCTCCGACTTGGCATGAACACACACACACACAAAAGGGCTCCGACTCTGCAGCTAGCAGGCCTTGTATGAAAGCATTTGGGCTGTACTGCCACCTACTGGCCCACGCCAGCTTGGACCTTTTTTTTTTTTTTGAGGGACGCCAGCTTGGACCTTTGTCTAGTGTGCTCGCGTGGTTCGGCGAGCGCCAAATGTTTTAGCCTGCTTCTGTGCTGCAAAAAATCCTCTAAAAAATAACGTTTCCGAGAGCCTGCCTACTTAAATGGTACACTTTGTAGTGCATTGAAATGCAACAGAAATCATTTCACAAAGAAAAAATGCAACACAAACAAAAATCGCTCATGAATGCGCACAATTAGCAACGAAGTTCATAGGCTTTGCTTGTGGAAGCAAGTTCCTCCGGAAACTAAAATGTCCCGAGGCCCCAGCAAAATTAAAACACAGCAACTTGTTTGTTGCTGCACAGTTGCATACGCCTATATCAGTATCTTGGACAACTCGTTTTAAAAGCATGAGCAACGTGATCGCGGCTACTTGGCGGGCACGCCAAGGTTGCAAGTAGCAGTCAGCATCTCATTGTTAAACCAGAAAAACTTATCGACCACATGGTCAGCACTCAGCAGCCAAATCCAAATTTGATACACTGCCCAAATCGTGGCGTATATATACTACTTGAGTGCGCTCGGAAACCACACTGTCAGTCAGTGACCAACCGCACTAAGCTTCGCCTTTTCTCTGTTCCCCGCGCTCTCTGCTTCGACATTCCATGGCCGCCGCCGCCGCCGCTGCCACCATGCGGGATCAGTCCGGCCCCGTCCCGTTCAAGGACGTCGACCACGGCTCCGTCCCGGAACACACTCCCAAGGAGGAGTTCGGCGACCTCGTCTCCGCGCTGCCGTGCAGGCACCAATCCATCCTGGAGCTGCGCCTGTACCAGGGCTTCTGGCTGCCGGCGCACTGGGTCCCCGGCACCATCGTCTTCCAGCGCCGCTTCTCCCCGCGCCACGACGACGTGATCCTCGCCAGCTACCCCAAGTGCGGCACGACGTGGCTCAAGGCGCTGGCCTTCGCCGTCGCGGCGCGCGGCGCGCACCCGCCCGCCGGCGCCGACCACCCGCTCCGCCGGCTCAACCCGCACGACTGCATCCCGTTCATCGACGAGATCTTCGCCGGCGGGGAGGAGGCCAAGCTCGACATGCTCCCGTCGCCGCGCCTCATGAACACGCACCTGCCGCACACCCTGCTCCCGGCGCCGGTCACGGACGGCGGGTGCAGGGTCGTGTACGTGTGCAGGGACCCCAAGGACATGGTCGTCTCGTTGTGGCACTTCCTCCGGCGGCGCGAGCCGGACCTCTCGTTCGCCGGCACGTTCGAGTCCGTCTGCGACGGCACGGTGTCGGTCGGCCCGGTCTGGGACCACGTGCTCACCTACTGGCGCGCGAGCGTGGCGCGCCCGGACAGGGTGCTCTTCCTCAAGTACGAGGACATGCTGCTCGACCCCGGGAGCAACGTGCGGAGGCTTGCCGAGTTCATGGCCCGGCCGTTCTCCGCCGCCGAGGAGGACGCCGACGCCGTCGCGGCCGTGGTGGAGCTGTGCAGCTTCGACAAGATGAAGGGGCTTGAGGTGAACAAGTCTGGCACCGCGGGCGCGTACGTGGGCTTCGCGCGCGACTCGTTCTTCAGGAAGGGGGTCGCCGGCGACTGGGCCAACCACATGACGCCGGAGATGGCGGCGCGGCTGGATGGGATCGTCCGCGACAAGCTCCGCGGAACGGGGCTCGCCTTCACATGATCATTGCTTCGAGATGTTGACGTTTGGGGGGAGAATCTTTCACTCGCACTTTGCTGTTGAACAGACACAGGCACAGCTGAATAATGACTCTGCTTTTGATACTTCTAGCATGTGCCAAATACTAAATAAATGGATTTCAATCATTGTGTGACGTGTACTCGTGGATTGTGGCTCAAGGAGCGTAGCAGAAAACTTGAGATTCTTTTACCTGTCAAGATCAAGGTCAACGACAACGGTGCCTGTCACCTCTTGAACAGGATAGCTACGTTATCGCGGCACTGTCTTTTTTTTTTTTTCCCACCAAGGGATTACGCCCTGTGGGTTCCTTTTGTTGTAAAACTCTTAATAGGTCAGGTCCAAATTCTAGAAGAAGCTGTCCTGGTTCATGTAGTTTACTTTATCGAATTGGAGCTCAACACGAAGTTAGGGTTTCCCCCTTATAAATAGTTGAGGAGACCCCCCTGTGTACCCTGACACCAAAATTTCGCAATAAAGAATTTCATCTCCTCTATTCTAGTTTTACTTTTGTTAATTCGTTTAGATCTACGTGCCGTCGTTCTGCCGATAATTTAATACGTTATCAGCACGCTCTACGAGGAATTCGCCCAGCAGATCGGTGGTGAACTACGGTATGTTTTTGTTTTTCGTTTGATTCTTGTTTATCTTGACTCGTTGCAGCCAAGATCTGTCCATGCAAAGGGCCGATGCCGCCCGGATAGATCCATCAAGAAAACAAGGAGAAAAACAATAGATCAGGCGCAACGTCGTCGGAACAAAGCCTCCGGTGCAACGTCACCGGAGAGCTGAGTTTTCAGATCTGAAAAGGTGGTTCAAGGCGAACCCTAACCCTAACGGGAACGGAGTTTGGCACCAGCAAGCAAAGGCGCAACGCGCTGACCTCAGATCTACAAGAAAAACAAAAGCAAAGGGAACAAGGGTCCAAACCCTAACCCTAGTTCGTGAATCAACGGCGAAGGCGGCGAGATCTAATCCTACCCGGCACGAAGTCCGGTACAGCAAGGCGCAACGTCGCCGAGTTCAAGATCTACATCATCACAGAGCTACAAAGAAAAGTTCGTGAAGTGAAGATGAACTCGCCGAATCCAAGATCCAGATCTGAAAAGAAAAAAAAGAGAAAAAAGCCGCAGGCTGTCACCGGCCTTGGCGCCGCAACGCGCCACGGCCTGGCCTTCACCGCGCCTCTGCGCGCGCTGGCCCAGCCCCGGTCCGGCGAGCCGAGCCACCTGCGTGACCCGGCCAGGCGCCGGTCTCCGCGCGCCGCTACCCGGCCTGCCTCCGGCCACGCGCGCACGACGGCGCAGCCGCGGCCCCCCGCGCGTCTCCTGCCGCCAAGTGCTGCCGCGCCACTCTTGCTGCAAGCCGCGCTGCCCACAAGCGCCGCGAGCCACTGTGCCGCTTCGCCGAACCCTGGCCGCATGTGCCGCGCCACGGGCAGCTGGAGTGCACCACCCGGGTCGCTACGCTGGCCCGGCCTTCGCGCTGCCCAAGCCTCACCTCCGCGCGACAGGCCCGGCTCCCGAGCAGCGCTCCCGGGGTGAGCAGTCACGCCGCCATGGCCCGCACCTCCCACGGCCAGATCCAGATCTGGTAAAGAAGAAAGAAGAAGGAGAGAGGAGGAAGAAGAGCCGGCGGCTGGGGGTGGGAGAGAAGTGAAGAAAGTGAGGAAGGAGCTAGGGTTTCGGCCCAACATATACTCCAGCGCAATTCTACAAGAAAGTCCTCGAGTTTTGCTGAAATTGCGTATACATCCTCGCGCAGTTGTGACGTTTACAAATAAGTCCTCGCGCAGTTCTGAAACTTACGAGGAGGCCCTCGGAATATCAGAAAATTATGAAAATATCCTCGGAACATCTGGAAATTACCAGAATATCCCTGGAATATCTGAAAATTACGGAAAAATCCTGTTAATTACGAAAATTGACATGGATAATCCGAAAATTGCTGGATTGTGTTATTTTTGCACAGAACACCCCAGTTTTTGGTGATTTTATATAGAAACACCAATATTATAACTTAAACACGCAGTTTTTGTTATACTTATGCTCTCTATTACTTGGATACATGAATTAATCCTTGCACATTGACATCATGCAGATGTCTGACCTCGTGAAGAGAGACTTTGAAGTCTTGACTCCTCATGGAAGCAACTACCTGTCATGGGCACTTGATGCGGAGATCCTCCTAAGCAGTAAAGATCTTTTGAAGACCGTTCTGCCTAAGGCGGGAGACACTGCCACAACAAATGTGGAGAAGGCGCAGGCATTGCATTTCTTGCGCCACCACTTAAGTGCTACTCTGAAGAGTGAATACATGACAGAACGTGATCCAAAAGTCTTGTGGGACTCATTGAAGAAACGCTTTGAGCAGATTGAAAATGTCTTACTCCCCAAGGTTGAGCGTGAATGGCAAAACCAACGCTACCAAGACTACAAGACTGTGGAGGATTACAACACCAAGCTTTATGGGATTGTCACACGCATGAAGCTTTGTGGCAAAGAGCTCACGCAAAAGGATCTTATTAACAAGACCCTCTCCACCTTTCATCCTAAGTTCACTTATGTGAGTCGCCAGTACAAGAAGGAGAATTATGAAACTTATGTCGCCCTGAGTAATGCATTGCAGCAAGATCAGGGGGAGGACGAATTGATCATGGAGAATCATAAGAATCGTCCTACTGGCTCATTGGCTCCGCATGAAGCGAATGCCGTCTCCTTCAATAAGAAGAAGAAGAACAAGAATAATAAGGGTAAAGGTGCTCCCAAAGCTTCACCAAATGCACCCCCGAAGGCTCAAAACAAACCTAATGTTTTCAAGAAGAACGCAAAAGGGAAGTCAAAGAAGACACCTTCAGGGGGAGCGTATGGTGAACAGGATCAAGATTGCTATAGGTGTGGTATGCATGGCCATTGGTCCAAAATATGTGAAACACCACAGAAGTATGTTGACATGTACAAAGACCTCAAAAAGAAGCTCGCGCAGCATGAGGCTAACTCTGTTGAAGGCACGCAGCCAACAACAAAGACACCAATGGGCCATGCATCACCAAGCAAATCCCCTGACCTGAAGTTAGACAATGATCTCGTGGATGAGGACATTGATGATGAGGAAGATGTGCATGGAGATTCTGCGTAGTCATGAAGACTATTAAGAATTACTTAGTTATCTATTTGTAATAGGAGTGAAATAAGTTTAAATTCCTCGAAGGAATTAGTTCGTTTATGTAATCTCTCGAAGAGAAGACATTTGCTTTGAATAAATCAGTTTGTGAAGTTTGTCATTTTATTATTCTCTTTGTTTATACATTTCTTATGTATGACTTACAGCATTGTGGAGGAAAATGACTATGGATGAGGAGCTCTGTCTCGTAGACAGTTGCACCACCGCTACTATTTTAAGGGACACTTGCTATTTCCAAACACTTCGAAAGTATACTGGAAATATTCTTACTGTTATTAGCAATAACAATAAGATTGTTGGCACAGGAAGGGCCACATTTGTCCTACCAAATGGTACGCAATTAACAATCCAAGAAGCATTACTTTATCCGGATTCAACCCGGACATTGTTAAGTTTTAACGATATCCGAAGAAATGGGTTTCACGTAGAAACCAATGACGATGGAGGTGAAGAACGTCTTATCATAACCAAGAAAGAAGGCAATAAGAAGACTACTATTGAAAGTTGTCCGTCAGTCAAATAAGGCTTGTATTATACGTATATTAAGCCAAACAAAGAATTTGCTACGTTCAAGACAATATTTACCAATCAAGAAGCATATAGATTATGGCATGACCGTCTTGGTCACCCTGGTCTTAATATGATGCAAAGAATTACGAAGAATGCAACGGGGCATAATTTGAAGACAAAAGATTTCCCAAATCAAGCAGATTTCTTGTGCATTGCATGTGCAAAGGGGAAGCTTATTACTCGCCCCTCGCAGCTTAAGATTCAAGCAGAATCTATGCCATTCCTTGAACGAATTCAAGGTGATATATGCGGACCAATTAGTCCCTTATCAGGGCCTTTCCGCTATTTCATGGTGTTAATAGACGCTTCCTCGAAGTGGAGCCATGTATGTCTATTATCTACTAGAAACCATGCATTTGCACGATTGACTGCCCAGATCATACAATTGAAGACATATTTTCCAGATCATAGAATCAAATCCATTCGAATGGATAATGCTGGAGAATTTAAATCGAAGGTATTTGATGATTATTGTATGAGTATGGGCATCAAAGTGGAACACTCCGTACCACACGTGCATACACAAAATGGTCTTGCAGAATCATTAATCAAGAGGATCAAATTGATCGCTCGACCATTGTTACAGAATTGCTTATTGCCTACCTCTTGTTGGGGGCATGCGGTGTTGCATGCAGCAGCACTTATCCAATTACGACCATCTGCTACACATGAAGAATCACCATTAGCATTGGTGCGTGGTAGAATACCAAATATTTTCCATTTACGGAGATTTGCATACTGCAAGGTTTGCTGATTGTATCTTTAATGAAGATCATTTCCCGGCATTAGGGGGAGGAAAGTATCTCTTTAGAGAAGAATGCCGGCAAATAGATTGGGATGCTAAAGGAATCTTAGGAATGGATCATCGCACTAAAGAAGCTGAACTCGAAGTTCAGAATATACTCCACTTGCAGAGAGTTGCTAATGAATTGCCTGAAGCTTTCACCAATACAAGAGACATTGTGAAGTCTCATATACCGGCTGTAAATGCTCCTGAAAGAATAGAAATCCCATTTGAAGAGGATGAATATATGGAATTCCAACCTTCTTCCATAAAAGCAACGAATGCTAGGAAGAGGTGGAGTGAACCGGTTACAAGGGCACCCAAGAAGCCTAGAGTACAAGCTCAAGCTAAAACTCCTAGGAGACGTCCTGCGGAGAAGAAACCTAAGCAAACTACTCTAAAGAAAACCAAAGAAGGTGAAAGTGATCCACATGAAGTGGTGAGACTTGAAGAATTAAACCCAAGTGAGAATATGCATGAATCTCACGAAGGGATACCGGAAATTCCTGACCTCAATGTATCTATCGATAATGAGGATCAAGGAAATGAAAATTCAACAAATTATGTTGAGACGGGAGTGGTATATAATAGAAAGATACTTGAAGTCAATACATACTTTGCCGAAACAATTGCAACACAAATTGATTTGGAATCTGAACCAAAATCAATAAAGGAATGCAAGAAGCGTCCTGATTGGCCAAAGTGGAAAGATGCAATCTGTGCAGAGTTAAACTCGCTAAAGAAAAGAGAAGTGTTTGGTAGTGTAAACCTTACACCAACTGGCATTAAACCAGTGGGTCACAAATGGGTGTTTGTCCGGAAGAGAAATGCTCAAAATGAAGTGACTAGATACAAGGCGAGACTCGTAGCGCAAGGTTTCACGCAGAGACCTGGCATTGACTACGAAGAAACCTACTCTCCTGTAATGGATGGAATCACATTCCGGTATTTAATCTCAATGGCGGTGAATATGAATTTGCAGATGCGACTTATGGATGTGGTCACAGCATATCTATATGGAACATTAGATATAGAAATCTATATGAAAGTTCCAGAAGGTATAAAAGTCCCAAATGAAGATGACCGCAAATTATATAGTGTCAAATTACAGAAGTCACTATATGGTTTGAAACAATCAGGAAGAATGTGGTACAACAAGCTCAGTACATTTCTCTTGAAAAAGGGATTTGTGAAGAATGAAGATTGTCCTTGTGTATTCATAAAGAAATCAGAGAAAGGCTTTTGCATAATCTCTGTTTATGTTGATGACTTGAACATTATTGGTACTACCAATGAAATTGACGAGACTTGCTCATACTTGAGGACTGAATTTGAAATGAAGGACCTGGGCAAGACTACGTATTGTTTATGTTTGCAACTTGAACATACTCCTGAAGAGGTACTCTTGCATCAATCAAACTATACCAAGAAGGTATTAGAGAGATTCAATATGCACGAAGCATATCTACTCCGATCACCTATGGTGGTGAGATCACTTGATATAGATCAAGATCCTTTTAGACCGAAGCAGGAAGATGAGGAATTATTGGGACCTCAATATCCATACCTCAGTGCCATTGAAGCCTTGATGTACCTTGCGAATGGTACAAGGCCCGACATAGCTTTTGCTGTTAATCTACTTGCAAGATATAGCTCAGCACCGACTCGAAGGCATTGGAATGGCATCAAGCAAATCCTCAGATATTTGAGAGGAACTGAAGACCTTGGATTATTTTTCAAGAAGAATGGAGAATTAACCCTTGTGGGTTATGTTGATGCTGGATATTTATCGGATCCACATAAATCAATATCTCAGACGGGATATGTGTTTTTATTTGGAGGAACTGCAATTTCTTGGATGTCAACGAAGCAAACATTGGTTGCTACATCGACAAATTACTCGGAGATCATCGCATTGTTTGAAGCTGCAAAGGAGTGCGCCTGGCTCAGGAGGATGACAAGCCATATAATGAATACTTGTGGAGTGGCGTATACTCCATCCCCTACAATTATCTATGAAGATAATAAAGCTTGTATTGCACAAGTACAATCGGGATACGTAAAGTCGAACAGGACAAAGCATATGTTACCTAAATTCTTCCACACGCATGAAATGCAAGAGCAGGGAGAGATTTTAGTAACACATGTCCGATCTTGTGACAATCTTGCAGATATGTTCACAAAGGCCTTACCTTCCCGCACTCTCAAAGAGTGTCGGCGTGGTATTGGCATGAGAAGACTTAGAGAAGTGCTTGGAACAGGGGGAGAACTTCCCTAAGTACATCACATTCCCAAACTAAATGAGTTATCTCGAAGATAATTCATATCAGTCATGAAGATTGATAAACATTAATCATGAAGATTAAAAACATTGCACTCTTTTTCCCTTATGAGTTTTTCACATGAAGTTTTCTCAATAAGGTTTTTAACGAGACAATATGTGCATACAAGTGGTGGTAATATGTGCTCTTTTCTCCAATTTTTCCCACTGGGTATTTAGGAGTTTTTATGAGGCATACTTATCACGATAAAGAGCCCAATGGGGAGTGTTGTAAAACTCTTAATGGGCCAGGCCCAACTTCTAGAAGAAGCTGTCCTGGTCCATGTGGGCTACTTTATCGAATTGGAGCTCAACACGAAGTTAGGGTTTCCCCCTTATAAATAGTTGAGGAGACCCCCCTGTGTACCCTGACACCAGAATTTCGCAATAAAGAATTTCGTCTCCTCTATTCCAGTTTTACTTTTGTTAATTCGTTTAGATCTACGTGCCGTCGTTCTGCCGATAATTTAACACCTTTATTAAAGAATCCCACAAACATTGTAACAGTTACAAGACAGTGAAAATTATCCTGGTAATGCCTTGCATATACCAGGGTTACATGGCTTGCCTGGAACTCATCCAGAACAACTATCCTTCTCAGAAAATACTACTTCGGTCCACTAAAAGAAAAGATTAACAACCAAAACAGCATACTACAACTTGCACTACAAACTATCCACTGTCCTCCACCAGAAACAGTTTCCATTCACAAGATAGTCCAGAATCCCTTTAACTGAAGCATTCCTTCATCCAGTTGTGACTAACGCCATACTTGTCCCATCAGCTTGCTGTTGCACCTCTCTGGCTCTTTTCTGCAAGTGCTTGACTCCTTTCTTGATAGCTTCTTTCCCCTCCTCCGTGTTTTGTAAACCTGCCCAATATGTTAGAAAGGAACACATCTTATAAAAGATAATAATAGGGTCATTGAGTTTGAACGAATCAAACACAATGCTGTTTCTAGTAATCCAAATGGACCAGCATAGAGCTGCTAGCCCAATATACTGCAACTGTTCATTTCCCGGCAAGTTATTGTGAGCCCAACTTATGAATTCTAACAGTGATCTTGGCTTGGTTATACAGCCTAAACATCTACAAATCAAACTCCATATGCTAGAAGCAACAGGGCATTGAAAAAATAGATGATTTAAATTTTCCTCCTGACTGCACATCGTGCACTTGTTCACTCCTGGCCAACCTCTCGATTTTAAGCTGTCTCTAGTCTGGATCGCATTCCAAGCCATTTGCCATAAAAAGAACTTTATCTTATTTGGTAACTTAGATTTCCACATTTGTTGAAGTCTTGGAATCCTTATCCCTGTATGCATCTTTTCATACATAGATTTGACTGTATAAATTCCATTGGCATGCCATCTCCATAATAACTCATCCTTTCCCTCTACTAGTTGAATCATTTCCATTTGATGAACTAAATCCATGAGTCGGTCGACTTGAAATATTGATAAATTTCTTCTGAATTGTAGAGGCTCCAACCCTTCCATCACATCGGTTACTGCGACTTCCTTTTTCACTACCAGCTGATATAATTCTGGGTATACATTTTGCAAAGGTTCTTCTTGCAACCATCGATCTTCCCAAAATCTAACTCTCTTCCCATCTTTTATCTTCCATTTACAACCAGGATACATAAGGTCCCTTAGAGATAACAAATCTGCCCAGCAAGCTGAGTCAGTGCTCTTTGATCGCGGCACTGTCTAACAATCTAACAAGCTGTGTTCGACGTGGCCAAGGCCAAGGACGCCTAGTCTCTGGAGGTCAGCCTCCTCGTTCTCATCGTGCTCCGGCATATAGTCCCTCTCGTTTCCGTTGGACAGAATGCGTGCGGATGCAAGCCGGCTCCTAATTGGCAAGGAGCTGCAGTTGCCGAAATGGAACCGACAGCTTAGGAGAGCCGGCTCAGCATCGTAAAGACAGCTTTGGGAGCCGGCTTACCGTCCAGCTTCCGTAAGGCGGTTCTTTTTTTTTTCTTTTCTTTCTTTTTTGAAGCCTTCCGTAAGGCGGTTCGAGAGAGAGGCGGTTTTCACAAACGTAGGGTTTGGTTGAGGCGGTGGATATCCGAGTTGTCCATGTAACCAGGCCATATAAACAGGAGATCAATCGGCCTCGTCCTGGAGTCTCGTCAGATCGATCGAAACTCGAGATCACCACGAGTCGTAGCAGCAGCCATGGAGAACGAGACGGAGTGCGCAACGGAGGCGGCAGCGCGGCCGCCGGTCCTGGTGAAGGTGCGGGTGCCGGAGGCGAAGATCGCCTAGCTACTACAAGTCCATCGTGGAGAAGGATTTCGAGGACAAGTACTTCGACGAGGAGCGCCCTAGGTACTTTCCTGGGGGTCTCGCCAGGGCCAAGGCCTTGAACTCTTCGATGCGCGGGATCATCAAGATGTACAAGGAGTTCGCCGCTTCGCGTCTAGAGGAATACGAAGCCAATGGCTACGTCGAGTACTGCCGCGCTGAAGCCTGTCTTCAGCAGAGGAGCAATTCCGGCGAAGGCAAGTAAGAGTTCAAGCCCGGTAGTAGCGCTACCGCGCATTAGATATTTAGCTACTAGATGTGTAATCGTTGTTTGAATTGCCCACTTTAATTGTTCGATCGCAGTTTCGTGTGCTGGATTTAGTTCTAGGTCCCCCGGTTGCTGGTTCGTCCCTCAGGCCTCATCAACCGTCTTATTGACGACGACAAGTATGTCTTTCAATGTTACAAAATCGCACTCTGAGTCAATCTCCTTTATGGTTTGCGTCGATTGACTGCGTGCAGTGGCGGAGCCAGGCCCACAGTTGAGGGTGTGCCGAAATGGTATTGGGCCAGAGAGGCTAGGCCAGCAAAAGGAAAAAGTCTAAAAAGAAAAAGGAAAATGACACTGTAGCAACAGCTACAGAAATGCAACATTGGCTGAAATTGGGGGTGGGCCTCGGCCCACCCTCCCCCTGCCTGGCTCCGCCCCTGACTGCGTGCAAGTACTTAAATCTATATGTGTGTGTTTGTTTTAATTTCCGCGTTAGTACCGAGCAAATCTTCTGTTTTATATATGACTATAAATGTTTCGTTTGTGCTGGATCATCCCATCCTGTCTGTTAGTATAGATAATGAGAATGTGCAGCTTGTATTCGTTATTATACAGTTCCAAGTACTGTCGCCAGGTCACGTTCGGTGAGGACGCTGATAGCGGGGACGAGCTTGGCCGCCAACTACTGACATCGCGATGACGAGGTTGCGAGACATATCATTTGTTCCGCGCGTCTGAGACCATGGTCTGGGCACTCACACGGTCTTCATCGGCAATATGCCTGATCGAGGAGCAGACGCTGTCTTCATCATACTGTGAGATCTTTCCCTAACTCCTCCTCAGCTGCTCTGTTCAGTCCGACCTTTCTTTCTCCCTAATCCCTGTTAAAGTCATTTGATATGATAGAAGGAATTTAAATCACTAGTGTTGAATGCAATTTTTAGCTCTCTTGTTCCTTATCTTAATCCGCCCTGAGATTTGTGGATTTACTGCTCGTATATATCAGAATAATATAGCATGCCATTTGATGTACAATCTAATTCAGTCATGTAGTTTAAGTTACTTGTATGTCATAAGAATATAGTATGACATATTATTCAGCATGTTCGAGACATCGAGCCAGAAACGTAGGAAAACTGAAAACAAAACTCCAATAATATATGTGGTGCAGTGACGACATGATCACTTAAATTCATCCACTTAGATATAGACATTGTGACCTAACACCACGAGGATGCAACACAACTCGGATTCACTTACAACACAACTGTCATCTCGATCATCTTCTGCTCCAGTTTGATCATTTATTTCAGTTCTCTTTCAGCCTTTTTAGCTCATGTTCGACCAACTTAGCCATAATTTTCATCTGAAATTTTCTATATCCTCCCGCACAATAGTGACGAGAAATCACTGTTACATAATATATTTTTAAATGGGTGTTTAATACATAAATATAACACCTGGTATACAGAGACCGGTGATACTTGACCGCTGCAATGACGAAGGGAGACACCGCCGCCGCTGCTGCCAAGGACACCTCCGTCGTCGCTGACGGCGACATCAAGGCCTTCTGGAGGACGTTCAACGCGTTTCGGGAGGCCATCAACCTCGACCTCAAGCAACTCTACGCCAAGCACGACTCCCTCAACGTGACTGACAAGGTCACCTCCCTCGAGACCATAGTCACCAAGCTCGTCACATCTTGCAGTAACAACTATATATATATATATATATATATATATATATATATAGAGAGAGAGAGAGAGAGAGAGAGAGAGAGAGAGAGAGAGAGAGAGAGAGAGAGAGAGAGAGAGAGAGAGAGAGAGCTCAATCTGAAGATTCTGAACAATCCTATTCGAGCCACTTTTTGGAAGGTGGAGCCGCACCCCACCTAGCCACCCTCCTGGCGGCAGCGTAACAAGGGCAGTGGCAGCCCTAGCACGTAGTGCTTCCGCCTGCGGGCTAGGCTGGGCCCATTGGCCCATGATCATAACAAGAGTAAATTTCGTAAAACCCCAAGTTTTATTGGCTCTTATCTCATAAAACGACACATATTTTGGCTTGTATGGCTTAACCTCATGTTTTATGGTCACATTGTTTCACAAAGCCCCACCTCTTTCAAAAACAGCCATTAATATGACATGTAAACTATATCTTTGTACTTGCATAATATAATTTTGTAAACAATTTGATTAACGAATCTATTTAAATTGGATGCACAACCATGTAGTCTCCAAAAATTAAAGTACAATCTATTGGTAAGATTCATATTATTTTGATATGAGTGGGGTTCTATGAAACAATTGGACCAAAATACCTGGGGTTAAGTGACACGAGCCAAAATGCCCGGGGTTTTGTGCAATAAGGACCACAAAACCCGTTGGGTTTATGAAATTTATTTATTGTCATAACAACAACACTTGATGAAGATAGGCTATTTCCCATCCAACTGTCCATGAACGCGGAGGACAAATAAACCACATAATGATCTGAATCATTGTGAGCTCGTAATTATTACTGGACTACAGAAGTAGGATGTTTTATAATAATCATCTCTCTACGTCAAGTGATTAAAAACCTCAATGACTTGCCAATATTGTGGTCCTTCCACGTAGACTCGTTGATTTCCATTTCACTATTCTTCTTATTTGTGGAAGTTGTTAGGAAGGGATGCGTAATATGTGAAGTAGTGAGATATGATTAAGAAATAGTAATAACATACTGACCTCATTGCAACCATCTGGTTTTTGCCCTAATGAGTTAAATATAACAGCTAAATACCAATGATTGTTTTCTCCATTTACTGACAAGAAGACATTGGATATGTTGTTAAATTATGAACATAAAGTTGACTATTAGGAACTAGTAGGGTTAGTAAGTTTCATCGTATCTTGTTGGAAATGTTTTGCTATCTCTTGTTTCATCCAGCTAGGTTGGGGTTTTGATTTGTGTGTTTATTCAGTAACTAACGAGGTTTCTAATAAAACACTACCTCTGGCCGTTGTATCAGGTGTCTCCTGTCTGTAGACAATAGATGCATGCATTCATAATCAATCTAGAGTTGACAATGGAATTAGAGATATATAGAATATGTAATTATAACATCATTGTATTAAAATAGATGCACTTACCTCGTCCCCAACCATCCTTTTGGATCTAACAGATCTTCTTGCATTTTTTCACTTTGTTAATTCGGCATCACTAATTTCAACCGCAGTTGCTTTCAACTTGGAGGACTCAATGTACTTTACTGTTCCTTGTTCGGTGCACATGCAACCTACAATGATATATTGAATGTTGAAAAGTTAATCATTAAATTTGCAATAGAAAATGTGACCATATATGCGTACGTTGTGATAGTGCTCCTAACTAGAGTACTCATAATCTTCATTCTTGTGTTGGATTGGTTTGGACTGCCTCTCTGATTAACACTTTCCTTGTGCATCTTTTGAGTTGGTTGTCTGTGTCTTTTTTAACCCAAGTATCATCTGGAGTTTTTGGTTGTTGCCTTTGTTTTCCACGTATCCTTGGTCAAGAAGTACTAAATACTGAACTTAAGTATGGAACAGTGGTTAGCCTTAACAACGTTTGGCGAGCTTCAGGTTGTTGCTTCTTTAAGCGTAGAAATCAAGGCAACTTCAAAGTTCTGTTAATCAAATATTGTCCGGCTCACTTGAGGGATAAGTAGTGGTGATTCTGAAATAATCACTCAAATGATCCCACAATTGGGTTACTACTTACTAAAACTTTGAGGTTACCTTGATTTTTGCGGTTAGATCCACAATCTAAGGCTTCTCCACCACTAAAAGGCTAACCATTATTCAATACTTTGTGTGAATATTTAGTGCTTCTCGACTAAGGATATATATGGAAAAGAGGAAGGCAACGACCAAAAATAGCCAACAATGAAAGAGGATACTCAGAAAGAAAAGACACAGACAACCAACTCCAAAGATACACAAAGGAGGCCTCCATCAGAGAGGTGCAACAAAAAATGCAGATTATGAGTACTCTAGTGCAACCAGAAGGCAAGACCAGGAGCACCGTCACAACATACGTGTACACATGGTCACATTTTCTATTGCAAATTTATGTACATATGTAACTTGGCTATTATAAATGCCACTCGACCAAAAATACAGATTCTAGCCATGGAGACCAAAACCAGATGTTCGCGATGATGTCACTACAACCTGACAGATGGTCGCAATAAGATTTTTTTTTTTGACCCATTGTTTAAGTTGTCAACTTTAATTATTCGCTTGCTGTGTCGCTTGTGCTCGATCTAGTTCTTGGTGCATTGAGATTAATGAACTTCTCAGGTCTGTTTTTGCTTAGCTGCGTGAACTGAATCACTTTTTCAATCCACTTAAGTTCTCCGCCATCTTGCACGTACTGAACACGCCTCGTCACGCTAGAGCTTCTTTCTTAGGATCGCATCATACTGTTGATTGTCGTGTGTTGAACAAATAGATACGGCAGTTGTGCCGTTCCTATCCTGCGGCATATGGTTAGCTAGGATAGATAAGGATCAGTTGTATAGTTAAGATCCTAACAGAGTTTGTTCAGATGTAATCGGCTGTAGATCTTACTTATAGCCTACTCCATGTTGTACTATATATATGAATGAATACACGGCAGTTTTATGTGCGCCAAATCATTTGCTTAACTTGGTATCAGAGCGCCAAGATCCCATCTACTTCCACCATGTCGACCACCCCCACCGCCGTCTCCACCACCTCCGGCGCCATCACCTCCTCCATGCCAAGCCTCTCCGTCCCGTCCATTGGCCATGCCATCACGGTGCGGCTCTCCAGAGATAACTTCTTTCTCTGGAAGGCTCAGGTTCTTCCTGTGCTGCGTGCGCAGCAGCTCTACGGCTACGTCGACGGCTCCGTTCGCGCGCCGTCGCAGTTCGTCACCGAGGGCTCTGGCGATGATGCACGCGAGGTCCCGAACCCTGAGTATCTGCGCTGGTACACACAGGACCAGGTCGTCCTCAGCGCTCTCGTCTCGTCGATGAACGAAGACATGCTTGGTCAGATGACCCAGCACACCACTGCTCGCGCCGTGTGGTCGGCGCTGCACTCCATGTTCTCGGCGCAGAATCGCGCCCAGGTCATGCAGCTGCGTTACCAGCTCTCCAACGCCAAGAAAGTGAACATGACGGCGGCCGCCTACTTCCAGAAGATGAAGAGCCTCGCCGACACCATGGCCTCCATCGGCAATCCCCTCACTGATGAGGAGATCCTTGGCTACATGCTCGCTGGCCTCGGCGCCGAGTATGAGCCTCTCGTCGCCTCCGTCACGGCGCGCGACGACCCCGTCAGCCTCAACAACTTCTATGCCCAGCTCATCAGCGCTGAGATCCGCTACGAGCGCAATCAGGCGGCCGGGGAGATCCAATCTTCGGCGAACGCCGTCGCTCGCCACCAGCACGACGCGACTCGTGGCGGGCGCGGCGGCTTCGGACGCGGCGGCCCAGGCCGCGGCGCGCCACAGCGTGGCGGCCAGACCCGTGGCAATGGCGGCCACGGCAGCAATGGCAGGAACGGCGGCCCCAAGCCAACCTGTCAGGTGTGCCACAAGTATGGCCACGACGCCCTTCGCTGCCGCCAGCGCTTCAACCACGCCTACCAGCCTGACGACAACCGTGAGCGCTCTGGGAACACCGCCGCCACGTCGTACACCGTCGACCCCAACTACTACATGGACAGCGGAGCCACCGACCACCTCACCAGCGACCTCGATCGCCTGAACGTGCATGAGCGCTACTCCGGCAAGGACAACGTCCAAGTCGCCAACGGTTCAGGTCTGCAAATTTCGCACATTGGTCATTCTGTACTTTCTGGCTCCTCTCGTCCTCTTTATTTGCGCAATATTTTGCACGTGCCTGCTATCAATAAAAATCTCTTGTCCGTTCATAAGATCGCATCTGATAATCATGCCTTTGTGGAATTTCATCCCAAATTTTTCTGTGTTAAGGATCAGGCAACGAGGGCCACTCTGCTTCGGGGTAGGAGTCACAATGGCCTCTACCCGGTGCCATGCTCATTTTTGAGTTCCCTGTCGCGTCGCCAAGCCCTTTCCAGTGTCACTACCTCCTCGGACCTGTGGCACCAAAGACTTGGACATCCTTCTTTCAGCATTGTTGACTCCGTCATTAGATCCAATAAACTAGCATGTGCACCTAGCAAACATTCAGTAGTGTGTGACGCTTGTCAGCGTGCCAAAGTTCATCAGCTTCCCTTTAATAATTCAGCTCATGTAACCTCATCTCCACTAGAACTAGTCCATTCCGATGTATGGGGACCTGCTGTTACCTCTGTTGGTGGGTTTAAGTATTATGTGAGCTTTCTGGACGATTTCAGTCGCTTTACTTGGATTTATCTCCTTAAGAAAAAATCTGATGTCGAGCATGCATTTCATTTGTTTCAGAAGCACGTTGAGCGTCTCTTTAACACCAAAATTCGTAAATTTCAGTCTGACTGGGGCGGTGAATACCGTCGTCTCTCTCGCCACCTCACAGAGCAGGGCATTCAGCACCGTGTCACTTGCCCACACACGTCCCAGCAGAATGGCATTGCAGAACGCAAGCACAGGCACATCGTTGAAACCGGCATCGCTCTTCTCGCTCACTCTTCTCTCCCAGTTCGTTTTTGGGATGAAGCATTCCTCACAGCGTGCTATTTAATTAATCGCATGCCCACACGCAATCTGCAGAACTCCTCGCCAATTGAAATCCTGCACCGTGAGCAGCCAGATTATTCTTTTCTTCGCGCATTTGGTTGCGCGTGTTGGCCCAACCTGCGCCCCTACAATAATCATAAGCTTGCGTTTCGTTCTCGCCAATGCGTGTTCTTAGGCTATAGTTCCATGCATAAGGGGTATAAATGTCTCGATCGCTCTACTGGCCGTATATATATTTCGCGCAATGTCATTTTTGATGAATCTGTATTCCCCTTTTCTGACGCTGCCAGTCAATCCTCATCTCTGCCATCGCCATCCATATATCCATCATCCGAGCCAGTAATGCATAATGATCATGCGCGGAATTACAGTCTTGAACTTTTGGCTACTGACGGTTCTGCTTCGAGTGGTTCTCTGCAGGTTTCAGGTGATCGCGGGAGCTCTGCACTTTTTCCGGCACGCAGCGGATCTGCTACAGCGCCCGCGGCTTCGCCTCCGCCGGCGCCACTGGGCCGCCCCGCTGAGCCTGGCCCAGCTCCGGCCCACGTCCCGCTTTCACTTCCGCCACTGGTTGCCGGCCCGTCTACAGCTCCGTCCGGCACATCCAGCTCTGCTGCTCTGCCTGCTGCGAGTGCTTCACCAAGCGTGCCTGCTACGTCCGTGCCGGCTCCTGCGCCTGTGCTCGTGGCCGATGATCCAGCCGTCGCCCCAGCGCCTGCACCACCACCTGTTGCTGCTGCTCAACCCGTCGCTCCGGCACCTGCACCTGCTGCTCCCGAGGCTCCGCCATTACACACCATGGTAACTCGACTGCGCAACAATATTGTTAAGCATCTCGTTCCCACTGACGGCACCATCAGATATAATCCAAATAGGAAGGCCTTCTTTGCTGCTCCTACCTCGCTCAAAGTTGCTCTTGCTGATGACAAATGGCGTGCTGCCATGGAATCTGAATTTTCTGCACTGCAACAGAATCAGACATGGACTTTGGTGCCTCGGCCTGCTGGGCAGAACATCATCAGTTGCAAATGGGTGTTTAAGGTTAAGCAGCATCCAGATGGGTCGGTTGATAAGTACAAAGCTCGGCTGGTTGCTCGGGGTTTTACTCAGAAATATGGAGTTGATTATGTTGAAACTTTCAGTCCGGTGGTAAAACCGGCTACTGTTCGGTTGGTTTTGTCCATTGCTCTGTCCCATGGCTGGGATCTTCGTCAGATAGATATTAGCAATGCCTTCTTGCATGGTCATCTTGATGAGAGTGCATATATGTCTCAGCCACCAGGGTTTCAGGATTCATCTCGTCCTGATTTTGTGTGCAAACTGCATCGATCCATTTATGGTCTCAAACAGTCTCCAAGAGCCTGGTATTCACGCTTAAGTGACAAGCTGCATCAGCTGGGTTTTCAGTCTTCTGCTGCAGATACCTCACTGTTCATTCTCCACAATTCTAGTGTTACTATCTATATGCTAGTTTATGTGGACGACATTGTCATTGCCAGTTCTTCAGTCAGTGCCACAAGCCGTCTCTTGCAGCAGCTTTCAGCTTCTTTCCCGGTCAAGGACCTTGGTGCTTTGTCCTATTTTCTGGGTATTGAAGTGGCTTCCAATTCCGGGGGGATGACATTACATCAGAAGAAGTATGCTCAAGATATTTTGCAGCGCACACATATGGAGAATTGCAAGCCAGTTTCAACACCTCTGTGTCCTCATGACAAGTTATCTCGCCACTGTGGTACTCGTCTTGGTGAGCAAGATGCTTTTGTCTATCGAAGTACTGTTGGTGCTCTTCAGTACTTAACTCTGACAAGACCTGACCTTTCTTTTGCTGTCAACAAAGTCTGTCAGTTCTTATCAGCTCCATCAGATGTTCATTGGGAAGCTGTTAAGCGTATCCTGAGATTTGTTAAAGGGACAGTCAACCATGGCTTGCGGTTCAGACGTTCTTCTTCCACTCTGCTTAGCATTTTCACTGATGCAGATTGGGCCGGCTGTGTTGATGATCGTCGTTCCACTGGAGGCTATGCAGTTTACTTTGGTCCCAACCTCATCTCTTGGAGTGCACGAAAGCAGCCCACGGTATCTCGCTCATCTACTGAAGCCGAGTATAAAGCATTGGCAAATGGAACTGCAGAAGCATCTTGGATTCAGTCCTTGTTAAAGGAATTGTGTGTTTCTCAACCAAGAGCTCCTGTTCTGTGGTGTGATAATTTGGGTGCAACCTACCTAAGTGCTAATCCAGTGTTTCATGCGAGGACAAAGCACATCGAGGTGGACTTTCACTTTGTCAGAGAGAAGGTAGCACTTGGAGCTTTGGAGGTGCGTTTCATTTCGTCAGGTGATCAGCTTGCTGACATTTTCACAAAGCCAGCTACCAAGCAAATGTTGGAGAGAATTCGGTCCAATCTCAACCTCGTGGCAGTAGGTTGACATTGCGGGGGGATGTTGAACAAATAGATACGGCAGTTGTGCCGTTCCTATCCTGCGGCATATGGTTAGCTAGGATAGATAAGGATCAGTTGTATAGTTAAGATCCTAACAGAGTTTGTTCAGATGTAATCGGCTGTAGATCTTACTTATAGCCTACTCCATGTTGTACTATATATATGAATGAATACACGGCAGTTTTATGTGCGCCAAATCATTTGCTTAACTTCGTGTTTACGCAGTAAATTGTTTTGGTGCATCACATTCAGGTTTACTTGTACAGGGTATCACGCTGATGTGCTGGTGCGGATGCAGAGACATACGCAAAGCAGAGTTCATAAAAGCACTGGGCATTAGTAGCAGTACAACACCACAGGAAATTTACATAGCATAGCTCGCCATCACCAGAAGCTGGCGGCACAGAAGGACTTCTTAACAGCATCATTCAAACGGTAGCGCTAGCACTACTATAGTATCTTCTACGACTAGTACCTTTGCTTGTGCCGACCCAGAAACCGCACGTACGGCAACCGGATCAGCACGCGACGTCCGCGCTTAAGCCGCAAAGGCGGCCACCGCTGCTTCCACCCCCCGCCTTACGGAGCAACTCGAAGTACCCCTTCGCGTCAGCCTCGAAGGCGACGCGCGAAATGAGCCGTCCCGCGGCGCCGGGAGCCTTCATCATCACGACTGGCGCCGCCGGCCCTGCCGCAGCCCAGCGCCAGAGGTAGTACCCGGGCCAGAGGTACGGCGCCGCCGGGGGCCAGAGGTAGGCGCACGCCGCGCGTGTGGCCAGACGGACGGCCAGATTCATGGTAGAATTCATTGCCTTTGCTTCAGCGATTACGGGCGCCCAGGCACACAGCGTGTGCGAAGTTGACGAGCAGACAGTGCGGTGGTGGAGGTTACGATGAACACAGCACACCGTCGTCCGTGGGAGGCAGGATTTATAGAGGTTTGGACAGGCGATGTGTGTGGTGTGTGGGACGCGCGGCAGATGCAGGGAGCCGTCACGTAGACGAGATGGGGTCGACGTGGACGCCCGAGTGGATTTCACCGTGCGCGGATGACTCGTGTCCTGCCGCCGCCTAAACTTTCACTGTGCCCCGGTCATTCGTGTAATCGTGTTGTCTCCTACGTACCGCAAGAGATCGTTGTTACAATCCGTCGCGCGGCTGCGATTTACGAAATGCTACCGCTGGCTCTCGGTGCACAGTGCGCCTTTTTTTTTTCAATTCAGAATCGGGAGTTGCCGCCTTGCACGGAACAAGGCCGGAGTCGCTCAGCAATGTCGGAAATGTAACGGAGCAGCTAAACACTCGTCAGTTCAATCGAGCCGTGAGCAGGATAACAGGGGGGTGGTGGAGCTTGCCAATGGCCGGGCATGGCGATGGTTCGATCATGCGAGCAGCAAGACGTAAGGAAACCATGAAACTGGCCTGGGAGTGCCGGTTGTCAAAATTTACTGGTTTGCTCCGACGGGGCAAGTTGGGATTCGAGAGAAAGCCCAACTCAAAAGGCCCGAATCCTGCTGCTCCACCTTGGCGGCCGGCGCCGGCTCGGCGCACGCGCTCCTCGGCTCCAGCAATGCCGCCGGAGCCTACCCTATCCAGCACGCAGCATCACGCGGCCTTACGCTGGCCTCTGTCACCTCGCTTCAGACCAGACGAGAGACGACCAATCCAACGCAGTGACACTCCTCACACCAGGCCTGGTCGTCGCCTGTTCGCCCGACGTCTCAGGCCGTATCACTCATCAACGTTCCGCGTTCTATCGGCCCTCGCCGCTTGCGTGCTCCGCGTGCGGCCTACGGCGTCACCTCTGGAAGCGATGCGGCCTTCTAGGAGGAACGCGTACTGTACACCGGAAAGGATACTCGTAGTCGTATGCACGAGGCAGCCCCGGCCAAAGCTTCGCATACCTTCGTAGTCGTATGCACGAGGCAGCCCCGGCCAAAGCTTCGCGTACCTCAAAGTCTAATATTGCTAGCGCTGCCAGCTTCATGTCCCGCCTCGCGGACAGAGACTATGTATGGACGCGGGGGTTCGCGGACGAAAAGGTTAACACACAACCAAACCACGAGAGGCGTCACAGATACAGAACCAACGAGTAGCACCCAAACCAAATTACAGAGGTAGTAGTACTAAAAACACCAATAGTAGCAGCACAAAAGGATGAACCACAGTACCCACACGCAGGAGAACTAAGAACTAAAACTACTTCAAGCACTAACACTACATCGAGCTGTCCCAGACGACTGCAACGTACATAAAACAGTGACATACGCGACTACTACTACTATAACATTGAGCAGTTTTGTGCATAGCTAGAACTAAAAACCAAACGCCGCGTGAACGCCTCCACGTACGGCCACACTTCGCGCGAACATGCAGCACGCGCGCAGCGTGCTCCGCACCTCCGGTCCATCAAGCCGCGAACGCGGCGGCGGCGGCCGCCGCCCCGGCGTTGCGCAGCAGCTCGAAGTAGAGCTGCGGATTGGCGAGGAAGGCTGCCCGGGATATGAAGAAGCCAGCGGCTCCAGGAGCCTTCATCAAGGCCAGTGGAGCGGCGGCCGGCCAGAAGAAGTAGGCGCACGCCGCGCCCACGGCCGTGCGGAGGACTACAGCAGGAGTGAACGCCATTCTGTGTGTTCTCGCCTAGTGCTGCTTGTGGATCGGGATGTGTGGAACGTGAAGGTGCTAATTAAGGATGAACGGAAGGTGAAAGTGGTGGGGTGGGCGGCGCTGGTCTGCCGAATTTATAGGACAGGAACTGACCTGGGGCCTCGACGGGGAGAGCCTGAGCCACCGGCTGCGGTGGACTCGCTGGTTCAGCTAGCGCGAGCCACGCGTCTGGGATGGGCCGACGTGTTGCATAATGAGGTGGATGATGTGACGCCCGTCCGGAATTTCACCGTGCTGTGTAAACGACTCGTGTCCGTCGTCTCAGAGGGCACTTTTACTGTACGTAGCGCTCCTCGTGTCACCTCGTCGAGAAGTGTTAGTCCATTTCAGACGGGTAGAAATCGGACGTATACTTTTTTTTTTCGAAAGACCCGGACAAAATTTGCCCGGCATTATATTAATAAGTAGGCAGAGTTTTTAACATTGCGCATGCGCCATGTACAACCTAGGTGGACGAGGTGAGACAGGCCTCGCCACCATGCTAGTGTGGGTAACTAGTCACTAAGATTATGTACAACCGGGGTTTGCTGATGTAAGGGGCTGTTGTCTTTCTGGCAAGATCTTCGCCAAGCGTTTGACTCCTGCCATAGTCCAGTTTCTTGCCTCGTCCTGAATCCATGCTAACATCTGTGCCTCGGATCTCAACTTTTGCTGGAAAATTCTGGCGTTCCTCTCCTTCCACAATTCCCACATGACGAGGATGGCCATGGATCTTGTACCTTCAGCACTCGTTCCATGTCCAGGCAATCCCAGGAACCAGTCCTCTAGATTTTCAGTTGGCTCCCAGACAGTAGGTCGGAGGCTATCTCTTGCTGTCCAATCTGCTACTTTGTCCCAGATTGATCTGGAGTACGGGCATTCCATGAAAAGATGTCCTGCCGTCTCGAGATTTCGATAACACAGCGGACAGAAGTATTCGTTGGGCTATTCTCTGAGCTGCAGCCTGTCCGCCGTCCATACTCTGTTTTGCAGCCAGAGCTAGAGGAAAAATTTTGCTTTGGGCGGCGCCCATGCCTTCCAAACTGATCTTTTGTAGTTGGAGGTCTTGCCGCCTTCAAATTGCAGCTTGTAGGCCGAGCTTGCTGAGTATTCTCCCGACGTTGTAGGCGTCCAGGTGATGGGGTCTTGTTGCGATGTATCCCTGGTGTCATCAAGATCAGCAACGATCCCGGCCAGGAGCACATATTCGGATAGGAGCTCGGTTGACCAGTTATAGTTGACATCATCAATCCATTTGTCATTCCGTAAGGCGTCGTCGACTGTCCTGTTTTTCCGCTTACTATGCTTGTGCAGCATTGGGAACATTGCAGCCGGAGTAATGCCATGCATCCAACTGTCCGTCCAGAATTTCGCTGTGCGGCCATCACCCACAGTGACCGCTGTAGCTGCCGCAAATAGTGCCCGGTCCACCTAGTCAACCGGTAGCTCAGAGCCATGCCACGGTTTTTCCTGTGATTTCCACTGGTACCAAAGCCATCGTAGCCGAAGAGCACGACCAAACTTTTCTAGATCGTGTATGCCCAGTCCTCCTCGCTGTAGGGGCCGGAGTACCCGCGCCCAGCTCACCTTGCACTTGCCACCATGCAAGTCCTGGTTGCCAGCCCACAAGAATTTTCTTCGCAGTTTGTCCAGCTCTTTGATGAATTGTTTGGGTACATTGAGTGCAGTCAATAGATATGTAGGCAGCGCACGGAGCACCGCACGGACAAGTTCTCTTCTGGCGGCCAGTGACATGAGCCCTGCTTGCCAGCCGGCAAGTCGAGCTCTTGCTTTATCCTGAATTGCCTGCAGGTGCACCAGCCTGAGTCGTCCCAACGTTAGCGGCAATCCTAGGTAGGTAACTGGGAACCCCACCCGCTGTCCTGTGAAACCAGCCAGTACCTCATCAATGTCCAGCTCTGCGCATCTGATTGTTGAGACTGCACTTTTGTCCATGTTCATATGCAATCCAGTTGCAACACCAAAGTTTTGCATCAGCGTGACAATTAAGTTGACATCATTCTGGTTTGGATTTGAGAACACCACTGCATCATCAGCATACAATGAAACCCGCAGACTAGCCAAGCGTCCACGCAGTGGCGAGAGCAACCCCTCATCAGTCGCGAGTTGGAAGATGCGCTGCAGAGTGTCGATGGCAAGAATGAACAGGTACGGCGAGAGTGGATCACCTTGCCTCAGCCCTCTCTGATGCCTGATTCTCGGTCCCGGGGTGCCATTGAGCAATGCCGAAGAAGATGACGAAGTTAAAATCATTGTGATCCAGTCACGCCAACGCGGAGGGAAACCTCTATGGTCCAACAAATCCAGCAGATACTCCCACGACACGGTGTCAAAAGCCTTTGTGATGTTGAATTTGAACAGGAGAGGGCAGGTGTCTTGGTACGATGGTATGCTCGAGCTAGATTCCTAACATAGAGGAAGTTGTCTTGGATGCATCTTTTCTTTATGAAGGCACTTTGTGAGGGTAAGATGAGTCGGTCGATGTGTCGCGCAAGCCGGTGCTGTAGCACTTTGGACAGGAGCTTTGCAAAAGAGTGAACCAGGCTGATTGGTCGAAAATCTCTGACTGTCTCTGCTACCTCTTTCTTCGGTATGAGAACCACGTTGGCGCTGTTCATTTTCTCTAGTGGCCCGGTGTTGAGCAAGTAAACAGAGTTGAAAGCACTGACCACATCCTGCTTGATGATATCCCAGCACGCCTTATAAAAAGCACCCGTGAAACCATCAGGCCCAGGGGCCTTTTCTGCCGGCAGTTCGGCTATTGCCGCTTGAATTTCCTCCGCTGTAAATGGGGCGTCCAATTCATTATCTCCAACTGTCGGCATGTTTAATTTTTCCCAATCAAAAGTGACTGATCGCTGGCGTCTGGTGCCGAGCATGGTAGTGAAATGGGTGTGTATCTCAGCCTCCATCTCCTTATGCGTGCAGGCCCATGAGCCATCCTCTTTTTTCAGCTTCGGAATGAACTTCTTCCTTCTTCTAGCATTTGACTTGAGGTGAAAGAAACGTGTGCCTGCATCTCCATGTTTGAGCCACGTTAGGCGAGAGCACTGTCTTTTCCTTGAGCGCTCAATCGCTGCCAGCCCGAGTACTCTTGCTTTCAACGCTTTCCTGAACTGAAACTCTGCTGTTGATAACGATCTCGATTCTTAGGCCATATCCAGTCGCAAGATGAGTTCTTGGACCGTATGCAGTTCGAGCCATGCCGTGCTAAAGAGGTTTCTGCTCCATTTTCTTAGCGCCCTTGCTGTGTTGCCTAATCTGTTGTGCCGGATCATGAGTGGTGAATTGCCTCTGACAGGTCTCTCCCAAGCTGTCTTGACCACATCTCTGAATCCTGGCACTTTGATCCAGAATTGTTCAAACCGAAAATTGGCTTTCCTCGGTTGTTGATGCGGTTGTGCAAGGAAAAGGGGGCAGTGGTCGGACATGGAGGATGACAGCGCTTGAAGCAGCATGGAAGAGAACATGAGGTCCCATTCTTTGTTGCAAAAGACCCTGTCAAGACGGCACATCGTCGGGTCTTCCCTCTCATTGCTCCATGTATATCGCCGGTTGTGGAGAGCGATCTCAATGAGTTCACATCTATCAAGAGTTTGTCTGAACCGTCCCATGAGGCACCTATTTAGATTCAGATTGTTCTTGTCTTGTACCTCATATATCTGGTTGAAATCACCCACCACTGTCCAGGGATTGC
Organism: Eragrostis curvula; assembly: GCA_007726485.1. Lineage (NCBI taxonomy): Eukaryota > Viridiplantae > Streptophyta > Magnoliopsida > Poales > Poaceae > Eragrostis > Eragrostis curvula. The sequence goes on from CM017442.1 coordinate 7,669,212, forward strand.
CATTAGCCGGTTTTAGTCCCTTGAGGTCGTCAAGGAAAGCTTGTTTGTCACGGTCATCAGTCGGGCCATATACCACAGTCAGCACAAACTCTTGTTGTGTTCGTCTCAGTTTGACAGTCGTTGTCAGTGAATAATCTTTGAGTATCAGTCCATTTGTCTCAATGTGATCATCATCCCACGCCACCAAGATGCCCCCTCTTGTTCTTTGTGCAGGTAGGAACTTGAAATTCAGTAATCTCTGACCAAGAAATTCAGCAGCCATTGCATCTGTGACATCTTGTAACTTTGTCTCTTGGAGGCAGACTAGTGTAGGCCTTGCATCTTGTAACATTCTTAACACTGCCTCTCGATGAGCAGGCATATTCAGTCCTCTCACGTTCCAGTTCAGTAGAGAGAGGTGTGCACTATCCATCAACACCAAAGAGCAACTGGGACTTGTACTGACAGCATGGTTGTGAAGCAGTACAGACACGCACCGACAAGGCGCCCTTTCTCAAATCGAACTAAACCGGTAAACAAACTTGCCACACCAGCAACAACACGACCACTAAACCAAGATAACTCGAAGGGAAATCAACATAACAAGGCCCAGCAAACAGAACTACTGCTGCAACACACTGACAACTGAAATGGAGTTGATCTAACATGGACACTGATCTGCGACAGACATTCATGGTGGCAATGTCTCAAGCCGTGGCCTCATCTGCAGCCTCCTCCTGCGCAAGCGCCTCCATCGCCAGCGTGAGCAGCTCATTGTCGAGCCTGGTTACCTTGGACAGTGACGCCAGGTCCTTGGCCGTCAGTGTCTTACCAAACTTCTTGAGGTACTCCGCGAGAGCTTCCTGGGTGACCGGCCCATCCCCAGTGCCGATATCAAGCTCCTTTATGAGCCTGTGCGTCCCGCGCAGAGACACTGGGACAGCCGACGGCTTCTTCGCCAGCCTTGAGCTCACGCGGCGCGTGTTGACCGTGGAGCGCGCGCGGCTCGGCTCACCTTCGCCGGGATTGGGGGGTGCTGGCGTAGAGGTGAGGCCCGTATCCTCGTTGCTGACGAAGACTTGATGAATGAAGGTCCGGGCAGCCTCTGCCACAATGGCAGCTGCCGAGGCGGGGTTCCGGTCAGCCGTACCTCCCGCCGCCGATGTCCCTCCGTCCGCCACCATAAGGTCATCCACTTGGGCGGCGAGGGCGTTGATGTTGGGCCCCTGTGGAGAGGAAGCAGTCGGTGCAGCAGTTTGGGCCCCCGGCCCAAAAGTGTAGTCGTCCATCCCTCCCAGGTCCCAGGCCGGAGAGGTGGGGGTGTAGGCCGGAGACCGTGGAGAGTTGGGCCCTAACATGGCCTCCAGTAGCGGCCCACCTGGCTGCCCAGCCACATCCGTTGCTTGCGGGCCTGGCCAAGCTTCAGACACCGGCACATAGGTGGGGGACCCTACTGCGGTTTCGCCGCTTGTCGGGGATGCATGTGAACCAGACATGGAGAGGTCAAACTCCTGGCGCATGGGGTCAAGGTCCCAACGAGAAGGGAAGGCATCCCCATGCAAACCAGAGGAGCAGCCTCCTGTCATGAAGCACAAGAGTGGATCTTGGAATGTTGAACAGTGCGTACCGTTGGCCAGCTGTAGCTCAGCACGTCTCAGGGCTGAAAGGCTGCCAGTCCCTTGAGGCTCGCTCGCAGGAGGGGGTGCACGCGTGTTGGGCGAGCCGCCTGCGCCTCGGGCTTCGCGCACCAGTGCTTTGCCTCCACGGTCCCCACCATCGTACCTCCTCGCCGGAGACCTAGAGCGGCGGCGCTCCCAGTCCTCCGATGAGTGCGGCACCAGCTGTCGGTGTCGCAGGCTGTGGACGGGAGAGCGTGACGGAGACCGGCCACGTGTGGAAACCTCCGTCGGCTCGAGGTAGGCATGGCGACGTCGAGGAGGTGTGCGAGAGCGCACACGGTGGAACTGCTGCGGGAAGTCATCCGCCGGGCAGCCGCGCGCGTTGATGTTGTCCTCCCAGCGGTGCCGCCCTGCCGTGTCACGGTAGTAGTCGTCGTCCGGCTCGCGGTCGTGGCATCGCAGCACAGCCAGCGCACGGCACGGCTCCCGTACCCACCGCACCGGGGTCCGGCCGTCGAGGACCCCCTCCCTCCACACGAACTCCTAGAAGTCCGGGTACGGCGGCGGCGAGGGAGATGCACTAGAGGATAGCCCACTGGTCCCGGAGTCAGGAGACGGGGTGGAAGGCGGCTTCCAGTTCTCATCGCATGGCAGATGGATGAGGATCTCCTGGCGATCGCCAACAGGTGGTGGAGCGATGGCTGTTGGCTGCGGCATGCCTGGATGGTGCGGTACCTGGTCGGCCCCTTCCGTGAAGAAGGAGGTGAGCTTGGAGCGAGGGAGCAAGTCAGGGTTCCACATCCAAGCCCAAGACTCAAAGAGACGGGTCTCCTCCTGCGTGAACGATCGCTCCTCCATGCGATCGAACAAGCAAATGCCGCCGAGCAACTGGCGAAAACCCTCCTCGGACCAAGCATGGAGAGAGAGGTTCTCGATGATGATCTTGCAGCGGTACCACCAAGTGTGCGGGTTGGCCACATCATTGTGCCATGGCAGGATCTCCAGCCTCGTGCCACCCACCTCCACAAAGCCACGGCGAACCGTGCGGTCACGCTGGCTCAGGTGATCGAAGTGCGCGAAGAAGTCGTAAGGCTGATGACGCGTTGCTCGGATGTCGAACAGCGGGATCCTGAGCTGGCCGTGGAGGGCAAGAGCCACATCACGCGCCTCGGGACAGAAGTGACCGTCGGCGATCCGGAGGCAAACCTGCTGCCTCTGCAGCTTGTTCATCTCAAAGGTCATTGCCGGGGTGGAGACGATAGCCCCCTGGCTTTGCTCAGGGCGCTGGTGTGGGCAACCAGCCACGTACGCCATCCCAGCAGCTGGTGGGGTTTGTGGTGGGATGCGAGGGGTTTGGGGCGGTGGCTGGCTTGCCGCCGACGCAACCACTGGGTTGGCCGGAGGTGGGAGTGGCGGAAACTCAATGCGGCTGTGGACACTGTCAGCTGGGAAGGTGAGGCGGGATCAAATGTTGCGGTGGAGAGGAAAGGTGAGGCGGTCCTTTGCTGGGCGGCGATCCTCCTTGTCGATGTTACGGCAGCGGCGGAGGAAGTGGCCGCTCCCCCAACACGCAAGGCAGCGAGGTGGATCTCTGCAATGGGCGACCTTGTGATCCTTGGCGAGGCACCTAAAGCAGCGACCCACCATGAGCTTTTTATAGTCGGCGAGCTTGGACGCCGGCTTAACTCCGGTGGTTGGGCGCAACGGGCGCGGACTTGAATCGGCCGCCGCATATGGTAAGGCGCGGCGACGCCACCATCGCCTCGGCCTCACCGTAGTCCATTCTTGTGAAAGGTCAGGCCTGCCGTGCTGCAGGCCGCGCGCATCAATGCTCCTGGACGCCGGTGAGCCGCTGGGAGAAGGCACGCGCACGACTAATTTTAGCCGGTGCGGGGCCTCGAGCGTCCGCAAGGCAGAGCGGTGCACTCCCCCGCACGGCAAGGCCGTGGTTAATGCCTGCCCCCCCTTCCGGCTTTTGCTGCATTCGCCAGCTTCAAAGGTGGAGGGACGAGTAATGGCGGCCGTGGATGCACCGGGGCCGGCGGGATCTGTAGGCGGATTCGCTGGAGCGACCGGGCTGGCCTGCGCAGCAGCCGAGGAGAGCTGGGCAAACGCCCCATCCTCCTCTTCAATGCTCCCCCAGTCGAGGTCTTCATGGCAATAGGGTGGGGCGGGGTCAGTGGTAGGTTGCGGCGGTAGGGGCGTGGGGGCTGGTAGGGTGATGCGGGGCGGGGGAGCAATGGCGGTGGTGGGTGCTGTGGCTAGCTCGAGGGCGCGGCGACGGGTGGCGGCACGGGAGGTTGCGGTGGCCGGGGGCGGCGAGGGCGCGCTGGCGAGCGCTCCCCAGCCCGGACCGGTCTCCATTCTTGTTGGTGCTCGGACGTATACTTTTGTTGTCGAAAGAATCGGGTTCTCGCCACGACACGACCTAGTTGGTAAGCTCTAGCTAGCTGCGAATTGGAGATAGCTGGTGCATGTCCATGCTCTGTACCGACCGTAAGGTCGCGACACTCGGTAACCTCGTTAGCTGAGCAAACAGCATGCGTGAGTACACATATCGCCTTATGCGAGCGTACACATATCGCCTTCTCAAACTAAACCCGTGAACAGCCTATTCGGCAGGCTGCAGCTGCGGCTGCAGCTGCAGAAAAATAACTGCGAACACTGTAACTGCTGCTGAAGAAATAACTGCGAACACTGTAGCTGCTGCTGCTGCCTGCTGCAAAACCTCCAACCGAACAGGCTAAACGCCAAGATCGATGAATATGCAGAGAATATAAAACAAAAACACACGATCCTGTGACATGCATGCATGGCCAATACGAGCAGAAACAGAATCACAAAACGACCACAAGAGTCCACACACTGAATTCGCACGACATCACCGTCAGCCGTCACTACCGAAAACCGGCACGTTACCGTGTCGGCTCGTTTGCCGAGAGTTTTCTATTAGGCACTCAGCAAACATCATATGTGTTACAATCAAAACACTCGACAAACGACTCGACGACACTCGACAACGTGCAAACACTTGGCATAGGAGGTCTCTGGCCCAGCATGCGTGACGACCGATCTTCTTTTGCCGTCGACCGTTAGATGTTAGCCGTTTTCCACGTCACTCGGCAAAGATCGTTGTTTGCCAAGTGTTTTCCCTAGCACTCGGGCAAAAACTTTTCTTTTCCCCTCTCCTGCCCTTGTAACTTTTTCCCTCTCCACGTACATTACTTGGTAGTCTAGATTCAAATTTCGTATATTTCTTGATCTGTTTGCTATTTTTAATTAGTTTGTTTTAATTAAAGAGATTTTTTAGTATGAGTCAAATTTGAATTGCAACTATGTGAAATAATTACATAAAATAAGATAAAAAATGATATTCATGATATTGAGTCAATTGTGGGGCCTTATCCTTGAAGTGAAAGAAAATTTCGCGCATTTTATACCAGAAATATGACAACGAACGTGTGGTCGAATTGTATTTAAATTTTATAAAAAGCAAACGAAGTATGAAAATTATGAAAATTGTCATGATATCATACGTGGAGGTTATGGTAAATAGTAGAGAAGGTTTGCTAGAAGAGTGTAGCAGTAGACGGGATCACGGGACCGCGCTAGCTTTTCGTACGGTTCTTGTACCTGAAGACAATCATGCCAAAGGATTTACTCGAATTGGTTGCGACCAAGGATTAATCATAGTGTATGTGTATAGCTTCCCATAAACGGATCGTGTCATGTGCATCTGTTAGTACGTTGACATCGGACGACAAGCTAAGCTATCAGTGCACCATGCGATGCAATATCGATCATGACGAGATCCAATAGAAAAAAAGTTTAGTGTGTATAGTACCGTGTCCACGCACCTGACCTGTGTGGTTAGAGGCCGGTCTCAAAGCGATGGAAGAATCCCCGGCCCGTCCCAAGATAACACCCCCCAAGGATAAGAAACAGCGCCCACGGCGTTCAAGGGCTTAAAATGGTGTTGTTTTCTCTTCATGGATACCAAGAGAAATCGAGCAGCCCACCACTGGATTGAAGAAATGTATGTCCATCCTGACGCACAACAAAGGTAAGATGGAAAGCATATGGTGTAGGAATTGAAGAACCATGAGCGGAAAACCAATGGTAGGCGGGATTTTGAAATTGAATGCGCAGAGCAACCAGCAACGAAACTGAAAGGAGGGGTTGAAAGGGGCCAATGCCCCCCCCCCCCCCCTTTACAACAATAGAAGCCCGCAATTAAAGAGTGAATCAGGCCCAAGTGTCGCATCAAATACCAATTAGCATAGGTTTACAATAAATTGTCTTCGCCGCCGCCACCCCAACCCGCAACCCAAACCCCTAACCCCACTGTTGATAACCACTACCCCCCCCCCCCCCACCCCACGTTCCACCCCCTCCTCGCCCCCCCCCCCCCCTCCCCCCCCCCCCCCCCGAGTTCCACTGCCGGCGATAACCACCAACCGCAACATGGCGGCACCTTGCCGTTGCGTCGCGCTGCATCACCCCGCGCTCCGCCGCCACCTCACCCCTGAGCTCCACTGCCAGTGCTAATTCACCTCTGCCACCGCGTCGCGCCGCCCTCCCCCACTCCGTGCTCCACTGCAACCTCGCCCCTCGAGCTCCACCGCCTATGCTAACTCACCTTCATCGCCGCGTCGCGCCGCCTGCGCCTCCCCCGTGCTTTCACTCGGGCCGCAGCAGACGCGCGCAAGAAGGAAATCATGCAGGTGAGATCGCGTTTCATATGGACTCCATATTTCCTGGATCGCTCCGTTGGGCCAAGTTGTAATTCTAGAGAAGTCTTGTATCCATACGGGCTAACTTTTTTTTTTGGAAGGATCCACACGTACGGGCCCAACTTAAAGACCCGAATCCTGCACGTCCTCGACTCTGGCAATGCCGTTGGAGCCTATCAGATCCGGCATCACGCGGCAGCCTAAGCTGGCCTCGTCACCTCGCTTCCGACTAGGCGACCACGCGCGGGATCCGGGTTCTCTGAATTGGTTCACTCGATTCAGAGCTGTAGCTATTACTACAGTAATCTGTGAGGAGAGGGAACAGTAGCCTGAATAAAAACACTGTAGCGACTGTAGAAACAGTACTGGGAGTTACTTCATCCCTGCTTTGATACTGTTCACTATTTACTGTAGCGTCCGATCTTGAGTGTCCACTTGCCATCCAACGGTTGAGATTTCACTCAATTCCGGAATACTGTAGCTCTCTGAATTGAGAGCCTCAAATTCAGAGGATCCCGATCCGCGCGCTTCACACCGTACCATACGGTCCATACCAGGCTTGTCGTCACCTGTTCGCCTGACGTCTAGGACCTTACCAGCGTCAGAGCGCTCTATTGGCTGTCGTCGTCGCCTCTGGAAGTGAGTAAAGTCATGCACCTGAAAGGATAGTCGGATGCACGCGAAGCACCCCCGGCCAGAGCCTCGGCCCTCTCGTTTCGTACGTCTAGCATCGCGCTGGCAGGGCGGACAGAGATTATTTATGGACATACGAAGTGCACGACGAAAAGATTAACACAATGGCACCCAAAACCAAACCACGAGAGGCGTGTGTCATAGATGCACGACACAAACAAGTGAAGCCAAACCAGATTACAGAGGTAGTAAGTAGTAGTAGTACTGGTAAACGCTGGTATATTACAGTCACCAGATCAGGCCTAGCCACACAAGGATAATTTACATAGCTAGAACTAGTGTGTCGCAGCAGCGGAAATGCACCAAACCACGCAGTGTTTCAGACACACTAGATCGTCCGACTCGTCACGACTGGTACATACAGAGACAGAGTGACATACACGACGGCTACTACTACTACACGGAGTATTTACAGCTAGAAGCCTAGAACCAACCCAAACGCCCCGGGAAAGTCCACGGGCACACTTCGATCCGCACACGCGCAGCGTACTCCAGCCCAACCCGTCAAGCCCCGAACGCGGCGGCGCCCCCCCCCCCCCCCCCCCCCCCCCCCTTGCGCAGCAGCTCGAAGTAGTACTGCGGGTTGGCCTCGAACGCTTCGCGGGACGGGATATGAAGGCGCCTTCATCATGGTCACCGGAGCGGCGGCCGGCCAGAGCAACCAGGTGCACGCCGCGACCACGGCCACGACGATGACAAGAAGAGCAGCAAGGGACATTCTGGTTTCTCTCGACTACTCTACTCGTGAGTGCATCGTGTGGATCGGGATGCACCGAACGCTCCAAGGATGAACGGAAGGCGCCCGATTTTATAGTGCAGGAACTGAACTGGCCGTGCATGGGCGACGGGCTGAGCAGGGTTGCGGTGGAGACTCGCGGGTTCAGCGAGCGGGAGGCACGCGTCAGGGACGGGCCGACGTGATGAGGAGGTGGATTGATGTGAGGCCCGTCCGGAATTTTAACCGTGCTGGGTAAACGACTCGTGTCCGTCGTCAGAGGTCAATTTGACTAGCAGAAAACGTGGTTGCCAGCATGCACTTCATTTTCATTGCAGTTCCCCTACAAATTGGAATAAAAAAAATAAGTGCAACACCACGTTGATGCAAAGCGTGGCATTATTGAATTAAACGACCTTTTGGAATCACGAAAGATGTTTTAACAATGTTTTGATGGAAGCACCTTCTCCGGTCAATTCCACCTCAAAAAGATTGATTGTACCGTGTAATGATCTGCAAAGCTGTCGTGCATTTATGAAATACTAGGATGGCTGCCTGCGTATTTGCACGGCTAAAGTTACAATATTATTCAAAATATTTTTATTTGTAAAAGTTTAACATAGGTTATATTATTACTTATTTATTTTCTACGATATATTTATAAATAGTAGAAGTAGCTTCAAGAATTTCTCATCATCCTTCAATTTGAGTGTGAGATGAGTCATCATTTATCTTAGACTGTGTCTTAGCTAACTCATTGTATTTGATTTTGTTTTAGAAGTGAGGTCGGTTCAAACGTGCCATGCTACACAACTAACATGTTAGAACGTGTCGTGCTACAAATAAATTTTTGAAGAATATGTGTCATGCTAAAAATAAGAGAATGTGCCATGATAGCTAGACATATAACAGTGTATTTAGAAAGAATTAAGGTATTTTGGATATTTTTAGTATTCTTAAAATTAACTATTTTGGACACATAATGGTATGGTGGTAAAATTATTGTTGAAATAAGAATTATAGATACTTTTAGCTTTTTTAAATAAAAATTTAGTTAATTTTTTTGGACTTATAATGACATGGAGGGTAATTTAGAAATATTGAAGTGTATTTTTGGTTTTTTTATTATTCCGAATTTAGAAAAAAAAATGAACTCATAATGGCATGGTGAGTAATTTAGAAATATATGCGAGGGTATTTTTGGCTATTTTCTGTTATTCCGAATTTAGCTATTTTGTAAATAGTTATAAGGGGTTTTGTGACTAATTTTTCATAATGGCAGTGGTGGGTAATTTTCTCTTCTTATTTTCTCGGATTAACGTAGGAATTTCTAGCATTTTAGAGCGAACGTGGTGGCTCCTTTTCGACGTCAAATATATATATAATAGATAGACGAGAAAATTCACATCAACCTCAAAGTGATTGATTGTACTGCGTAATGATCTCCAAAGTTGCCCTGCATTTATGAATTATGAGAAAATTCACACCAAAGTGATTGATTGTACCGCGTAACGATCTGCAAAGTTGTCGTGCATTTATGATAGTAAATTCTTGCTTCTTGAGGCTGACTGGGAACTCGAGGCCGGCCTTGACAGAGTGAGGCACCGCCTTTTCCTGGGGCCACCAGCCTTGTGCTTGGCCGCTCCCTTCTTCAACTTGCTGCTAGCTCGATCCGTGGGAGGGGTGGTTCGGCCAATCACGGGACAAAGGATTCCGATGGCTATAGGCAGCGGAAAGTAGAGGGGGGGTTTCAGACTAGTGAAAATTTGAAACGAATTAATGTACTGCTATACAGATATTGTGAGATCTTTTGTTTATTAAGAATACTAATCGCCATGCTATCTTTTTCGTACTTGAAAGAGATAGCAGGTCGATAAGTATTCTTGATAAAGAAACAAATCTCACAATATCTCTAGCAGTACATTAATTACTTCTAAAATTTCACCAGTGTGTCCAAACAACTTCTGAAAATCCGCCTCTACTTTTCGCTGTGTGTGGCCAAAAAAATTCCCTTCTGTGGGCGGGAACTTTTGGTCGCTGCTGAAATCCCCTGTCACCTGATTGGTTAGTTTTGGAAAAAAGAGTATAAAGAAAATATCCTTTTGATACTACCTGTGATTTAATTTTTTGGTACTGGCTCCCGAAAAATAATTGTTAAGGCAATTTCATCAACACATTGATTCTAAAATTTAGCATGCTTCAATTCGAAATGTATCATTAAGCTTTAGGGCATGTTTGTTTCATTACCAACTTAGTAGTCGCTCGATCTCTCCCCATCGAAGCGGGGCGTGCGCCTTCCTGAGCTCTCGGGGTCGTCGTTGTTCTCCTTCTCGGCGTATGACACCCCAAGGAGGCGTTTTTCCTGACGGAGACGCTTCTTTGTGGGGAATCTGCGAGAAGGATCACGGCAAAATCATCAATAAGTTGACACATCATAACATAATCAACAGATCCAGATCCAGGAAGAAAAAAGAAACCGCAGACCAAGGCGATGGAGGATTTAAACGCGGTGCACACGAAAAGAAAAAAAAATCTGGCGAAATCTGCTACAGAAAGAGAAAGAGACCACAAGACGCGGGGAGGGAGGGCGAGATCTTACCCGGACGGTAGGCGATTGGGCGGAAGGGACTGGAGTAAGCGCTCGGCCTGAGGTTGCGGCACAGCCTCGTCAGGCCCGAGGACACGACCCTCGTCATCACTTGTGACAACATTGCAAGAAGCGTTCCTCGCGAAGCAGTGCTCGCTTTATTTGGGAAAGAGGTGTGAGCTCTGAAATGGGATGGGATGGAATCGGTGGAGAATTGGGGACTGGATTTTATGGCGTTCTATGCGCTTGCGCACGGCATAGGGAGGCGGAGGCACTCGACACAGGGAGGAGGAGGAGGGCGTAGGTTTCGTCTCCACCAAGAGAGTGAGAAATTGAGAGAGAGGAGGGGGAGGCTGACGGCGGATAAGGTAGGAAGAAGCGAGCGACACAGAGATGAGTGCGGTTTTTATATTGCTAGGGTTTTTGTGTTGGATTATTGGGCCAAGTTTTGGGCTTTGCAATTTCTAGTGACGTCAATAAGCCCGTAACCGGAAATGAAGCGTCTAGCGGCAGCCTGAGCCTGTAGGTGATATCAACAAGCCGCCATTAAAGACAGGCTCCATAGTGACATAAGCAAGCCCACCGCAGCTGTTGGTCTCTAGTGGCGGGCCGTACGGGGTGCCTGGTACTGTACCACTGTAGTGGCTGTGTAAGCACCATGATCATTAGAGAGAAATGTTTGATCGGCTACATGCAGCTGCGATTTGTTAGTCCATGTCCATGCTATAGAGCTTACGTACGTCCGCAATAACTCTAGGCATCCCTTTGCGTGAGTACAGAGCAAGCAGCATGCATCGCCTTCTCAAAGCTGCTAACAAATTATCACTCGTCACCGTGCTGGATCGCCGGATCGGCCTTACGCTGACCTCGTCACATCGCTTCAGACCGGACGACCACGCCAACGCAGCGACACTCCTCACACCAGGCTTGTCATCGCCTGTTCGCCCGACGTCTCAGGCCGTATCACTGATCAGCGTTCCGCGTTCTGTCGGCCCTCGCCGCTTGCGTGCTCCGCGGCCTACGGCGTCACCTCTGGAAGCGATGCGGCCTTTTCGATCGGAGAAACGCGTACTGTACACACAGGAAAGGACAACCCCGGGCCCGGCCAGCCTCGCGTCACCGACCTGACCACGGCGGACAGAAGAGGTTTACACACAAAACCAAACCACGAGAGGCGTCAGAGACAGAACGAACGAGTAGCAGCCAAACAAGATTACAGAGGTACTAGTACTAAACATTGGTATATATTACAGTCACAAGCTGCATCAGACCCTACCCACACACAAGTGTTTACATAGCTAGAACATAGTAGCAGCACAAAAGGATCAAACCACTACAGTACCTACACCCAGGAGTACCAAGAAGCTAGGCAGAACTAAGCTACTTCAAGCACTAACACTACATGGAGCCGTCCCGGACGACTGGGACGTACATAAGACAGTAACATACACGACTACTACAACATTAAGCAGTTTTGTACTAGTACATAACTAGAGCTAAAACCCAAACACCGAGTGAACGTCAACGGCCACACTTCGCGCGAACTGCACGCGCGCAGCTAGCGTGCTCAGGCCCATCAAGCCGCGAACGCGGCGGCCGCCGCCGCCGCCCCGGCGTTGCGCAGCAGCTCGAAGTACAGCTGGGGGTTCGCCAGGAACGCGGCGCGGGAGATGAGGAAGCCCGCCGCGCCTGGCGCCTTCATCATTGCAAGAGGAGCGGTGGCCGGCCAGAACAGGTAGGCGCACGCCGCGCCCACGGCCACGCCGGCGGCCGTGCGGATGATCACAGCAGGGGTGAACGCCATTCTGTTTGTTCTCGCCTAGTGCGTGGTCGTGTGTGGATCGATCGGGATGTGTGGAACGTGAAGGGGCGAACGAAGGATGAAACGGAAGGTGAAGGTGGGGTGGGCGGCGCCTGGTCTGCCGAATTTATAGGTAGGAACTGACATCGACGGGCTTAGCCACCGGCCGCGGTGGAGGACTCGCAGGTTCAGCCAGCTCGAGCCACGCGTCAGGGATGGACCGACGTGTTGCATGAGGCCTTAGTTCGTTTGGCCTGAAATGCTCAGGATTTGGGTCAAAAACCAGTGGGATTACACTGGATAGAATCCTAGAGTAGGCTGGAAATGTCGTTCGGTTATCTCTAGGTAGAATCCTAGAGTAAGCTGAAAATGTCGTTCGGTTATCTCTGGGCTGGATTAACACCGAGCTAAATCCGAGCATTGCGCCCAACAAAACGCTAGGAATCGTTCCTTGTGTCCGATCCTATAGAACGACTCCCACTCCCAGACGCTCGCGACCGCAACGCTTGGATGGTATGGAAGCTTAGCTTTTGCAGAGGTTTTGATCCCGGTCAACCGAACAATATTTTGGGTCATGAAATTAGAAGATGTGGAAATCAAACCCATGAGGTATAGGATTAAGTGACAGGCATAGAATCACTCAATTCATACGTGGTGTGAATCTTACACGGGAGTCATTCCCATCCTGCCGAACAAGGCCTGAGGTGGATTGATGTGACACCCGTCCGGAATTTTACCGTCCTGTATAGACGACGCGTGTCCGTCGTCAGCCAGAGGACAGTTTCACTGTACGCAGCCTCCTCGTGTCACCTCGATTTCAGACCGGTAGAATTCGGGCATATATACTTTTGTTGGAGACAGAATGGTGCTTCTGCCACGACGCGGCCGTCGGTGAAGCGCGTATACCCGAAAGAATACTCGTATGACGATGCACGCTCGGCCGGCAGCTTCATACGCCGCCCTCGCATGTACGATCATCGAGACCTAACCAATGCGCGCGCGCGGATAGAGATTAAGTATGTATCATCGACAGGGAGGACGAAATTAAAGATCCAAATTAACACCCAAAAACAAAAACCACGATCGAGAAGCGCGACAGATACATACATAGACGCAGTGGCGGATCCACCGGGGCAGCAGGGGGGTCTCAAGCCCCCCCTACTGCCCGCCGGACAGTGGAGCCCTCGCTACAGCCCCTCCCCCCCCCCCCCCCCCCCCCCCCCCTTCATTTTTCCCGGAGGGAAGAGAGATTGAGGTCCTAGCTGGATGTTGAAGACGATACAATAAGATCGGATGTTTGATATTTTTCGCGAGGGACTGAAATAGGAGGTCGCTGCGAATCCATTTTGCTCAACCACAGTCATTAGCTCGCTTAAATTTCAGTAGCCGTGGGCTTTCAGTTTGCAAAAATGGCTTCCGGTACTCCAGTTCTGTGCTACAACTCTATATGGAGGAGGAAGAACGAAGGGGTATATGGGCTTTGGACGATGCTGGGCTGGGAGCATTGGGCTTACCCTCAGATTGGGCCATTCACGCTGGCCAGAATACAATACAGTATGCGACATCATCTTTAGTTTAATCTATAGTCTATTAGGAGCAAAATACAAATACACCTTAAAAAAAGGTAAAAAGCACAAATAAATCTGTTTGGGCCCTCTGAAAGATTAAAATCAATATGTATTGCAAGTTTTAGCGGTATAATTTGGCATAAAATTATTCGTCATGTATAAAATACTCTGATTTTGCACCATAGTCTGCTATGAACTCCACCGCACCTATTTTTTTTTTTGTCATTTGCGCAAGATTTGAATTTACCTCACCGTGTGCGGTGATATTTATAAAGACATGGTTCAACCCTGGCTAACGCTAGAGATGGAAATCGAGCAACCAAGTGTGCGGTGTGTCTGGCGGCGATGGCAAATAGGATGGGCGGTGTGTCTACGCGGCAAGCTAGCAACTCACGCTCTGTCGGCGTATAGTTCAGCCCCCCCTACGATTTTTGTCTGGATCCGCCACTGCATAGACGAACGAGAGGAGGCAAACGAGATTATTAGAGAGGTAGTACTACTAAACACTGGTATATATCAGTCGGCCTAACCCGCACAGGGTTTGCATAGCTAGAACTAATGTCTAGTAGCACAAAAGGATCAAACCAAAATACGTAGTAATAAACTAAGAACTAAACTACATCAGACACTAATTAACGCTCTCGCTAGTCGCTAAATCTGAGTCGTCACACATGACTGCTACGTACAATCATAGTGACATACACAGCTACTACTAAACTGATGAGCATATAGATGGAGCAAATACACATAGTACGCCGCACGTACGATCACGGATACACCATGAACTGCACCATCGCAGCGTACCGTACACCGATCCCGCAAACCGCGAACGCGGCCACCCTCGCAGCGCGGGATATCAGCAAACCAGCCGCTCCAGGCGCCTTCATCACGGGCCATGGCCACCGGAGCGGCGGACGGCCAGAGCAGGAAGAAGGCGCACGCGACGCCCAGGGCCACGCCGGCGGCCCTGCGGAGGACCACAGCAGGAGTGAGCGCCATTCTTGTCTTCTCGCCCAGCGCGTCGTCGTTGTGGTGCGAAGGGTGAAAGGAAGGTAAAGGTTGGGGTGGGCGGTGCGAGGGCGTGCATTAATATAGGGGACGAACTGAATGCATGGCCTCGTGGGCCGGGCTGAGCAGGGTTGCGGTGGACTCGCCGGTTCAGCAAGCGCGAGCCACGCGTCGGGGATGGACGACTTCGGAGATTGATGTGACGCCCGTCCGGAGTTTCACCGTGCTGGGAAAAAGGACTCGTGTCCGTCGTCAGAGGTCAACTTCACTGTACGCTGGTTCCTCGTGTCGCCTCGTGCACGAACGTAAAATTCCGTTCCCAGTAAGATCGGGTAATTAAACCTCTCAAATAAGTTTTGCTGGCAAAAAAGAATCGTGATCACGTCGCGACGCGATCTATTTGATCGGCTACATGTCTAAACAGCTGCGATTAGTTAGTCCATGTCCATGCTTTACTGCGTACGTCCGCACAACGCATGTCTCATCCCGTTGGGTGAGCAAGCTGCATGCATACACAACCAGTCACTCTGCTGGATCACCGGTTCAGTGATGCAGGCCAAAACCATGATCACGCAGAGAATAACAAACACACAAGAACTATAGTGATATGCATGCACGGTCAATACGAGCAGACAAATGACAGAGTCCACATACTACATGGAGATGAAAAATGAAAATTCGCACGACATCAACGTCAGCGGCGCCTTCACGTAGCCTTTTTTTTCCTAGTGGTAAGTGCTAGGGTGCAAACGCGGCGGCCGCGCTTGCGATGCGGAGCAGGGCGAAGTAGAGCGTCCGGTTCGCCAGAAACGAAAGCCGCGCGGGAGATGAGCGGCCGGCGGCATCATCACGACGGACACCGCCAGGGGCCCCATGGAGGAGGATATGACAGCGCCCAACGGCGTGTCCCGGACAGAAATCAGCTGATCACAGACGAAAGCAGTTCAAGCCACGACAGGTGTTAGACAAGCCGGAAGAGCGAGCCAAACCATAATACAGAAGCCAGTACGTAGTACTAAATTAACACTGGTATGCATTACAGCCAGATCACACGTACGGGACTACGCCAAGCACAAGCTTTTACATATGTAGAGACATACTAGTCACAGCACACGGGACTACGCCGAACACAGGCGTTCACACAGCTAGAAACCTAGAACTAGCGGAGACCTAATGACAGAAGAACAAGTTCGGACAGAACAGTACATCCAACCAACCAACTATTCCTACTTGAACGCGGCCACCGCTGCCTTGGCGCCGGAGGTGCGAAGCAGCTCGAAGTAGAGCTGCGGGTTGGCCTCGAAGGCCGCCCGGGAGATGACGAACCCGGCGGCGCGCCCGGCGCGTCCATTAGCGCCGCCGCCGCCGGTGCCGCGGCAACGGCAGGACCGATCAAGGCGCCGCACGCCGCTCCCGCGCCAGCCACCACCTGCGCAGCCGCCGCGGGCGCGGCGCCGCGCCCGCGCCGGCCGCCACTTGCGCCACCGCGCCGATCATGGCCATGACAACGGGGAAAACCATGGCTTGGGGGAGGTTTTTTGGTGGAGTATGGAGAAAGGATTGTGTTCGGGAGGCTCTGGCTTTGAAACGGCTGCAGCGATCGAAGAGATGAGAATGCGAAGACGGTGAAGGTATGGTGTGCGGCGCTGGGGCATCCCGGTCTATTTATACACGGCAGGAGCTGAACCGCCATGAACGGAGGGTTCGTCTGGAACCTGGATGGACACACTACCAGGGATGAGGTGGAGTCCAGGTTCAGGTAGTGCGAGCCACGCGTCGGGGATGGGCCGACGTGTTGATGAGGGGTGTACCGATTTGACGCCCGTTTTCACCGTGCTGCGTAAACGACTCGGGTCCCTCGTCACAGTGCGTTTTTACTGTACGCTGCATCCTCGTGTCACCTCGTGGAGAAGTTAGTGATTCATTTCAGTCGGGTAAAAATCGAGCGTATACTTTTGTTGGCGAAAGGATCGTGTTTCTCGCCACGACACGACCTACTGTGTTGGATAAGCTCCAGCTGCAAATAGCTCGTGGTGAGCCACGCTCAGCGAACTCGTTGGCTAAGCAAGCAGCATGCGTGCGTACACTACACATATCGCCTTCTCAAACTATACCCCCGTCAACGTGCTGGATCGCCGGATCATGGAAGCACAACGCCAAGATCGATGAACACGAAGAAAATAAACAAAAGCACACGAACTATAGTGGCATGCATGCATGGACATTACGAGCACAGACAGAACGACACGAGTCCACACACTGAATTCGCACGACAGCACCGTCAACCGTGCCATCCCGTAACATTTATTTGATTTTCCCCCCCTACTGATCCGTGCTAGGGTGCAACTGCAAACGCAGCGGCAGCGGCAGCCGCCCCGGCGGTGCGGAGCAGGGCGAAGTAGAGCTTCGGGTTGGCCAGGAACGCCGCGCGGGAGATGAGCAGCCCACCGGCGCCTGGCGCCTTCATCATCACGACGGCCGCCACGGGGCCCGCCACGGGCCACAGGAAGTAGGAGATGACGGCGCCCACGGCGAGCAGCGCCATCGCTTCCGCGCCGCCCATGCCCTTCTCGTTCTTCATCGTGCGACGGCCTTGGGGGAGCTGCGTCGATCAGGAGCGTGCGAGCGGAGCTGGTGGTTTCGGAGCTGGGGAAGCGCGCGCAGCTGGCTGGTGAAGGGTGGACGGACGGACGGAGTGATGCTCCGCGAGCCGAGCATGATTTATAAGAAGGGGATTGTGGTGGACTGGTGGATGCATTGGCGTTGCATGCGCGGCTGATCGGGGGTCTCTCTCTTGGGAAGGCGAATCGTGAAACGCGCGCGTTGGGAAACGAATCGGCCCTGGAATGCGAAAGAACGTGGCTGCCTACTGGTGCCCATGGCGACCGCTTGCTGCACCGTTTCCCCAGGAATTTGGGCGCATTGATGAGAAAAGCGTGGGGCTCGCTGCGGCTCCTTGAGCTTTGACAACGAGAAGAAGCTAGAACGAGAAGCTTTGACAATCAGAGGGCTCCATTGCGCCACGCCGCCAAGCAGACTGTAACGAGGGGCACGATACTTGGCTTGACTGTAATTAACGTGCTGATGGTTTAGTCAAAGCAGAGAAGAGCGTTACGTATATGTACTAACAGAGCAGCTACGTTCAGCAATGTGCCATCCACCAGGGGCACGATGCTGGCTTGACAGGCAGCAAAATCAGCTTTACATCGGTGCAACAAGGACTTCCTACTCCTGAGACACAGTGACACACCAAAAGCAGCTACTACTAGTGCTGCACGCCAGAGATGCACGCTTGCATTGCCGTCACGCGCCGAAGGCGGCGACCGCAGCCTGGACCCCGGCGTGGCGAAGCAGGTGGAAGTAGAGCTTGGGATTGGCCAAGAACGCCGCGCGCGAGATGAGCGCCCCGCCGGCGCCCGGTGCCTTCATCATCGCGACGGCCGGCGCCGACGGCCACAGAAAGAAGGCGCACAGGGCGCCAACCGCCGCGACGCCTGCTGCCGTCACGAGAACCTGGGGAGTGGCCATCGCTTCGGCCTTCTCTTCGCACTTCACTGCTTGTGTTTGGAGTTCTTTGGTTCTCTGGGATAAAACGAAACGAGGATGACAGGCAGAGAGCGCAATGCTGCAGCTGATTTTGCTTGATGCCTTGATGATCAACAACACCTGCAGCCCCGTTATATAGCCGGAGCACGGCGTCTCTGGAAGTTTCCTTCAGGTGAGCGATGGATCGAGATGAGCGGCAATGTAGGAGTAGCACGCGTCCTCGCACAGGGCCACAGCCCACAGGGCTACGGCGCCCGCTGCGTCGTAGACTTGCAGCATTGGGAGTAGCTAGTACTGTACGTGCTGCGTCTGCGTACGTACAGCAGGACTACGTGGAGTTTTTACCGTGCCGTCCAGGGGAATCCCGTGTCCTCTTGACATGATGCTGAGATGACTTGTCCATAGCAGGACGGGGTTACGGGAACA
This sequence comes from Eragrostis curvula, assembly GCA_007726485.1. NCBI lineage: Eukaryota > Viridiplantae > Streptophyta > Magnoliopsida > Poales > Poaceae > Eragrostis > Eragrostis curvula. The sequence continues at coordinate 7,687,887 of CM017442.1, forward strand.
CTAGCTTTTGGTACGGTTCTTGTGCCTGAAGACGATCATGCCAAAGGATTACTCCATTTGTATCTTCCCATAGACGAATCGTGTCATGTGCATGGTAGTAAGTTGACCTCCGAGGACAAGCTAAGCAATCAGTGCACCATACGATGCAATATCGATCATCACTAGGCCCAAGAGGAAAACTACAGTGTGCAGTACCGTGTCCACGCATGCCACCTAACCTGTGTGCTTAGAGCGTTTCCAGTTGCTAATTCTAAGCTGTTTTTTAGAATTGTTTATTAAAAAAACAGAGAGAGAATGATTCAAGTCATCTTAATTTCCAGTCAAGAGGGCACGAGATTCCCCTGAACAGCACAGTGAAAACTTCGCATAGTCCCACTTGACGCACAGCACGCACTACTATTAGCAGAAAGTTAAAACGCCCCCTAGAGGCCATGGCGCCGGTAATCCGACGGAGGAGGTGATGTGCGTCTGGCCTAGGGATATTTACCAAAGGACTTCCCACGGATCGTGTCATGTGCATGGCAATACGTTGACCTCCGACGACAAGCTAAGATATCAGTGCACCATGCGATACAATATCGATCATCACTTGGCCTAAGAGAAAAACTACAGAGTGCGTAGGGGTGGGCAAAAAGACCGGGACCGAAAGCCCGAACCTAAAAAAATTGAGGCATGGACCCAAAAAACCGGAATTTCGGGTTTTGGGTACTAAATCAGATGTCAACGTCGGATTGCATGCCACCTGACCTGTGTGCTTAGTGGCTAGTCTCAAAGCGATGGAAGCCTCACCCGCCCCACGTCTTTTTCGCCAAGAACACCAAGTGGAAATAGAGCAGCAGACGTAAGGAGGACAGTAGATGAGTAGCACGACAAAGATAAGATGAAATTAAGGCGTTATCGTGCAGGAATTAAAGAAGAACCGCAAGCGTGAAAACCAATGATGGGTGCATGATTTTGAAATTACATGTAAAGCAACCAGCAACGTAACTGGGAGGCGGAGTTGGAAGGGGCCAATGCTCCCGCCCTTCCTTTATAACAATAAAGGCCCTAAATGAAGATTGAATTGAACACAAATCTCACCAAATACCAATTAGTATAGGTTATACAATGAATTTTCTTTTTGCAAATTTTATTGGGTGTGCATGCACATGCCCCATGGTATCTCCACTCTTGAACGAGTTTGGTGCTGCGCTGAGGATTGGTTGCTCGTCTGAGAGTTTCTGTACCAGTTCAAGTGGTTACAATACATGCATCTTCTTTGAACCCCACTAGTTCATTTCAATCCTTTTTCACTCTCTAGTGTCCACTTTAAGACTTCAACCACTCCTTTTGAACTCAATCACATCAAAACAACATTTACAAAAGAAAAACTAATTAAACTTGTTAGCTATACATGAATAACTAATTACAAAAGAAATCAACTATAGTAATATGCGACTCTTTGTATTTGAAATCCTTTATTTTTTTAAAAAAACTAGGAAGGTGACCCGCGCAATTTGCGCGGCTAGACATGATTACATATTTGTTGTAGTCTGGTATCACGTTTGACCCAAAGCAAAAGAGAATATGGTATTGAATAAACACTCCCTTCTTGCATAAATTTCGTTTTTCAATTGATGCAACAATTGCCTTAATCGCTTTGTGTAGCAATATATGTATAAGTTATCTTGTATTCTTTAGAAATTTTGTACTCCATCCGGTTTCAAATTGTTGACACCGCCATTGACTTTTTTAGTTATGTTTGACCGTTCGTTATTCAAAATATTAGCTTAAATATGCCAAGCTATAAGTTATGTTTCAATTTCCTTAAGTGATGAAACTAATCATAACAAAATATATGAATTTTTTTAGAAATACTCTGAATAAGATGAATGGTCAAACATAATTCAAAAAGTCAATGACGTCAACAATTTAAAACCAGAGGTAATACTAAAAAGTGGGTTGTTCTTAAACTACCAAAATTTTCTGCAAAAACATTGCATCTATTTTAAATCAGAAAGTGAAACTTCCCCAAAGACACCTTAAAAATTACACATTATCACTTAATTTTTCATGCTTGTTAAACATTGTGATTTTTTTTAAACTTTCTATGAACTGAGATAATAGTTAGATGGTAGTTCAAAAAAAAAAGATTAGCTAGATGGTAAGATGTATACTCAATTTCATTTGGATCAATAAAATTGATTAATTTAAAGGACGAATGTATTGTACCTATGTGATCTTGACTGTTGTGTGCCAAGTTAGTATTAAGAAGAACGTTTGTGAGATCCATAGGAGCACATAATGTAGCTTGACTAAATTTATGTTAATATGCTAAAATGAAACGAAAGCAAACAATATGTTCTGCCTTATTCATTAATTACCTGAATAGAGCCTAGTAGAATACAACAGCATATATAGGTGTTTTTTTTTTATTTCGAAACAAATGACAGCATCATGCCTTCATAAGAATCCATTATATATACTTGCACATGGATTCACATGCAAAGTTTTTTCATATCTGGTATAGAGCTATATGAGTTACCTCTCACCCCTGTCCAATTCACTGACGCAGGATTGCATTGGGGCCATGTCGCCGTTCCATGTGCCAATAGATAGTACAGCCGTAAAAACAGGGCAATGCCTGCATGCAAGCAGTTACAAAGGCTTGTTGTGGAGGCTCCATGCTTCCTGCAAGTCCCGGAAGCAAGCGGCGGCAATAGAGTATGCATCTGCCATGTAATGTCCAGCAGTTCCAGGTGCCAGCAGAAATCACCTACCGCTCCGCCCAGATTCTCGCACTGCGCTTGTTGACGTGCACGCTATGCACCACTTCTTGAGTGTTATGGATGGTAACGTGTACCCTGGCAGTGCGCAATGCACCCTGGCAGTAGAACTCCTTGGATGGTAACGTGTAGTAGGCAACTTGAGGCTCATCTTTCATCCGGCTGCTTTGGAGAAGGACGCATCTGGTGCATCCATATGCTTTGGTGGACGATGGATGTCGCTGCCTGTCAAAAATATCCAGGGATCCAAAAGTCCAAAAGAAGGCCAACATCAAGCATGCATCGAGTTAAGCTCTTCATGCCTGCAACATCTATATCTAGTGATCACCCTATGGCATCCAAAGCTCTCGTCACGCAAAGACGCACTGCATGTGGAGAGATCACGTCGTGTGTATATAAAAAGAGGAATCGAAAGGCTTTGCCAGCAAACTTTAGATCATTTTCTTTCTTCGTCTAGAATCTTTTCACAGCAGAAATCCCGATCTCCTCCTTACCAAGCCATTTGATTTTCTCTCCCTACAAATCGACAACCTCATGGCTGACAGCTTCTTGCCTATTGGCTCTCAGTCGATGCGTTGCTCCTGATGTTGTCAATGGGCAGCCGGGCAGCCCGGTGCGCAGTAGGTAAGGATCCAGGACTCGGGCATCGACTGGCCGGGATTTCGACGGCTCCTGGGCGGCGAGCCATCAGCACAGTGGACGCGTCGCTTGGGCATCGGCTCATCGGCGCACACATGCGGGCATGCCCAGAACTTCGGTTTCACGTTAGATTGTTTTGCTTCCTCGTGATGTTCTGGGTTGAGCGAGTCCCAATGACCCAATCTGCAGCGTATGCAGACCCTGGCACTCTCGGCTGCTTGGATGTTGCCGGAAAACGGCAGCTCGCCATGGTCGCTTGGTTGTGCGGCGGTGTCGCCGACCAATCTTGCAGTCTTGCTTCTTCACGACAAAGCGACGATGACGTGCGTGTTGTATTAAAGAATCGAGTAGATGAATTCGTAAATATATGGGAGTCCTTCGTTGGAACGTGGTCTACGTATCAAATTCTATCTTTAGCACATTAGTTGGAACGTGTGTATGTCATGATTAGTGCTGAAACGATCAATGGTGTAGATTTTCTCTTTTTCCACCGATTAAGTTGGTACGTGTACATATCAAACTCAACTGTCCGAATTTCTTTAGTATTTTATCTGAATTCTTGCTTTAATCTTGACCATTAGATCATCATAAAATCCAACGGTTCTTGTCTTTGTTTTTTCTCTGATTAACGTGGTAATTTCGTGGCTTTGAGAGCGAACGTGACGGCTTCTTTTTCTCTTCAAATACTAAGATAATAGAAGATAGATATCAATAGCCAAAATTAGTAGCACTAAAATACTCTCGAGGTACCCGTTCTTATGGACGGGGTGCGGGGGTCTGTAGTGGTTAATTACATGCAACTTCTTTGAAGTCCACTAGTTCACTTCAATTTCTTGTCATTCCAGTCGCCACATGGAGGGTTCAACCACTCCTTTGAACTTCATGAAACCAAAACAACGTATCAACAGGATAAAAAACTAATTACTAACTCACTAGCATCACTAACCTATGTCCGGATGACCTACGCTAAGAGTAGTTAGTGGACGACCTTGACTACCAACATAATCATATCACCAAAGTGGAAAAAGATTTGAAAAGACGACAACGTCTTTCACGGCCGGCCCCTGCCTCCAGGGGTGCAGGTAATGTTATGTCGCCGCCGGCCGGGCCCGGCCGCGGCGACGCCGAAGCAACCTCTTCCAATTGGCCGATGGATGATCACTGGTACAGTACTGATGCTTTACGAATATGGTGGTGGATGAAACTTTACTAGCTTTATTAGCAGCAAGTGTCCAGGCACCGATAAGCGTACGTAACACTTTAGACTGACCGTAACAATAACCTCTATTTTTCATCCTCTAAAAGAATATTTCACGTCCCCTGTAAAAGATTCCACCCTCTAAATTGTATTTCGTTGCAATAGTGAACTGGATCGGCTCCTCCATCCGCTGCCCGCAGCAGCCTCCCGTGCCAAGTTCGCGCTCTCCCTTGCCCTTCTCTCCGGCCTCCCCGGCGACGCGTGCCCGCCGCTGGACCACGCCCCCGTGCTCTCCACGCCTGTCGCCGCCGCCAGCGGCGCCAGCCCGAGCTTCGACCAGCGCCTCCCCTGCCGTGGCTGGTCGTGGCTCGTCGGGGCGTGCCTCCCAAATCTTGCTCCCGCTCCAGCTCGGCGGGACGCCGGGCGCCGTCGTCCAGCTCCAGCTCGGCGGGGCTCCACCATCCGCAGCTTGCCAGGACAGGCCGGCGACGGTGCTGCTCGAGCCGCGGGAGCACCTCTGCCTCTGCGGGCCCTGCACCGACGCCTGCTGCTACGACCCGACCATCGCGTGCTGGGTTTGCCGTGATGCCGTCCTCCGGGCAGGGCCGAGGCACCGCAACGCCGTCCGGCTCCGCGCTGAAGGTTCCCTCTCATCGCGCCCTTGCAATTTTTGAACTTTTACTCCTACTTCAGAGCTCAACCACTAGATAATAAGGAGTGTCAGGTTAATCACATTGCTTAACAGAGGTGCGAGATATATGTATGAGGTTTAGGATTGGCAGATTGACTCCATTGCTTCCTGAAAACATGTGTACTGCAAGTATCCATGTCCATGCGATGCTTGGACATCTATTTGGATATGAAAACAAAACAAGTGCCATTTAAAACGAGAACTGCAACTATCCAAACATAATGTAGATTGTCAATTTGTCATGAATGCAGATTGTCAATTCATTCTGCTGATCGTAGCTGATTGTGGTAATGCACAGAGCCAATCTTGTGGTAGCTTTTTGTTGGAAAGATTGAAGCTTGGCGCTTTTGCTTGCAGGGCACCAAGCTGTGGATGCGATATGGTTCAATCTAGATATTTTTTTTCTTCTTTCCTTCTTTGAACTGTTGCAATTTTCGAAACCACCTGTACTTTGCAATTGTCAATGTAATTGTCCCGGTTAGGGATAGAATGTAATCTGGGTATATTTAGAATCTTAACCAATGTAGTCTTTTCTTTCTTTGTTTGTAACACAAGTCACGGCATGACTTGTTTTTGTTGTACAAGCCACGGTGGGAGCTGTTCCCACCTATATTAACACGAAGGGCGAGCTAAGGAGAGGAATCGATCTTCCATCAATTCTCACAGAGTTGTCCATGTAATTCAGCCTGGAGCTGTCAATGTAATTGTCCCTGTACTTTGTAATTGATATTTCTTCTTTGATCTTGTCTTGCTCTACACTGCACAAAATTCAGCCTTGGAGCATGTTTGAAAATCTGACAATACATTTGACATTTGGAAATTCATGAGAGTTGTACTGTTTTTATTTATATAATCATGCAAAATTCCATAGTGAAAGGATGGAAAATTCAGTTCATTGAGTATCATCACTGTATATAAATCAGCATGGAAAATTTAGTTCAGAGTCTGACTGCAGAACTTATCAGCTGGAACAGGAGGAATGGATGCTCTCTAGAGTTCACTTGCAAGAAGCCACAAATGGACATCCTGGTTTCGACTATGTTGTGATCACAGAATAAAAAATATGCATCCTGATAGCTAGAGTATCATCAGTGTATATAAATCAGCATGGAAAATTCAGTTCAGACATTTGTATGATAGCTAAAGTTCAGAACAGAACATTCAGACATTTGTATGATAGCTACCATCCACAAATTACCATGGTTGATCAAACCCAATACAGATCCAAGTGCCCAGAAAACACATGGTTGATCAATGCTCATCATAGCACACTTCTCATACAAGAGGTGTCAGAAGAAAGCAATGCTCATCATAGCTGCTCCTACATGTCGACAACGGGAAATATTAACTTGAATACGAGCAACAAACACTGGACATGCCGACAATTTGTTAAAAGCTTCAGAAATGTATTTGAGAACCTGAAATACTATTAGTGCCCAAGCTATGAAAGGTATGTTTCAGCAGCTCAAATGGAATTAGAAACCTGGAATCGTGTTCACAGAAGTCACATGAAGTATTTGCCAAGAAGTAAAACCTGGTGTATTTTATCACATGAAGCTATGAAAGGTGTGTTTCAGCAGCTCAAATGGTTTTACTTTCATAAGTAAAATCTGGAATTGTAGTTTTGGCTCAAACTTATTAGATGAAACTATATTTTATCACTTCAGATATGAGTGAAACTTGTTGTATTGTTTAGGCATACTAATTGGATTAAAATTGACTGACAAACTGACTGAAACTTGCTGAAACCTGACAGACTGAAACTTGCTGTGTTTTTTTGCTTCAACTTGACTTGACAAACTGACTGAAACTTGACTTGGCAAAGAGAAACTAAGTGAAACTAGTTGGATCAAAATGAATCAAAAAGACCAGACTGAAACTGAACAAGCAGCATGGCAAGAAAGCAAGCAGCAGCTCAAATTCACTTCAGCAAGCAAGCACACAGGTAGCAGTAGCACCTAGCAAAATTTTCAGCAGCGCAGCCAAGCACGCACAACAAGCAGCGCAGGCAACAGCCAAGAAGCAACCCCCAAGAAATCACTTGTCTTTTGAAGTTGGACGCGGACGCGCGCGGCGACGGAGGCGCGACGGCGACGCGGACGCGCGACGGCAACGGGGGAGGTTGCGGACGCGCGACGGGAGAGACCGCGACGGGGGAGGTGGCGGACGCACGACGGGTGAGGCGGCGGACGTGCGACGGCGACAGGGACGGGCGATTTGGCGGACGGCGGGTGCACCCCCAGATTTAGCGGCGAGCAGACGGACCTGAAAAATGGCGGGTTGTTTACCGGACGTCGTTGCAACGGGTAGCGGGATGGTGATCCGGTAAATTAAGGGTACCGGGTCTTTTTCAGTGCCCTGTTGCGGTCAGTCTTAGCGGCGAGCAGACGGACCCTGAAAAATGGCGGGTTGTTTACCGGACGTTGTTGCAACGGGTAGCGGGATGGTGATCCGGTAAATTAAGGGTACCGGGTCTTTTTCAGTGCCCTGTTGCGGTCAGTCTTAGGGACCAAGTGCTCAGCATGTTGTTGCGTCGTTTTAACTTTTGCGGTACAGATCGAGCTGCGTCGTCGTCCCGGACATGGCTCGTCGCCGCGATACCAAGGTTTGCATTACCGATTAACCCGGTAAAACCGGACGCCACCGGTTCTTCCGGTTTTCCGAAAAACCGGAAAAACCGGACAAAAACCGGACCGAAATCGGTTTGACGAATTTTGAACTAAAAACTGGCGAAACAAACGGTAAACCGGACCGGTTTGTCGGAAAACCGGGAAGAAAATCCGGTAAACCGGACCAAATTTCGAAAAACCGTTCCAAAAAGAAAAATACAAAAAAAAGTCAAAAAATGAAAAATCGAAAAAAAAAATATGTAAAAAAACTAGATCAAATTTGCAGTTTAATGGTGGAAACTAAACACGAAAATTCAATTATTTGCTTGGTCAAAAAAATCGAGAAAGATGGCTGGTTCATTAAAATAGGTTTTTCTTTTTTATTCCTTCCTTTTTCTACACTGAAACTTTCTCGATTTTTTTGACATACTAAACGACTGAATCTACCTGTTTCGTTTACATCATTGAGCTGCAAATTTGATCTAGTTTTTTTACATATTTTTTGTTTTAAATATTTTCAAAATTTTAAATTTTTTAAAATTTTAAAACGAAAACCGGCCTACCGGGTAAACCGGACCGGACCGGTTTTTCCGGTTTTCGCGAAAACCGGTCCGGTTTACCGCGGTAAAGCGATCCTTGCGCGATACACGAGAGAATCACAAAAAGATGCACAATGCACGCACATATTCCAGTGTCACGGGCCAAACAACCCCCACGTCTCATCGAACCATCACATCACAACGTCTCGACAAAAACACACACACACACACACACTGTCACACACACCCGACACCACTCTCATACACGTAGTCCTACGTACGTACAGGTAGTATGTACGCATGCTTACATACGAACGCACCAGCATGAGTGTCTTCTCAGTACACGAGGGGCTTCCGTGCGCGGAGGTCGCGGAAGTATCGCCGGGGATCGTCCTCGAACACGTCCCGCGGCATGCGCGCCCCGCCGCGGCCGGGCGCCGCCATCGAGCGCCTGCGGGCGGCGGCACGGGCGCAGCAGCAGCAACAGCGGCAGCAGCACCGCGCGATCCAGTACAGCACGAGCAAGCCCAGCGCGGCCGGGAGCAGCACGGTGACGGCGACGTGCAGCCAGAGACGGAGCGTCTCCGAGCGCGTCTCCGGCGGGAAGAGCTCGTCGGCCTTCCTGGCGAGCGCCGCGAGGAGGGTGGCCAGGTAGGCCGCGACCTCGGCGGCCTTCTCCTTCACGAGCAGCCACAGGCCGAGGAAGAACTCGCCGGCGCCGTGTGGGTCGAAGCCGAGAGCTCGCGCCGTGGCGGAGCCGCCCAGGAGGAGCTTCCGAGCCGGTGTGCCGGGGAAAGCCATGGCGTCCGTCGCCGAGAGTTAGCGTGGTAGTGTGCGTGCGTGTGTGTGTGAGGTCTAAACTTCAGAGAAGTCTAAACTCTAGATAAATTATATTAAATAAAGTTTAATTACAAAACTAACGTCTAATTCACGAACCGAATCTAATGAAAATAATTAAGTCATAATTAGATGATAGTTACTAAAATAAAGATTAATTAGGTTCATTAAATTCGTTTCGAAATGAGCATTCATCTGTCAAAAATGTTTTGTCATTAAATTTTATTTAATATTCTTAAATAACAAGATTATTTTTATGTGACATGCTCTAAATTTTAAAAAGGTGCGCACCCTAGGTATAGGGGTAAAAAGGTCATCTAACTTGTAAAAAGAATCTAACGTGCATCATTGTAGTACCCGGTTAGGCCAGTCTCAATGGGGCCTTTCATTTGCATTAAATTTTATGCCACATATGCATTTTTTGCTGACTTGGCAAGGTAATTATGAGGAAAGAGAAGGCAAACTTTCATTTCTTGTGGGAGGTCTTTCATTCTAATGAAAGGAAGGTGGCTCTCTTTCCTAAAATTTATCTTGGAAACAATGAAATGAAAGTTGCCATTAAGAGTGGCCTTACTATCTGCTTTCACTCTTTCAAAAGTGACATAAAGAAATAACAAAGTCACCACAATCAGCCCACCCACCTAGCAAGCAGCAACACTGCTCTAAAATCACAAGTGATTTGACACAGACGGACTAAAATCGCAAGTGATTTGAAAATAGACTAAAATCACTAGTAATTTGGAATAGATGGAGTATAAGAAACACAAACTCATAGTATGGGCAGGGTAAAAGGGTCGTGTGTAAATTTTAAGTGAGAATCCGCATCATCAGATGTACTGGTGAGCTAAAAGCGAGGAAGGAAATAATCAAAGGTAAATGTTCATCATCATTCATCAGTTCTAAGAAATACTGTAAAATCCAATGACTAATCATGAAGAAGGCGTCGGTGGAGATAGGAGAGACAGGAATTCTAACGCGCAGGAAATCTAGCATAATTTGTAGCGGATAGGGAAAACCGTACGCCGGTTACGCGGTCTTGCATGAAGAGTATAATACAAAAAATTGCGTGCCTGAAGAGCGTGCAAGAACTCCAAACACGTACGTTTTGATTTCTTAAAATCACGAACAATACATGTACTTTGACATGGATGAAGCGCTCAGTAGTTACTTCATGCTTAACAAGCTTCTAAGCAGTCTACAGTACCATAGCTAGATGGATCGGAAGATCTAAAGCCCAAACTAGAGTCATTACAAAGCAGGATATAGTAGAACTGTAGAACACTCCATTATTATGCAACGGAGAACGGGAACGTCCGTCGCTCGATCGTGCACCGGTCGGTGCAGGATACACACGTAACGTAGGGAGCAGCTGCTTCTCTACGCCATGGCGGCGACCGCCACCGCTGCGCCTGCGGTGCGGAGGAGCTTGAAGTAGAGATCCTTTTTGGCGAGGAACACGGCGCGGGAGATGAGCACCCCGCCGGCTCCGGGAGCCTTCATCATGGCGACGGCCGACGCCGCTACGGGCCACAGGAAGTAGACGCCGACGGCGCCGACGACGGCCGCTGCCGCTCCCACGGCAGCAGGGTGGCTCGAAACCGCGCCCTTCACCTGCTCCTTGAGGCGATCGAACTTGTTGCTGAGGGTCTCCCTCTCGGTCTCGGTGGTGGTGGCCATTTCAGATCTATGCTATATTCTGCTAATACAATTTGCACACCTTTTCAATTAAACTGGGACGACATCAAAAGAAAAACGGAGGGAGTACTGTCTGGATAGAGAGTGGGTGAGGCGTAGTGGAGTGGAGCCTGAGCGAGGGTTTTTATATGCAAAGGGCGCAATGCTTCAAGATTTATACACTATGCACCTGCGGTTAACGCGGGTTTTTTGTTAGTAGTATTTGCGTGTCCTTTGTCACATATATATTGGTTTTTAGGGTCGACTTTGTCATATTCCAGTTCCTGGCTCCGCCCAAAGCTTTTAATTTCTCGATCGGAACGAGGAACGACGATGGTTGTCCGTTGGGAAAGAAGGCATCCACCTCGGAAGTCGGAAGTCCACAAGGGGAAATGAACAGTCCTTCGACGAAAGGGAAATGAGCACCAGTAATCACCTCGAAACTCCACGAGGGAGTAGCCACACGGAGCACTGAACAGAAGCATCTTCAGCTTTGAAAGGGTCAAAGTTGTGTAACTATAATTGCCATCTCTAGTAGGAGTATTCTTAAAAGTTTTGCCTAAAAGATTTAGCACCAATAATTATAGTGAAACTGGCCCACCAAGCATCAAATTGCTTACAAAAGACGAACCAAAGTGATGTGTCAAATCTTCTAATTACCACACACAAGAAATTTATATGAAAAAGAAGTATAGATCAATATGAGTTGAAAGTTATTCACCGCATCTGGCACTGACACGACTTGTAACCAGAATGCACGATTCATGTCAATTGTCAATTGTGCCATAGTTGGCATCTAAAATGGAACAAAGTTAGGCGAAAGAATATGGCTAATGTGGTTATCTCTAACCATGGAGGGACACTCAGCATCTGATATGGACATGGAAAGATAAACCGTGTCCATGAAAGAGAGAGTAAACAATCACCAAGTTGCATCCATTAAAGTAAACTGCTGCATATATTGTAGCGCTTATTGTCGTGTCTATATACATGCATTATTTGATTCTAAGTCTTTTGAACTGTCATACCATAGCAGGGTGATAGGCATATAAGTATGGTTTCCAACTACAAAACGTTCAAATAAAAAATATAATCATATATTGGTGAATGGTGTGGAGGCTTCGATACACAAAAATAGAATAGTACTTCAACTGTCTGTAGACTGTAGAGTCTATGAATATCGATTAGTAAGCATCCTTGACATATTCCTAGGAATTCAAATATTAAATATCTCTCCCTCGTGCTCTTTACCCCTCCTTTGAACTTCACCAAAAACCAAAAGATTATGTCAACCAAAAAAAATGAACTCAGGATTAACCTATATCTGGATGAGTTGCGCCAACATAATTATATCACCAAAGTGGAAAATTGAAAAAGACGACACCATCTTTCATGGCCAGCCCCTACCACCTATCTTTAGGAGCTTTTTTTTTTTTTTTTTGACTGATAGCTGATGCAGTACAGTCGGCGGTGGATCAAACTTTAGGAGCTTTTTTTTTTTTTTGAAACGAAACTTTAGGAGCTTTAGCAACAAGTGGGCAGGCAACAGTTAGCGTAGTACTACTAGTAACGCTTTTACAAACCAAGTGCAAAGCATGTTACTCGTACCTAGGGCTGGCTGCCGAGCTAGCTCGGCTCGGCTCGGCTCAACTCACTCTAGCTCGTTAGAATATCGAGCTAGCTCGGCTCGGCTCATTAAGGTAAACGAGCAAAAATCGTAGCTCAGCTCGGCTCTATGTACTCACGAGCTAGCTCATTATGGCTCAACGAGTTAAGAATGAAAAACACATTTTTCAATAGCTTTTAAAAAGGAGAAAACAGCAACACATGCGCAAATAGCATATATCATCATTCGTGCATATCCATCTACCCAAGGTAACTCAAATGTTTTAAACAAGCATTCGAATAAAAAGATTACATGTTGCAGTGTTCAAGCAGCATGATGGATCAACGATCGCACGTGCTCCTTTGCTGATGGCGGTAGCAACGGCGTTGGCGTGCATAGATGTATACATGGAAACGCAACAGGTGACGTGGCCTGTCATTAATTATACGTTCAGGCTTGTACACGAGTTGGGTTTTTGCAAAGAAGAATTAAGCCTAGGGGCCTGGGCGGTGGGCTAGGTTTCTTATTCTCACGCAACTCGTTTTGGCTCGCGAGCTGCTCATAAACTGGCTCGAGTTGGCTCGTAAAATTCACGAGCTAAAAACGTAACTCAGCTCATTAAAAATTGAAACGAGTCGAGCCGAGCCGAGTCGAGTTTGCTCCGAGTTGAGCTAGCTTGCGAGCTGCGAGTTTTATTGCCAGCCCTACTCGTACCCCGGACGGAGCTGCGTTGTCTGGAGGTCCGGGACATGGCTCGTCGCCACGACCCAAGAGAAGGATCAGTACCAAAAGGTGCGCAAACTCCAAATGCACACAAATACGACCACTGCATTTCGGTCACGGGGCAAACAAAAACAACTCACACGTCTCATCAAACCATTACTCATGACACACACACACACAGAGGCGCGTAGTCGTACGTACGCATACGTACGTACACACGAACGCACCAGTAGTTAGTTCTCCGTAGCATACTCGGTAGATTGCACAGCACAGTATTGCAAGTGTCGCGCAGACCGTAGCCGCCGGGCCGGACTACGCACCGACAGAGACGCCGAAAAGAGCGGCGACCGGCGCGGCGACGGCCGAGGCCACCGATGGCACGCAGAAGACAGCGCTGGCCACGACGGAGCCAGCGGCGTGCAAGATTCCGAAGTAGAGCGCCGGGTTCCCCAGGAACGCCGCGCGCGATATCAGGAACCCGGCGGCGCCGGGCGCCTTCATGGTGAATACGGCGCAGCACTGCAGGCACCGCGCGCCGACGAAGCAGAGGCCGTACCCGAGGCAGCAGGCCGCCCACACGAGCGCCCTGCACACCGCCAATCCGGCGGCGCTCAGGGCGGGGCACAGGGCGGCCCAGCAGAACCAGACGAGCGCCGCGAGGAGGAGCACCGCCGCGACTGCGAGCGCGTAGGGGAGCGCGACGAGCGCGGCGGCTTGGAGCCAGCGCCAGAACGCCTCGAGCTTCGGAGCGAGGTCGCGGGCCGCGCCCGCGACGAGCTGCCACAGGCCGCCGAGGCCGGCGCTGATGGCGCTCGCGGCGCCTGGGCCGGCGGCGAGCAGCCAGCGCCAGAACGCCTCGAGGTGCTGGGCGACGTCGTGGGCCGCGCCCGCGAGCGAGGCGAAGAGGTGCGGGAAGAAGCCCGCGACGAGGTGCCACAGGCCGGAGATGGCGCCTGCGGCGCTGGCGCCGGCGGCTAGGATCCACCGCCAGAGCGCCTCGAGCGGGAGGACCAGCTGGTGGGCCGCGTCCGCGACGGCGGCGAAGATGTTGGCGAAGAAGCCCGCGACGAGGTGCCACAGGCCGCTGATGGCGCCGGCGGCGCCGGCGACGGCGGCAAGGAGCAACCGCCAGAGCGCCTCGAACGGGAGGACCAGCAGGTGGGCCGCGCCGGCGAGAAAAGACAAGAGGCTGGCGAAGATGTTGGCGAAGAAGCCCGAGATCAGCTGCCCAAGGCCGTCGAGGCCGAACCCGAAGGTGCCCGCGGCGGCGACTCCCCGGGCGACAGCGGCGGCGGCGCCATGCAGGAGCTTCCTTGCTGCTGTGTCGGCGATGGCCATGCCAGATGCAGCGCTTCTCAAGTGGAGTGGGGAGGAGTGTAGTGGAGTGCTGAAATGGTGCTGCTGGAGCCTTCTTGACTTCTTCTTCTTTCTTCTTCTTCTTTTTCTTTTTAATAGAGCCTTCTTGATTTGGGGTGTTTGTTGCATGGGTTTAAAATTTAAAGAGAAGAATTTTATTATTTAAGAGTATTAAATAAAGTTTAATTACAAAACTAACTGCAGAATCCCGGTCTAATTCGCGAGACGAATCTAATGAAGATAAGTAAACCGTGATTAGACGATGGCTACTGTATCATTACTGTAGCATCAGTGTAGCAAAATATAAATTAATTAGGCTTGTTAGATTCGTCTCGTAAAGATATACCTACCTGTAAAAAAGTTTTGTTATTAAATTTTATTTAATACTCTTAAATAATAAGATTCTTTTTGATGTGACAGGTCTAAAATTTAGAAGGGATGCAACGAACGCACCTTTGACTCCGCGCAGTCCAGTGTGCTATGCGCAGCCATGGAGTACTCTTTTCCCCAAAAGGAGAGCGTTTATGCTTCCAGATCAAAATCTAATTCAATACTAAACTCTGTTTCAGAATATAAGCATTTTAGAGTTTTGTCAAAGTCAATTCTCTTTCACTTTGACTATTAATAACAAAAAAATTAGAATATTTGACTAATTATAAACGATGTTGTTAGGTTCATCATGAAATCAACTATCATAATATGTAAGTCTTCATATTTGAAATATTTTATTTTTATAGATATTAAAAATCAATGTTTAGAATGATTGACTTTGACCAAACCCTGAAATGTTTATATTTTAAACCGGATGGAGTATCTTTTTTTACTGCATTCCTCCGACTGGCTGAACGAGTGAATTAAAAGTGGATTGTCAATACTACCTCTGATCCACCCCCCCCCCCCCCCCCCCCCCTATTGTTAGGACAGTATGCTTAAGTACTAATTTAAACTAAGCACATTGTCCTAACGATAAGAAAGGAAATATGGATGAACTAGAAGCTTATTGCGTTATCAGAGCTAGATGAACTGAATTCGAATCAAGACTGACCGGAAGATACATGATATTCATGCATGGTTTATGCTTCGTCACCTCCACGTTTGTTTTTCTAATTTTGAGAAAAGCTTCATGCTTCAGCATTAGCTGCCACTTCAGCAACTTAGGGGCCATTCTTTTTTTATTTCTTCTTTTCTTTTTTGAGCTGCACTGGTGTCAGGGTTTGGGTTCGTCGTAACACTGACGACAAGTACAGTTAAACACACCGAATTGAGATGTATAGTTCAAATTCAAATATGTCATATATGCCAGAATGTTTGATCCGACTAATCCAGCAAATTCAAATGTATAGTTCAAAGTCAAATATGTCACATGTATGAGAATGTTTGGCCGGACTAATCCTATTTTTTTTTAAGGAGATGAGAGCGCCCCATTGTTTTCTTACAGTCAAGAACATAAAACAGGTCCGACAGTTTGCATGTACTACATCTCTGTTAAAACATACACAGCACAGAGGAAACAAACACATCGGTAGAATCTCCAATCAGAAGCAGGACAGAGAGCTTGTTGATCAGAGAAAAAAAGGGAGGCCAGTAAGCACAAGAACAAAACACAATATATGGTGAAGAAAAGCTCCAGAGCCCAGACTTCATCCACCTTGTAAACCCTTGGACGGGCTCTGATCTTTTCTTTTTCAAGAAATCTGGCAGGACCTGATCTTATTAGTGATTATGCCGTAAGGATCGAGATGGATCTCATAGGTTTCCAGGGTCATGGAAGTATGTGGGTGGCGGTGTGTCCATGTCGAGTTGGACTGCAAAACAGCACCTTCAGAGCTCATCTGTTACTGACAGTGCGGAGCATCCATGGTGGCAGCTTGCCGCTATTTGTTTGCGCAGGAGATGGTTCCGGTTCAGACTCCCCTCCTGTTCCATTAGGTTGACATGGCCTGCAATGGTTATGATGAGTAATAAAATAGATTAATTAAGCTAGATAAGTGGTAAGACAAGTACAGCGTCCAAGGGCAATACCATGAGTCCATGACTGCTTCTAGTTTCACTAGCAAGGTTAGATAAATTGTTTTCAAATTTGTTTAGCATTCAGCAAAGTGTCTTTCTGGATTTTACTAATTTGATTATTTCATCACCTAGCGAAATGCTAGAAGACATTATTATTGTAAAACAGGTAAACAAACATAGACAATGTCTGCTAAAGTCACGCGCAATGTTTAGTGGCTTAGGATCAGGGTAAAATAAATACATGGAAGCATAATACCCTATATTTAGAGTTGGCATGGAATCTGGAACTGTCGCTGGTGGGGGTGACGCTGAGCTTGTTGACGCTCCATTCTGCTGCTCCTGCATATTCAGTAAAGTATTGTTCTTCTCCTTCTCCGCCTCCATGAGCTGTTTTCAAAAGTAGAATTAATGGTGAACAGTTCAACCTCTTACTGCTATACCAATCTGCCATTCTGCCATACACAATACGAACACTTATACCTTTTGCAGGGCACCATTTTGATCTGTAAGTAATTTCTCCTGCGCAGGGGAATAAAAATGATTGTGAGAAGAAGACATGTTACGACAAATATTTTGATATTGTGCTTTTGATACTGGTTTGTTATCAAACAAGCTACAGTAATCACCACTAATGTGCTGAGATCCCTTTTTTTCATCATCATTTTCAGATTCTATCTTGGAACAGATACTTCACATTCCACTGGTTTAGGATAAGAATCTAAGGAGAGATATGATAGGGTTTAGGGTAACATACTTCATTGATTTGTTCGTTTAATCAAACTTCTATCTATACAAAATTGATTCTGCTTAGAGTGCATTCTTGTAGCAGCTGCATGGCACAGCTGTATTTGAGAAGGCTAAAGGATAACAAATTTTTAGCATTTTAGAGCGAACGTGGTGGCTCCTTTTTAACGTCAAATATATATATAATAGATAGACGAGAAAATTCACATCAACCTCAAAGTGATTGATTGTACTGCGTAATGATCTCCAAAGTTGCCCTGCATTTAAGAATTATGAGAAAATTCACACCAAAGTGATTGATTGTACCGCGTAACGATCTGCAAAGTTGTTGTGCATTTATGATAGTAAATTCTTGCTTCCTGGGGCCGGCCTTGACAGAGTGAGGCACCGCCTTTTCCTGGGGCCGCCAGGCTTGTGCTTGGCCGCTCCCTTCTTCAACTTGCTGCTAGCTCGATCCGTGGGAGGGGTGGTTCGGCAAATCACGGGACAAAGGATTCCGATGGCTATAGGCAGCGGAAAGTAGAGGGGGGGGGGGGGGGGGGGTTTCAGACTAGTGAAAATTTGGAACGAATTAATGTACTGCTATACAGATATTGTGAGATCTTTTGTTTATTAAGAATACTAATCGCCATGCTATCTTTTTCGTACTTGAAAGAGATAGCAGGTCGATAAGTATTCTTGATAAAGAAACAAATCTCACAATATCTCTAGCAGTACATTAATTACTTCTAAAATTTCACCACTGTGTCCAAACAACTTCTCAAAATCCGCCTCTACTTTTCGCTGTATGTGGCCAAAAAAATTCCCTTCTGTGGGCGGGAACTTTTCATCGCTGCTGAAATCCCCTGTCACCTGATTGGTTAGTTTTGGAAAAAAGAGTATAAAGAAAATGTCCTTTTGATACTACCTGTGATTTAATTTTTTGGTACCCAAAAAATAATTGTTAAGGCAATTTCATCAACACATTGATTCTAAAATTTAGCATGCTTCAATTCGAAATATATCATTAAGCTTTAGGGCATGTTTGTTTCATTACCAACTTAGTAGTCGCCCGATCTCTCCCCATCGAAGCGGGGCGTGCGCCTTCCTGAGCTCTCGGGGTCGTCGTTGTTCTCCTTCTCGGCGCATGACACCCCAAGTAGGTGTTTTTCCTGACGGAGGCGCTTCTTTGTGGGGAATCTGCGAGAAGGATCACGGCAAAATTATCAATCAGTTGACACATCATAACATAATCAACAGATCCAGATCCAGGAAGAAAAAAGAAACCGCAGACCAAGGCGATGGAGGATTTAAACGCGGGGCACACGAAGAAAAAAAATCTGGCGAAATCTGCTACAGAAGGAGAAAAGAGACCACAAGACGCAGGGAGGGAGGGCGAGATCTTACCCGAACGGCGATTGGGCCGAAGGGGCTGGAGTAAGCGCTCGGCCTGAGGTTGTGGCACAGCCTCGTCAGGCCCGAGGACACGGCCCTCGTCATCACTTGTGACCACATTGCAAGAAGCGTTCCTCGCGAAGCAGTGCTCGCTTTATTTGGGAAGGTGTGAGCTCTGAAATGGGATGGGATGGAATCGGTGGAGATTTAGGGACTGGATTTTATGGCGTTCTATGCGCTTGCGCACGGCATAGGGAGTCGGAGGCACTCGACATAGGGAGGAGGAGGAGGGCGTAGGTTTCGTCTCCACCAAGAGCGTGAGAAATTGAGAGAGAGGAGGGGGAGGCTGGCGGCGGATAAGGTAGGAAGAAGCGAGCGACACAGAGATGAGTGCGGTTTTTATATTGCTAGGGTTTTTGTGTTGGATTATTGGGCCAAGTTTTGGGCTTTGTAATTTCAAGTGACGATTGTTTTAGTGACGTCAATCGGCCCGTAACCGGAAATGAAGCGTGTACGGCAGCCTGAGCCTGTAGGTGATATTAACAAGCCGCCATTAGCTCCATAGTGACATAATCAAGCCCTCCGCAGCTGTTGGTCTCTAGTGGCGGGCCGTACGGGGTGCCTGCTACTGTACCACTGTAGCGGCGGTGTAAGCACCATGATCATTAGAGAGAAATGTTTGATCGGCTACATGCAGCTGCGATTTGTTAGTCCATGTCCATGCCATAGAGCATTAGAACTTACGTACGTCCGCAATAACGCTAGGCATCCCTTTGCGTGGTTACAGAGCAAGCAGCATGTATCGCCTTCTCTCAAAGCTGCTATAACAAATTATCACTCGTCACCGTGCTGGATCGCCGGATCGGCCTTACGCTGACCTCGTCACATCGCTTCAGACCGGACGACCACGCCAACGCAGCGACACTCCTCACACCAGGCTTGTCGTCGCCTGTTCGCCCGACGTCTCAGGCCGTATCACTGATCACTGATCCGCGTTACGCGTTCTGTCGGCCCTCGCCGCTTGCGTGCTCCGCGGCCTACGGCGTCACCTCTGGAAGCGATGCGGACTTTTCGATCGGAGAAACGCGTACTGTACACACACAGGAAAGGAGAACCCCGGGCCCGGCCAGAGCCTCGCGTCACCGACCTGCCCACGGAGGACAGAAGAGGTTTACACACAAAACCAAACCACGAGAGGGGTCAGAGACAGAACGAACGAGTAGCAGCCAAACAAGATTACAGAGGTACTAGTACTAAACACTGGTATATATTACAGTCACAAACTGCATCAGACCCTACCCACACACAAGTGTTTACATAGCTAGAACATAGTAGCAGCACAAAAGGATCAAACCACTACAGTACCTACACCCAGGAGTACCAAGAAGCTAGGCGGAACTAAGCTACTTCAAGCACTAACACTACATGGAGCCGTCCCGGACGACTGGGACGTACATAAGACAGTAACATACACGACTACTACAACATTAAGCAGTTTTGTACTAGTACATAACTAGAGCGAAAACACAAACGCCGAGTGAACGTCAACGGCCACACTTCGCGCGAACTGCACGCGCGCAGCTAGCGTGCTCGGGTCCATCAAGCCGCGAACGCGGCGGCCGCCGCCGCCGCCCCGGCGTTGCGCAGCAGCTCGAAGTACAGCTGGGGGTTCGCCAGGAACGCGGCGCGGGAGATGAGGAAGCCCGCCGCGCCTGGCGCCTTCATCATGGCGATCGGAGCGGTGGCCGGCCAGAACAGGTAGGCGCACGCCGCGCCCACGGCCACGCCGGCGGCCGTGCGGATGACCACAGCAGGAGTGAACGCCATTCTGTGTGTTCTCGCCGAGTGCTTCTTGTGGATCGGGATGTGTAGAACGTGGAGGTGCGAAGGATGCACGGAAGGTGAAAATGGGTTGGGCGGCCGCTGGTCTTCTGAATTTATAGGTAGGACTAGCAAAGTGAACTGGCATCGACGGGCTTAGCCACCGGCCGCGGTGGACTCGCAGGTTCAGCTAGCGCGAGCCACGCGTCGGGGATGGACCGACGTGGATTGATGTGACGCCCGTCCAGAATTTTACCGTGCTGTATAGACGACTCGTGTCCGTCGTCAGAGGACAGTTTCAGTGTACGCAGCCTCCTCGTGTCAGTGTCACCTCATCGAAAAACGTTAATCCATTTCAGACCGGTAGAATTCGGGCGTATATACTTTTGTTGGCGACAGAATGGTGCTTCTGCCACGACGCGGCCGTCAGTGAAGCGCGTATACCCGAAAGAATACTCGTAGTATAAAGTTGCACGCTCGGCCGGCAGCTTCATGCGCCGCCCTCGCATGCATGTACGATCACCGAGACCTAACCAATGCGCGCGTGCGGACAGAGATTATGTATTATCGACACGGAGGACGAAATTAAAGATCCAAATTAACACCCAAAAACAAAAACCACGATCGAGAAGTGCGACAGATACGTACATAGACGAACGAGAGGAGGCAAACGAGATTATTAGAGAGGTAGTACTACTAAACACTGGTAGATATCAGTCACTTTATATAGGCCTAACCCGCACAGGGTTTACATAGCTAGAACTAATGTCTAGTAGCACAAAAGGATCAAACCAAAGTATACGTAGTAATAAACTAAGAACTAAACTACTTCAGACACTAATTAACGCTCTTGCTAAATCTGAGTCGTCACACATGACTGCTACGTACAATCATAGTGACATACACAGCTACTACTAAACTGATGAGCATATAGATGGAGCAAATACACATAGTACGCCGCACGTACGTTCACGGATACACCATGAACTGCACCATCGCAGCGTACCGTACACCGATCCCGCAAACCGCGAACGCGGCCACACTCGCAGCGCGGGATATCAGCAAACCAGCCGCTCCAGGCGCCTTCATCACGGGCCATGGCCACCGGAGCGGCGGACGGCCAGAGCAGGAAGAAGGCGCACGCGACGCCCAGGGCCACGCCGGCGGCCCTGCGGAGGACCACAGCAGGGAGTGAGCGCCATTCTTGTCTTCTCGCCCAGCGCGTCGTCGTTGTGGTGCGAAGGGTGAAAGGAAGGTAAAGGTTGGGGTGGGCGGCGCGAGGGCGTGCATTAATAGGGGACGAACTGAATGGCTGAGCAGGGTTGCGGTGGACTCGCCGGTTCAGCAAGCGCGAGCCACGCGTCGGGGATGGACGACGTCGTGGATTGATGTGACGCCCGTCCGGAGTTTCACCGTGCTGGGAAAAAGGACTCGCGTCCGTCGTGAGAGGTCAACTTCACTGTACGCTGCATGGTTCCTCGTGTCGCCTCGTGCACGAACGTAAAATTCCGTTCCCAGTAAGGTCGGGTAATTAAACCTCTCAAATAAGTTTTGCTGGCGAGAAAGAATCGTGATCACGTCGCGACCCGATCTATTTGATCGGCTACATGTCTAAACAGCTGCGATTAGTTAGTCCATGTCCATGCTTTACTGCGTTCGTCCGCACAACGCATGTCTCATCCCGTTGGGTGAGCAAGCTGCATGCATACACAACCAGTCACTCTGCTGGATCACCGGTTCAGTGATGCAGGCCAAAACCATGATCACGCAGAGAATAACAAACACACAAGAACTATAGTGATATGCATGCACGGTCAATACGAGCAGACAAATGACAGAGTCCACATACTACATGGAGATGAAAAATGAAAATTCGCACGACAGCAACGTCAGCGGCGCCTTCACGTAGCCTTTTTTTTCCTAGTGGTAAGTGCTAGGGTGCAAACGCGGCGGCCGCGCTTGCGATGCGGAGCAGGGCGAAGTAGAGCGTCCGGTTCGCCAGAAACGAAAGCCGCGCGGGAGATGAGCGGCCGGCGGCATCATCACGACGGACACCGCCAGGGGCCCCATGGAGGAGGATATGACAGCGCCCAACGGCGTGTCCCGGACAGAAATCAGCTGATCACAGAAGAATGCAGTTCAAGCCACGACAGGTGTTAGACAAGCCGGAAGAGCGAGCCAAACCATAATACAGAAGCCAGTACGTAGTACTAAATTAACACTGGTATACATTACAGCCAGATCACACGTACGGGACTACGCCAAGCACAAGCTTTTACATATGTAGAGGCATACTAGTCACAGCACACGGGACTACGCCGAACACAGGCGTTCACACAGCTAGAAACCTAGAACTAGCGGAGACCTAATGACAGAAGAAAGTTCGGAGAGAACAGTACATCCAACCAACCAACTATTCCTACTTGAACGCGGCCACCGCTGCCTTGGCGCCGGAGGTGCGAAGCAGCTCGAAGTAGAGCTGCGGGTTGGCCTCGAAGGCCGCCCGGGAGATGACGAACCCGGTGGCGCCCGGCGCGTCCATTAGCGCCGCCGCCGCCGGTGCCGCGGCAGGGGCAGGACCGATCAAGGCGGCGCACGCCGCGCCCGCGCCCGCGCCGGCCGCCACTTGCGCCGCCGTCGCCGGTGCCGCGGCGCACGCGGCGCCCGCGCCAGACGCCACTTGCGCCGCCGCGGCAGCGCCAGGGCCGACCAAGGCGGCGCACGCCGCGCCCGCGCCGGCCGCCACCTGCACCGCAGCCGCCGGTGCGGCGGCGCACGCCGCGCCCGCGCCGGCCGCCACTTGCGCCGCCGCGGCAGCGGCAGGGCCGACCAAGGCGGCGCACGCCGCTCCCGCGCCAGCCGCCACCTGCGCAGCCGCCGCCGGTGCGGCGGCGCACGCCGCGCCCGCGCCGGCCGCCACTTGCGCCACCGCGCCGATCATGGCCATGACAACGGGGAAAACCATGGCTTGGTAGAGGTTTTTTGGTGGAGTATGGAGAAAGGATTGTGTTCGGGAGGCTCTGGCTTTGAAACGGCTGCAGCGATCGAAGAGATGAGAATGCGAAGACGGTGAAGGTATGGTGTGCGGCGCTGGGGCATCCCGGTCCATTTATACACGGCAGGAGCTGAACCGCCATGAACGGAGGGTTCGTCTGGAACCTGGATGGACACACTACCAGGGATGAGGTGGAGTCCAGGTTCAGGTAGTGCGAGCCACGCGTCGGGGACGGGCCGACGTGTTGATGAGGGGTGTACCGATTTGACGCCCGTTTTCACCGTGCTGCGTAAACGACTCGGGTCCCTCGTCACAGTGCGTTTTTACTGTACGCTGCATCCTCGTGTCACCTCGTGGAGAAGTTAGTGATTCATTTCAGTCGGGTAAAAATCGAGCGTATACTTTTGTTGGCGAAAGGATCGTGTTTCTCGCCACGACACGACCTACTGTGTTGGATAAGCTCCAGCTGCAAATAGCTCGTGGTGAGCCACGCTCAGCGAACTCGTTGGCTGAGCAAGCAGCATGCGTGCGTACACTACACATATCGCCTTCTCAAACTATACCCCCGTCAACGTGCTGGATCGCCGGATCATGGAAGCACAACGCCAAGATCGATGAACACGAAGAAAATAAACAAAAGCACACGAACTATAGTGGCATGCATGCATGGACATTACGAGCACAGACAGAACGACACGAGTCCACACACTGAATTCGCACGACAGCACCGTCAACCGTGCCATCCCGTAACATTTATTTGATTTTCCCCCCCTACTGATCCGTGCTAGGGTGCAACTGCAAACGCAGCGGCAGCGGCAGCCGCCCCGGCGGTGCGGAGCAGGGCGAAGTAGAGCTTCGGGTTGGCCAGGAACGCCGCGCGGGAGATGAGCAGCCCACCGGCGCCTGGCGCCTTCATCATCACGACGGCCGCCACGGGGCCCGCCACGGGCCACAGGAAGTAGGAGATGACGGCGCCCACGGCGAGCAGCGCCATCGCTTCCGCGCCGCCCATGCCCTTCTCGTTCTTCATCGTGCGACGGCCTTGGGGGAGCTGCGTCGATCAGGAGCGTGCGAGCGGAGCTGGTGGTTTCGGAGCTGGGGAAGCGCGCGCAGCTGGCTGGTGAAGGGTGGACGGACGGACGGAGTGATGCTCCGCGAGCCGAGCATGATTTATAAGAAGGGGATTGTGGTGGACTGGTGGATGCATTGGCGTTGCATGCGCGGCTGATCGGGGGTCTCTCTCTTGGGAAGGCGAATCGTGAAACGCGCGCGTTGGGAAACGAATCGGCCCTGGAATGCGAAAGAACGTGGCTGCCTACTGGTGCCCATGGCGACCGCTTGCTGCACCGTTTCCCCAGGAATTTGGGCGCATTGATGAGAAAAGCGTGGGGCTCGCTGCGGCTCCTTGAGCTTTGACAACGAGAAGAAGCTAGAACGAGAAGCTTTGACAATCAGAGGGCTCCATTGCGCCACGCCGCCAAGCAGACTGTAACGAGGGGCACGATACTTGGCTTGACTGTAATTAACGTGCTGATGGTTTAGTCAAAGCAGAGAAGAGCGTTACGTATATGTACTAACAGAGCAGCTACGTTCAGCAATGTGCCATCCACCAGGGGCACGATGCTGGCTTGACAGGCAGCAAAATCAGCTTTACATCGGTGCAACAAGGACTTCCTACTCCTGAGACACAGTGACACACCAAAAGCAGCTACTACTAGTGCTGCACGCCAGAGATGCACGCTTGCATTGCCGTCACGCGCCGAAGGCGGCGACCGCAGCCTGGACCCCGGCGTGGCGAAGCAGGTGGAAGTAGAGCTTGGGATTGGCCAAGAACGCCGCGCGCGAGATGAGCGCCCCGCCGGCGCCCGGTGCCTTCATCATCGCGACGGCCGGCGCCGACGGCCACAGAAAGAAGGCGCACAGGGCGCCAACCGCCGCGACGCCTGCTGCCGTCACGAGAACCTGGGGAGTGGCCATCGCTTCGGCCTTCTCTTCGCACTTCACTGCTTGTGTTTGGAGTTGTTTGGTTCTCTGGGATAAAACGAAACGAGGATGACAGGCAGAGA
Source organism: Eragrostis curvula (assembly GCA_007726485.1). NCBI lineage: Eukaryota > Viridiplantae > Streptophyta > Magnoliopsida > Poales > Poaceae > Eragrostis > Eragrostis curvula. The sequence goes on from CM017442.1 coordinate 7,713,534, forward strand.
GCGCAATGCTGCAGCTGATTTTGCTTGATGCCTTGATGATCAACAACACTTGCAGCCCCGTTATATAGCCGGAGCACGGCGTCTCTGGAAGTTTCCTTCAGGTGAGCGATGGATCGAGATGAGCGGCAATGTAGGAGTAGCACGCGTCCTCGCACAGGGCCACAGCCCACAGGGCTACGGCGCCCGCTGCGTCGTAGACTTGCAGCATTGGGAGTAGCTAGTACTGTACGTGCTGCGTCTGCGTACGTACAGCAGGACTACGTGGAGTTTTTACCGTGCCGTCCAGGGGAATCCCGTGTCCTCTTGACATGATGCTGAGATGACTTGTCCATAGCAGGACGGGGTTACGGGAACACTAGCTTTTGGTACGGTTCTTGTGCCTGAAGACGATCATGCCAAAGGATTACTCCATTTGTATCTTCCCATAGACGAATCGTGTCATGTGCATGGTAGTAAGTTGACCTCCGAGGACAAGCTAAGCAATCAGTGCACCATACGATGCAATATCGATCATCACTAGGCCCAAGAGGAAAACTACAGTGTGCAGTACCGTGTCCACGCATGCCACCTAACCTGTGTGCTTAGAGCGTTTCCAGTTGCTAATTCTAAGCTGTTTTTTAGAATTGTTTATTAAAAAAAAACAGAGAGAGAATGATTCAAGTCATCTTAATTTCCAGTCAAGAGGGCACGAGATTCCCCTGAACAGCACAGTGAAAACTTCGCATAGTCCCACTTGACGCACAGCACGCACTACTATTAGCAGAAAGTTAAAACGCCCCCTAGAGGCCATGGCGCCGGTAATCCGACGGAGGAGGTGATGTGCGTCTGGCCTAGGGATATTTACCAAAGGACTTCCCACGGATCGTGTCATGTGCATGGCAATACGTTGACCTCCGACGACAAGCTAAGATATCAGTGCACCATGCGATACAATATCGATCATCACTTGGCCTAAGAGAAAAACTACAGAGTGCGTAGGGGTGGGCAAAAAGACCGGGACCGAAAGCCCGAACCTAAAAAAATTGAGGCATGGACCCAAAAAACCGGAATTTCGGGTTTTGGGTACTAAATCAGATGTCAACGTCGGATTGCATGCCACCTGACCTGTGTGCTTAGTGGCTAGTCTCAAAGCGATGGAAGCCTCACCCGCCCCACGTCTTTTTCGCCAAGAACACCAAGTGGAAATAGAGCAGCAGACGTAAGGAGGACAGTAGATGAGTAGCACGACAAAGATAAGATGAAATTAAGGCGTTATCGTGCAGGAATTAAAGAAGAACCGCAAGCGTGAAAACCAATGATGGGTGCATGATTTTGAAATTACATGTAAAGCAACCAGCAACGTAACTGGGAGGCGGAGTTGGAAGGGGCCAATGCTCCCGCCCTTCCTTTATAACAATAAAGGCCCTAAATGAAGATTGAATTGAACACAAATCTCACCAAATACCAATTAGTATAGGTTATACAATGAATTTTCTTTTTGCAAATTTTATTGGGTGTGCATGCACATGCCCCATGGTATCTCCACTCTTGAACGAGTTTGGTGCTGCGCTGAGGATTGGTTGCTCGTCTGAGAGTTTATGTACCAGTTCAAGTGGTTACAATACATGCATCTTCTTTGAACCCCACTAGTTCATTTCAATCCTTTTTCACTCTCTAGTGTCCACTTTAAGACTTCAACCACTCCTTTTGAACTCAATCACATCAAAACAACATTTACAAAAGAAAAACTAATTAAACTTGTTAGCTATACATGAATAACTAATTACAAAAGAAATCAACTATAGTAATATGCGACTCTTTGTATTTGAAATCCTTTATTTTTTTAAAAAAACTAGGAAGGTGACCCGCGCAATTTGCGCGGCTAGACATGATTACATATTTGTTGTAGTCTGGTATCACGTTTGACCCAAAGCAAAAGAGAATATGGTATTGAATAAACACTCCCTTCTTGCATAAATTTCGTTTTTCAATTGATGCAACAATTGCCTTAATCGCTTTGTGTAGCAATATATGTATAAGTTATCTTGTATTCTTTAGAAATTTTGTACTCCATCCGGTTTCAAATTGTTGACACCGCCATTGACTTTTTTAGTTATGTTTGACCGTTCGTTATTCAAAATATTAGCTTAAATATGCAAAGCTATAAGTTATGTTTCAATTTCCTTAAGTGATGAAACTAATCATAACAAAATATATGAATTTTTTTAGAAATACTCTGAATAAGATGAATGGTCAAACATAATTCAAAAAGTCAATGACGTCAACAATTTAAAACCAGAGGTAATACTAAAAAGTGGGTTGTTCTTAAACTACCAAAATTTTCTGCAAAAACATTGCATCTATTTTAAATCAGAAAGTGAAACTTCCCCAAAGACACCTTAAAAATTACACATTATCACTTAATTTTTCATGCTTGTTAAACATTGTGATTTTTTTTAAACTTTCTATGAACTGAGATAATAGTTAGATGGTAGTTCAAAAAAAAAAGATTAGCTAGATGGTAAGATGTATACTCAATTTCATTTGGATCAATAAAATTGATTAATTTAAAGGACGAATGTATTGTACCTATGTGATCTTGACTGTTGTGTGCCAAGTTAGTATTAAGAAGAACGTTTGTGAGATCCATAGAGGCACATAATGTAGCTTGACTAAATTTATGTTAATATGCTAAAATGAAACGAAAGCAAACAATATGTTCTGCCTTATTCATTAATTACCTGAATAGAGCCTAGTAGAATACAACAGCATATATAGGTGTTTTTTTTTATTTCGAAACAAATGACAGCATCATGCCTTCATAAGAATCCATTATATATACTTGCACATGGATTCACATGCAAAGTTTTTTCATATCTGGTATAGAGCTATATGAGTTACCTCTCACCCCTGTCCAATTCACTGACGCAGGATTGCATTGGGGCCATGTCGCCGTTCCATGTGCCAATAGATAGTACAGCCGTAAAAACAGGGCAATGCCTGCATGCAAGCAGTTACAAAGGCTTGTTGTGGAGGCTCCATGCTTCCTGCAAGTCCCGGAAGCAAGCGGCGGCAATAGAGTATGCATCTGCCATGTAATGTCCAGCAGTTCCAGGTGCCAGCAGAAATCACCTACCGCTCCGCCCAGATTCTCGCACTGCGCTTGTTGACGTGCACGCTATGCACCACTTCTTGAGTGTTATGGATGGTAACGTGTACCCTGGCAGTGCGCAATGCACCCTGGCAGTAGAACTCCTTGGATGGTAACGTGTAGTAGGCAACTTGAGGCTCATCTTTCATCCGGCTGCTTTGGAGAAGGACGCATCTGGTGCATCCATATGCTTTGGTGGACGATGGATGTCGCTGCCTGTCAAAAATATCCAGGGATCCAAAAGTCCAAAAGAAGGCCAACATCAAGCATGCATCGAGTTAAGCTCTTCATGCCTGCAACATCTATATCTAGTGATCACCCTATGGCATCCAAAGCTCTCGTCACGCAAAGACGCACTGCATGTGGAGAGATCACGTCGTGTGTATATAAAAAGAGGAATCGAAAGGCTTTGCCAGCAAACTTTAGATCATTTTCTTTCTTCGTCTAGAATCTTTTCACAGCAGAAATCCCGATCTCCTCCTTACCAAGCCATTTGATTTTCTCTCCCTACAAATCGACAACCTCATGGCTGACAGCTTCTTGCCTATTGGCTCTCAGTCGATGCGTTGCTCCTGATGTTGTCAATGGGCAGCCGGGCAGCCCGGTGCGCAGTAGGTAAGGATCCAGGACTCGGGCATCGACTGGCCGGGATTTCGACGGCTCCTGGGCGGCGAGCCATCAGCACAGTGGACGCGTCGCTTGGGCATCGGCTCATCGGCGCACACATGCGGGCATGCCCAGAACTTCGGTTTCACGTTAGATTGTTTTGCTTCCTCGTGATGTTCTGGGTTGAGCGAGTCCCAATGACCCAATCTGCAGCGTATGCAGACCCTGGCACTCTCGGCTGCTTGGATGTTGCCGGAAAACGGCAGCTCGCCATGGTCGCTTGGTTGTGCGGCGGTGTCGCCGACCAATCTTGCAGTCTTGCTTCTTCACGACAAAGCGACGATGACGTGCGTGTTGTATTAAAGAATCGAGTAGATGAATTCGTAAATATATGGGAGTCCTTCGTTGGAACGTGGTCTACGTATCAAATTCTATCTTTAGCACATTAGTTGGAACGTGTGTATGTCATGATTAGTGCTGAAACGATCAATGGTGTAGATTTTCTCTTTTTCCACCGATTAAGTTGGTACGTGTACATATCAAACTCAACTGTCCGAATTTCTTTAGTATTTTATCTGAATTCTTGCTTTAATCTTGACCATTAGATCATCATAAAATCCAACGGTTCTTGTCTTTGTTTTTTCTCTGATTAACGTGGTAATTTCGTGGCTTTGAGAGCGAACGTGACGGCTTCTTTTTCTCTTCAAATACTAAGATAATAGAAGATAGATATCAATAGCCAAAATTAGTAGCACTAAAATACTCTCGAGGTACCCGTTCTTATGGACGGGGTGCGGGGGTCTGTAGTGGTTAATTACATGCAACTTCTTTGAAGTCCACTAGTTCACTTCAATTTCTTGTCATTCCAGTCGCCACATGGAGGGTTCAACCACTCCTTTGAACTTCATGAAACCAAAACAACGTATCAACAGGATAAAAAACTAATTACTAACTCACTAGCATCACTAACCTATGTCCGGATGACCTACGCTAAGAGTAGTTAGTGGACGACCTTGACTACCAACATAATCATATCACCAAAGTGGAAAAAGATTTGAAAAGACGACAACGTCTTTCACGGCCGGCCCCTGCCTCCAGGGGTGCAGGTAATGTTATGTCGCCGCCGGCCGGGCCCGGCCGCGGCGACGCCGAAGCAACCTCTTCCAATTGGCCGATGGATGATCACTGGTACAGTACTGATGCTTTACGAATATGGTGGTGGATGAAACTTTACTAGCTTTATTAGCAGCAAGTGTCCAGGCACCGATAAGCGTACGTAACACTTTAGATTGACCGTAACAATAACCTCTATTTTTCATCCTCTAAAGGAATATTTCACATCCGCTGTAAAAGATTCCACCCTTTAAATTGTATTTCGTTGCAATAGTGAACTGGATCGGCTCCTCCATCCGCTGCCCGCCGCAGCCTCCCGTGCCAAGTTCGCGCTCTCCCTTGCCCTTCTCTCCGGCCTCCCCGGCGACGCGTGCCCGCCGCTGGACCACGCCCCCGTGCTCTCCACGCCTGTCGCCGCCGCCAGCGGCGCCAGCCCGAGCTTCGACCAGCGCCTCCCCTGCCGTGGCTGGTCGTGGCTCGTCGGGGCGTGCCTCCCAAATCTTGCTCCCGCTCCAGCTCGGCGGGACGCCGGGCGCCGTCGTCCAGCTCCAGCTCGGCGGGGCTCCACCATCCGCAGCTTGCCAGGACAGGCCGGCGACGGTGCTGCTCGAGCCGCGGGAGCACCTCTGCCTCTGCGGGCCCTGCACCGACGCCTGCTGCTACGACCCGACCATCGCGTGCTGGGTTTGCCGTGATGCCGTCCTCCGGGCAGGGCCGAGGCACCGCAACGCCGTCCGGCTCCGCGCTGAAGGTTCCCTCTCATCGCGCCCTTGCAATTTTTGAACTTTTACTCCTACTTCAGAGCTCAACCACTAGATAATAAGGAGTGTCAGGTTAATCACATTGCTTAACAGAGGTGCGAGATATATGTATGAGGTTTAGGATTGGCAGATTGACTCCATTGCTTCCTGAAAACATGTGTACTGCAAGTATCCATGTCCATGCGATGCTTGGACATCTATTTGGATATGAAAACAAAACAAGTGCCATTTAAAACGAGAACTGCAACTATCCAAACATAATGTAGATTGTCAATTTGTCATGAATGCAGATTGTCAATTCATTCTGCTGATCGTAGCTGATTGTGGTAATGCACAGAGCCAATCTTGTGGTAGCTTTTTGTTGGAAAGATTGAAGCTTGGCGCTTTTGCTTGCAGGGCACCAAGCTGTGGATGCGATATGGTTCAATCTAGATATTTTTTTTCTTCTTTCCTTCTTTGAACTGTTGCAATTTTCGAAACCACCTGTACTTTGCAATTGTCAATGTAATTGTCCCGGTTAGGGATAGAATGTAATCTGGGTATATTTAGAATCTTAACCAATGTAGTCTTTTCTTTCTTTGTTTGTAACACAAGTCACGGCATGACTTGTTTTTGTTGTACAAGCCACGGTGGGAGCTGTTCCCACCTATATTAACACGAAGGGCGAGCTAAGGAGAGGCATCGATCTTCCATCAATTCTCACAGAGTTGTCCATGTAATTCAGCCTGGAGCTGTCAATGTAATTGTCCCTGTACTTTGTAATTGATATTTCTTCTTTGATCTTGTCTTGCTCTACACTGCACAAAATTCAGCCTTGGAGCATGTTTGAAAATCTGACAATACATTTGACATTTGGAAATTCATGAGAGTTGTACTGTTTTTATTTATATAATCATGCAAAATTCCATAGTGAAAGGATGGAAAATTCAGTTCATTGAGTATCATCACTGTATATAAATCAGCATGGAAAATTTAGTTCAGAGTCTGACTGCAGAACTTATCAGCTGGAACAGGAGGAATGGATGCTCTCTAGAGTTCACTTGCAAGAAGCCACAAATGGACATCCTGGTTTCGACTATGTTGTGATCACAGAATAAAAAATATGCATCCTGATAGCTAGAGTATCATCAGTGTATATAAATCAGCATGGAAAATTCAGTTCAGACATTTGTATGATAGCTAAAGTTCAGAACAGAACATTCAGACATTTGTATGATAGCTACCATCCACAAATTACCATGGTTGATCAAACCCAATACAGATCCAAGTGCCCAGAAAACACATGGTTGATCAATGCTCATCATAGCACACTTCTCATACAAGAGGTGTCAGAAGAAAGCAATGCTCATCATAGCTGCTCCTACATGTCGACAACGGGAAATATTAACTTGAATACGAGCAACAAACACTGGACATGCCGACAATTTGTTAAAAGCTTCAGAAATGTATTTGAGAACCTGAAATACTATTAGTGCCCAAGCTATGAAAGGTATGTTTCAGCAGCTCAAATGGAATTAGAAACCTGGAATCGTGTTCACAGAAGTCACATGAAGTATTTGCCAAGAAGTAAAACCTGGTGTATTTTATCACATGAAGCTATGAAAGGTGTGTTTCAGCAGCTCAAATGGTTTTACTTTCATAAGTAAAATCTGGAATTGTAGTTTTGGCTCAAACTTATTAGATGAAACTATATTTTATCACTTCAGATATGAGTGAAACTTGTTGTATTGTTTAGGCATACTAATTGGATTAAAATTGACTGACAAACTGACTGAAACTTGCTGAAACCTGACAGACTGAAACTTGCTGTGTTTTTTTGCTTCAACTTGACTTGACAAACTGACTGAAACTTGACTTGGCAAAGAGAAACTAAGTGAAACTAGTTGGATCAAAATGAATCAAAAAGACCAGACTGAAACTGAACAAGCAGCATGGCAAGAAAGCAAGCAGCAGCTCAAATTCACTTCAGCAAGCAAGCACACAGGTAGCAGTAGCACCTAGCAAAATTTTCAGCAGCGCAGCCAAGCACGCACAACAAGCAGCGCAGGCAACAGCCAAGAAGCAACCCGGCGCAGGCAACAACAGCCAAGAAATCACTTGTCTTTTGAAGTTGGACGCGGACGCGCGCGGCGACGGAGGCGCGACGGCGACGCGGACGCGCGACGGCAACGGGGGAGGTTGCGGACGCGCGACGGGAGAGACGGCGACGGGGGAGGTGGCGGACGCACGACGGGTGAGGCGGCGGACGTGCGACGGCGACAGGGACGGGCGATTTGGCGGACGGCGGGTGCACCCCCAGATTTAGCGGCGAGCAGACGGACCTGAAAAATGGCGGGTTGTTTACCGGACGTTGTTGCAACGGGTAGCGGGATGGTGATCCGGTAAATTAAGGGTACCGGGTCTTTTTCAGTGCCCTGTTGCGGTCAGTCTTAGCGGCGAGCAGACGGACCCTGAAAAATGGCGGGTTGTTTACCGGACGTTGTTGCAACGTGTAGCGGGATGGTGATCCGGTAAATTAAGGGTACCGGGTCTTTTTCAGTGCCCTGTTGCGGTCAGTCTTAGGGACCAAGTGCTCAGCATGTTGTTGCGTCGTTTTAACTTTTGCGGTACAGATCGAGCTGCGTCGTCGTCCCGGACATGGCTCGTCGCCGCGATACCAAGGTTTGCATTACCGATTAACCCGGTAAAACCGGACGCCACCGGTTCTTCCGGTTTTCCGAAAAACCGGAAAAACCGGACAAAAACCGGACCGAAATCGGTTTGACGAATTTTGAACTAAAAACTGGCGAAACAAACGGTAAACCGGACCGGTTTGTCGGAAAACCGGGAAGAAAATCCGGTAAACCGGACCAAATTTCGAAAAACCGTTCCAAAAAGAAAAATACAAAAAAAAGTCAAAAAATGAAAAATCGAAAAAATCGAAAAAAAAAATATGTAAAAAAACTAGATCAAATTTGCAGTTTAATGGTGGAAACTAAACACGAAAATTCAATTATTTGCTTGGTCAAAAAAATCGAGAAAGATGGCTGGTTCATTAAAATAGGTTTTTCTTTTTTATTCCTTCCTTTTTCTACACTGAAACTTTCTCGATTTTTTTGACATACTAAACGATTGAATCTACCTGTTTCGTTTACATCATTGAGCTGCAAATTTGATCTAGTTTTTTTACATATTTTTTGTTTTAAATATTTTCAAAATTTTAAATTATTTTAAAATTTTAAAACGAAAACCGGCCTACCGGGTAAACCGGACCGGACCGGTTTTTCCGGTTTTCGCAAAAACCGGTCCGGTTTACCGCGAAAACCGGTCCGGTTTACCGCGGTAAAGCAATCCTTGCGCGATACACGAGAGAATCACAAAAAGATGCACAATGCACGCACATATTCCAGTGTCACGGGCCAAACAACCCCCACGTCTCATCGAACCATCACATCACAACGTCTCGACAAAAACACACACACACACACACTGTCACACACACCCGACACCACTCTCATACACGTAGTCCTACGTACGTACAGGTAGTATGTACGCATGCTTACATACGAACGCACCAGCATGAGTGTCTTCTCAGTACACGAGGGGCTTCCGTGCGCGGAGGTCGCGGAAGTATCGCCGGGGATCGTCCTCGAACACGTCCCGCGGCAGCGGGCGGCGGCACGGGCGCAGCAGCAGCAACAGCGGCAGCAGCACCGCGCGATCCAGTACAGCACGAGCAAGCCCAGCGCGGCCGGGAGCAGCACGGTGACGGCGACGTGCAGCCAGAGACGGAGCGTCTCCGGCGGGAAGAGCTCGTCGGCCTTCCTGGCGAGCGCCGCGAGGAGGGTGGCCAGGTAGGCCGCGACCTCGGCGGCCTTCTCCTTCACGAGCAGCCACAGGCCGAGGAAGAACTCGCCGGCGCCGTGTGGGTCGAAGCCGAGAGCTCGCGCCGTGGCGGAGCCGCCCAGGAGGAGCTTCCGAGCCGGTGTGCCGGGGAAAGCCATGGCGTCCATCGCCGAGAGTTAGCGTGGTAGTGTGCGTGCGTGCGTGTGTGAGGTCTAAACTTTAAAGAAGTCTAAACTCTAGATAAATTATATTAAATAAAGTTTAATTACAAAACTAACGTCTAATTCACGAACCGAATCTAATAAGAATAATTAAGTCATAATTAGATGATAGTTACTAAAATAAAGATTAATTAGGCTCATTAAATTCGTTTCGAAATGAGCATTCATCTGTCAAAAAGGTTTTGTCATTAAATTTTATTTAATATTCTTAAATAACAAGATTCTTTTTATGTGACATGCTCTAAATTTTAAAAAGATGCGCACCCTAGGTATAGGGGAAAAAAGGTCATCTAACTTGTAAGAAGAATCTAACGTGCATCATTGTAGTACCCGGTTACTATCTGCTTTCACTCTTTCAAAAGTGACATAAAGAAATAACAAAGTCACCACAATCAGCCCACCCACCTAGCAAGCAGCAACACTGCTCTAAAATCACAAGTGATTTGACACAGACGGACTAAAATCGCAAGTGATTTGAAAATAGACTAAAATCACTAGTAATTTGGAATAGATGGAGTATAAGAAACACAAACTCATAGTATGGGCAGGGTAAAAGGGTCGTGTGTAAATTTTAAGTGAGAATCCGCATCATCAGATGTACTGGTGAGCTAAAAGCGAGGAAGGAAATAATCAAAGGTAAATGTTCATCATCATTCATCAGTTCTAAGAAATACTGTAAAATCCAATGACTAATCATGAAGAAGGCGTCGGTGGAGATAGGAGAGACAGGAATTCTAACGCGCAGGAAATCTAGCATAATTTGTAGCGGATAGGGAAAACCGTACGCCGGTTACGCGGTCTTGCATGAAGAGTATAATACAAAAAATTGCGTGCCTGAAGAGCGTGCAAGAACTCCAACACGTACGTTTTGATTTCTTAAAATCACGAACAATACATGTACTTTGACATGGATGAAGCGCTCAGTAGTTACTTCATGCTTAACAAGCTTCTAAGCAGTCTACAGTACCATAGCTAGATGGATCGGAAGATCTAAAGCCCAAACTAGAGTCATTACAAAGCAGGATATAGTAGAACTGTAGAACACTCCATTATTATGCAACGGAGAACGGGAACGTCCGTCGCTCGATCGTGCACCGGTCGGTGCAGGATACACACGTAACGTAGGGAGCAGCTGCTTCTCTACGCCATGGCGGCGACCGCCGCCGCTGCGCCTGCGGTGCGGAGGAGCTTGAAGTAGAGATCCTTTTTGGCGAGGAACACGGCGCGGGAGATGAGCACCCCGCCGGCTCCGGGAGCCTTCATCATGGCGACGGCCGGCGCCGCTACGGGCCACAGGAAGTAGACGCCGACGGCGCCGACGACGGCCGCTGCCGCTCCCACGGCAGCAGGGTGGCTCGAAACCGCGCCCTTCACCTGCTCCTTGAGGCGATCGAACTTGTTGCTGAGGGTCTCCCTCTCGGTCTCGGTGGTGGTGGCCATTTCAGATCTATGCTATATTCTGCTAATACAATTTGCACACCTTTTCAATTAAACTGGGACGACATCAAAAGAAAAACGGAGGGAGTACTGTCTGGACAGAGAGTGGGTGAGGCGTAGTGGAGTGGAGCCTGAGCGAGGGTTTTTATATGCAAAGGGCGCAATGCTTCAAGATTTATACACTATGCACCTGCGGTTAACGCGGGTTTTTTGTTAGTAGTATTTGCGTGTCCTTTGTCACATATATATTGGTTTTTAGGGTCGACTTTGTCATATTCCAGTTCCTGGCTCCGCCCAAAGCTTTTAATTTCTCGATCGGAACGAGGAACGACGATGGTTGTCCGTTGGGAAAGAAGGCATCCACCTCGGAAGTCGGAAGTCCACAAGGGGAAATGAACAGTCCTTCGACGCACGGGAAATGAGCACCAGTAATCACCTCGAAACTCCACGAGGGAGTAGCCACACGGAGCACTGAACAGAAGCATCTTCAGCTTTGAAAGGGTCAAAGTTGTGTAACTATAATTGCCATCTCTAGTAGGAGTATTCTTGAAAGTTTTGCCTAAAAGATTTAGCACCAATAATTATAGTGAAACTGGCCCACCAAGCATCAAATTGCTTACAAAAGACGAACCAAAGTGATGTGTCAAATCTTCTAATTACCACACACAAGAAATTTATATGAAAAAGAAGTATAGATCAATATGAGTTGAAAGTTATTCACCGCATCTGGCACTGACACGACTTGTAACCAGAATGCACGATTCATGTCAATTGTCAATTGTGCCATAGTTGGCATCTAAAATGGAACAAAGTTAGGCGAAAGAATATGGCTAATGTGGTTATCTCTAACCATGGAGGGACACTCAGCATCTGATATGGACATGGAAAGATAAACCGTGTCCATGAAAGAGAGAGTAAACAATCACCAAGTTGCATCCATTAAAGTAAACTGCTGCATATATTGTAGCGCTTATTGTCGTGTCTATATACATGCATTATTTGATTCTAAGTCTTTTGAACTGTCATACCATAGCAGGGTGATAGGCATATAAGTATGGTTTCCAACTACAAAACGTTCAAATAAAAAATATAATCATATATTGGTGAATGGTGTGGAGGCTTCGATACACAAAAATAGAATAGTACTTCAACTGTCTGTAGACTGTAGAGTCTATGAATATCGATTAGTAAGCATCCTTGACATATTCCTAGGAATTCAAATATTAAATATCTCTCCCTCGTGCTCTTTACCCCTCCTTTGAACTTCACCAAGAACCAAAAGATTATGTCAACCAAAAAAAATGAACTCAGGATTAACCTATATCTGGATGAGTTGCGCCAACATAATTATATCACCAAAGTGGAAAATTGACAAAGACGACACCATCTTTCATGGCCAGCCCCTACCACCTATCTTTAGGAGCTTTTTTTTTTTTTTTTTTTTGACTGATAGCTGATGCAGTACAGTCGGCGGTGGATCAAACTTTAGGAGCTTTTTTTTTTTTTTTGAAACGAAACTTTAGGAGCTTTAGCAACAAGTGGGCAGGCAACAGTTAGCGTAGTACTACTAGTAACGCTTTTACAAACCAAGTGCAAAGCATGTTACTCGTACCCCGGACGGAGCTGCGTTGTCTGGAGGTCCGGGACATGGCTCGTCGCCACGACCCAAGAGAAGGATCAGTACCAAAAGGTGCGCAAACTCCAAATGCACACAAATACGACCACTGCAGTTCGGTCACGGGGCAAACAAAAACAACTCACACGTCTCATCAAACCATTACTCATGACACACACACACACACAGAGGCGCGTAGTCGTACGTACGCATACGTACGTACACACGAACGCACCAGTAGTTAGTTCTCCGTAGCATACTCGGTAGATTGCACAGCACAGTATTGCAAGTGTCGCGCAGACCGTAGCCGCCGGGCCGGACTACGCACCGACAGAGACGCCGAAAAGAGCGGCGACCGGCGCGGCGACGGCCGAGGCCACCGATGGCACGCAGAAGACAGCGCTGGCCACGACGGAGCCAGCGGCGTGCAAGATTCCGAAGTAGAGCGCCGGGTTCCCCAGGAACGCCGCGCGCGATATCAGGAACCCGGCGGCGCCGGGCGCCTTCATGGTGAATACGGCGCAGCACTGCAGGCACCGCGCGCCGACGAAGCAGAGGCCGTACCCGAGGCAGCAGGCCGCCCACACGAGCGCCCTGCACACCGCCAATCCGGCCGCGCTCAGGGCGGGGCACAGGGCGGCCCAGCAGAACCAGACGAGCGCCGCGAGGAGGAGCACCGCCGCGACTGCGAGCGCGTAGGGGAGCGCGACGAGCGCGGCGGCTTGGAGCCAGCGCCAGAACGCCTCGAGCTTCGGAGCGAGGTCGCGGGCCGCGCCCGCGACGAGCTGCCACAGGCCGCCGAGGCCGGCGCTGATGGCGCTCGCGGCGCCTGGGCCGGCGGCGAGCAGCCAGCGCCAGAACGCCTCGAGGTGCTGGGCGACGTCGTGGGCCGCGCCCGCGAGCGAGGCGAAGAGGTGCGGGAAGAAGCCCGCGACGAGGTGCCACAGGCCGGAGATGGCGCCCGCGGCGCTGGGGCCGGCGGCGAGGAGCCACCGCCAGATCGCCTCGAACGGTAGGACCAGCTGGTGGGCCGCGCCCGCGACGGCGGCGAAGAGGTTGGCGAAGAAGCCCGCGACGAGGTGCCACAGCCCGCCGAGGCCGGAGCTGATGGCGCCCGCGGCGCCGGCGACGGCGGCAAGGAGCAACCGCCAGAGCGCCTCGAACGGGAGGACCAGCAGGTGGGCCGCGCCGGCGAGAAAAGACAAGAGGCTGGCGAAGATGTTGGCGAAGAAGCCCGAGATCAGCTGCCCAAGGCCGTCGAGGCCGAACCCGAAGGTGCCCGCGGCGGCGACTCCCCGGGCGACAGCGGCGGCGGCGCCATGCAGGAGCTTCCTTGCTGCTGTGTCGGCGATGGCCATGCCAGATGCAGCGCTTCTCAAGTGGAGTGGGGAGGAGTGTAGTGGAGTGCTGAAATGGTGCTGCTGGAGCCTTCTTGACTTCTTCTTCTTTCTTCTTCTTCTTTTTCTTTTTTAATAGAGCCTTCTTGACTTGGGGTGTTTGTTGCATGGGTTTAAAATTTAAAGAGAAGAATTTTATTATTTAAGAGTATTAAATAAAGTTTAATTACAAAACTAACTGCAGAATCCCGGTCTAATTCGCGAGAAGAATCTAATGAAGATAAGTAAACCGTGATTAGACGATGGCTACTGTATCATTACTGTAGCATCAGTGTAGCAAAACATAAATTAATTAGGCTCGTTAGATTCGTCTCGTAAAGATATACCTACCTGTAAAAAAATTTTGTTATTAAATTTTATTTAATACTCTTAAATAATAAGATTTTTTTTGATATGACAGGTCTAAAATTTAGAAGGGACGCAACGAACGCACCTTTGACTCCGCGCAGTCCAGTGTGCTATGCGCAGCCATGGAGTACTCTTTTCCCCAAAAGGAGAGCGTTTATGCTTCCAGATCAAAATCTAATTCAATACTAAACTCTGTTTCAGAATATAAGCATTTTAGAGTTTTGTCAAAGTCAATTCTCTTTCACTTTGACTATTAATAACAAAAAAATTAGAATATTTGACTAATTATAAACGATGTTGTTAGGTTCATCATGAAATCAACTATCATAATATGTAAGTCTTCATATTTGAAATATTTTATTTTTATAGATATTAAAAATCAATGTTTAGAATGATTGACTTTGACCAAACCCTGAAATGTTTATATTTTAAACCGGATGGAGTATCTTTTTTTACTGCATTCCTCCGACTGGCTGAACGAGTGAATTAAAAGTGGATTGTCAATACTACCTCTGATTCCCCCCCCCCCCCCCCCCCCCCCCTATTGTTAGGACAGTATGCTTAAGTACTAATTTAAACTAAGCACATTGTCCTAACGATAAGAAAGGAAATATGGATGAACTAGAAGCTTATTGCGTTATCAGAGCTAGATGAACTGAATTCGAATCAAGACTGACCGGAAGATACATGATATTCATGCATGGTTTATGCTTCGTCACCTCCACGTTTGTTTTTCTAATTTTGAGAAAAGCTTCATGCTTCAGCATTAGCTGCCACTTCAGCAACTTAGGGGCCATTCTTTTTTTATTTCTTCTTTTCTTTTTTGAGCTGCACTGGTGTCAGGGTTTGGGTTCGTCGTAACACTGACGACAAGTACAGTTAAACACACCGAATTGAGATGTATAGTTCAAATTCAAATATGTCATATATGCCAGAATGTTTGATCCGACTAATCCAGCAAATTCAAATGTATAGTTCAAAGTCAAATATGTCACATGTATGAGAATGTTTGGCCGGACTAATCCTATTTTTTTTTAAGGAGATGAGAGCGCCCCATTGTTTTCTTACAGTCAAGAACATAAAACAGGTCCGACAGTTTGCATGTACTACATCTCTGTTAAAACATACACAGCACAGAGGAAACAAACACATCGGTAGAATCTCCAATCAGAAGCAGGACAGAGAGCTTGTTGATCAGAGAAAAAAAGGGAGGCCAGTAAGCACAAGAACAAAACACAATATATGGTGAAGAAAAGCTCCAGAGCCCAGACTTCATCCACCTTGTAAACCCTTGGACGGGCTCTGATCTTTTCTTTTTCAAGAAATCTGGCAGGACCTGATCTTATTAGTGATTATGCCGTAAGGATCGAGATGGATCTCATATTCCAGGGTCATGGAAGTATGTGGGTGGCGGTGTGTCCATGTCGAGTTGGACTGCAAAACAGCACCTTCAGAGCTCATCTGTTACTGACAGTGCGGAGCATCCATGGTGGCAGCTTGCCGCTATTTGTTTGCGCAGGAGATGGTTCCGGTTCAGACTCCCCTCCTGTTCCATTAGGTTGACATGGCCTGCAATGGTTATGATGAGTAATAAAATAGATTAATTAAGCTAGATAAGTGGTAAGACAAGTACAGCGTCCAAGGGCAATACCATGAGTCCATGACTGCTTCTAGTTTCACTAGCAAGGTTAGATAAATTGTTTTCAAATTTGTTTAGCATTCAGCAAAGTGTCTTTCTGGATTTTACTAATTTGATTATTTCATCACCTAGCGAAATGCTAGAAGACATTATTATTGTAAAACAGGTAAACAAACATAGACAATGTCTGCTAAAGTCACGCGCAATGTTTAGTGGCTTAGGATCAGGGTAAAATAAATACATGGAAGCATAATACCCTATATTTAGAGTTGGCATGGAATCTGGAACTGTCGCTGGTGGGGGTGACGCTGAGCTTGTTGACGCTCCATTCTGCTGCTCCTGCATATTCAGTAAAGTATTGTTCTTCTCCTTCTCCGCCTCCATGAGCTGTTTTCAAAAGTAGAATTAATGGTGAACAGTTCAACCTCTTACTGCTATACCAATCTGCCATTCTGCCATACACAATACGAACACTTATACCTTTTGCAGGGCACCATTTTGATCTGTAAGTAATTTCTCCTGCGCAGGGGAATAAAAATGATTGTGAGAAGAAGACATGTTACGACAAATATTTTGATATTGTGCTTTTGATACTGGTTTGTTATCAAACAAGCTACAGTAATCACCACTAATGTGCTGAGATCCCTTTTTTTCATCATCATTTTCAGATTCTATCTTGGAACAGATACTTCACATTCCACTGGTTTAGGATAAGAATCTAAGGAGAGATATGATAGGGTTTAGGGTAACATACTTCATTGATTTGTTCGTTTAATCAAACTTCTATCTATACAAAATTGATTCTGCTTAGAGTGCATTCTTGTAGCAGCTGCATGGCACAGCTGTATTTGAGAAGGCTAAAGGATAACAAATTTTTAGCATTTTAGAGCGAACGTGGTGGCTTCTTTTTAACGTCAAATATATATATAATAGATAGACGAGAAAATTCACATCAACCTCAAAGTGATTGATTGTACTGCGTAATGATCTCCAAAGTTGCCCTGCATTTAAGAATTATGAGAAAATTCACACCAAAGTGATTGATTGTACCGCGTAACGATCTGCAAAGTTGTCATGCATTTATGATAGTAAATTCTTGCTTCCTGGGGCCGGCCTTGACAGAGTGAGGCACCGCCTTTTCCTGGGGCCGCCAGGCTTGTGCTTGGCCGCTTCCTTCTTCAACTTGCTGCTAGCTCGATCCGTGGGAGGGGTGGTTCGGCAAATCACGGGACAAAGGATTCCGATGGCTATAGGCAGCGGAAAGTAGAGGGGGGGGGGGGGGGGGGGTTCAGACTAGTGAAAATTTGGAACGAATTAATGTACTGCTATACAGATATTGTGAGATCTTTTGTTTATTAAGAATACTAATCGCCATGCTATCTTTTTCGTACTTGAAAGAGATAGCAGGTCGATAAGTATTCTTGATAAAGAAACAAATCTCACAATATCTCTAGCAGTACATTAATTACTTCTAAAATTTCACCAGTGTGTCCAAACAACTTCTCAAAATCCGCCTCTACTTTTCGCTGTATGTGGCCAAAAAAATTCCCTTCTGTGGGCGGGAACTTTTCATCGCTGCTGAAATCCCCTGTCACCTGATTGGTTAGTTTTGGAAAAAAGAGTATAAAGAAAATGTCCTTTTGATACTACCTGTGATTTAATTTTTTGGTACCCAAAAAATAATTGTTAAGGCAATTTCATCAACACATTGATTCTAAAATTTAGCATGCTTCAATTCGAAATGTATCATTAAGCTTTAGGGCATGTTTGTTTCATTACCAACTTAGTAGTCGCCCGATCTCTCCCCATCGAAGCGGGGCGTGCGCCTTCCTGAGCTCTCGGGGTCGTCGTTGTTCTCCTTCTCGGCGCATGACACCCCAAGTAGGTGTTTTTCCTGACGGAGGCGCTTCTTTGTGGGGAATCTGCGAGAAGGATCACGGCAAAATCATCAATCAGTTGACACATCATAACATAATCAACAGATCCAGATCCAGGAAGAAAAAAGAAACCGCAGACCAAGGCGATGGAGGATTTAAATGCGGGGCACACGAAGAAAAAAAATCTGGCGAAATCTGCTACAAAGGAGAAAAGAGACCACAAGACGCAGGGAGGGAGGGCGAGATCTTACCCGAACGGCGATTGGGCCGAAGGGGCTGGAGTAAGCGCTCGGCCTGAGGTTGTGGCACAGCCTCGTCAGGCCCGAGGACACGGCCCTCGTCATCACTTGTGACGACATTGCAAGAAGCGTTCCTCGCGAAGCAGTGCTCGCTTTATTTGGGAAGGTGTGAGCTCTGAAATGGGATGGGATGGAATCGGTGGAGATTTAGGGACTGGATTTTATGGCGTTCTATGCGCTTGCGCACGGCATAGGGAGTCGGAGGCACTCGACACAGGGAGGAGGAGGAGGGCGTAGGTTTCGTCTCCACCAAGAGCGTGAGAAATTGAGAGAGAGGAGGGGGAGGCTGGCGGCGGATAAGGTAGGAAGAAGCGAGCGACACAGAGATGAGTGCGGTTTTTATATTGCTAGGGTTTTTGTGTTGGATTATTGGGCCAAGTTTTGGGCTTTGTAATTTCTAGTGACGATTGTTTTAGTGACGTCAATCGGCCCGTAACCGGAAATGAAGCGTGTACGGCAGCCTGAGCCTGTAGGTGATATCAACAAGCCGCCATTAGCTCCATAGTGACATAATCAAGCCCTCCGCAGCTGTTGGTCTCTAGTGGCGGGCCGTACGGGGTGCCTGCTACTGTACCACTGTAGCGGCGGTGTAAGCACCATGATCATTAGAGAGAAATGTTTGATCGGCTACATGCAGCTGCGATTTGTTAGTCCATGTCCATGCCATAGAGCATTAGAACTTACGTACGTCCGCAATAACGCTAGGCATCCCTTTGCGTGGTTACAGAGCAAGCAGCATGTATCGCCTTCTCTCAAAGCTGCTATAACAAATTATCACTCGTCACCGTGCTGGATCGCCGGATCGGCCTTACGCTGACCTCGTCACATCGCTTCAGACCGGACGACCACGCCAACGCAGCGACACTCCTCACACCAGGCTTGTCGTCGCCTGTTCGCCCGACGTCTCAGGCCGTATCACTGATCACTGATCCGCGTTACGCGTTCTGTCGGCCCTCGCCGCTTGCGTGCTCCGCGGCCTACGGCGTCACCTCTGGAAGCGATGCGGACTTTTCGATCGGAGAAACGCGTACTGTACACACACAGGAAAGGAGAATCCCGGGCCCGGCCAGAGCCTCGCGTCACCGACCTGCCCACGGAGGACAGAAGAGGTTTACACACAAAACCAAACCACGAGAGGGGTCAGAGACAGAACGAACGAGTAGCAGCCAAACAAGATTACAGAGGTACTAGTACTAAACACTGGTATATATTACAGTCACAAACTGCATCAGACCCTACCCACACACAAGTGTTTACATAGCTAGAACATAGTAGCAGCACAAAAGGATCAAACCACTACAGTACCTACACCCAGGAGTACCAAGAAGCTAGGCGGAACTAAGCTACTTCAAGCACTAACACTACATGGAGCCGTCCCGGACGACTGGGACGTACATAAGACAGTAACATACACGACTACTACAACATTAAGCAGTTTTGTACTAGTACATAACTAGAGCGAAAACACAAACGCCGAGTGAACGTCAACGGCCACACTTCGCGCGAACTGCACGCGCGCAGCTAGCGTGCTCGGGTCCATCAAGCCGCGAACGCGGCGGCCGCCGCCGCCGCCCCGGCGTTGCGCAGCAGCTCGAAGTACAGCTGGGGGTTCGCCAGGAACGCGGCGCGGGAGATGAGGAAGCCCGCCGCGCCTGGCGCCTTCATCATGGCGATCGGAGCGGTGGCCGGCCAGAACAGGTAGGCGCACGCCGCGCCCACGGCCACGCCGGCGGCCGTGCGGATGACCACAGCAGGAGTGAACGCCATTCTGTGTGTTCTCGCCGAGTGCTTCTTGTGGATCGGGATGTGTAGAACGTGGAGGTGCGAAGGATGCACGGAAGGTGAAAATGGGTTGGGCGGCCGCTGGTCTTCTGAATTTATAGGTAGGACTAGCAAAGTGAACTGGCATCGACGGGCTTAGCCACCGGCCGCGGTGGACTCGCAGGTTCAGCTAGCGCGAGCCACGCGTCGGGGATGGACCGACGTGGATTGATGTGACGCCCGTCCAGAATTTTACCGTGCTGTATAGACGACTCGTGTCCGTCGTCAGAGGACAGTTTCAGTGTACGCAGCCTCCTCGTGTCAGTGTCACCTCATCGAAAAACGTTAATCCATTTCAGACCGGTAGAATTCGGGCGTATATACTTTTGTTGGCGACAGAATGGTGCTTCTGCCACGACGCGGCCGTCAGTGAAGCGCGTATACCCGAAAGAATACTCGTAGTATAAAGTTGCACGCTCGGCCGGCAGCTTCATGCGCCGCCCTCGCATGCATGTACGATCACCGAGACCTAACCAATGCGCGCGTGCGGACAGAGATTATGTATTATCGACACGGAGGACGAAATTAAAGATCCAAATTAACACCCAAAAACAAAAACCACGATCGAGAAGCGCGACAGATACGTACATAGACGAACGAGAGGAGGCAAACGAGATTATTAGAGAGGTAGTACTACTAAACACTGGTAGATATCAGTCACTTTATATAGGCCTAACCCGCACAGGGTTTACATAGCTAGAACTAATGTCTAGTAGCACAAAAGGATCAAACCAAAGTATACGTAGTAATAAACTAAGAACTAAACTACTTCAGACACTAATTAACGCTCTTGCTAAATCTGAGTCGTCACACATGACTGCTACGTACAATCATAGTGACATACACAGCTACTACTAAACTGATGAGCATGTAGATGGAGCAAATACACATAGTACGCCGCACGTACGTTCACGGATACACTATGAACTGCACCATCGCAGCGTACCGTACACCGATCCCGCAAACCGCGAACGCGGCCACCCTCGCAGCGTGGGATATCAGCAAACCAGCCGCTCCAGGCGCCTTCATCACGGGCCATGGCCACCGGAGCGGCGGACGGCCAGAGCAGGAAGAAGGCGCACGCGACGCCCAGGGCCACGCCGGCGGCCCTGCGGAGGACCACAGCAGGGTGTGAGCGCCATTCTTGTCTTCTCGCCCAGCGCGTCGTCGTTGTGGTGCGAAGGGTGAAAGGAAGGTAAAGGTTGGGGTGGGCGGCGCGAGGGCGTGCATTAATAGGGGACGAACTGAATGGCTGAGCAGGGTTGCGGTGGACTCGCCGGTTCAGCAAGCGCGAGCCACGCGTCGGGGATGGACGACGTCGTGGATTGATGTGACGCCCGTCCGGAGTTTCACCGTGCTGGGAAAAAGGACTCGCGTCCGTCGTGAGAGGTCAACTTCACTGTACGCTGCATGGTTCCTCGTGTCGCCTCGTGCACGAACGTAAAATTCCGTTCCCAGTAAGGTCGGGTAATTAAACCTCTCAAATAAGTTTTGCTGGCGAAAGAGAATCGTGATCACGTCGCGACCCGATCTATTTGATCGGCTACATGTCTAAACAGCTGCGATTAGTTAGTCCATGTCCATGCTTTACTGCGTACGTCCGCACAACGCATGTCTCATCCCGTTGGGTGAGCAAGCAGCTGCATGCATACACAACCAGTCACTCTGCTGGATCACCGGTAGGGATGAAAACGGACGGGAACGGGCGGGAAAACACCCTAACTGTTTCCGTTTCCGTATTTCATCCACCGGACGGAAACGGAAACGGGACAGCCGGGAACGGGAACGGTCACGGGAATGCCGGGAAAACGAAAACGAACAAAAACGAACGAAAATATGCCGGTAACGGTCGGGAACCGGGAGTTTAGCCGGGAATGCCGACACATTCTCGCGACATAAACCAGCCAACAACAGGACTAGACAAGTACTATAGGACAGTAGCAATTTTCATATAGACAATCTAGGACTAGAATAGATAAGTATCAGGCAAGGCAACAACATATATTAGTACCAGGCTACCAGCGCCTACCAGGCAACATGCCTCATCAAAGTCAACATAAGAAACTACCAGGGAAGTTCCCACATGCATAGATAAGTATAAGGCGCCCAGGCCAACTTAAGTTACAAACAACAAGGTCACAAATCAGTTCTACATAAATAAACTTCGACATTCACTAGATCACATCCCTTACGACTCCATCAGCTCTAGACTATCACAAAGTCCTCATGTGTATCAGCTGGCGTTCCATCTTCCTCTTCTCCATCTTCCACCTCTATGGGCTGATCTCCCTCCTACAGTTTGCATTTGAAGAAAATGATATTCATCAGATTTGAAATGTTCATACAGCTTCTCTTTTTCTTCCAAATAGATATTCATCAACTCTTTCCTTACAGTGACACGACTCTTGATTGGGAAACTAGGACGCAAAGATTTAATGAACTCAACAAAGTAATCATGCTCTACTATATTGAATGGATACTCATGCATGATTATTGCCAAGTAAAACTTCTTAAGACTAACATCTTGATCATACTTATATGGTTCAAGAACAGTGATATCTTTGCCATGAATCCTATCAATAATCAGTTGTTGCTGACCTTTAACAATTCTATGTGCTGATTTGAGATGGTTCCGAAAGCCAGTTGTCCCATAGTTGCACTCTGCTCTGTACTTGGTCCTGCAACCAGGGAAGTTACAATGCCCCCACAGCTGATAGTACTTCTTGCCATCTACTTCCAAAATCTCAGTCTTCTTGGTAAAGTACTGCCACACATCAGACGTGCATTTCTTTGCCCTCTTTCCACATCCTCCATTCTCTTCTTCATTCCCATCAAGATCAATGACTTCATGGTCTGCATCTGCAACTACATCGCCGGTGGCATCTGTGCCGGTGTTGGTGTCTGCACCAGTCCCACTGCCACTCCCACTGCCATCTATCTCACTTCTTGGCACCTGAACAAAGACCACTGTTGTTTTTGATGTAGGAATATTAGCAATCTCCTCCTCAGCTGTTGGAGTTGATGAGGATGCTGACACACCACCTAGTCTTCCTCTTGTTCTTTGAACCTAACAAGAACAAACCAAAAATACATGCTCAGTAAAAGAACATACCAAAAATACATCCAAAATACAGCACCAAGCAAGCAACTAATTGAACGAATCAAGCAATAATTGGAGGGGCTGGAGGCAAGCAAGCAAGAACAGAGCAGCTAATCGAACAGAGCAAGCAACAAATCAATTACCTTTAGCAGATGCCTGAGATCTGCTGCTGGAGGAAGGAGGAAGTGGAGGCGCGTTGTCCCCGAACATGATGCGAGCCAGGGACGACGTCTTCTGTCCGGTGGGCGGCGACATCGCGGCGAGCAGGCACGGGAGCTGGACGCGGCGACGACGGGAGCTTGGCGTGAAGACGGGATCTGGGCGCGGCGACGACGGGCTGGATGCGGCGAGGATGAGCTGGAGGAGACGAGGACCAGCCGTGCCTGGGCGCGGCGTGGCGCGCGTGCGACGGCGGCGTGCGCGAGTCCTGGCGGCTGGCTGGGTGGGAGAGTGTGGGAGTGCCGGGTTCTGCTAGGGTTTTGGAGATGAATTTATACCAGTACACATTGAGTTGGGCTTGCGATGCGGAGCAGGGCGAAGTAGAGCGTCCGGTTCGCCAGAAACGAACGCCGCGCGGGAGATGAGCGGCCCGCTGCCGCCGGGCGCATCAATCATCATCACGACGGACACCGCCAGGGGCCCCATGGAGGAGGATATGACAGCGCCCAACGGCGTGTCCCGGACAGAAATCAGCTGATCACAGAAGAAAGCAGTTCAAGCCACGACAGGTGTTAGACAAGCCGGAAGAGCGAGCCAAACCATAATACAGAAGCCAGTACGTAGTACTAAATTAACACTGGTATACATTACAGCCAGATCACACGTACGGGACTACGCCAAGCACAAGCTTTTACATATGTAGAGACATACTAGTCACAGCACACGGGACTACGCCGAACACAGGCGTTCACACAGCTAGAAACCTAGAACTAGCGGAGACCTAATGACAGAAGAACAAGTTCGGACAGAACAGTACATCCAACCAACCAACTATTCCTACTTGAACGTGGCCACCGCTGCCTTGGCGCCGGAGGTGCGAAGCAGCTCGAAGTAGAGCTGCGGGTTGGCCTCGAAGGCCGCCCGGGAGATGACGAACCCGGCGGCGCCCGGCGCGTCCATTAGCGCCGCCGCCGCCGGTGCCGCGGCAGCGGCAGGACCGATCAAGGCGGCGCACGCCGCGCCCGCGCCAGACGCCACTTGCGCCGCCGCGGCAGCGGCAGGGCCGACCAAGGCGGCGCACGCCGCGCCCGCGCCGGCCGCCACTTGCGCCGCCGCGGCAGCGGCAGGGCCGACCAAGGCGGCGCACGCCGCTCCCGCGCCAGCCGCCACCTGCGCAGCCGCCGCCGGTGCGGCGGCGCACGCCGCGCCCGCGCCGGCCGCCACTTGCGCCACCGCGCCGATCATGGCCATGACAACGGGGAAAACCATGGCTTGGGAGAGGTTTTTTGGTGGAGTATGGAGAAAGGATTGTGTTCGGGAGGCTCTGGCTTTGAAACGGCTGCAGCGATCGAAGAGATGAGAATGCGAAGACGGTGAAGGTATGCTGTGCGGCGCTGGGGCATCCCGGTCCATTTATACACGGCAGGAGCTGAACCGCCATGAACGGAGGGTTCGTCTGGAACCTGGATGGACACACTACCAGGGATGAGGTGGAGTCCAGGTTCAGGTAGTGGGAGACACGCGTCGGGGACGGGCCGACGTGTTGATGAGGGGTGTACCGATTTGACGCCCGTTTTCACCGTGCTGCGTAAACGACTCGTGTCCCTCGTCACAGTGTGTTTTTACTGTACGCTGCATCCTCGTGTCGTGTCACCTCGTGGAGAGGTTAGTGATTCATTTCAGTCGAGAAAAAATCGAGCGTATACTTTTGTTGGCGAAAGGATCGTGTTTCTCGCCACGACACGACCTACTGTGTTGGATAAGCTCCAGCTGCAAATAGCTCGTGGTGCATGTCCATGCTCTGTACCGACTGTAAGGTCGCCAG
The DNA here is from genome assembly GCA_007726485.1 of Eragrostis curvula. Classification (NCBI taxonomy): domain Eukaryota; kingdom Viridiplantae; phylum Streptophyta; class Magnoliopsida; order Poales; family Poaceae; genus Eragrostis; species Eragrostis curvula. Next base: position 7,738,707 of record CM017442.1, read on the forward strand.
TCGCCACGCTCAGCGAACTCGTTGGCTGAGGCAAGCAGCATGCGTGCGTACACATATCGCCTCCTCAAACTAAAAATCCGTCAACGTGTTGGATCGCCGGATCATGGAAGCACAACGCCAAGATGGATGAACACAAAGAAAATAGATAACAAAAAGACACGAACTAGTGACATGCATGGATGGTAAACACGAGCAGACAGAACGACACAAGCAAGAGTCCACACACTGAATTCGCACGACCGCACCGTCAGCCGTGCCATCCTCCTGTAACATTTATTTGATTTTCCCCCCCTACTGATCAGTGCTAGGGTGCAACTGCAAACGCGGCGGCAGCGGCGGCCGCCACGGCGGTGCGGAGCAGGGCGAAGTAGAGCTTAGGGTTGGCCAGGAACGCCACGCGGGAGATGAGCAGCCCGCCGGCGCCGGGCGCCTTCATCATCGCGACGGCAGCCACGGGGCCCGCCACGGGCCACAGGAAGTAGGAGACGATGGCGCCCACGGCGAGCAGCGCCACCGCTTCCGTGCCGCCCATGCCCTTCTCGTTCTTCATCGTGCGACGGCCTTGGGGGAAGCTGCGTCGATCAGGAGCGTGCGAGCGGAGCTGGTGGTTCCGGATCTGGGGAAGCGCGCGGGGCTGGCTGGTAAAGGGTGGACGGACGGACGGAGCGATGCTCCGCGAGCCGAGCTTGATTTATAGAAAGTGGATTGTGGTGGACTGGTGGATGCATTGGCGTTGCATGCGGGAATTCCTTATCTGAGCGCGTGCGCGCGCTCGCCAACGCGCGTGTCGACCGACGTGTCGAACCGTTCCCGTTCTGGCAAATACCGAGCCGACCCCGTTTTCCTTTTTCGTCATCCGGTCGGGCGACCTGGGAAAACAGATTTCGAAATCATTTTCGCCTTCCCCCTCTCTCTCTACCCGTTCGGTGGCGACGCTCGTTCTCCTTCTCTCTCTAGCTAGCTCCTTCATGCTCCGCCGTCTCGCAGGTGAATCCAGCCGATTTTCTTCCTCCTTTTCCTTGGTTTTTGACGTCTGCTCATGTGCGAATGGTGATTGTTCCTGTTTTGAAGCAGAGGACTAGTTTTCTCGGCGGAATTCGTGGTCAGATTTGGATGTATTTTGGTGGATTGCGTGCGATTTAGGGTTCGAGGGCTACACTTCTAAGGTACGCTTGTGCATTACCCCCTTTCCCCCACCAAAATCTCATGGGATTCGATTCCTTAGGTCGTATAGCATTCCTCATACGTTGAACACAGTTCTAAGTTTAGTCCGTGATTTTTCCGAGTTCCCCTGCACAGCGCCATGATTTTATGCAGTGTGTATGTCGTCTCTGATGTTATTGATGCCTACTGATGGGTTTATGCTATTGATGGATTTTGATTTCGTTTTCGAGTTTTCGTTAAACCCTAGTAGGTTTGAATCGTACAGGCCAGCAGTGGCTGGTCAGAATAGTATAGTGTGTTTGTTTTATGTTTTGATTACCAGATTTGTGTAGTAGGTTGAAATCGTCATACTAACCCCTTGTTATATTGGGTACATTTGGGTTTCCCTTTCCTCTTTTAATGATGATAGTCACAGCAGAGCAGTTGCCCGGGGCGCGATTATGTAATTGATGAGGCAACAGAATATAGTTACTAGCATGATTGAACTTTAATTGATTACTAATATGCCTGTAGCATAATTAAGATGTGAAAATGAAACTTGCAAGAGTGAGACTGAACCGTTTCTGCTTCTGCAAGACTGTTTCAGAGTTTGTACAAAATGTCTTGGAGCCCTGTTTTTGTTTTCAGTTTGCCCATCAGAAATTGGCCAGACTCTAATTGCATCGATAAGGAGCTTAAAGCCATATTGATTTCTATTGCAAAAGACATTTAATTTGGCAGGATGTTTTGTCTTATTTTACTGTTTTTACTTAGTCCATGGCAGCATTTGGCAAACCGAAATGTTTTTTTCAGTTGCTGAATTTCAGAGCAACTGTTGAGGCTTTTCCAATCTCATCCTAAATTATCCACTTGTCGCCGTTTATTTCTATGCCGGGATCGTTGTTAATTTCTCAGCTCTATTCTCAGAGAGCAATATTGAATTATTAGCTTCTAGGTGCCAAGCAAGTTTCACTGTTGGCACTAGTTAGCTTCGAATAATTGAAACTCATGCAAACTTTTTTTCAGTCTTATTTTTCAGGGAAAAATGGGTGACTTTGAAGATGGCAATTCGTCTCCAAGTGAACAAGGAAGTCAGTCACGGACGAGCCATGTGGTATGATCTTTTTCTCAATTATAATTTTTTACGGGCACTCTTTTTTGAATATAAAATGGATGTTTTATTGATTTCATCTCACTTATTTCATTATTTTTCATTTTTGCCTCGTTTTCATAAATCTAAAGAGTCTGAAGATCACAGTGGGTTACGGTTCGCAGCTATCAATTCTGAGACTGAGGTACACTTTTTTTTTACACCCTGATTAAGGAGTGTGTAATGACTATACATTGCTCTTTTACTTGAAGTTCTGACAATTTCTTCTTTTTTTTTTCATCATGTACTATTAAGTTGTAGGTGTTTGCTAATACAACATGCATTTTTTTTTGGCATGTTAAGCTCCTAAGGAATAAAATACAGTTTTATTCGTGTAAACCAACTTTTAAATTACATCGTATGGGCTAGAAGTGTGTTATGTTTATGTTGTAGTCATACATTCTGTGATTTTAAGGTCATTTTCCTTTTTTCATTCTTGAAGAGTTTTCACAGTTAGTTTTCTTTGATCAAGGTGAACAATTTGTTATCAAAGTTAACCGGACCACAGAAAAAAAAATCAGGAATTGTGGATTTGGATCTTTACTGTACCTTAAGTGTACTCAATACTCCAAGGATCTTGTAGTTTCACTGGCAAAGAAGTATGATATTGCTAGCCGGTCAGTAAAATTTGATGACAGCAACTACTTCGTGCTTGATCTTTTCACAGTTCATCAGATAGTGGGTATTTACATTACTGACTTTTCTCAGGCTAAATCATTCTGCGGGCCATCTCATGCAAAATGTCCTAGCGAGCAAGCAAATGTTTATTCTCCATTGAACGAGCAATCAGTTGTGAAGATATTGGACAAGTCATGGAAGCTGTCACTTAAAGTTGTGTGTGGTGAAGAGCTTCATCCAGATGTTGATAATTTTATAAACTCCAGTATATCTGGCCAGGACAATGGAAAAGTTAGTCTCCTTACATTCTTTTCTTCTTCTTCTTCTTTTTTTTTTTTTACAGAAACTCTTTTGCTGCAAGTTCTTAAATAATTACTGCTGACTAGCATGCATGAATCATGGTGAATTTTTTTTCTGAAACTCTATTTAAAACTTTAGATATAAGTCTTGGTAAACCTTTTGTTGTAAGTTTTTGTGGACCTTATGCATAAACTTTTTCTGAAATTCTACTTGAAAGTTTAGTTAAAAGTTTTGGTGAACTTTTTGCTGTAAGTTTTTGTGGACCTTATGCGTAAACTTTCCTGAAACTCTACTAGAAAGTTTACTTAAAAGTTTTGGTGAACATTTTGGTGTAAGTTTTTGTGGACCTTATGGGTAAACTTTTCTGAAACTCTACTTGAAAGTTTACCTAAAAGTTTTGGTGAGCTTTTTGCTGTAAGTATTTGTAGACTTTATGCGTAAACTTTTATGAAACTCTACTTGAAAGTATAACTAAAAATTTTGGTGAACTTTTTGCTGTAAGTTAATGTGGACCTTATGCGTAAACTTTTCTGAAACTCTACTTGAAAGTTTACCTAAAAGTTTTGGTGAACATTTTGTTGTAAGTTTTCGTGGACCTTCTGCTTGAAAGTTTATTTATAAGTTTTGGTGAAGTAAATTTTTTCTGAAACTTCTGTGGACGAAGTTTGCGCAAACTACCTTTGGAGGTTCAACCAAACTTTTTTCAGCGTAAGTTTTGGTGAATCTGTTGCTTCAATTTTTTTGCTCGAACTCTACTTTAAGTTTATTTTTAAGTTTTGGCAACATTCAGAGATCAAAGTTCCACATAAACTCTTTTTTGTGAGTTTCACCCCAAAGTTCTGTACATATTTTTCGGCCGTTTTCATCTTAATTTTTTGTGAACTTTCTGCAGCTATATTTCTTTTGCAATCAAATTTTTTTGAGGGAAGTTTGTCAAATGTTTTGCACAAACTTATATCATAAGCTTTTGTATGTGAACTTTTTTAAGCCTTCTGCAATCAAAGTTTTGCTTAAAACATTTGCTATTAGTTTTGACGAACCTTTTGTGCAGTTATTCCAAGTTCTGTAAAACGTTTTGCGCAAAGTTTTCCTATGAGTCTATCTACATTCTCTCAAAGTTACGTGCGCATCAAAAGTTTTGCTATGAGTTTTTTTTATAGTTTCTTGCAAGTCAGCAAAATGTTGGATTTACATTCTCTGATATCTTCTTATTTTGAATGAATGTAGGTCTGACCATAGGTGAAACCTACATGCTCATTATCTCTCAAGGATAAAATCCATCAACCAGTGAAACTAGTATGACATGCATTATTTTTAAATCGAATCAAATGTGACTACTGGAATCAGTATGACATGCAGTATTTTGCATACCAATCAGTGTGGCATCCAACTATTAATTGTAAAGCAATTTCTGTGACATGCAGCACATTCACACTGCCAATTGTATTATATTATTCAGCAAGTTGGCTTTTTCAATCGTGCTGCAAGTTTTGTTTCAATTGGTAGCTTATGCAGCAACTCTTTATAAGTCTTTTAAAATTAGTAGCTCAAACTATTTAAAAGTGAGATTCAACTCCCCCCACCCTATATTACCCCATTATCCCCACATCCCTGAATGATTCGCGCTTCGCGCGGAAAAGGGAAAAAAATAGGGAAAAAAAAGATCTTAGCACCTTGGCCAGAGGAGGTAGTTTCATGATCACTCGGTTCAGCAGAGCTCTCATAAAAAAAGAAATGAAAAAAAATACTGCAAGCGGCCAGCAAATAACGCACCAAAAGAGAACCTCATGGGCCCACGTGCACGTAACGCACGGGTGCGCGTGCGAAAAGAGAAAATGAGGAGGGCGCGCGCGGGAGCGGCCTGCAACCTGCTTACCAAATCCGGATGGCGCGCGCGACAAAAAGGGAATCCGCTGGTGGATCGGGTCGACGGGTCGTGGTCGGAAAATGCGCGCAGACGGAACCGCGCGCGCATGCGCGGATTAGACGCGCCTGTTGCATGCGCGGCTGATCGGGGGTCTCTCTTGGGAAGGCGAATCGTTAAACGTGCGCGTTGGGAAACGAATCGGCCCTGGAATGCGAAAGAACGTGCCTGCCTCCTACGGGGCGCTGTCCGCTCCGCCCTGTTCAACAAGAAGGCGTCGTCCGCCCACCCCCGTCTCACCCGCCCTCCTGCGGTGCCTCTGCCCCTATATGGCACGCGGCCCAGCAGGCCCAGCAACACGGACAAGAGCGGCCTAGGCGAGGGGAACAAGAACGGCCCAGCGACGCACGTCGTGGTCGTCGTCTACCTCCAGCTTTCTGCGCTCACGTTGTTCCAGTCATTCAAGAAGTTGTTCCAGCCATCTGAGTGAATTGTTCCAAGCTTTAAACAGAATTGTTCCAATCTTCACAGCGAATTGTTTCAGCCATTGCAGCGAATTGTTCCAGCTATCAGAGCGAATTGTTCCAAGCTTTAAACCCGATTGTTCCAACCTTCACAGCGAATTGTTCCGGCCATTGCAGCAAATTGTTCTAGCCATTGCAGCGAATTGTTCCAGCCATCACAAAGAAATGTTCTAGCCATCACAACGAATTGTTCCAGCCATCACAAAGAAATGTTCTAGCCATTACAACGAATTGTTCCAAGATTTAAACCCAATTGTTCTAGCCATCCAAATCAATTGTTTCACAAAATTAACCCTATTGTTCCGCGAATCTTGAGCAATCAGCGCAACGGCGGGCAGCTCCGGGCGACGTCAGGTAGAGAGGCGAGATGCGGCACGCGGAGGAGTAGGCACGATGGGGTAGGCGCGGCGTCCGGCGGAGGAGGCATGGCGGGACGTAGAGAAAGAGAAGGCAAGGGCAGTGCTCGAGGATGAAGTATTTAAGGCGGCACAACGTTGGGCGGAGCAGCAGGCGGGGCAGCAGCGCGCCAGGGGAGGAGGCAAGGCGGCGCCGAGGTCGAGCGGGCGGGGCCGACGGCGGAACTAGGGCCGATTGGGCCAACATTGAAGCAGCGCGCGGACGGAAGGTAGTGATGTCCAAAGGGACCGGGCCAAGCGGGCTGGCACGAAGCACGAATTTTTTGGCCCGGTCCAAGCACGGCACGGCAGGATTAATTTAGGGCCGTGCCGGCCCGTTAGCCCGTGCGTGCCGTGCCATGGGCCGAGGGTCTAGCACGACGGACGGCACGGGCACGGCACGAAATTAGGATGGCCCGTCTAGCCCGATTTTAGCCCGTGTAGCCCGTTAGCAGCCCGAGAAGGCACGGCCCGTTAGAAGCCTGTCACGGCCCTTTAGCAAAAGTTTTTGCTTGTAATATGTTTCTTTTAGGTCATTCTAGTGGTGTTTTTGGATGATTGAAGTTTTGTTTCAATTCAAGTGGTTCTATTTTGCGAACTTGTGTGAATTTTGGTCTTAAGTCTAGTGTTAAAATGATTTTTGTGCTGCTAAGACACGAAAATAATTTATAAACACGAAAAGAATTTAGGGCTTTTTGGCCCGGCACGGCACATTTAACCCATTGCGTGCCGTGCCGTGGGCCGAGAGTCGAGCACGAATTCAAGAACACCAAGTGGAAATAGAGCAGCAGACGTAAGGAGGACAATAGCTGAATAGCACGACAAAGATAAGATGAAATTAAGGCGTTATCGTGTAGGAATTAAAGAAGAACCGCAAGCGTGAAAACCAATGATGGGTGCATGATTTTGAAATTACATGTAAAGCAACCAGCAACGTAACTGGGAGGCGGTGTTGGAAGGGGCCAATGCCCCCGCCCTTCCTTTATAACAATAAAGGCCCTAAATGAAGATTGAATTGAGCACAAATCTCACCAAATACCAATTAGTATAGGTTATACACAATGAATTTTCTTTTTGCAAATTTTATTGGGTGTGCATGCACATGCCCCATGCTATCTCCGCTCTTGAACGAGTTTGGTGCTGCGCTGAGGATTGGTTGCTCGTCGCTGTGCTGAGGATTGGTTGCTCGTCTGAGAGTTTCTGTACCAGTTCGAGTGGTTACAATACATACATCTTCTTTGAACCCCACTAGTTCATTTCAATCCTTTTTCACTCTATAGTGTCCACTTTAAGACTTCAACCACTCCTTTGAACTCAATCACATCAAAACAACATTTACAAAAGAAAAACTAATTAAACTTGTTAGCTATACATGAATAACTAATTACAAAAGAAATCAACTATAGTAATATGCGATTCTTTGTATTTGAAATCCTTTATTTTTTTAAAAAAATGTCAATAGCCAAAATTAGTAGCACTAAAATACTCTCGAGGTACCGGTTCTTATGGACGGGGTGCGGGGGTCTGTCGTGGTTACATGCAACTTCTTTGAAGTCCACTAGTTCACTTCAATTTCTTGTCACTCCAGTCGCCACATGGAGGGTTCAACCACTCCTTTGAACTTCATGAAACCAAAACAACGTATCAACAGGATAAAAAACTACCAACCTCCGTTCACAAATACTTGGCAACTTTGACTTTTATTATTTATACTTTGACTAGCAATAATTTGCTAAATGTTTGATTACCGACACTGACACTTGCATCGGTAGACTAGTAGCGAAAGATACTTTAAGCAAGTATTTTGTTTTTATTCAATTGCCAAAAAAGAAACGGAAAAGACGAGCGGTCAAATGATGAATGAAAAAGTCAAAATTGTCAAGTATTTGTAAACGGAGGTTAGTAATTACTAACTCACTAGCATCACTGACCTATGTCCGGATGACCTACGCTAAGAGTAGTTAGTGGACGACCTTGACTACCAACATAATCATATCACCAAAGTGGAAAAAGATTTGAAAAGACGACAACAACATCTTTCACGGCCGGCCCCTGCCTCCAGGGGTGCAGGTAATGTTATGTCGCCGCCGGCCGGGCCCGGCCGCGGCGACGCCGAAGCAACCTCTTCCAATTGGCCGATGGATGATCACTGGTACAGTACTGATGCTTTACGAATATGGTGGTGGATGAAACTTTACTAGCTTTATTAGCAGCAAGTGTCCAGGCACCGATAAAGCGTACGTAACACTTTAGGGACCAAGTGCTCAGCATGTTGTTGCGTCGTTTTAACTTTTGCGGTACAGATCGAGCTGCGTCGTCGTCCCGGACATGGCTCGTCGCCGCGATACACGAGAGAATCACAAAAAGATGCACAATGCACGCACATATTCCAGTGTCACGGGCCAAACAACTCCCACGTCTCATCAAACCATCACATCACAACGTCTCGACAAACACACACACACACAGTCACACACACTGTCACACAGACACCACTCTCGTACACGTAGTCCTACGTACTAGTAGTACGTATATATGCATGCGTACATACGAACGCACCGGTAGCTACACATGAGTATCTTCTCAGTACACAAGGGGCTTCCGTGCGCGGAGGTCGCGGAAGTATCGCCGGGGATCATCCTCGAACACGTCCCGCGGCATGCGCGCCCCGCCGCGTCCTGGCGCCGCCATAGAGCGCCTGCGGCCGGCGGCACGGGCGCAGCAGCAGCAACAGCGGCAGCAGCACCGCGCGAGGCAGTACAGCACGAGCAAGCCCAGCGCGGCCGGGAGCACCACGGTGACGGCGACGTGCAGCCAGAGACGGAGCGTCTCCGAGCGCGTCTCCGGCGGGAAGAGCTCGTCGGCCTTCCTGGCGAGCGCCGCGAGGAGGGTGGCGAGGTAGGCCGCGGCGTCGGCGGCCTTCGCCTTGACGAGCTGCCACAGGCCGGAGAGGAACTCGCCGGCGCCGTGTGGGTCGAAGCCGAGGGCTCGCGCCGTGGCGGAGCCGCCCAGGAGGAGCTTCCGAGCCGGTGTGCCGGGGAAAACCATGGCGTCCATCGCCGAGAGTTACTAGCGTGGTAGTGTGCGTGCGTGTGTGTGCGCGTGTGACACTGAAACGGGGAGCAACTAGTACTTGTCGGGGGTGACAGTAGCACCCGTGATATTGGCCCCGTTCGTTTCCACCCCTCTAAATTTTAGACCTTTAAAATGAAAAAGAATCTTGTCATTTAAAAACATTAAATAAAATTTAATGATAAAATCTTTTTGACAGATGAATGCTCATTTCGAGACGAATCTAATGAGCCTAATTAATCTATATTTTGTTACAGTGATGCTACAGTAACCATTATTTAATAATAGTTTAATTAGCCTCATTAGATTCGTCTTGTGAATTAAACCCGAGTTCTGCGATTAATTTTATAATTAAACTTTATTTAATACTTCTAAATAATAAAATTCTCTTTGATATGACCCCTCTAAAATTTAGACCTCTGGAAACAAACACCCCATTGTTAGCTTTACGAAATGTCCAAACTCTAGGTGTAGGGGTAAAAGGGTCATCTAAATCGCAAGAAGAATCTAACGTGTATTTGTAGTACCCGGGTACTCCCTCTGCTTTCACTCTTTCAAAAGTGACATAAAGAAATAACAAAGTCACCTCAATCAGCGCACCATGTCCCCATCTAGCAAGCAGCAACACTGCTCTAAAATCACAAGTGATTTGAAACAGATGCACTAAAAAATCACAAGTAAAATTTGAAATAGATTGAAGGGGTGTTCGTTTCCACCCCTCTAAATTTTAGACCTCTAAAATGAAAAAGAATCTTGTCATTTAAGAGTATTAAATAAAATTTAATGACAAAACTTTTTTGACAGATGAATGCTCATTTCGAGACGAATCTAATGAGCCTAATTAATCTATGTTTTGCTATAGTGATGTTACAGTAACTATCATCTAATCAAGGCTTAATTACCCTCATTAGATTCGTCTCGCGAATTAGACCCGGGGTTCTGCAGTTAGTTTTGTAATTAAACTTTATTTAATACTTCTAAATAACAAAAAAAAATTGGATATGACCTCTCTAAAATTTAAACCCCTGAAACGAACACCTCTGAGTATAGCAAACTCATCTGGTGTGGGTACGATATAAAAGGGTCATGTGCAAATTTTAAGGGAGAATCCGCGTCATCAGATGTAGTAAGCTAAAATCGATGGAAGAAAGAAATAAGAAAAGGTAAATGTTCATCATCATTCATCATTTCAAAGAAATACTGTAAAATCCAATGACTCGTCATGAAGAAGGCGTAGGTGGAGATAGGCGAGACAGAAATTCTAACACGCAGGAAATCTAGCATAATTTGTAGCGGATAGGGAAAACCGTACACCGGTTACACGGTCTTGCAAGAAGAGTATATAGTAGTAAGAGAGAGCTAGCCTTGGTACAGTTGTACCTGAAGAGCGTGCAAGAACTCCAACACGTTTTGCTTTCTTAAAATCACGGACAATACATGTACTTTGACAATGGATGAAACACTCGTAGTTACTTCATGATTAACAAGCTTCTGAGCAGTCTACAGTACCATAGCTAGATGGATCGGAAGATCTAAAACCCCAAAACTAGAGTCATTCATTACAAAGCAGGATATAATAGTAGAACACTCCATTATTATGCAACGGAGAACGGGAACGTCCGTCGCTCGATCGTGCACCGGTCGGTGCAGGATACACACGCGTAACGTAGGGAGCAGCTGCTTCTCTACGCCATGGCGGCGACCGCCGCAGCTGCGCCTGCGGTGCGGAGGAGCTTGAAATAGAGATCCTTTTTGGCGAGGAACACGGCGCGGGAGATGAGCACCCCGCCGGCTCCGGGAGCCTTCATCATGGCGACGGCCGGCGCCGCCACGGGCCACAGGAAGTAGACGCCAACGGCGCCAACGACGGCCGCTGCCGCTCCCACGGTAGTAGGGTGGCTCGAAACCGCGCCCTTCACCTGCTCCTTGAGGCGATCGAACTTGTTGCTGAGGGTCTCCCTCTCGGTCTCGGTGGGGGTGGCCATTTCAGATCTATACTATATTCTGCTGATACTGTCTGGATAGAGAGTGGGTGAGGCGTAGTGGAGTGGAGCCTGAGCGAGGGTTTTTATATGCAAAGGGCGCAATGTTTCAAGATTTACACTACTAGAACAGTAAGGCGCGCTCCGCCGCGCCAGTTTTCAGTAAACCATTATTTGGTTTCAAGGAAGCGGTGTAGGGGTGGCACCTGTTTGCATGTTGTTCGTTGTGTCGCGACGGGAGGAGAGACAGGTAGCAATGTGGGTTCAGCTCTATGGTCCACGGCCGGGTGTCATGCGGCCGAAAGTTGCTCTTGAGTCTTGACGTGTCGTCTGGCTTTGTGATGTTGTTGGTTACCGTCACGGGTGGGCAACCTTTACGGTGCACCAGACTACCTGAAGAAAACAAGTGGTATGAGTCATATCTGACCGTCCATTATTGTGGGTATTATTGTAATTGTCCTGTAATTCAATCTTTTTACGAAAATGCCACTGCGGGGTAAAATGGTCAGCCCCATCGAAGCGTCACGGGAGGAAAGAAAAGAAAAGAGGATCGAGAGACAGAAGCGCCGCCGCCGCCGCCGGAGGACGCGGACGCCGACGTGGGACACGCTCGACACCGCCGCCGCCGCCGGAAGACGCGCTTGGCGCTGCCGCCCGGGGACGCGCTCGGCGCCGCCGTAGGACGTGCCTCGCGCCGCCGCCGATCCGTTTGTGACGAGGCCTCCTGTTCTTCGTCAATCCGTTTGCGACGAGCGAGCGCCGCGACCAACGCCGCCGACCCATTTCGCCGTCATCTGTTTGCGGCCACCAACGCCAAGCAGAAGCTCCGTCGATCAGGTTTGTGTTAGATCTTTGAGTCAAACTTAATTTGTGTGCATCATCTAGTATCGTCAAGCAGATTAGTTTCGTGCTTTTCATCAGTTGGAAGGCAGAGAATTGCTCTTGATCAGTTGGAAATCAAAGAAATTCGGAAGTAATTATTTGTGGTGCTTTCTTGTAGCCAAATTGAGTTCTGCAATCAAATTTGGCTACTCATAACTTTAAGTGCTGATATGTGACTAAGATTTCGTTGCCACGGTGAAAGTGCCACTTCATAACTTCAGAAGCCACAACTTCTTCCTTAGTTGATGTGCCATCATGTCCTTCTTGATTGTGTACAACAGAACTACACACAGGTTGGACTAAAAGGACATTATTATTACTGACAGTTTTTAAAGTAGCCAAACCATTTGACCCTTCTAATGGCTCATTCAGTTTAGGACAACCTGGGATATTATTGGTTGTCTCAAACGCTGTTTGTTGATGATGACTCGATGTTTTGGCTAAACCTGTTGTCACTATGTGACCATGTGATCTTGTTGAACCATTGTCATGATAATCACCAGAATGCATATGGTTTCTCTCCATAGTAGAATATAAAGGTGAATGGTTTGTGAGTACGCCAGATGTAGCTGTAGAACATATCGCAACAGAAGATGTGATTGCAGTGACCTTTACATGGCCCATCACCACTCCCATTGTCAAAACCACCGCTATTAGCACACCAAGGTTGGGAAGTAAGGTGTTCACTACACGGGTTGACGAATTAAGTGACATTCAGGTGACTGATTTTCTTAATTGCTAAGCCTTTCTTGGTGTTCCCTCATGTTGCTGCTTCGCTCCTGTAATGATGCAGAATGATGTCTTCTTCCGTATGAGTTGCATGCATTGAACTGTTTCTCATCTGACTTTGTTTTGATAGGTACTGAACTTTGAGTGAAATCTCATGGAAGATGACGGATAGGAAATAAATTCAAGAAATCAAAAATCAGATGGTTGTAAGTTGGTGATGTTGTAGCTAATAAATATCATTTTGTCAAGTACTGGCTGCCTCCAGTCCATGAATTTTATCTTGTATTCAAAAGTTGAGGTTGAGATGCCTCATTTTACAGTGCATGGCTTCTACATGCTGCTACTTCTGTTCAATTTTTGACATTCATTATGTACATCCGATGAGTTGCATGGAGTACGATGTCGTGCGTACGCTATAGCAAGTTTGTTTGGATATGGCAGGGATTGCTCAGTTCATTGGACGGGATCTGCATTAGCCTCCTCCTGAAGAGTAAAGTTCGTATCTCACGAGAGTCCTATATTAATACAAGTCGTAATTCGTCGGCAGTCTATTGACGTATGTAATCAGAGTTCATTGACGTACGAGTATGTAATCAGAGTCCACACCATGTACGTTTAGGAGTCCACAACATACACGTTTCAGTTACACGCATGGATGAGGGTATCTACTCCATATAATATATTCTTACGGCCTCAAGCCATGTACAGGTTTAGATTATGTAGATGCGTAGTGTTGGGGGATCGAAGGTCTTGATGAGACGAATCGAAGCCCTCCTTCACCCGCGATGCTGGGCGAAGGGGTTAAGAGATTTAAGAGATCAGAATACGGTGCGAATGATTCCTTCTTTGGCTCGTGGCCCGAAATACAGATGTCATTACATGTTCATCTCCCTCCATATTTATAAGGGGTGAGATGATGATATTTACAAGTGTGTCCTTGGCTGCTTTGATATGGATTTTAGGTTGCCCTATGTGAGTATGGTTTGGCCTTCGATATCTCTCTTGCCGTGTACTTGTTGCTAGGACCCCAACATTAGCCCTCAACTGACGAAGTGGCACATGTAACGAGGTCCTGAGTCAGTTTATTTTGAGTTCTGCAACAAGTCTTCTCGTCACGTCTTTTCGTCTTAACGTCGCGTCCTTTCGTTGCTCGATGTCTGACCCGCTTCCCGGTGTGTTTCGGTTGCTATAAGAAGCGTGTCGATCTTGGCTTGCTACTTGAGTTCTCTTTTGACTCTTGTTGCTTGCCTTTCCTTGCCTCCTTCGCTTCTTCCGATCTTTCCCCTTCACTCATTTAGTGCTTGTTTTTTGCGAAGATGGCTCCGAAGAAGATCTCTTTGGCTCAAAGGTCTTTTAATAACAACTTCGGTCCCTCTGACTGTACCGAAGCCTTCCTTGATAGCGCCTTTCTTTCCGCCTTCGGAGCCCGGGAATGTGCTCGTTCTCCCGGTTCTCACACAGTTCCTGAGCCAGGACCTGATGAAGCCGTTGTCTTCCTTGATTATTTTCTTTTTGGCCTTCGCGTTCCGGCTCACCCCTTCGTAGCGCAGGTCCTTCGTGCCTTCTGTTTGGAGATACATCAATTGACTCCTAGGGCCTGTTTGGATGATGCCTGGGCCAGGCAGCGATCCCAGCCGCAGGCAGACCAAATCGTGCGCCTGGCGACGCTGCCTGGGAGCCCACCTGCCTGGGAGGGTCCGAAGCAAACGCGCCCCTAGTGCCTTCGTTAGGCTTGCCTCTTTTATTTGGGCTTGTAAGTCCGAAGGCGCTGGACCCAGCTTGGCTGTCTTTACTCGCAATTATAAGCTTCACTTTCAGCCCACCTCCGCTAATCATTCAGATAGCTTCGGCGTGATTACTTTCGTTCCCATTAGACATGGGTATGCCCCTTTGTATAGCTTGACCAATAAGGTTCTCACGCCTTGGAAGCACAGATGGTTTTATCTGAAGTTTGGCGGAGGTTCAGGGATTGTTAGCACCATGAAGCATCCTGAGTGGCTAATAAACGTCCAGGTTGAACCAGATGCTAATTTTGAAGCTTGCACTGATGCTCTTCGAAGGGTTAGTTCCCTTTTGAGTACCCGTGACCTTGTCGAAGAGTACATTTCTGCTGGGGTTAGTCCACTTGGTTCCGGCTTGGAGCTTCATTTCGCAGAGGAGAGATATGCCAATGGCCTTCGCAAATATTTGTTGACTGGCGAAGGTCTTCCTGTTGCCGATGTTGAGAGTCGGGTCAAGGGTGTTCTTGGCTCTTATATTGAGAAGGAAGCCGTAAGCCGCGAAGAAGCTCGTCTGCCGGCCCGTTTTAACCGGTCCTTTACAGCTCGTGGTCAGGCTTATGATGACTATGGGGCTCCTGCCCCGAAGAGGCAGAAACGCTCTAAGGCTTCGACTGCTGAAGATTCTGGTACTTCGCGGAAGCGTCGCTGTACTGAAAGCAGTTCGCATCGTGGACCAGCTTTAGTCGTGAATCCTATCAGTTCTGCTCCCCCTCCGGATGTTTCCAGCGGTGAGGAAGGCGAAGGCTCTGAATCTAGCGAAGATCCCTTCGCTGAAATGCCTCGTTTCTTCCCTTATGATAATGAGGAACCAGTAGCGTTTTCGGACAGCGAAGAAGGGACTGAACTGAAGCTTCCCTCGCTTACCTCGTCTGATGTCTTTCCTAGCGAAGAGCTTTCGGAAGATGTTACTAGAATCATGGGGGATCTTCGCTTTTATCGCGAAAGGCGAAAGCTTGCCTGCGTTGACTCCGGATGGCTTTTGAAATCTCTTTACACTAATCATATCAAGGTATGTTTTTATCCCTTTACTTATTTTCTTTTATTTCAAGATACGCTTTGCTCTAAAGCCTCCTTTTTTTTTTGTTTCAGTCCCTTCCGGTTGTAGGCGCTATTGACACCCAGTTCCGCTTCATTCACACTCGCCTTAACCGCACTAAGGGGAAGCTTCGCGAGGCTACGCGTCAGCTTAACGAGAAGCGAACGGAGGAAAGGAAGTCTTTGACTTCTCTTTTTAATGTTTGCAAGAACTTGAGGGATGCCATAACTTTTCTTGGCGGTGGGGTTTCAGACTTCCCTTTGCCGAATGCTTCGGCCATTGAGTTCGCCGAATGGATTTCAGCGAACTCTGGCTCTCTGAAGGAAGTGGCCAGGAATTATGGCGTCGTTGCTGAAGCTGCTGGTATTGAAGAAGCCTTCGCGCAGCTGAGCTTATCTGGAGGTAGGGTTAGTCCAATATTGGATGATGGCTTCGCTGTTTCGACCGAAACAGAATCAGTTGCGGAAGTGGCTCGACAGTCAGCGAGGAAGTTAATTCCTCATTGGAACACTGTTGGCCCTGGACGTATTTCTGCTCTCTTCGAAGCTTCTGCTGAAGGACAGAACGCAAGCCCTTCGGTCGACCAGAATGCTGGTTCCTCTAGTGGTCGGGGTGCCTCTGATAGCGAAGGTTCTAGTACTTCGAGTGACTCTGGTGATGATTCTTCCGAAGAATAAATGCTGTTCTGCTTTAAATTTTGTAAAAAACTTTACTTTGAACGAAAGTTAACTCTGTATATTTATTTAGTTTGCCCTTCGATTAATGTATTTGAATGACCTCGTTGGTCTCTACGCGATGTCTGAAATTTGTTTTTAGTATTTCTCTTTCGCGTTTCATTTCCCTTGTTTTTGGGAGGAATTCTGCCTGATCGAAGGCTTCTTCTTTTGAAGCTTCGATTTGTAATGAACAATGGACTATTTTGTCTTTTGTTCTTTTCATGTCCTTTCTGAACGCAATCGAAGGGTGTAAGCTTTTTGGCGCTTTGTCCTTCGACTTTTTTTTTTTAATATTTTTCATGTCCTTTTGGACGCGGTCGAAGGTTATTGGCTTTTAACGCCTGACCTTCGACTTTTAGCTTTTGATGTCTTTTTCTTCCCTTTTTTAGGGGATGTCGTCTGTTCAAATTTGTCTTTTGGAACAGTAAACGCGAAAAATGTCTTGTTGGAGGGGAAGAGATTTTATTCCTCGGTCCTGCCTCGTTAAAAACCTTGCTCCCTTCGGAGGGATCCCCTTTTGCAAGGAAAAGAGTACAGGCCGGTTTTTCTTTTATACATGATATTTTTTCAGCTTTTCTACATTCCATGTGTGGCTAACTTCCTCTCCTTCGGAGCTTAGCAGTCTGAAGGCTTTTTCGTTTACAGTTGCCTTCGCTATGAATGGCCATTCCCATTTGCTCTGTAGTTTTCCCACAGTCTTCTCATTTGGCTTTCGCCGAAGCACCAGATCCCCATCTCTTATTCCCTTCGGTCTGATGTTTTTGTTTTTCCATTTTAGGGTTTCTTCTTCATATTTTTGAAGGTTGAGGACAGCATCGTTTCGAACTTCTTCCAAACTTTCCTTCGAAATTATAGTTGACTCATCAGAGTTTCCTGCTAGGCTTCGAAATGACTTGTTTTGAATTTCTTCTGGTGTCATTGCTTCTTCTCCGAAGAGTAGCTTGAAAGGACTGAAACCAGTTGACCTGGATGGAGTTGTTCTTAACGACCAGAGTACTGAATGAAGTTCCTCCGGCCATTTTCCTTTTTTGATGTTTAGTAGCCTCTTTTGTACTGCTTCGAATATTCTTTTATTTGCACTTTTGACAGCCCCATTTGATTGAGGGTGATATAGTGATGCGAAGCGTAAGTTTATTCCCAACGACTCGCAGAATTCTGTGAACAGATAACTGTCAAACTGTTTTCCGTTGTCTACTACCATCTTTTTAGGTACTCCGAATCTGCAGATTATCGCTTGCCAGACAAATTTCTTCATGTTTTCTGAAGTGATCGAAGCTACTGCTCTGAACTCGATCCACTTTGAGAAGTAATCCATTGCGACGAAGGTGTACTGGAGATTTTCTGGAGCTGCCGGTAGCTTTCCAACTATATCGATGCCCCATTGGTAGAATGGTCAAATGGGTTGCATTAGCTGTACTTCTGCTGCCAGGCTTCGCTGATGTCTTGCGAAGAATTGGCATTCAGTGCATTTCTTGACTATTTCTTCTGCGTCCTTGGTGGCCGTTGGGCAGTAGAAACCCATTCTGTATACCTTCGCGACAAGAGGCCTTGATGCGATATGAGATCCACACATGCCGGAATGTATTTCATGAAGGAGTTGTTTTCCGTCTTCTGGTAAAATGCATCGCAACCAGGCCTGACAAACTCCTCCTTTGTATAGTTGGCCTTCGATTAATTTGTAATTTCTTGCCTTCTGCGCTATTCTCTTTTCCTCGGCTTCATCTTGAGGTTCATACTGATTATTAAGGTGGGCTATTATCGGAGCCCTCCAATCTTCCCATTTCTGGAAGAGGTGGTGAACTCTTTTTGCTGATTCTTCGGCGGTTGATATGTTTAGAATTTCGAAGAAGACGTCTGGAGGGAGACCTTCGCCTTTAGCGGCGGCCTTCGCTATAGCATCTGCTTCTTGATTCAGATTTCTCTTTAGGCTTTGCACAGTGAAACCTTTGAAATATTTTTGCATTTTCATGACCGCTTTATGATACTTGATCAGTTCTTGATCCTTCGTCTTGTAATTGTTTTCGACTTGATTTGCTACTACTTCGGAATCTGTGCTAATGAGTACTCTTCTTGCACCCAATGCCTTTGCTTTGCGAAGCCCCAATAATACTCCTTCGTATTCTGCAATATTGTTGGTTGACTGAAAGTCTAACTTGACAGCATATCTTAGTTTGATTCCCGAAGGTGATGTTATTACTGCCGCTGCTCCGGCTCCTGTTGCTCCCCATGCACCGTCAGTGAATATTGTCCAGCAAGATTCTTCGGTTTGGAGAGAGGCTTTGGGAGTAGGAGGGGTCCATTCTGCTATGAAATCTGTAAGAATTGCTGCCTTGATGGCTGTTCTTGCTTTGAACTCGATGTCGAAGGGCGCCAATTCTGTTGACCATTTTCCTATTCGTCCAATTGCTTCCCTGCTTCGCAGTGTGTCCCGAAGGGGGAAAGAAGTCGGAATTATTATTTTCCTGTCACTGAAATAATGTTTTAATTTCCTTGAGGCCATGATCACTGCGTAAGCCATCTTTTCTATTTCTGAGTAGAATAGCTTCGCTCCCGACAGGGCTTCGGAGACGAAGTACACAGGTCTTTGAACTTTGTCTTCGCTGTGTTCTTGAACAAGTACTGCGCTTACGACTGATACCGAAGCTGCTATGTATAGGAGCAAGTCTTCCCTTGGTTTTGGGCTGGCCAGAGCAGTTAATTCTGTAAGGGCTCTTTTTATGCCTTCGAAGGCTTCTTATTGTTCAGATCCCCATTGAAATTTTTCCTTCGCTCGGAGTGCTTTGAAAATGGGATTACTTCGTTCCGCCAGCTTCGGAATGAATCTGCTTAGAGAATTAAGCCTTCCAGCTAGTCTCTGCACGTCTTTTAGGCATTTTGGTGGGGGCGAGGTATTGTATAGCTTCGATCTTCTTATTGTTAGCTTCGATCCCCCGTTGGGAGACCATGAATCCCAGTAGTTTGCCTGATTCAACTCCGAAGACGCATTTTGCTGGGTTCAGCTTTACATTGTGCTTTCTCAGATTCTCGAAGGTCTCATCTAGGTCTTCCAAATGGTCAGTCATTTCTATTGTCTTTACAACTATGTCGTCTACATATGGTTCAACACTTCTTCCCAGTTGTTTTTCGAAGATCATCTTCACGAGTCTGGCGAATGTTGCTCCTGCGTTCCGAAGGCCAAATGGCATTCTTACGAAGTAGAAAGTTCCATCGTAGGTGATGAAGGCTGTCTTTTCTTCGTCTTCCTTCGCCATATGAATCTGGTGATAGCCTGAATACGCATCTAAGAAACTTAGCAATTGACAACCGGCTACCGAATCAGTAATTGTATCAATTCGGTCCAGCGGGAAGTTGTCTTTAGGGCATGCTTTGTTTAGCCTTGTGAAATCAATGCACATTCTCTACTCTCCTGTCTTCTTCTCGACGAGAACGACATTGGATAACCAGCTCGAGAATATTGTCGGTCTTATGACACCAGCTTTTAGTAACTTGTTGACTTCGTTTGTTGCGGCTACTTTCTTCTCTTCCGACGCCTTTCTGATTTTGTCTGCGAAGGGTCTTATTTTTGGATTGACTTTTAACTCGTGTTGAATTGTCTCTCTTTTGACTCCTGTGATGTCTTGTGGTGACCATGCGAAGATGTCAGAGTTTTGCTTTAAGAACCTGATTATCTGTTATCTTTCGTTTTTAGACAGACCCTTTCCTATCTTGACCGTTCTTTCTGGTTTCTTGGGCCATAAGACTACTTCTTCAACTTCGCTTGAAGATTCTAGCTTTACTTGTTCTGCCTTCGCTTGGAGGCCTTCGTGTTCGTTCTCTTTTGAGTTGTCTTCTTTGCCACTTCTTGGTATGAAAGGGTTGCAGCATATGCTGATGGTGCTTTGTTCCGAAGGTATCTTCATCATCAGGTAATTGTGATGGATTGCAGCTCCAAAAGCTACTATGATTTGTCTTCCGAAGATTGCGTTGTATTCGCTGGGTGAGTCTATGACTATGAACTCTGTCTCCTGAGTTATCGATCTATCTTCATCTTCGAATGTTACTTTCAACATTACTTTGCCGATCGAAGATGCTTCTTCTCCGCCGAAATCCTTCAGCGTTGTTTTGCTGGCATTTTCATGGCTGTTGATTTGCATGCGAATCAAAGTATCTTTGAAAATGATATTTTCTGGGCTTCCGTTGTCAATCATGATTCTGTGAACCATATAGCCTTCGATGTCGGCTTTGATCACGAAGACATCTGTATGTGGATAATCGGAGACTCTGCTGTCGTCCGTTGTGAAACGGATGGTTGAATGCTTCCATCCCTCCCGTTCTGTTTTTACCTTCGCAGCTTTTGCTTGATGGTAGTCTTGTTTTCTTTTCATCGTGGGTTGGGCCCACGGACGGCGCCAATTGTTGGGGGATCGAAGGTCTTGATGGGACGAATCGAAGCCCTCCAACGGTTGATAGAAGTGTTCTGGTTCTGGCGAAGCCCTCGAAGGTTGTCGATGCCTTCGAATCACCTCGCGAAGCCCTCTTTGCTTGTCGTCGTTGTCTTCTAGTTGGAGCGAAGCCCTCTTCTCTGGTCCGCGATGCCGGACGAAGAGGTTCTTGCTCAGGTTCCCTGCAGTTCAGTTGCGCGAAGCCCTCCTTCACCCGCGATGCTGGGCGAAGGGGTTGAGAGATTTAAGAGATCAGAATACGGTGCGAATGATTCCTCCTTTGGCTCGTGGCCCAAAAACAGATGTCATTACATGTTCATCTCCCTCCATATTTATAAGGGGTGAGATGATGATATTTACAAGTGTGCCCTTGACTGCTTTGATATAGATTTTAAGTTGCCTTATGTGAGTATGGTTTGGCCTTCGATATCTCCCTTGCCGTGTACTTGTTGCTAGGACCCCGACACGTAGACTTTCCTGGCCGCCTCAAACTTTCTTCGAGCCGCCGGTGGCTGGACTGAGGCCATGGCGTCATCATCAACACCTGCAACGGAGGCTGCAACAGAGTCGTCGCCGTCATCAGTTCTTCTCATACAGGTGGTGGGGGGGGGGGGGGGGGGGGGGGGGGGGGGGCACGAAAGCAGTCTCACCTTAAACTGCTTCGCGAGCTGATCGGCTAGGCACGACGCGTTCTTGTTCTCGGACAGGGCCGGGACCTTTTGGGAGGACCTGTAGCTGTTGATGCCCTTGAGGTGCTGAGCGTCGTTGCCTGAAAAGGGGAAATTCAGTATCATGATCAGCAGAAAGTATTATTTTTTTCTTGTCCATTTGTTTCCAAACGTGCGATTGCAATGCAAGGAAGAATCGAACGCATAGTTTTGAAGTAATAGGCAGTCACAACAGCGAGTTCATTTCCCTTTCTTTATGCAATCACATCGCAGCTAAATGCTCTATAAGGCATCATGTGCCTAGTAACAAGGAGTAATACTACTGAGAAATGCACTGAAACATAAAAAATGTGCAGCAGCACAAGGAAATTTAAAACTTTGCACGAGAGAGCAGCTGAACTGTGAGTAGGAGTAAACAAATACCGACCAAAACACATTAACATTGAAATGGAAACTATAAGCAGATATTCAGTTCTACAATTAGTAGGTCATATCCTGCTAAGATCATTCTTAGAAACCGATCATGTCCAGTTCACACCCTCTGTTCAGTTCACAGCCGATGAATCAAATTCATCACTACAGCAAACTGACAAAAATGGAAAAGTCATTGCAATGCATCAGATCCGACCTATATACGAACACAGATTGAAATCACAAATCAAAAAAGCAATAAGCAAGCCCAACTACTGGAGCAAACAACATCACCAAAAGTGTGCAGATGCTCTAAGAAGTGTTCTTACCATCAGATCTGACGCAGTGCAGGAGGGAAGAGGCGAGGATCAGGAAGCAGAGGAGGGACGAGGCGAGGATCACGACCCCGCGGGCGACCTCGTCGTCGGTGAGGGACTCCAGGTGCGCGGCCTCCCGCCCGGCGAACCACGCGAGCGCGATGCTGGAGCCTGAGCCCACGTCGCCTCCTTCGTCGCCAACCGCCGCCGCGATTCGGCCCTCCCAAGCCGCGCCGCCATGAAACGGGCCTCCGCGCCGCGCCGCCATACAGCAGAGAGGAGGGCCATCCCGCGCCGCGTGCCGCCATGAATCAGGCCCTCCCGCGCCGCGCCGCCATACAGCAGAGAGAAGGGCCATCCCGCGCCGCGTGCCGCCATGAATCGGGCCCTCCTGCGACGCACGCCGCCGCGATTCAGCCCTTAGTGTTGGGAAAATGACTCGGCAGGGTGGCCTTAGCTAGGGTTTCGGTAGCGTGTGAGCTCCGGCTACGACAAATGGCGGCGGCGGGTGTGCTCCGGCTAGGGTTCATGGCAGGGAAATGGCGGCGGCGGACTGTGATCCAGAAATGAGGAAAAGAGAGAGACAGGGAGGGAAAATGACTTGTAAAGATTGCTAGTATTTCGTCCAGTTACCACATAGCTGCCATTACTTTTTTTTTCAATAATACCCTTTACTTCAATATACTATTTTCAAATACTACCATACTACCATAAGGACTGTTAAATAGTATGAAGAGATCTGGACGGTTGGATTGAAGAAAATAGACGGTCCATATTCACTAGAAAAATTAGGCGCGCTACGCCACGCCCATTTAACCTCAACATGTGAGATAGATTGTGAAGGAAAACATTTGGTAAATCAGTACCATGTTTGTTCAGTTTCATAGATTAAATGCTATAAATTGGTTATCAAAAGACAATGTGTAGAACATGGGCTGAACCATAATTATGCAAAGTCCAGAAGATGAAACATGAAAATACGAACAGAGGCCTATCTGCAAATGACCATAACCTTATCTTCTCCACAGAAACGACCACAGGCTTATCTTCTTCTCCCTCTTCACCGTGCTCTCTTCTTCCTCTCCATTTTCGTGTCCCATGCCATCAGAGGGAAGACCGAGCTCCAAAATCGGAATTTCCCTGTGCTATCATCGCCCTGCTCATCCTTCTCTCTCGTCAAACATCCCCACAGCTCCAGCCGCAGTCCTCACTCCTCACCTGCTCGTTCCTCTCGGTCGCGTCGCAAGTAGGGGCACCGATGCTTCCTGGCCTGCACCAACTCCATGCAGTCCACCATCTCCTCGCCCGCAGTCGGCAGTCTTTGTCTCTGCTGACATCACAAGTCGGGAGTATCGAGCATGAACTCAGTCATTCCACGGCGGGGAGGGAGATCTAGAGGAGGCGTCCAAATCGGGTGAGCGAGGTTGGCGGGCAGAGGCCTTTCCTTGACGAAGGCGCTGCGTCGACTCTGGTCGTCCTCTCCTCTGCATCGACTCCGCCCGGCGACGCCGCTCACAATGCGCCACCTCCCTTCCCCTTGCCTGCGCTGGGGAACCTCTTGGCCTCAAAATCAGGCTCGGGCACGGGTCGGCGCTGCGTCGATGGCGAGCGCGACCCAAATTCGATGGAGCCCACCAGGGCGGCCAGCCGCGTCGCGGCCCACGCCGGCCCGTCGGCGGGAACCGACGTACGGAGAGCGGCGTGGCGGTGTCCACGCCAGCCGGTGATGACGCGTCGCGACGGGAAAGAGGCCACGTCGGGCAAAATGCTATGGAGAGGCCTCAGGCTCTGTGCTATCAGAGTATAGTTATTATGGTGCACCGTAAAGGTTCTCCGAGACCTGCCGGGCGCGGGCCTTCCGGGTGCAAGGCAACCGAGGCGGCATTCTTGCAGGGTGAGGCCTCTGCAACCGGCGTAGTTCCTCTTCCTCAGGGGCGGAGCCTAGTGGAGACCATGCTGGGCTCCGGCCCCCTTTGCCCGATGCAAAGTTACAAAGAATCCAGCATGTATATCATGTATAGGAATTAGGCAGAGCCTTAAGCGCAAACGCATGCATGGCTTATATGCAGCGATGGCCCTTCGTGTCATCAATCTCTAATTAGATTTCCGTTCTCAGGTGCTATGGACGATCGCACAGGCTGCGCAAGCAGTACGAAGAGCAGCCCAGTCGTCGGGTGTCACCGCTCGCTGTGCTCGCCGCCGGCTCCTCGTCCTCAATGGTGCTCGCACAGCCGCGCAGGTACTTCAGTTCTATCACTACTCGCAGCACCGTCTAAAAGACATCACTGATGGTAATGTGGACTGCCAACCCCCCCCCCCCCCCCCCCCCCCCCCCCCCCCCCTTGACATCGAGTCACGCTCCGCCACTGCTCTTCCTGGGGAGGTGAGTGATGCTGTGCGGTGTTTAATGTTGTGTTATTTGTGCCTCGCGGCTGGTATAAGATTAGCAGGTTCCTTCTTGAACGGTACCATACTTGGGTTTTTTCAACGGTGGTTTGGTCTATTTTTTTTTTAAGCCAGCTGTTTATCTCTGTTTTGCAGAGTGGGTAGATGGCAACCGGTTTGTGTTTCCTGCAGCCGACTGAGGAGATGGTGAAGAAAGAAGAGGATCTGCTGGATCACGGTGTTGTTGCGATCGTTTCTGGGGAGGATGTTTACGGGGAGGAAGGCCTTAGCATCAACGCTGTGTACAGTGCAGTAAAGGAGGAGTTCAACCTTGGTGCCTATCAGTTTTCCGTGGAGAAGCTGTATCGAGATGACTTCTTGATCCGTTTCCAGTCTGTTGATGTCCGTGAGAAGGTGCTGTGTGAAGGTGTGCTGGCCGGCCCTGGTTTTTTGCTGACGGTGAAGCCATGGAAGAGGACCCTGTATGGTCAGCGTCTTGGGTACGATGTGAAAGTAAACATTGACATAGTTGGAATACCTGCGCATGCATGGCAGGAAGAGACCATCAGGGAGCTGCTGTCTCCATTTTGTTCAGTCGAGATTGTGTATACCCGTTTTGGTTTCAGTTTCAAACAGAATGTTGATGCATGGGCAGCCCGTCTTGATGCGATTCCTGATCGTCGCTGGCTGGCCATTCCTGAGCCTAAGTTTTCTGATCGCCTTCATGCCGTCCTGCATGACTACGGTGGTTGTAAGAACCAATTTTCAAAATATCTGATTCAGTTTGAGGTCAAGTTGGCTGAGGAAGAGGCAGCGGACGGTGTTCAGTACTCTATCGACCCAGACTATGATCATGACAGCGACCGTGAGCCTAAAGGTAGAGTATCGTCTGTTGTGTTTGGGGTGGCTGTCTTCTGAATTCGCATTTTGATTGACCCTTTTTTTTTTCCCTTGTGAAGGTTGGTAGAGCAATGTTGGCGGATGTGTGGCCTGTGGATCCCAGCTTGGAATAAGAGTGCTGGAAGGTTAGTGTTTGTGCCGATGCTGTGATGGTGTGGGCCGTAGAATGGTGTGTATTTGCTTTCCGTACTTGTGTCACGGTTCCTGTTTAGAGCTGTTGTTTTTAGCTCCTGCTAAATGCGTGCCAGTGTTGGTCTATGACGCCCGTGTGTACGAACTATGTAGTTCTTCCTGCCAGTGGATTCGCAGGACTGAAACCGTATGTGTTATAAGTAGTTGTTTTTGTTTCGTCAGTGGTGTCATGTTTTTTATGCCTAAAGACTGAACCTGTTAATGTGTGTGCTTGTCTCTAGAGAGATCAACGCTCTATATTTAATGGTTTGTTAGAGGCACGAATTTTAGAGGCATGAACCTGCTAAGCTATGTTTTGCTGTGTTTCCAGTTGATCTCCTGTCTTGGACGCCAGTATGACGCCCACCCTGGCCTGTCCACGCTTTACTCTGTTTTCTGTTGGTGTGCCGTTATTGTTTCCCGTCACAAGACGGCTTAGGGGAGACACACTTACATTCCAGATGGAAACCAGTATGGTAGAGCAGGCATTAGGTTAAACTTAGCAGTACATTACCAGGAAAGCATAAAAGTCTGAGACAGTGCCTTACATTACATATATAGAGGACCCCTTACATGGACATGGGGGTATGTTACAGGATAGACACTTTGGTTGTCTTGCATGTCATGCGGATGGATGGAGTCCATGGTGCTTCTACATCATCTGACCGTCGTCCGCGGCGGCCAGGTTGAACATGTCACAATAGGCTTCATCGCTGGATCAAAGAAGCGTTTCTTGCCATTGTTGTACTGCCTTGATACGTTGGAGGTGTAGAGGCTTGGTACGGCCGGCTGGGCAAGGCGAGGTAGTCGTCTTGCCCCCAACAAAAGGCCAACCTTTCCCTTGCTGCCTGGGAAGGCTGACTTGCAAAAGGCGCCCTGAGTGAGGGCACGATCCTGAAAGAAGGCATTCATGCGAGGTAGTTAACTATTGCAGAGATCGGTTATGCAAGCAAGAAGAAGTATTTGGTGGTGTTGACATGAGTTGGTTTACTTACACTGGAGAGTAGTGTGGCTGATCCTCCTCCTTCTTCGGTCCCTGAAGAAGCTGGAGGAGCGCCAGGCCAAGCTGATCCATGCGTGTTGGATACCCAGGAGGTCCATTGTACTGGAAGATGAACTGATTTGGTTTCCCAGCTCCCTTAGTGATGACGGTCTGCTCAACATGGAGCACATCAAGGAAGTTTGTCAGGACATCCTTGAGCTGTTGTTCCATGAGAGCGAACCTGTTGTTTGCCTCTGCATATGATTTCAGAACCTCCGTGGACTTGGCCTGGAATGCGTCGGACCAGAACTCAGCAGCCATCAGCTTCTTGTTGGTTTTCTTGAGATTCTTGTAGTTGACATCTCGGACTGTCACCTTCCTGAGATTACACAGAAACTTGACTGCATTCTTGCAGGCGCTCTCCCTAGCGTCGTGTTTGGTGTGCTTTATGCTGCCATAGATAACCATGCGGCCTTTGGGACCATTCTTCTCTGTAGGAGGCAGCTCGATATCCACGAACCCTTCAAGCATGATGTCAAAGTCCTCACGGACACCAGAATTGAAGAGTTCCAGCTTGAGAGAATGAGAGATGAGAGGATGTGGTTTAGAATGATCTTGTATGGGATCCTTGCCTCGTTGACGTACTGTAATAATGAATACACAACATATTGTTATTGTGTGTGGTAATAACAGGTAAGAAAGTGAGGGACAAAGACGTTGCAGGTAGATGAAATTCTGGTACCAGTATAGACGTGCTGAGACAACACACAGGAAATTCACATGATCGGAAAGGGGGAAAAAAGTTTCATGATTAAAGTTTTGGAAATAAATTCCCTGGTACCCAAATCTTTTTTTGTAATCTGACTAAAGGAACAGGGAGACATCTGCTGATCGGAATTGTAAACAAAATCTAGTATCTGATCATAAACGACATATAGCTTCGCACTTATACATGTACCCAATCCATTTCATTTTCGAGAGTAGTAAAAAAGCCAAAATGCAGCATCCTAAAACTCATTCTAAAATGCAGTGTCAATCTTTAACAATCTATTGTTCTGTACTCTGTTTCCTAGGAGGCAGGCATGAACGAAAGAAATTTTGGTACAGAGAAGCAAAGATAATAGGACGCACTCAGTTAATAACAGGAAAAAACCATAGAGGAAACAAAGCAGTATAAGCACTCAGTTAATAGGACGCACAGTGAGGAAATGAAACAATCATAGAAAACAGGCAACCATAGCATCAATATGAGGGAAGAGGTAAAAAGGACACGGCAGCATGGTTAGCACAGAATGGACAGGCAGGCAACTAAAGTGAGAAATCGATGCAGGCACTGGATGAGGAAAACATATAGCCTAAACCTGAATCAATGATGGACGGCAGAGAAGCATAGCACTTGTAACAGCCAACAACTAACACAGGCGATTAGCTCATATTTAAAACACAACAAACATGAAGGGAAGCAGAAGCAGGGACCTTTTTAGAACCAGTGAGCACACAGGTGCGTAGCCCCAGTGGCAGAAAGACCAGGGTACCTGCAAAGTGCGAGTTGCGTTGGTGAAAGACATTAGATATAGTCGGACCAAATCAGGCAGGGCCCATGCACATAACATGAAAGATTAGTGGCGGCAGGGATTTAATAGCATGGTAAGCGTCAGGAGAGCAGGACATTCGTTAGGAGGAACCCAGCAGTAAGAGGACCATTTCAACAAACACATGAAGGGCAGGACATCACGATGTACAGGAAATGCATAAGAGGAAGGGAAGGTTACCTTATTGGGAGCGAGGGTGCGCAGGACGGCCGGGAGAGGAAGACCAAATCGGGGACACCTGCAGATGACGAAACACAGTCACCTATTAGTGAGAATCAGTCCCAACGGCCGACACCAATCCATAGCACAGACTGGAAACGGCGGAGAACGTTAATCCTAATAGGCAGAGCAGCAGTCAGCGCACCCAAGAATCAGACCAGCGGGCAAGATCCGTTGTGGAGCGCGAGGAAAGGGACACGAACTGGAGGGGCAAACATGCAGAGAAGAAAGGGGAAAAAGCAGCCGCAGCGACGTAGGCAATGGGATGTGAGAAGAGGCAAACTAAATCGAATGGAAGGAGCGCATCAACAGGCACTAACCGCGGATTCGGAAGGCAGAGCGGAGCACCGCCGTCGGACAGCAGGCCGCCCAGGAACCGCAATGCAGGCCGCCGGGAACCCGACCCTGATATAGAGAAGAGGAACAGACCGGCGTCAGTAACGAACAGCTCCAGATAAGGTAGACGAAACGGCGAGAAGCGCAGAGACAAACCACGAGGCTCGCCGGCGAGCACGTCCGAGCTCCGCGGCCGCGTGAAGTGAAAAGGAGGAAGAGGAAGGACGGCCGGAGGCAGGGACAGAAAGGGGAGGCAGCACAGGGCGCGCTCGCCACGCGGCTTCGACCGTGCGACACTTGCAGGGCGGCCGACGGAATCCAACGTCTCCGATCGAAGTCGGTCCAGGCCCGCAATCCGCAACCGCCCCCAGAAGCAATTCCAGCCTGCCTGCAGGCGCCGGAGAAGCACGGCCCGGGAAAAAGACAGCCAGACACCAGGTGAATCGGCTCACAGAGGAATCCAGGAAACGCGGGAAGGGTCGCGGACGCGGAACGAAGCGTCAGGCCAGGACGCACGCACGCGGGGCACGGGCGCTGGGAGGCCCGACGTGAGAGGCTACGAAGACGCCACGACACCAATTAGACACGCGCCGCTACAGGCGACGACCACGTCTGCCAAAACAACGTACGGACGCGGAAGTTTTACGCTTTCAGCTTTAGACTATGCACCTGCGGTTAACGCGGGTTTTTCTTAGTAGTATTTGCGTGTCCTTTGTCACATATATATTGGGTTTTAAGGTCGATTTTAGTTGTGTTCGTTGTATAGGGTCTAAATTTTAGAGGGGTCTAAACTCTAAATAAGCTATATTAAATAAAGTTTAATTACAAAACTAACTACAGAATTCTGATCTAATTCGCGAGACGAATCTAATGAGGGTAATTAAATCATGATTAGATGATGGTTACTCTAGCATCACTGTACCAAAACAAAGATTAATTAGGCTTATTAAATTCGTCTCGAAATGAGCATTCATCTGTTAAAAAGATTTTGTCATTAAATTTTATTTAATATTTCTAAATAACAAAATTCTTTTTGATGTGACATGTTCTAAAAGTACGGAGAACGCACCTTGTCATATTCCAGTTCCCGGCTCCGCCCAAAGCTTTTAATTTCTCGATCGGAACGAGGAACGACGATGGTTGTCCGTTGGGAAAGAAGGCATTCACCTCGGAAGTCGGAAGTCCACAAGGGGAAATGAACCGTCCTTCGACGCACGGGAAATGAGCACCAGTAATCACCTCGAAACTCCACGAGGGAGTAGCCACACGGAGCACTGAACAGAAGCATCTTCAGCTTTGAAAGGGTCAAAGTTGTGTAACTATATATTTTTTTTTAGGTAACTCATACCTTATTCAACATTGTATGAATTACATACGCCATCAGGCGGACTTAGCAGTCATAAATGTCTGCCTTCTACCTCAAACAACGACCCTCTAGCTAATGTATGTGCATCTCCATTAGACAGCCGTCCTTCGTGAACGAAGTCCGTAACCAAAAACGATGCCGCTCGTGCCTTGATCTCTTTGATAATCTGGCCATAATGCCCCGATCCTAACCCGGAGATGCTTCTCACAACTCCAGAATTGTCCGACGCGACTCGGAACTTCCGAAGCGCCAAATCACTGGCTAGCGCCAGGCCTTCCCGCACCGCCATGGCTTCCAGCGTCTCCGGGTCCGTCATCCCTGCGACGACAAACGACGAGGCTCCCAGAAACAATCCAGTGGCGTCTCGCGCTACTGCTGCATAAGAAGCCTTCCCAGAATTCTTCGACACTGCAGCGTCGACATTGATTTTCATAAGACCCGAGGGAGGGGCTATCCATCTTGGAGGCTTGACAGTAGCTCGCTTTTCCTTGACAGTCAGCGATTGAGTCGCAGACTCCAAGTCTTGAATAAAACGCTGCACGAAACAGCTCGTAGACATCGGGCTTTGGTAAGATTCATCGTAAATTGCCTTCCGTCGTGCGTACCATATCGCCCAGAGCGTGACCAGCACTCGTGTGAGTTCATCTTGGTTCATTGACCTCATCACCAATGCAAGCCAACCCCTGGCGTCAGTTTTCTGTATCTCACAAATGTGTGTGGTGATGTCCTCGCGTTCCAGCGCCCATACACATTTGGCCATGTGACACTCCAACAATGCATGGCGCCAAGAATCTGGAGCCCCGCACAGGGCACATGCGCGATGGGTTCTCATATTGCGATGATGTAAGACATCCATGGTTGGCAATGACTGTCGAGCCAATCTCCACACAAACACTCTCACCTTGGATGGTACTTTCACATTCCAAAGCGTTGTCCATTCTTTCTCCACTGCTCGTGTATCTAATCTTCCCGCCGTTCCTTCAAAATATGCCGTATTACGCTGCTTGTTGGCCACCAACATCCGGTAGGCAGATCGCACCGAGAAAATCCCACTCTTCTCGTAGTGCCAGGCCCAGAAGTCATCCTGTGTACGAGTGCAGAGCGGTATATTTGAAATCACCTCACTATCCATCGGAAAGAAGAATTGCTCCAGCTTCTGTTTGTTCCAAGTCGTCGTGGACTGATCAATCAATTCACTCACCCTCGTCGGGGGGTGAACACCCACACATGCCACTGGTTTCAGGAGCCCATTGCGTGGTAGCCAGTTCATCGTCCATATGTCTGTGGCTTCTCCTGTCCCGATCCGTCGAATGAGCCCTTGCGTGAGAGCATCCCTGCCATCGAGTATCGCTCGCCATATCCTCGACGGTGCTGATCCAAGGTTCGCATGTAAGAAATCTTGATCCGGGAAATAAACCGCCTTGAGGACACGCGCACTCAAAGAGGACCCGTCTTGTAGAATCCGCCAAGCTTGTTTGGCAAGCAGGGCCAAGTTGAACAATTCCGTCTCCCGAAATCCCATGCCTCCAAGACACTTCGGCTTGATCATCTCCTCCCATGCTACCCAGCATGTCCTTCGCTTGCCCTCCTTGCTGCCCCACCAGAAGTTGTGTAACTATAATTGCCATCCCTAGTAGGAGTATTCTTGAAAGTTTTGCCTAAAAGATTTAGCACCAATAATTATAGTGAAACTGGCCCACCAAGCATCAAATTGCTTACAAAAGACGAACCAAAGTGATGTGTCAAATCTTCTAATTACCACACACAAGAAATTTATATGAAAAAGAAGTATAGATCAATATGAGTTGAAAGTTATTCACCGCATCTGGCACTGACACGACTTGTAACCAGAATGCACGATTCATGTCAATTGTCAATTGTGCCATAGTTGGCATCTAAAATGGAACAAAGTTAGGCGAAAGAATATGGCTAATGTGGTTATCTCTAACCATGGAGGGACACTCAGCATCTGATATGGACATGGAAAGATAAACCGTGTCCATGAAAGAGAGAGTAAACAATCACCAAGTTGCATCCATTAAAGTAAACTGCTGCATATATTGTAGCGTTTATTGTCGTGTCTATATACATGCATTATTTGATTCTAAGTCTTTTGAACTGTCATACCATAGCAGGGTGATAGGCATATAAGTATGGTTTCCAACTACAAAACGTTCAAATAAAAAATATAATCATATATTGGTGAATGGTGTGGAGGCTTCGATACACAAAAATAGAATAGTACTTCAACTGTCTGTAGACTGTAGAGTCTATGAATATCGATTAGTAAGCATCCTTGACATATTCCTAGGAATTCAAATATTAAATATCTCTCCCTCGTGCTCTTTACCCCTCCTTTGAACTTCACCAAAAACCAAAAGATTATGTCAACCAAAAAAAATGAACTAAGGATTAACCTATATCTGGATGAGTTGCGCCAACATAATTATATCACCAAAGTGGAAAATTGAAAAAGACGACACCATCTTTCATGGCCAGCCCCTACCACCTATCTTTAGGAGCTTTTTTTTTTTTTTTTGACTGATAGCTGATGCAGTACAGTCGGCGGTGGATCAAACTTTAGGAGCTTTTTTTTTTTTTCAAACGAAACTTTAGGAGCTTTAGCAACAAGTGGGCAGGCAACAGTTAGCGTAGTACTACTAGTAACGCTTTTACAAACCAAGTGCAAAGCATGTTACTCGTACCCCGGACGGAGCTGCGTTGTCTGGAGGTCCGGGACATGGCTCGTCGCCACGACCCAAGAGAAGGATCAGTACCAAAAGGTGCGCAAACTCCAAATGCACACAAATACGACCACTGCAGTTCGGTCACGGGGCAAACAAAAACAACTCACACGTCTCATCAAACCATTACTCATGACACACACACACACAGAGGCGCGTAGTCGTACGTACGCATACGTACGTACACACGAACGCACCAGTAGTTAGTTCTCCGTAGCATACTCGGTAGATTGCACAGCACAGTATTGCAAGTGTCGCGCAGACCGTAGCCGCCGGGCCGGACTACGCACCGACAGAGACGCCGAAAAGAGCGGCGACCGGCGCGGCGACGGCCGAGGCCACCGATGGCACGCAGAAGACAGCGCTGGCCACGACGGAGCCAGCGGCGTGCAAGATTCCGAAGTAGAGCGCCGGGTTCCCCAGGAACGCCGCGCGCGATATCAGGAACCCGGCGGCGCCTGGCGCCTTCATGGTGACGACGGCGCAGCACTGCAGGCACCGCGCCCCGACGAAGCAGAGGCCGTACCCGAGGCAGCAGGCCGCCCACACGAGCGCTTTGCAGACAGCCAATCCGGCGGCGCTCAGGGCGGGGCACAGGGCGGCCCAGCAGAACCAGACGAGCGCCGCGAGGAGGAGGAGCGCGGCGACTGCGAGCGCGTAGGGGAGCGCGACGAGCGCGGCGGCTTGGAGCCAGCGCCAGAGCGCCTCGAGCTTCGGAGCGAGGTCGCGGGCCGCGCCCTCGAAGAGCTGACACAGGCCGCCGAGGCCGGCGGTGATGGCGCTCGCGGCACCAGGGCCGGCGGCGAGGAGCCAGCGCCAGAACGCCTCGAGGTGCTGGGCGACGTCGTGGGCCGCGCCCGCGAGCGAGGCGAAGAGGTGCGGGAAGAAGCCCGCGACGAGGTGCCACAGGCCGGAGATGGCGCCTGCGGCGCTGGCGCCGGCGGCTAGGATCCACCGCCAGAGCGCCTCGAGCGGGAGGACCAGCTGGTGGGCCGCGCCCGCGACGGCGGCGAAGATGTTGGCGAAGAAGCCCGCGACGAGGTGCCACAGGCCGCTGATGGCGCCGGCGGCGCCGGCGACGGCGGCAAGGAGCAACCGCCAGAGCGCCTCGAACGGGAGGACCAGCAGGTGGGCCGCGCCGGCGAGAGCCGCCAAGAGGCTGGCGAAGATGTTGGCGAAGAAACCCGAGATCAGCTGCCCAAGGCCGTCGAGGCCGAACCCGAAGGTGCCCGCGGCGGCGACTCCCCGGGCGACAGCGGCGCCGCCGCCGCCGCTGCCATGCAGGAGCTTCGTTGCTGCTGTGTCGGCGATGGCCATGCCAGATGCAGCGCTTCTCAAGTGGAGTGGGGAGGACGAAAAGTTTATTCTCCCACGCATGGGACGTCCCATGCCACATGCGGCCGTTTATAGCTGGCCAACGGGCCGGGCCGAGCCATTTCGTTGACGGGCCGGCACGGCCCTTATAATAAACGGACCGGGCCAGGCCGGCACACGGGCCTTCAGTCCAAGTCCAAGCACGGCCCTAGCCGAGTTACACGGGCCGGGCCGAACGGGTCGTGCCGTGCCGTGCCGGGCCGGCCCTAGACTGAAAATGTACTTTTTTTCTTATTATTTTATTTTTTTTAATGCAAAATATGACTAAACGGGCCGGGCCGTGCCGTGCCGTGCCGTGCTACACGGGCCGCGTTGTGGGCTGAACGGGCCAGCTGCTAAACGGGCCGTGTCGTGCCGGCACGGCGGGCTTGCGCCTAGGCCCAAGCACGGCCCTAGGCGGGCTACGGGCCGGCACGGCCCACTCACGCACCGGGCCGTGCCGTGCTCGGACCGGGCCAAAATTAGTGGGCCACGGACCGGCCCTTTTAGCACGGCCCAGTTGGCCAGATATACGGCCGTTCATCAGCCTGCCCCCTTCCTTCGTGATACGTGCACACTTGGGCCCACCAGCTGGAATACGTGAAGCTAATTCTTTTTTATATGGCACCTTTGTAGACATACGGTTTCCCTTTTTAGTCACTACGGTGTCCACTTTTCTCCTGTCTCATTTGTCTTTGCTCTCCTGTGCTTCACATGTGACAGATTCACTTCTTTCAGAACACTCCTCCCATGTGGTGGGTCCCATGCTCAACCTTTACCACATCTCATCAGCCACCAACTGCTGAAAACGGTGGGTCCCGCAACGACATGTATCCAAAATGAACAAGGACAACAATCCTCGCATCAGCAGGGCATGGCAGCAGCACCAAGTTCCAAAAAAAAAATGTTTACTTAATAGTTGTTCATCACAAAAAAAAAGGTTTACTTAATGTTTGTGATATGTGCCATATGCATCTCATGTACTCCCTCCGTTCTTTTTTATATGACACCGTTAACTTTTTTCGTTACTTTGACCATTCGTCTTATCTATAAATATTTGTATAAATAACTAAATGTATAAGTTACCTTTAAAGCGCTTTTGATGATGAATCTAATGATATTCATTTCACATTCAAAAAATAATTATTTAAATCTATATTATTGGTCAAAGTTCAACGAAAAAATCAACGGTGTCATATAAAAAAAACAGGGAGAGTAGTACATTAATACTTAACAGACCAATCGCTAATAACTGTTTTTTTCTCAAATGTGCACACACAATGTGACAAATAGGACAGTTAAAAAAAATGTGACAAACAGAAGTACTACAGTTTAAAAGCATGGGACAAATTAACCAGTCAAAGTACTACATAACTAGTCAAAGTACTACAACTACGCAACATTTTCATTATGTTGATAACTCCTTTGCCGAACTGTATTACCCCATGGTTAGCCGGATCATTTTGCACAACATTCTATTGTGCAGATCATTAACATCAGGAATCATATTCTATAATTAGTTTACTTTTTTATAAATATAATGTCATCATTTAATAACTTGACATGTGTATGGTATAAGATCACTTTTTTCTCTCCACTTCTATTGCGCACAGATGTACGGTGTGCAGCTTTTCACAGCACCATGCTTTGGCACAGTAGTGAAGTGTAACCACTTTGCACTCTCCAGTTCTCAGATTACTAGTTTTTCAACCGTTTTTGATAATCAATGTAAATTAATACTATCTTTAGTGGAATGCGCCTATACTTTCGGTACTAGTGTGGACATCAAAAGTGTAGATGAAATGCTGAGAAGTGGTTCTTGAAAGCAGTATGTACTGATTCACAACTTTGTCAGACGGAATACGATGCATCAAAATATGGATGGAAGGAAGGAATACGCCCAGAATAGAAGGTGTCCATCAGGTTTCTCGTATTCCGAGGGCAGCGAACGGTAACATGACCCATGAGACATCCCATGCATGGGAGAAAAACCGCTTCCGTGGGGTGGAGTGTAGTGGAGTGATGAAATGGTGCTGCTGGAGCCTTCTTGACTTCTTCTTCTTTCCTTTTTTTTTTTTACTGGAGCCTTCTTGACTTGACTCCGCGCAGTCCAGTGTGCTATGCGCAGCAGTCAATTTTTTAGATCATGAAAAAAAAAGACGTCTCGGCTTTGACCTTCAAAGAGGCTAGCCCAATTATTACAAACATTGCAAAATATCTGTCTGTCACACACCACACGATATACAAATAAAATACCAATAGTTTAGATGAAACATGTCTAAGACATAACCCTATTACTAAACCTTCAAAGAGGCCAAAGCCGATTATTACAAGCATTGCAACACATCTTTTCATGTTTTATTGCAATCGTTAGTCTCTATTAGCTGGGTTAAACTGACTAATAGAATTACTATTAGTCTTTCGATGAACCAACAATTAGTCCCACCTATTAGTCTCTCTGTTTGGAAGCCCGGTGACTAAAAATTAGTCAACTAACAATTAGTCCCTTGAATCCAAACAGAGCCTAATTCAACTTCTTTTTTTTACTGCATTCCTCCGATTGGCTTAACGAGTGAATTAAAGGTGGATTGTCAATACTACCTCTGATTTTTCCCCTATTGTTAGGACAAAATGCTTAAGTACTAGTAATTTAACCTAAGCACATTCAGGGGCGGATCCAGCGGGGGGGCTGGGGGGGCTCCAGCCCCCCCTACCGGCTGGCAGCACCTTAGAGCCCCCTCAAGCCCTCCCTATATTTTCTGAACAAAAAAAGCATAGAACAATGGAGTTTTCAATGGTAAAAGAAGAAAAATAGAGGGAGAAGGAGGGAGGAAGAAGAAGACATAGTAGCTCAGCCCCCCCTAGCATCTTGCTCTGCGTCCGCCACTGAGCACATTGTCCTAACCATAAGAAAGGAAATATGGATGAAGTAGAAGCTTATTACGTCATCAGAGCTAGATGAACTGAATTCGAATCAAGAGTGACCGGAAGGATACATGATATTCATGCATGATTTATGCTTCGTCAGTCGTCACCTACACGTTTGTTTTTCTAAGTTTGAGAAAAGCTTCATGCTTCAGCATTAGCGGCCACTTCAGCAACTTAGGGGTCTTTTTTTTTTTTTTTTTTTGCACTGCACTGGTGTCAGGTGTTGGGTCCGTCGTAACCGTCACGAGAAGTACAGTTAAACACACCAAATTCAAATGTATAGTTCAAAGTCAAATGTGTCATATATGCCAGAATGTTTGATCCGACTGATCCAGCAAATTCAAATGTATAGTTCAAAGTCAAATATGTCACATGTATGAGAATGTCTGGCCGGACTACTCCTATTTTTTTTAAGGAGGTGAGAGCGCCACTTTGTTTTCTTACAGTCAAGAACATAACACAGGTCCGACAGTTTGCATGTACCACATCTCTGTTAAAACATAAACAGCACAGAGGAAACAAACACATCGGTAGAATCTCCAATCAGAAGCAAGACAGAGAGCTTGTTGATCAGAGAAAAAAAGGGAGACCAGTAAGCACAAGAACAAAACACAATATATGATGAAGAAAAGATCCAGAGCCCAGACTTCATTCACCTTGTAAACCCTTGGACGGGCTCTGATCTTTTCTTTTTCGAGGAATCTGGCAGGACCTTATCTTATTAGTGATTATGCCGTAAGGATCGAGGTGGATCTCATAGGTTTCCAGGGTCATGGAAGTATGTGGGTGGCGGTGTGTCCATGTCGAGTTGGACTGCAAAACAGCACCTTCAGAGCTCATCTGTTACTGACAGTGCGGAGCATCCATGGTGGCAGCTTGCCGCTATTTGTTTGCGCAGGAGATGGTTCCGGTTCAGACTCCCCTCCTGTTCCATTAGGTTGACATGGCCTGCAATGGTGACGATGAGTAATAAAATAGATTAATTGCGCTAGATAAGTGGTAATACAAGTACAGCGTCCAAGGGCAATACCATGAGTCCATGGCTGCTTCTAGTTTCACTAGCAAGTAGCAAGGTTAGATAAATTGTTTTCAAATTTGTTTAGCATTCAGCAAAGTGCCTTTCTGGATTTTACTAATTTGATTATTTCATCACCTAGCGAAATGCTAGAAGACATTATTATTGTAAAACAGGTAAACAAACATAGACAATGTCTGCTAAAGTAACGCACAATGTTTAGTGGCTTAGGGTCAGAGTAAAATAAATAAATGGAAGCATAATACCCTATATTTAGAGTTGGCATGGAATCTGGAACTGTCGCTGGTGGGGGTGACGGTGAGCTTGTTGACGCTCCATTCTGCTGCTCCTGTATATTCAGTAAAGCATTGTTCTTCTCCTTCTCCGCCTCCATGAGCTGTTTTCAAAAGTAGAATTAATGGTGAACAATTCAACCTCTTACTGCTATACCAATCTGCCATACACAATACGAACATTTATACCTTTTGCAGGGCACCATTTTGATCTGTAAGTAATTTCTCCTGCACAGGGGAATAAAAATGATTGTGAGAAGAAGACATGTTACGACAAATATTTTGATATTGTGCTTTTGATACAGGTTTGTTATCAAACAAGCTACAGTAATCACCACTAATGTGCTGAGATCCCTTTTTTTCATCATCATTTTCAGATTCTATCTTGGAACAGATACTTCACATTCCACTGGTTTAGGATAAGAATCTAAAGAGAGTTATGATAGGGTTTAGGGTAACATATTTCATTGATTTGTTCATTTAATCAAACTTCTATCTATACAAAATTGATTCTGCATAGAGTGCATTCTTGTAGCAGCTGCATGGCACAGCTGTATTTGAGAAGGCTAAAGGATAACAAATTTGAATAAGATTTGTGAATAGAAAACTAACAGTGATGCAAATTGTGTATCTTACACTGTAACCAGAGATAAATCAGTCTTACTGCAGCATGCGTTACAACTTACAAGACTGAACATTTTTCTCTCACTCAAACTTTTGAAAGATGGGCTAGAATGCATAATGCAAAATACAAGGGAATCAAAAGAAGTGTAATGAATCAAAAGAAGTGTAATTGACCTTCTTCTGAAGCTCAGAAATGGAATCAAACATGAGCTGGTTCTGCACCAACAATAAAATAAAAATGCAACAATATTAGAATTGACAAACGGAAGTAGTATATGAATCAAAGTAGCTATGGACGCTAACAACAACTTTTAGCACAAATTGCTCACCTTTCTTGATCTTATATGCTTCAAAGAACTGTCCAGTTGTTGTTCCAATTGTTGTAATTCCTTTGTTGTCAGTGAATCCAGTTGTTCTCCTAACAGTTGCCTTCAGTTTTAAAACACAAAAAACAAAAACGTCAGTTAGCAATATCATAGTAAGTTTGACAAAAACAAAAAGGTCTTCTTGAAAATTTCGGCAATACCTTTGACTCTTCTGAAGTGCATCAAGTTTGGATTTTAGCCTCATATATTCCTCTCCCCAATTTGCCTGATCAATAAGAATTTAATATCAAATATAGGTAATCTGCTAGTTTGGTGGAACAATAATTCCTTGATGATTATGGATTCTCTACCTGGTCTTCAATACTTGGATCCAGTACTGCTCTTTCTTCAAATGAGTAACGCTGATAACGCTCAAGAATGCCTTCCATACTACAGAAGTGTCATATAACAATGTCATGTACCCACGGCAAATGGTTTTTGTACTTGATACATTACAAGGATGCATATAGTGATGCATTGCCAAAAGATTTCCGGCGTAACAAAAAAAAAACACAAAATTCGTGATCCACACTAGAGACATCCAGTTTTTTTCCCCCTGTATAGAGGTGCATGATATATTGGACTTTTTTCTTTTGATTCCAAGTTTGCAGAAAACTATGGATATAGATAGTTAGTTCCAAAAACTGTTGAACAAAACATAAACATGATTGAAATACTATCTATCATTACATGTGCAGTAACCTAACAGAAAACCGATGTACTCTATGCGCAGAGATTGCTTCATGTGCTAATTCAGAAAGTGCGTTCTAGATTGGAAGACATATCATGAGTAAAGTATGATTTGATAATAGTTCTAAAATGAAGAAAAATAGAAGCTAATACGTTTTTTGTTTTCTAATTTGAACCCAGCAACATTATCCATTGCTTTGATAATAATGAGGTCCCACCAGTATATTCTTAGAAATAATTGATATCAGCCTTTTTTTGTAGCAACATAATACAGTACTTGTTATCTTAACTTAGTAGTGTAGTGACATGCACATATCTACAAGCTAATGATGCAACAAATACTAGTTTTGCCCAACTGATAAAATATGAGATATATATAGGTCCAACTTGAATCATATGATCACACCAATGCGATTAGATTTATTTCTAATAAAATTGGTCCCCCACAGTTGTTTCTTGTCACCGCTAGTAACCAGAAATTGCATGAAAACTTTCCTCCAAACATTTCAAATTTCATTTTCATAAAGAAAAACCAACTTCAGCAAAATTGCATATCATAACACCAGCTCATGTCCCCTGAGTGAAAATGCTAAATTGCTAATATTATTTTTTATCTTTGATTCACAAACTTTCTGCAGCAACAGAGTACAAAGACTATGGGGTTGTGGGCACTACATCCGCTTTAGTTCACTCAGCCATCTCTCACCGTTCCATTCATTAACTTTCAATAATCATCAACCTGAGTAGAAAACTTATAAATATTGCAGCAAGGTATGAAAGCATCCGATTATTCTAACAGAATCCAAACTTTCAGAATATCATATCACAATTTTCTGAAATCAAAAGCATCATCATGTAGCCATAGTTTTTCTGTCAGTGCTCAGTGAAGGAACTAAACTGCATTGAGATTCAGGCGAGAAAAACCTCAAACTAATGTGTAAAAAGCAGTCAGCTTGAGTACAATTTGGACTGTGAATTGGACGAAATCAACTGGTATAGAAATGAACACTATCTTGATATATAACAAATACATTTATAGAAGTGGCCACGCATGTTGAGCAACATGTTCTTCTGAAGTTTCTGAAAAAAAAAATATGATAATAAAGACATTCCTCATGGTTTCGCTTCTGCATCATTGCAGTACATAGTTTCACTAAGGAGTTTCAGATATTTTGTTTGGGGAATCACAAGTAGAATCTGAAAATCACCGACACGCAGGTACACTACATATACAAGAAACAAAGAGGCAAGGAACGAGAACGATGTCTTAACAGTGATATACGAAACACCACATCATCCATTTCTAACGGTGACATACGGCATTCATTGTGCATTTCTGAGGACAAAGAAACTAAGCTGTTTCTACAAAAGACATGACGAAATGCTCATATACGATACATAAGACTTTTATCATATGATAAAAATGTCGGCACAAATCAGAGCCCCACCAACGACCGACATCAGTTTTATATTTTGCAGCTGATCTTCCTTTTCCCAGCATTAACAAATCCAATAATCCTGACTATTGATCCATTGCTAATAAGCTCGATATCCATACTAAACAATCACCTAAATCTCAAGACCTACTTTGAATGTGCTAATCACCATTCACTGTTATTACCACTACCATTCATACTTCAGTATGCACCTTCAGCATCGTTCAGTCATAATCCAGTACCAAGCAATATTGAAATTGATATACTTAAAACAAACACTAGTAGCTGTACGTACGCATGATAAATTGATCTAGCAAGCAATTCCACGAAGAAAGCAAGGTATAAACAATCGCCGATCAAGCTCAGGTCGTCCATGCAACCAGGAACCGCAAAAATTAGCACGAAATAATAGCCACAGAAACTTGCACCCACAACCCCCCTCTCGCAACTCAATCCCCATCCGGAGCATCAACCAACGAGGCGATGTCGAGCACAAAATTCAGTCAAAATCAATCATCCGGGCATCCAACGCCCAAGCAGGCGGTCACCAAAACATGGCAGGAAGACGAGGGGATCGAGCACGGCGCGCGTACCTGCCATGGCTGGCGAACTCGTAGAGCTTCCCCTTGGTGGAGAAGACGATGAGCGCGACCTCGGCGTCGCATAGCACGGAGATCTCGTGCGCCTTCTTCAGCAGCCCGTTCCGGCGCTTGGAAAAGGTCACCTGCCGATTGATCTTGTTCTCGATCCGCCGCAACTGCACCGGCCCGCGCCCCATCTCGCCGCCTGCCTCCCTCCCCCGCCCCGCTCGCCCGCTTCACGGTCGCGGCAATGGCGACGGCGGCCGACGTGTGGACGGCGAAGGATCAGGTGGCCTCGCGAACTCGAGTGGTGCGCAGGGAGCTGGGGAGAGGAAGAAGGGAGGTGGTTTAGATGGGGCCGATGAGCGGTATGGCAAAACCAGGGCGGTTTCGCTCGCCGCGTTGTCGTGTGTTGATTGGACGCAGGGGCTCCGGCATGGCGTGGAGAGATCTGGACCGTTGGATCGGGAGAGGGATCGTTATTACGAACCAGGGACGTGGGCCCGCGGAGCCGGCAGGTGTGTGTGCTCAGGTTCTCGCGCGGGTCGTGGCGCGCGGGGGCGGGATTGGTTGAGGCATGTGGGCCCCCAATATGCGAATGGGTAATGGGGTTTCAAGGTACGAAATCATTTTCGTGGCTCAGGAGCCTGCTGGCACGTGTCTGTCGGGAACAAGGGAACGACTCGCTGATGGGCCTACTTCGACTTGGGCCATACTTATGTCGATTGTGTTATTTCATTCGACGTGACCTTCCGTTCGAATGTCAAATTCTGGATGTTGCTGCAATTGACATGAAATAAATCATCTAATATAGAGTATTTTAGAAAAAGAGCTAATATAGAGTATTGAGAAAAATATATGCTCGCTGGTATCAAGCTTAACGTGCTTGGTGCTGATATGTTTAGACCCCCAGGGCCTAAGCTAGCAAGTCATCAGCTCATAGATGTGTCATAGAGTCGTGGCTTACTCAGGTTTGCTTTGCTCCTGCGTTTCCAGTTACCAAAAGAGCAGAAGCTAATCAGGCAATCAGTATTCAGCATTCAGTCGGTTCTGGAAATCAAAATAGCCAAACAAATTAACTCCTCGCTCATGTGACTGTTATTGCTAGGTCCCATGCATGCATTACGGCTTCGTCTTTGCTCGACCCGAGAACCCGTGGGCACCACCCACGATCCACACAGAAAAAGCAAACAAGGAATCACAGGGTTGCAGACACAAAGCGAAGAGACGGACACCATCAAATCGTCGACCGCCTCTTTTGCCACTTGCCGGCATCCAATGGCCCGGCCATGTCTCCCGCATGTACTCTGACTCGACAGCTTCAGCTGCAGTGTGGTCAAGTGAAGTATCACTACAAGAGTTGGCTGTTTCCCCGACAGTTCACTTCCAGGTGGCCTACAGTAATTAGTATTTTCAGCTAAGTAGTTTGAAAACTGTGGGCTTTGATCTTGTCGGGATTAAGATTGTAGGCAATATGCACAAAACTGTAGGGAAATGTATGTTCTTGTACTAGATAACTGTCGGGCACTCATTTAAAAAAGTAAAGACTATGCAAACTGTCGGCCACTGAATAAAAACTGTCAGCAAACATGGAAGATCTTGCAGTGTATACCTGCTGGTCTGCAGTGATCTCTGTCTCTGATCATCACCGGGCTCGCCTTTCTGCCTGCCTGCGTCCGAAAAGAAGCAGAGGCGCGATCGTTTTTGTTTTGAAGAACATCATAGGTGTGATTACAGATCGGTGCATCCGTGGGTCACTATTTGACGTCCAGTGCACCTGAAGAAGGTCAAACATTCGTCGAGATCTGTTTGTCAAAATAGTCCAGGGTCCCCTCGCAAAAAAAAAAGAAAAAAAAAGGTCCAGGATCGTCTAGTTCTGTTGCGATCTGGGGAAATGGCAACTGAAGCTATTGGCAATGCCGGGGACTGGGAGTGTCTGAAGTTGAGCGATCGTGCAGTGCCTGATCCCATCGTTCAGTTCAAGTAGTTGGTAGTGTTGGTGTAACATCCCGTCAGCAAGTTTTATGCAAACAGTGGCAAATTCTGCTTGTTCAAGGCAACATCTGTTCGCGGTATTCTTTCATACATGTCAGCTAAAGACTTGTCCGAGATTCAATTTGTTAGACGAAAGAAGATTAAATTGTAGCCGACTAATCCTCATGTTACAAAGCACTCTAAAAACCAAAAAGATTAAAACAAGGTGCACTTATCATGTAGGTGCAAGTCTCAATCCAAACCCATCGACGTGTGCTTTACGGTTCCCTTAGGTAAAAATTTAGAATACATTAAAAATGTGCTAACATCAAAAAAGTCGTTGTAGTATAGTGGTGAGTATTCCCGC
This sequence comes from Eragrostis curvula, assembly GCA_007726485.1. Classification (NCBI taxonomy): domain Eukaryota; kingdom Viridiplantae; phylum Streptophyta; class Magnoliopsida; order Poales; family Poaceae; genus Eragrostis; species Eragrostis curvula. The sequence goes on from CM017442.1 coordinate 7,783,037, forward strand.
CTGTCACGCGGGTGACCCGGGTTCGATCCCCGGCAACGGCGCATTTTTGCTTTTTTTTTTTCTGGCCCTTTTCTGCAACATCTCCGTAGGCACTGAATGCTTTCAAAAATTACACTATGTAGCATTTGACCTTCCAAGCTGATGTTGTTAAACTTTATTGCTCTTTGTTCGGAAGCAAAGTTGCCCCCAATATATGTTCTTACATAGAGCGTTGGTACAACCTTAGAATTATTCAGAACACTGCCGTAATGTTGCCATCTCTGCCATACGATATGTGGCTCCTCGATCTGTGCTTGATGATTCCGAGTTTGCCTTTCCCATCGCTGCTACTAGCGCTGCCGTGGCCATTGATACTGCCATTGCCGTCAGGGACATGTCGCACAACATCGACACCCGTGACAACAGTAAAATAGCGCTCTACTGATCCTTCACAAAGGTCGCCTGTGCGTATCCTAGTGTGGAAGAACCTCGCAACGCAGAACCTGCCGGAGCCCAAGCTCACAAGCTGAGGATCCAGCATCTCCGTCCACTCATCCGGCGTCTCAAGCTCCATCCAAGAGTCCACTATCTGCGGCGGCGAGTCCGTGGCGGAAAGGTCCGCCGCTGTCAAGCATCGCCGGTCTTCGGCAGAGATGCCGAACCAGAGCTGCAGCTCCGGCACGTACTCGAACTTGCCGCAGAAGGGCAGCGTCCACTCGCCGGCCGAGCTCCATGCGTGTTTCACTGTGTCCAGGCAATAGGTGCCAGCGCCGTCCACCGATACGCAGATGCTCCAGCCGCCGCTGCCAACCACTCCGTACGAGCTGATTTTTTTGGGGCGGCCGTGCCAGTACTTGGGGTCAGTGACGAACGGGGGTGGAGGGAGGAGTTGGCAGCTCCAGGAGTTGGTGAGCTTGCGGTACACGAAGGCCTCGAACTGATGGCTCAGATGCACGCTGAGCGTCTCCTGGGCAGGGTAACGCTCCATGACGAAGAGGCTGCTGCCGTCGTCGTCCGCGTCGGCGCCGGGGACGAAGACGGAGAAGGGCGACAGCTTGGGCGCGTTGAGGTCGGGCATGGGCACCACGTGGCGCGTGTCGGCGTCGAAGAGGAAGGCGCGCCCGGACTGGTCCGCGCACAGCACCTTGTTGCGGCCGCCGCCAAGCGGGAAGCAGTCGATTGACCACTGCAAGACGCTGCCGCAGGCTTCGAAGTTGATGCTTGGGTGGGGAAGGGTAATCCGCCCCAACTTTAAGGCCTCTCGCAGTCCTGCTTCTGATTCGGATCCGCTTCCGTTCGGCCGTCGTGCGGGTGATGGCGTGTCGTCGAAAAACTTCTGGCGGTCCAGGTTGATGCAGCGCAGCGATTTGGTTCCACGGACGTCGTTGTCCACGATCAGGTTCAGAAACCGCCGCCGGACGCCCATCGCCGGTTTTCGATCGTCGCGCTTCTAATTCATCAAAACAGAGCAAGTTGGATACTAGATTCCATACAAAAATGAAAACGAGACAGTCTGCTCGATCGAAGTAGGAGTAGCTACGAGAAGTACCCACCAGTACCAGCAGGAAGCAGGAACGCGATTCAAAGCCAACTGTGGTTCCCCTCTTGTGCCTCTAGAAGCGGCTGAATTGTGCTCTCCGGCGGTTGAGCAGAATGGCGGCGGCGGGGACGGGCGACGCGGCGCCCGAGCAAAATGGCGGTTTGCTTCTGGGCCGCAAGATGACGTGTGGGTCGCAATATGGGCCGCATTGGGCCACAATGACCAGCTGCTAGCTATTTCCTATTTGAGACATCGCCAAGAGTTTCGTTTCTAGCATGCCGTCGCGCAGACCAGCACAGATGAGATGAGAGATGATCAACACGAGAAGAGATCTACTCCTTTTTGCTAGTTCACACACAACGTTTTCATGAACTTATTACTGATACATATGAACTCTAGCCCCGTCCTTTTTGCTAGTCTAGTTCAACTAAAAGCTGAAGTTATGGATCAGAACATGGTCACTCTTCCAGAAGAAGGATGGGCGAGCGCCATTACTAAGGGCATGCCGACTCTTAGAGCTAGTGACAATGGATATCTTCGCCAATGGGTGGAGGTTTAGCAATAGGTTGTGTTAATGAACTTTTTGCTATCTTCTTGCCATTTGTTAGGCGAGCTATCATTTGTACTATGGGGTAGACGGAATCTACACATAGTTTATTCTTGTAATAATGGACGCTAAATACATCGAGTGATGTAGAGGCCGGGATACTTTCATTTGCTTGATGAAATAGATTTCCCTTTATCTAAAAAAACTAAAAGCTGAAGTTATTCAGAGACAAAAGGGGTCTAGAAAGCAATGCCCTGACTTTATATATTCAGAAAACAGCTGTGATGGTGTCGTCGTTGCCATTAGACTTATGACATCTAGATTTGTGCATGACCATCTCAAGTTTCACATTCCCATCGCCGCTACTGGGATGAGGCGCCACCACCACACCAGTCAGGACAGCAAAGCTCTGATCATTTAACTCATCGCCAGAGTTGCCACGGGGAGTCCTAGTGTGGAAGAACCTTGCGATGCAGAACTCACCAGATCCAAGATAGACAAGTTGAGGGTCGTTGCATTCCTTCCATTCCTCAGGCAGTTGGTCAATGTCGTTCAAACTGGCCAGCAGCTGCGGCTGCTGCTGCGACTCCATGACGGAGAGGTCGGCAGCAGCAAAGCGTCGTCGGTCCTTAGCAGAGATGCCGAACCAGAGCTTCTGCTCGGCCACATACTCGACCTTCCCGTAGAAGGGTAGCGTCCACCTGCCCACTTCCCTCCACTTGTAGGCTTTGTAGTTCGTCGTGTCCAGGCAGTAGGTACCGATACCATCGACAGATACGCAGATCTCAGAGCCGACCACGGCGTAGGCGCTGATCTCCGGGCAGCTGTGCAGGCACGTAGTAGTAATGTCACGGAGGTACGGCAGTGGCGGGAGGAGCTTGCTTTTCCAGCACTTGCGGTAGTGCCACGAGACCCTGCCGTACACGAAGGCCTCGAACTGATCGCTCTCTTCGCTCGCGTCCGGCTTGGGAGTCCTCTCCATGATGAAAAAGCTGCCGCGGTCGTGCTCGTGGTCATCCAGGTCGGTGCCGGGGACGAAGAGGGAGATGGGCGTCGACTTGGGCTTACGGAGACGGGGCATGGTCACCGCGTGGCGAGTGTCTGCCTCCACGAGGAAGCCGCGTCCCAGCTGGTCTGCGCAGAACACCTTGCCATCCGCAACCGGGAGGCACTGCATCTTTTGGTCTTTCAAATCAGAAGCCACGGTTCGGAAGTTGAAGCATGGGCGGGGAAGGGTAATCTGTCCCAGCTTTGTGGCCGCTTGCTTCTTCTTCTGGTTGCCGGCAACAGAGTCGGGCGCCGCCCATGGGCATGAGGTGGTTGTTTTGTTGAAGAGATTTTGGCGGTTTAGGTCGATGCGGCACAGGGATTTGGTTCCACGAACGCGGCTTTCCACGATCAGATTCAGAAACCGCCGCTGAACGCCCATCGCCGATTCGATCGTCGACTTCAGAATCATCAAAACAGAACAAACAGGAAAGATTTGTTTAAAAACAAGAAAAAAGAACAAGGCTGATCGTCGAGCTTATCTACAACAACAAGTGCCTGACCTGAGGAGACTGTTGCGACTGAAACTGAATTGAGGTCGCCAGCGGCGGGGCAGAATGGCGGCGGGGGTGGGCGGCGCGGCGCTGTGCAGAGGTCGCAAGCGCGGGGGGAAAGAAAGGGAAAGTGAGGGAATTCCGGCTGGGTCGCTTTAGGCCTCGGTCTGCGTGGATGTTCGGCCCAGTAGGTAGTGAGGTGAACTGATGAGCGATTGGGCTAGGCCTGCTTTGGAAGAGATCACCGAGCCTAAATGCACCGGAAGAAAATAAGAAATGGTTTTGGAGTTAAATAATTAATAATCATAGATGTTTTTTTGGCGAACCAAATGTTGCTAAAAAAAATAAGAAATGGTTTTGGAGTTAAATAATAAATAATCATAGATGTTGTTTTTTTGGCGAACCAATCATAGATGCTTTGTTGTCTGGATGATTTGGACTAGGATGAAAATCAGGGATGTAATTAGTGGTACCTGGAGAGTAAAGAGTACTAGTAGAGGCGGTGTAAAGACCCACATATCCTATATATAATCTGCGTCTCAGAAAACAAGAACCGGTAGCAAGATCGGTAGACATTTTTTTTTTAAGAAACGTCGCTAGACATTTTTAATGATGTCTTCTCATAGGACCACAAGGCTCGACCCAAGAATTTTTTTTTTTTTTTTTGAAAGTATAGCCGCCACCCTAGCAGCTCTCTATGTATTCTCCATTATGCATTGAAGAGTGGAGACATATCAAAGTAGCACGAGCAAACACGACAGTCAAATGCAAAAGCTAAAAACATGACCAATAACTTCTATTCTAGTTTTCATGGTAATCCAATTCCGAAATTACAACTGTTGCATCACCATTATTTTTTTTTTGTAAATACCCTAAAATGGAACAATTTAGTCAGAAAAACAAATATGACAATTAAAAAAAACAGAATGGTCCAAGGCTACAAGGATATTCCAAACAAATTGTGTGTTTTGGCTTCAAAATAAACCATGCAAGGTGCAACCAAGATAACTCTCTATCCTTGTTTCATATTTTTACACAAACATTTGTTCCCTACCAGTTTCTCGGTCTACTGATCATGACCCTCTGTAGCACAAACAAACGTATATGCATCAGCGCAACTGACAAAGGTAATGGCGCGATGTATACAAGTCAGATTTTGATATCTGTAGTGAAACCAACAGCGATTGTTACGCATTATGCATAGACACAGTGCAGTGCTTATTCCAGCACATATGACATATCTCTCTTGCACCTCCAAGTAATACAGGACCAGAGTAGCGCAGACTTTTCAGCAAAAACACAAGCCAAAAGTACAGTCCAACAGCCACTTAATTAAATGGTAAGATCTGATAACAGTAGATATAGGCAGGATTGGGGGGAGACACTATCCAACTCGATAGATCACTCAATCATTCATCCGAAACACGTGAAATTTGCATTCTACCTACCCAGATAAGAGGCTAACTGTACTACGGACAATTTTATTCAGATCATAACAGGAGTAACAGCAAAGAAGCAAATCCTAATCTAAACATGCATGGTATCCAAAATTCAAAGCTCAAATCATTCAAAACAGCACTAAAGTAAACAAGCTAAAGATCTGGACTTTGCAGCGTCATACATGACTCCCACTAATAACTTCATCGCATCCCTCAGTGCTACCATTTGGGTGAGTTGTAGTAACTTTAGGTTCGCAAGTAACATGAGATGTTCCCATCTATATCTGATATAAACGATAACCAGAGCAGTCAGTCAACACAGCAATTAGCACAAGAACCTGTGTCGAGATGCCTGGAGATCTCACTGGCAATGTAATAAGGGTCGAAGCTTGTGGCCCTTTTGCTATCAAGCTTGGACACTCCTCGCATCACCTTCCTACTCACGTCAACAGCAACAACCACTCTCCTAGTACCCCTGCCGGCAGCCCTGGCCGACAGGTAAACAACATCATCGTCAAGGCTGAAGATGGGGTAACCCGCAACCAGGTCTCCAAGGGACAAGGTTGCCTCTTTGGCCTCCTCCTTGTCGCTGATGCTGCTACCCGTACGCTCATGCAACAACTCGTAATGCCTTGGATTGTCAACACGAAAGTCGCCCATCTTTAGCGGTGTCCCACGAAGTAACAGGGATAGGCATGCTCCACGTGGTGACCATTCTTGGCGAAGCGAATAATTCCATCTCGACGTACTTGATGAAGTCCTTGTGTTGGCTGACAGAGATGTCCCGAAAAGCGCACTCGCAGGCGCTGAGGACGACTCCCCAGTTGCCCCTGCCAGTGCCCGGCAACGGAAGCGGTATGTCGCGGAGCTTGGGACTCTGCTCAAGCACGTCGCAAAGGAGGATGCCGCGCCAGAGATCGACCCAGCCGACCGCGCCTTTCGCGCCTCCGAGCGTGATGACCTTGGTCGTCAGGTGGTACATGAGTCTATCAGCCGTGTCGGGAACGTCCAGCTCCCAGGTTTGGAGCGGTACAGGTGCAGAGTGAATCCATGGCGGGGCCTGAGGGCGGCCACGACGTACTGCTTGTCGCTGTCTTCTTCTGCGTACGGCGACCTCGTTGTAGCGTCCCGCCTCCTCGAGGCTGGACCCGCACGCCTGGCAGCTCTCTAAGACGTCAAGACTGGCTCCACAGATCAACACACGTCTTTTCTGCGTATTTTGTCCTTACTCGTGCGCACTCGGGAACGGCTTCCCGGTCGGTCACCCATAAATTGCTCCAGGCCAAGCACGCTTAACCTCGGAGTTCTTTCGAGATGAGCTTCCGGAAAAGAAGTTGCAACTTGTTGATATGAGTATTTTATCAATCCTATTAAGCCTTGGGCTCGGATGTCACACTCACCCCTTTAGAAGATCGACGTCCTCGTCGATCAACCCCAATTCAGGAACGTCCCCTCTTGACCACGTCCGTGCGTCCAGTGCCAGCGCATGTGCCATGCTGTCTCCGAAGCGCTCGAACGGCGGTGGGAGCAGATCCAGTTTCGGGCGCTGATGGTGCGCCCTGTAGACGAAGTAGTCGTTGTGCTCGTGAAAATGCCTGCCCAAGCTGTTGATGGGGACTCGGAGGAGGACGAGGTCGGCGTCGGTGGCGATGGCTTTAGGCGCCAGGCTCAGATCGTCGGGCGGCAGTTGCAGGCTGGGGCAGTGGACGGAGAAGTGGGAGATCGCAGGCGGCCGCGTGGTGCAGAAAGACACCGTGATGGGATGGCCGGTGCTCGTCCTGGAACAGGCGATGGTGGCGTTCGAGTGGGCGGTGCGGTAGCCTCGGATGTCGAGCAGGACGCTGCTCGATCGGGGCGTTCTCGTGGCACTCGACCTCGGAGCTGGCCATGGCGTTCGATCAATCCACAAAGTTCAAATCAATCGGAAGAGGAGTATTGTTGGATCGATCAGGTATGGGTTCGCCGAGGGATTGGATTAGGGATTTGGCGGTAGGCAGGCAGGCCATCAAGAGACTAGATTTTCTTCTTCTTTTTTTCACAAAGAGTAAAAATGCACGAATGCCCATTGTACGTTCTTTTGTGTCGGTTTAGCCATCGTACTCAAGAAAATGCAAATCATGACCACTAATCTTGCCAGACCATGTTAATACGGCCATTATCGATACAGTTATATGTATTTAGATGATATGGCATATGTATTGATCCATATGACGTCGAATATAAAAACTTACTGCAGCATGGCAGAATAGATTCTTTTTTTATATTCACATATGATTTGTTACTATCTATAATCATTCGCGTACAAACATAGCTATAACTTTTAGTTAAACCTTGACTCGGAGGCAAGCGTGACCAGAAACTTTTATTCTAACTAGCAACTTGCCCGTGCTTCGCTACGGGCGACACAACATCTCACAAGATCTAAAACATAACAAGCAAATTTGTTTTACCGCACCACATAGCATCACAAACTTGAATAGATTTATATTACGGTTCTTTTTCTGGTTATTGTTGGATCATCCTACTACTAAAAAAGCTATAGTAACTGTCGTGTGGACAATGATTCCAAATTGTTTGTCATGAAATTTGGCAAGAGGTTTGTCTTTTGCCAGAAGCACGCCATGGATTGGTGAATGGTGGAGCGCATGAAGCATCAAGTACCATGATTGAAATCAGTGCGTTTTCATGGCAATTGGCAAGAGCTGATGGGATTTTTGCTTGGCACGTGGTTCTGAACTGCTGATGGTGTGGTTTGTGTTGATTGAGTTCGTACAGAACGTGGACGTGAAGGTGTTCAACAGATCGGAGGCCAGTGAGAATGTGTGCAGCTATGTGGCGTGTGTACGTGAAGAACTCCAAGGCCTTGCATGGGAGCTTTGTTGGGATGTTGATCAGAGGAGAAGCGGCTGCGGCCGTGAGTTGCTCGCTCAATGGGGCAGACAATTTCTGTACTTGTCAGTGTCGCCCAAATCTCTCCGGGTTTACCAAAGAGTTGCTTAACGAGCCAATGGTCGAGGTGGGTGCATTGAATTAGCTCATCTTCCGCAAGATACAACACGTACTACGCAGTCGCTGCCGCGCGCTAGTCCAGTCGGGTCATCCCGTCACGCTCGCCCAGCCCGGTCGTTCCACCGCCGCCGTTGGCTGCCAGCCGCGTCAACTCCCGGCCCACCACAACGTGCGCTTTCCTTCGCGTTGCACTCCCGACGCTCTGTCGTCTGCCCAAGCCTTTGCCACCTCGCCCGACAGTGGCTCGCTCCGTCCGCTCGCTACCGAGCCCTGCGGTTGCCCAAATTGGGACAATGGAGAACGCGTGGGCGATGAACTCCGCCTGGAACGAATTTGTGCGGAGTAAAGGACACCGGTGAAGACTCAGCTATAAATCGAGGATGACACGGAGTCGGCGAAACAATTCTGTGGTGGTTCTCTCGTGCGGGCGGACGAACGAAAGAACGCAGAGGCACGAACCTATGGGCAGGCCACTAAATCCTACGGATGTAGATCCTGCATCGAACACATCCTATGGTTCAACGGAGGCAGACCCAAAATTGACAAACATGTCACGAATTACAAACTTATTAGTATTAGATTAGAAGATAGATTTTGATGGTAATTCAATCCAATTCTGACATTACAACTGTTGCATCACACGAAATTGTGAATACCCTAAAACCGCCATGATGCCTGTCCAGGGAAGTGACAATTTTACGTTACAAAGAAGTGACCTCAGTTTATCAGCTCTAAACATAACAATATTTGAGTGTATGATAATCGACATTAACAAACGAAGTTCATACTATACGCGTTTCACTTCTTGAGAGCTCCATTTGCAGGGGCAACTGCACCTGCACCTGCACCCTTAGGTGGGTTAAGCTGATCCCAGGCTTCAATCCATGTGACCATGGAGTCAGCAAGCTTGTTGAAGTAACCATCCACCTTGCCAAGCTTCGCCCTCACCTGCTTGGCCAGTTCAAGGTAACACTTCTGGACAGTGTTAGCCTCCTTTGGAAGGGAAGTTGACTGGAAGAAGGGGATCAACTCCTCTTGCCAGAAGATGCCATTGTACTCCTTCTTCAGGTTTACAAACGGGTTGCTTGCTTTGCTGTGCCAGATGTAGGGCAAGCCAGTCTTCACACCCAAGCCCAAATGATCTGTAATCACCTGCATTGCAGCATATAAGAAGATGTTAGGTTTGGCACAGTAACTCACTTAAAGATAGCACCCCATGATATAAGTCACCACGCAATGCAGCACCCATAAGCATAGACTACGATTACGAATGGCTACTAGCTTGCACAATGCACAGCACACACTCAAATGTTCACAGTCAAACTATCCATTTTTAATTAGCACATAAGTAGCAGCAATATACCTTGGTGCACCACCCTGCCCACATATCGTCGTAGCGACCAATAGGCTGGCCATCACCCATAAGACCAAAGTACATTGCAGGACCAATGAGCTCACGATCAAATGCAAGGTTCATTCCACACATTGGGAAGAGGGTGCCCTTTGGGATTGTAAGAATGGCGTCCACATACCTGATTTCAACAAAGAAAGTACCAATTAGCAAAAAAAAAGAGGTTCAGAAAAATGATGAAAATTGCCGAAATATAATGTTTTTACCTGTTATTTCTCTCAAGGGGCTTTACAAGCTGGGTAGGTGCATCATAGTCTGGAATGTTGAGCCAAAGCCCATGAGAAACAGCAGTTGGGACACCCTCACGAAGGCTAAAGGGGTACCCACGAACAAAATCAGCACCATCACGGTAAGGGTCATACAGAGTGTTAAAGAAAAATGGAGTAGATGGGCTCAAAAGGTTTTTGATGTGCTGCTCAAGTGCATTGATGTCTTTTCCTGATGGGTCCTTAGCAACCTGCATGTTTGCCAAAAGCATAGAATCAGCCAGTGACAAACAATAAATCAAGACCAGGTATGTATGAGCATTGCCCAAGTGTATTTAATAAGTACAGAGCAGATGATTAGACTAATGGCATCACATTCCAAGACTAAAAATTTTAAATCGCAAGACATGTGCATGTGCTAGTGTCAGCGGCCATCTAACATAGAAAACTATTCTACAGGCCAGGAATGCCATGAAAGTGAACATCCATGTGCTATTTTTTAAGCAAGTAGTCTTTACAAAGCAAAAGAAAGAAAAGCAGCAGCTTGCTTACACGCTAGATCACTGCACCACAAGCCAACCAAAAGATCTGATAAAAATTAAACTATAGGAATGCAGGAAGAGCCCTGGAGGCGAATGCACTGGGAACACTGTTGAGATTTAACAAATATAAGGATCTTTCTAATACCACTACTGTAACAACTACAGATTTTTCCAATGCCTCTTGAACATCGCCTCGTATGCCTACAGCTTGTCGGGGTTCCTTTTTTTTTTTTGAGATATTATTTCACCAGTTACTATCGTTTAGCCTCCAGGACCACTAATGTGTCAGTCCAAACAATCCAAGGACAAAACAAAAGGTTAAGTGCAGTGCAAGGCTTGATGATGACATGGTCCATCTGGTGGCGGTGATTTCAGAGTGGTTGTTCTGATCTAGCTTTACATTTATAAATGCTGTACAAAGGCACAATTTATAGTCAGGCAAGACGCATATGACAATAAAAAAGACAGGATGGTCCAAGGTATCAAGGATATTCCAAACATATTGTGTGTTTTGGCTTCGGAATAAACCACGCCAGGTGCAATCCAGATAACTCTCGATGCTTGTTTCGTATTTTTACACAAACATTTTTGTCCCCTAGTTACTCAGTCTACAGATCACGACCCTCAAGCAGAAACAAATGCATATGCATCAGCACAACCGACAAAAGTAATACGGCGAGGCGATCAATACAAGCCACATTTTGATATCTGAAACCAACAGCGATTGTAAATGCTTATGCCAGCTCACATCCCTTGCAGTTGCGGCTCCAAGTAATACAGGATCAGAGCAGTGCAGACTAGGAGTATTCAGGAGTGGAACAAGGCACAAGCCAAAAGTGCAGCCCAACAACCAACTTAAATGATTAGATCTGATAACTGCAACTATAGGCATGACCCACTCCAAGGTTTGGGGAGACACTATCCAGCTCGGATGGATCACTCAATCATTCATCCGAAACACGTGAAATTAGCATTCTACCTACCCAGATCAGGGACTAACTGTACAACGGACGGGTTTACCATAACAGAACAGCAATGACGCCAAACAGCATTACTGGCGAAGAAAACAACCTGAAGATCTCGCATTTGTCGCCACTTACCTTACCCAGATCCGATCCCCACACCACCAAACCAAATTAACAGCAAAAAAAAAAAAAAAAAAAAAAAGAATCCATCCTACCCGCGCGGCAAATCAACAGGGGACAAACGGATCTCAGGCGGCAACTTAAGGAGCAGAGAGGGAAGGAAGGAGGAACTCACGAAGCAGTCGTCGTCGATGGTGAAGATGTACTTCTTCTTGGAGACCATGTACCCGAAGCAGCGGCAGGCGGAGTCCTTGAAGGAGATGCAGGACGCCTTGGGCCCGAGGATGCGGTTGATGTCGTTGCGGTTGTAGAGCTCGTAGTCGAAGCCTTCCGGGACGCGGATGGTCTTGGTCGGGTCGCCGTCCTGCACGATGATGAGGTGGTACGGCTGGAAGAAGGGCCGCCACATCTCGAGGAAGTCGAGGTTCCGGATCGTCGGGATGACGATGTCCAGCTCGTCCTTGAGCGGCGGCGCGTGGGGAGCCATTGCGGGCGGCGAGGCGGGCGGAGCAGGCACGGAGAGGGCGATGGTGGTGGTGGCTGGAGTGGGGGAGGGAGAGTGGTGGTGTATAAAAAGGAGGGAGGAGGCCGGCCGGCCGGGGCGGGCGGTGGTGGATCGGCAGCAGCGGGTGGGCTGGCTGGTGGAGTGCTGTTTGCGTGTGTGTGAAGGGAACAAGACGTTGGGGCGGGGTCTGACGACCCATTCAAACGCCGGCCGTGAATGGGCCCGTTTGAAGCTACAGAAATAAGAGCATTGGCTCGGCCCGTCGGCCCCGTCGAGGCCCTGCTCCGTTCAGAAATGTAAAATTTGTTTGATTAAAATCATACTCTTTTGACCTTGCCGTACACTAATTATAACAACATCTTGTTTTTTTCTGCAAGAAAAAGTCGAGCTTTATTTAAATCACATATTGTTTAATCTAGTAGCCAGTTTTTATGTTATGATTTTTTACTATTGATAGTCAAAGATGAAAACGTGTGATTTTAACAAACTCCAAAATCCTTAAATTTTTGGACAAAGAAAGCATAACGCATAAACAAAGCCATGTGATCCTTAATAAAAAAACGCTGTGAGCAGTGTTGGTGCTTTGGTAGCGTCGTCATCAAGCAGCGTAGCTCTACCACTTGGACGGAGGCCAAGAACAAGACGACGCAACCGGTTGGCACCGTCGATCCGTGCTTTTGTTCTTGAGTCAGTGCGAGTGCGATCACTTCAAGAGCACAACAGGGAGAAACGCGCGACTTTCCGCAGCGCACGTTACTGTTTCACGCTAAAATGTCAATGCATACATACATGGAACCGATCTCTCGCATCGAGAGGCACGTTACTGCTTCACCGACGTGCTCCTGCATGTGAGCTCCACACAACAAGCTCCATCGATGGTTACTATACCAGAAACTGCGCAAGGGCGTGGCTCCACAAATGTTCACCGCAACGCGATCCCTGTTTTCTGGAAACAAAGGTACACCGGGCACACCGCTGACCAGACGTCGAAACTCACGCACAAGCTCGATCAACGCGGCTCTGCTGTGTGGGCATCCTTCGTCAAGGCAATTCGGGCTTTGAGAGATCCGAGACACGTAGTACGTGCGCCGCAGACTTCGCTTGTCGCGTAAAGGTGTGACGGGAAAAGGTTGACCTCGATTCGTACTATACGCGTCGGTGGTTGTCAGTGGAGGCCTGGTGGGGACACGGGCATCCAGGTTAAGGACGAAGAGCCGTTGGAATATCACCACCGCGTAGCATAATCAACAAGGTTGCTGGACAGTGGACTCTGAGATTTCGCCGGAAAACATTGTACAATCCACGTCCCCTGCTGCCTAACTCCAATATATTACCATCCATTGCCTGAACAATCCATACAAACATGACACGATCGATGCAGCCTAATGCGGACGACGATTCCAGTTGTTGCACCGGACGGGCGGATACCCACGAGAGAGAGACAGAGGCAGGACGTACTGCTACTAGTATGTGGTCCTGACACGACGCTCCCGGCAGAGAGACCCAAGCGTGTTCTGCTGTCGGTATGCATGATGCATCACCATCCCCTCCACACCGAGAACTTGCCGTGCAGGAGCAGGTCGCGGAACGCGTCCTTCAACGTCCGTTTCTGCAGACATAGAGGTCGCTTCTCAGTTACTGGCATACGCGGCACGCGAGAACTTGCACAAAAACAACTCACCTTGCAAGCGCGCACGTCGTCGCGGCCGCAGACGAGCATCCCGTTGAGCATGTCCGTGGCCGCGAACGCTCCCCCGCCGTCACTCCTCTGCGGTCAGAAAACCAAGATACATACAGGGTGAGTTGGCTATTGGTGATGCAGTGCAGAGATGGGGCAAATCCCCCGTGTTTGATCGCAGCAGTACGAACCTTGTAGTAATCGACGGCAACGAAGTTGGCCCAGCGGTCGCCGGCGGCGGCGTGGCACGTGCGGAGCATGTCCACGAGCCGCCGCGAGTGGTCCACGCACGCCGTCAGCCTGAGCGGGACCGTGTGGAAGTAGTTCACCAGCACCAGCGACCGCGCCCTGTCGTCCATCGCCGCCGACTCCGACCGGTTGCGGCACACGCCGGGGCGCATCCCGCCGTCGCCATCTATTAGCGCGCCACGCGAATAATCTCGTCAGAATAAAGCAGCATCCTCTTGCGGACATCGACGACACAGTCACACAGCTCTGAAAACTTACACTGGTTCTCGACCATGTAGTCCCACTGGTACGCGATCCCTTCGGCCGCCTGCTTCCACCTGTCCGAGGTGAAGACGAGGAGGCGGTGGCCCCGCGCCACCATGTCGCGGACGCGCGGCCAGTCCTCGCCGCGCCGCGGCATCCGCGACGCCGGGAACCAGTACTGGGTCAGGCCGGCGTCCCGGAACAGACGCGGCAGGCCGCGCTCCGACCGCACATAGTCCTCCAGGATCAGCGTCACGATCTCCGACGGGTGCGACGACAGGAAGGACGCCACCTCACGCATCGTGTCGATGGCCGGCTCCTGCGTGCAGGACTATTACAGTTACCTTGCTTGACTTGATGGTTCTACATGCTATAACTGATGGATTCAGGTAACTCACGAATGCGGTGAAGTCGAAGCATTTCCCTCCTTTGGAGTGGCACAGCCAGATGTCGTCGCGGAAGTCGTACACGTCCAGCATCAGCGCCCGAACGCCATTCTGCAAAAAAAGGCAGCTCGTGCAATTCAGAATCGTCAGTGTGTGCCAAGCGGCCGTGAGAAGTTCATAACTCGGCAGGCACTGAGTGAACTAATATGCTTGTCTGAATTCGGAAGTGGCCGCACATTCAGTTGGTCAGTGACTGAATCTTCCTGGTTGTACAGCGTGATGCGTGGGACTCCGGTTCGCGACGGCTCGCCGTGGATGGAGAAGGAGTTGTGCGTCGTCAGGAAGGCGTACTTGTTAAATGGCAGCGACGTGTCCTGTGGAATGGAGAAGCCGGAAAGGAAAGAAGCAGTTGGTACAGCAGCCTTTACAAACTGAAAATAAACAGCTGACTACTGAAACAGAACAACATATCACTGAAACTGAAACTAAACAGCTGACTACTGAAACATAGAACAACCTATCACTGAAACTGAAACTAAACAGCTGACTCCTGAGGCCAGGTTAAGTACTAATCTAACTAGCACAAGACCATATTTTTTTGTTGTTGAGGAAACTAAGACCATAAAAATGGAGGAACAGATGTCCATCGATTACTTACAACTATCTGGAATGGGTTGGTAACCGTTGTTCGAATACATCTTTTACCCGCGAACTCGATCCAACAGTTGTAACAATATAATTCAGAACCGCAGTCGGCTTCAGAGGAACATGGATCGCCCACCTGCAGTTTCACAGTCATAAATCTAAGTAGAAGCTTCCCAATCATCAGAGGGGTGGTGGAAATGAGACCTTGCATTGCCCACTAGAACAAGCAGCAGCTGCTCCAAATACAACACAGAGAAGCAGAATTGTGCTACTTGAGCTGTGCATCGTAGCTCAGACTCTGAAAGAAAACAACTTCAGAAACAAGATATCATCATCCTAATTAGGAAATTGATTTGCCTAGTGTTCCGGAATTTGGATCATTCCTCATTGTACCTTCAGACTTGCCTTGACACGGAGCTATTTGACGCCCTATAATACTTCTCCTGAAGTATGAAGCAACAAATAGAAAGGCGTGTCCTCCAGCTTTCTTGGCATAGCACAATTGCACCACAACACATATTATGTCTACAAAATCAAATCTCCTGGAGTTGATGGCTTTCGAACTTCTGTTTGCAGAAGAGTAGCAGCAGCACAAGAAAGCGGGTAAGCTTACATACAAAGAGTACATACCACTTGGCTCGTAAGAATATGCTTCAAAGGATTCAAGGCTTCAAGGCCAAGGTGTCGGCATCACATCCCAAAAGTCCAATACTATCCCTTTCTGCAACCGCATCTGACATAAGGCATGGCTTAACGCCAGTGCTCTCCTAGCATCTGTGTTAAGAAGACGGAAATTTGCTAATGTTTGAAACATTCTTTTGTACATTCTATTTTGACAAAATAAGTTGACACAGTACAGATCTTTCTAATAAAAAATTGATAGTACTGTATGTATTGCTCCTGAAAAGGACCTCTCAGCTTGAGAATTCACATCGAAAAGAAATATTCTGTCATGCTATTTCACAAATGAAATGAACATGGTGATCCTCAGGGAAAAAAAAAGAGAGAGAGAAAAGAATTAAACAAGGTCAGTAACACGAACAAAAATTTGACGGTAGTATAAGAATAACACCAATTTGACAGGCAAGATGAACTTCACGAGCAGTCACATCCCTCCCATGTATCATGATTTTGCAGTGGTCTGAAGATAATGAGACAAAGGACACGAAGAATCAGAGTATGCCCGTAATCCCGGCACAACACAGCCTAATTGCAAGAAAAACATCAGTATGAATTTCTTTGTAAAGATTACAGTGGCTGTACCATTTATTCTTGAGTAGGCAAATCTGCGACGCAAGGCAAATCTTCAGGCATTGAGACATGGCATTTCGGTGGACTCCTTTTCATTCTTCACTGCACAAAGATAAATGATTGAAAAAAAATATCTTCAGCTGGATCAAACTAAACAACCATATAGCACGGAAATTAAACTTCCGCGGCGGAAGGTGCCTCTCACCTCTGCCCTGCTCTCTGATGGTCTCAAGCTCAGCTGAGTGCGTTGCTTACCTTGCCATGAGCGACGATGCCGATTACCAAGGATTTGTCAGGTGAAGAATCTCGGAGCCTCCTGAATTCCAGAATATTGAACAGAATCTGCCATGGCGTCCCCGTCTGACCAGCTCCGCGGAGCCCAAGCGGGGAGGAGGATCTTCCACGAACGCCTCGCGGACCTCGCCGCCGTGGCGCCGCCCCTCTTCGCTGGTCAAGGGAAAAGAACCCAGCTTGCGGAACGCCACGGCCTCCAGCAATCGAGCCTAACAAGAGACAGCGGAGGGCGTTCGTCGTCGCCTCAGCGGCGGCAGCGCAACCTCGCCGCAGGTCTGCATCTTTTACCAGAGGCCCCCCATTTGGATTGCGATCATTAATCACGATCCAACTATTTTCATAAACACCTTTGAATTGGATCACGAGCATTAATCGCGATCCAAGAAGTTATTTGCATATATTTGGATCGCGATTAATGATCGCGATTAATGATCGCGATCCGAATATATGCAAAAAGCCCCCTGCTTGGACGGCCGGTTCCTGACCTCTTCCCTGCCTCCCTCTCGCCGGCGCGCCGCCGCGCCGCTCGTCCTCTCCGCTGAAATCGCGCTGTCAGGCCACCCATATCCCGCTCAATCGGTCAATTCCTAGCACCAATCTGCTTCTCCCCATCCATCCGACTCTCGCACCAATGACGAAGGGCGGAGGAGCGCGCCGCGTCCGAGCAGATCGAGCTCCGCGCAGCTTGGTCCGAGCCTTTGCCGCATTCGAGTCGAGGACACCGCAGTCTAATTGGCCTCGCCTATGTCAGCTTGTCAGGCTCAATGGACCTCGCCACAAGAACACCGCCGTCGTCCCGTCGTCGGAGGGAGCAGACCCACTGCCACGCAGCGCAGTCCGTCCCTTCCGTGGCGCTGCCTCAGCTTTGAACTCGAGGAGGCGGTGGGCCGATCGCTTCACGCGACCATGTCGCCGACGCAGGGCTATTCCTCGCCGCGCCGCCGCATCCGTGACTCCGGGAAGGCGGGAATGGATCGTCAGGCCGGCGTCCCTGGACAGCTTTCCACAGGCCGCATGACACAACGAAGGTGATCTGAATTTTCAGGTGTTGTTTCATTCAGTTGATTCGTGATGATGCATGGGACTCCGGTGGGCGACGGTTCCACGTGGATGGAGGAGATTAGGACTTTAGGAGAAATTGTGCGTCCTGAGAAAGTTTTTGAAATTGAGCAGCTGACTCCTGAAACTGAAACTGAATAGCTGATTGCCATAACGGGGAGCAACTGCAGAATAGGCGATCAAGTATCCAGGACGGTAAGCAATGGCTCATGTTTTGTTTGCAACAGTAGCAGGCTTTTTGCAGCAGCACATTGAAGATGGCAAGCTGCATTCAGAGAGAACATACCACCTGGCCTGTTGCTCCAAAGCCGAAGCCTTCAAGGCCAGCATCAGGTGTCGATGTTGCATTTCAAAAAGTACAAGACCACTTTCTGTTGTAAACCTTAGCTTAACGCCAGTAGGAGCTTAGCACGTTTTTCTCTTTTCTGCTTTACTCTCTGTTTCTTTCCTGAAGCAAATATTATTTGACTCAAAACTTCAATTAAACGCTCCGAGTTATTCAAGCACAAATTTTACAGGTCATGATCAGTTCATCATTTTATTGACAAGGACATGCAGAATCGGAATATGCGGATATCCGCGCACAACACTGGCTTGTTCAGAGTTTTCAGGAAACTTGGAACGTCCGCTGAACTCTGAATTACACTGGTGTCAGCAGGGACTGTATTTTCAGATGATCACCCCGCTGAGGGAAGAAATCCCTTCCATCAACGAAGGACACTGAAATTGCACCTATGCCCGTTCAGAATGAACCAGACAGCACATGGTGCACGTCCATGATTAAGCATAGTCCATGAGCAGGAAATCACAACGTACTTAATTACACACGATGACGAGAACACCAGAACTAACTTTACATATAGAGTTAACGCCAAATTTCACGCCGACGTACATTTCAAACAATACGAGGTAGTACAAGAGGAGAAGCGACGAGTAATTAAGCATGCTGTCGCGTGTCTGGACTCTGGTTTGGAGGATGTGGAGGGACGATCGATGACTACTTGTTGCCGGACTCGGAGAAGAAGCGGTTGAGCGCGGGGAAGACCTCCGGGCGCTGCGTGCTGAGGAAGCGTCGGAACGCGTGCTGGCTGTAGCGCTGGCCCTCGTCGGCGTTCTCCAGCACGGCGCTCTGCCGGTTGCTCTTGCTCACCCGCACGTCCGGGTTCATCAGCACGTTCCGGGTCAGCTGGAACACGCACATCCCCGTCACGAACGACATGGCCGCGATCAGAGGGTACACCTGCATATATAGAACGTTGCAGAAGACACAGAAGAAAAGTTAACAAACACACGCGTTCACCAGCTACGAAAGTAACGATACAGCAACGACATATTGAGAGGAATCGGGTGCGTACGTCTGGCTTCAACCAACGGCCCATATCGATCGAGTTGTCGTCACCTGACTGACGCTAGCTAGTTGTATGTGTGTTTGGGATGATTGCTGAGAACTCGGAAGAGCTAGCTATAGCCTTTTTCTCTTTCCTTCGCCTGACTGCCGGTGCCATGCAAACGCGCCGGCGTGCGTTTATATACCCATGCAATGTCGTCGTAGGAAAGGCAAGAATAGCAAATTGCTTCGACATGTCGCGGTGTCGAACGCGGCTCATTTCTGTGGGCGAATGGAGGTTTCTACGACGACGCCGGCCGGCTAGCTCTGCTCTCGTTCCCGTGTCGAGTCGAAACCACGGGCCGCCTGCTGTTTTGAGCGGCGCGCGTCGTCAAAGTTGCGGTGCGCGCGTGCGTCTGTGCTCCTGGCTCAGGTCAACCCGGTCGCTCCACGCGACCGCTAACCGTTAAGCCCGGTCAACTCTTTACCACTCCGGGGTCGTTTCAGACTCTTCAGTTCTTCAGCAGGTCAAGACTCACCGACCGTTTCTTATCTTCCACGAGAGTTTGCGTTATCTTATCTCGTTCGAGCTGTCGACGTCGGCGTACGTGTGTAAAGGGGCGTCTAGATCATCGCCGCAGGGCGGTTCCTTTTGGACGTTGTTGTACGTGTTTGCCGTTTCGTTCCAGTTGCGAGACCGAGTTTTTCTTTGGTTTTACTGAATCTGTGGGTGCGATAAACCTGGTTTTCTACTTCTTGCGAGACACGGCGTTAGTAGCCTGGCCAAGCATGGGGAGTGCGTACTCCCAACCAACTTGCCAATGCCATATCAAGATGATCCACCACGGTGGCGCTGGCGATGCTTGAATATGTACAAGTACAATGCAATACTACTACTACTCCTACAACTGGTCCGTGACACCTCGATGTACATTGACAGCACGAGCGAAATCAAATGGAACATCGGCACGTTCTCTGAACAAAATAAAATACATCGGGAAAAAGTGATTTTGGGCAGGTGTGTCCGTGAGGCGCACGCGCACCATGGAGTGACAGGCTGACAGGATAACAGCCTGTTTAATGTAACAGCTGCAGAAAAAATAACTGCGAACACTGTAGCTGCTGCTGAAAAAATAACTGCGAACACTGTAGCTGCTGCAAAACAGCTGCTGCAAAGCAGCGAGGCGAACAGGCTGAAAAATGCAAGCGCACGAGAAGACGCTTCGATTGAATAACCCGGAGCTGTTTGATATCCAGGTGCAATACCATGGGCACGCACAGTTCTTTGCGGGTTCTCGGTAGGAGTACGCAAGAGTGCCGTATATACATGTCCAAATGTCTAACCAAATTTAAATTTAGGACGCCCTGCCCACATAGATTTTTTTTTTTTTTGAGGGGACCCTGCCCACATAGATGGTAGTGACGGAAGATGGGTGTGCACGAGAGAAAATGACAGCCTGTGGTATGTAGAAAAACAGAAATAAATTGTAACGGGCTGTATTATTCTCGATTGGGCTGGAAACTAGAATTTCACATTCGGCCTTTCGTTGGGCTAATAGCGTAAGATCATCTAGGAGCCCAACATCTCGGTGCAGTACTGCAGTGATAGCCTTCTACGAGGTCCAAAATGAAATATTTGAATGGGCTAATTTCATATGGTGGCCCTTAACCTCCACACGTCGGCGGCCGGCCCATGATCGATCACCTCGCCGGCGCCGCCAGAAATATCTCCACGCTATGTCGGTAACCTCAAGAGCGAACAGCCCATGACACTGGACCCTGTAATTCTTGTGGGCCCACACGCATCGAGAGAGTGCTGCCACACTAACCAGCTGGGTTAATTAAGAAGACGAGCGCAAAATGCTCTGTGAGGCCGCGAGCTAAAGAAAACCACCCGTCCGCGATTTGACGACGCCTCTCCACCTCCTCATTTCTCTCACCTACTTCCTTTCCACGCCACCGCCCGAGCTCCGCGCTAGGGTTTCCTCCCGCCGCCACCGCCGCCGCCGCCGCCGGAGGGGAGGAAGAGGAGGAGGAGTAGCGGGAGATGGGGACGCCGGAGACGTCGCGGGAGCCGTGCCCGGACCGCATCCTGGACGACGTGGGCGGCGCGTTCGGGATGGGCGCGGTGGGCGGCTCCATCTTCCACTTCATCAAGGGCACCTACAACTCCCCGAACGGGATGCGCCTGGCCGGCGGCGCGCAGGCCATGCGCATGAACGCGCCGCGCACCGGCGGGAGCTTCGCCGTCTGGGGCGGCCTCTTCTCCACCTTCGACTGCGCCATGGTCTACGCCCGCCAGAAGGAGGACCCGTGGAACTCCATCATCGCCGGCGCCGCCACCGGAGGGTTCCTCTCCATGCGCCAAGGCCCGGGCGCCGCCGGCCGCTCGGCTCTCATGGGCGGGATCCTCCTCGCGCTCATCGAGGGCGCCGGCCTCATGCTCAACCGCGTCCTCGCCAACCCGCAGAACCTTCCCCCGCTCCCCGCCGACGATCCCAACCTGGCGGCCGCGATGGCTGGAGGAGGCGGCGGATTCCCGGGCCTGCCTCAGGCGCCGGTGGCCCCTCCTCCAGAGCCTGCGAGCTCCAGCGGAGGGTGGCTCGGTGGCCTCTTCGGCAAGAAGGAGGAGAAGAAGCCCGCCGCCAGTGGGGGCAAGTCGGAGATCTTGGAGAGCTTCGATACGCCCAGCACTCCGATACCGACGTTCGAGTACAAGTGAGGAAAAGGTGCGATTTTTTTATCAATTTGATTCGTATTTTGTTCAATTTACGGTTATTTCGGATTCAGAAAAGTTGCGATCTTTACATTCGATTTGGTAAATATTGGTTGCCGTCGGTTCTGTTTGGTGCGTGGGGGATTAGGACTTCTGTTCTTGCTGCACAAGTTAAAAAGCACTTGATTCGGTAAACTGATTTGTTTCTTGTGCTACCGTGGCCAACTAGAACTGCTATTAGATTCCTATCGCGGGACCAATTGTTCGTATTATATATCTCTGGCGTTGCCTGGGCCCGTAGCACAAAAACCAGAGGTTTACTGATTCTCGGGTCGTCCTACTGTTGTTCCTCCTTCCACAAACGAAGAGCTTCAGATAGGGTTCCCTTCCACAACAATTTTGGGTTCATGGAGAGGAGGGAACTATGCCCAGACCGCATCCTTACTGACACAGGTGGGGCGTTTGCCATGGGTGCCGTGGGAGGTTCCGCCTTCCACTTCATCAAGGGTCTCCGCAACTCACCGAATGGCACTCGAATTGCTGGTGGTCTAGACGCTATGCGCAATGTTCCACGTCTTGCTGGAAGTTTTGCTGTTTGGGGTGGTGTGTTCTCAGCCTGCGATTGTGCCCTTGTGTATTTGCGTCAGAAAGAGGATCCCTGGAATTCTATTATTTCTGGCGCAGCTGCTGGAGGCATCCTATCTGTGCGCCAAGGCCTTCGTGCAGTTGTCGGGTCATCTGTGCAGGGTGCGGTTCTCCTTGCCCTCCTTTGTGGGACAGGGCTCATGGGAGAACACAAGCCTCCACCTAGTAACATATCAATGCCAGTTAACAGCCCGGAAATATCCTCTGGTGGTGAGTTGTTTGGCAAAAGGAAAGTGGAAGATGGAGCCGCAAACTGGAGCAAGACTGATACTTTTGAAACTTCTGATGTACCCTCCACGTCGATGCCGCCGTCTGAGTACAAGTAGATAGGTTTGATTGTTCAATGTTGATATTCTTTTCGTAAAAGTGTGTCAAAATTAGGGACAGTTTCAGGGAAAGTAGAAGGAAGACATTTTCTTTTTATGTGGATTGCAATTGAAGTGTGTTTTTTTGGGGTGATGTTAACGAATGAATATTCATCTTTCTCATCTTGGTAGTTTTCCCTAACTTTCTTGGGAATGAAATTGAGCGAATTGTTTGGTGATGTTGAGTTACTGTGCCCTTGTTGGTTGTTAATTATACTTCATTCAGTCATCTGTGTCTCATATATTTCCTCTGATTTTTAAATGATGACGCTAGGACAACTTATTTAGTCCAATTTTGAGATAAGCAAGCTTTACTTAAGTAATCAGGTGGAATCCGAAGGGAGTGTTACAATTCAAGGACCAACTGTGTTGGTAAATACTAGATTTTTGGGTTATGTATCAATGAGATCAGGTTAAGCCTACATAAGTTGCAACTTTTGATGGGCTGTGCTTCTATACCGAACAACTTTCCTCAGCTTGTGAACTAGAAAGATAGTATCTTGTTGGTAAAGCATGATTCCCTGATCAGTTTAGCTCTTTGTTTGTACTAAAAGAACCTTCAGCGACCATTTGCTTGTATATAATAAGTTGTGATGACAGTGAGGATTGTAAAGAGTGTTAATCAGTTCAAAAACTAGCTGGTTTGGTATACATATAAGAAAAGTTGAATCAGCTTGCTCATTGACTATTTCTGATGCAAAACGCCTGTGCTTGTGGCGGCTGACTTATGGTCTAACCTTTTAAGTCAGGCAATGCTGATTGAATAATAATCGTAATTCCTGATAAATACGAAAACTTGAGTCCCGTCTTGCATTTGGAGGCTTGAGAAGTTCACATAAAAATATATATGATTTGGTTTTGGGTTTCCAAAATAACACATGATGATATATGAGCATCTGATTTAATTTCTTGATGTTCAACTATGTATTCGACTGCACCCTACAAACTCTTCCAGAAAACAGATTTAATTGCATGTCCAAGGACTTATCGGAATTATAATTTGGACTTTGTAATCGAAGCAAGAGGTTGGAATTTTCTTTAATAGATTTGCCCTGAGACAGCCTGGTCAATTTCTGTGCTGGGATTTAAAATCCCGAGCTATTGTGCTTACTGCAGTACTTTTGAATGGTTCTATATAGCTTTTGTAGGGGACTTGTATGGAGGTTAGAATGCAAGCTTTGAATCATTTAGCCAGACTCTTGTATGATTTGAAACTAATAGATACGCGGTAATTCTGTGTACTAGATGTATTATATGTTTGATTTGATACAAATTTTCATGTTGTGCTTATGATGCTCATCAGGTGTGTACATTACTGATGATGTTAAAACCTTGTGACTTGTGCCCATAACTCTGTAAATAGTAGATATATTGTATGTTTTTATTGGTCCATACTTCGATCAGTTTGACAATATGATCCACAGTTAAATGGATGGCTGGAATTCATGAGTTGGTGTGCTAATTCGTGTCTACTTTGTAGGTTGGTTTGGCACTGATGCTTTAGCTGGACTTGGAATGTTGCAGACTGGAATTGGGGAAGCAAGTTATAATAACGGACAGGACAAGAGACGGAAGACTTCTATTCGGTGAAACCTATTCGTGCGCCGGCCTTCTTCCACGGCTGGTACCAATGCGCCCTCTTGTGTATGTATAAGCCTTAACATGGGAAATTGGCAAGTTTTGCAGAATGTTGTTGTATTAGTGGCAGCAGCAGGACTGCTTAATATAGCATTCAGTGTTATGCAATGCAATGTAATGCAATCGTATGTCTCAGGTTGGAACCTAGGATGGCATCTTTTTGAATCGAATCGTTTCACATTCACAACGTCCTGTCCTTCCAGATGTCCTTTGTTTTTGAAGTAGTTGTTCCTTCGTTGGAGCGAGGTCTTGTTTACAATTTGCCATACTGTATTTAGAGATTTTGCCATCATGTCACATGATGGCAACGTTGATGTCTTGATCATCATTAATCAGCTATACTATTAAAGTTCTCTGAACTGCTACTTTTAATGTCTGTTTGGTGCAGCGACTGGTTCGCTAAGCTGCAGAGTGGTTAGTAGAGTTTGCAGAGCGGTAGTACAGAGTTTACGCTTACGTCATGTCGTGTAAGCTAAACTGTTGACTCGCCTGAAATGGTGGCGGTTTAGCTGACGCGAATAGATCGCGCTTCTGGATTCGTCCAAGATTGATGTTGGGGTTACATTGATTTATCATTCGAATGCACTGGATGTTCTTGTGCGGAGACGACAGGATCAGAATTTGCCATTACGACGCCCTGAAAACGCCCCACACACGGCCGGAGCTAAACAGCAGGCAAAAGTTACGTCGTGAGCTCCGGCAGAACAGAATGAACAGGACTACATCCCATCAATCAGAAAACGAACGTCACGACTCACGTATCAAGCGATAAAAATCGAAACCTGTCCATCCAGACACCAGAGACGTGCACATGATCACTGCCACTCCCTTCCAAAGGAAACCAAAATTAAAAATTGAAAAAAAATCAAGAACTTGTTACATGCCACCATAGAGATTCAGCGGTATCACACGTGCCGGCGATCACGAGAAGTCGTGGAGCCGCGACAGCAGCCGCGCACCCGCCACGCCCAGAGAAAAAATGCCACCAGGTGTTTCGCCGTCGCCATCGGCGACCGTGCGCGCGGCCGTTGGCTGCTCTTTCCCTCCCGCTCGCCTGCTCCCACTAACTCCCAAGCCAAGCGCGCCATGATCACCAACCGGCTTGCTTCGGCAGAGAGGAACCAATCCGCAAGCAACCGTAGAAAGACGCGCGCACGCGCGCAGTAGCTGGAGCGGAGGACACGTGTCGGAGCAGAGGCAGGCAGCGCCCGATGAGTTACCGTGAAGGAACCCAACCGCAGAGGTTGGTGGCGCTTTGCCATCGCGCCTGCCGCCGCCGCCGTTGGCAAGCAAGCAAGCTTCCCGCGGAAACCATCGCTGCGTGCGCGCGCTTTCTTCGCGTTAAAGGCCATTCGCGCTGCTAGCCCCCAGTGCACCGCCTACTAGTGTGTGCCTGTGTGGCCGTGTCGTTGTTATTGCACGCAGTGCCGTTCGTTGCGTTGGGAGGTGAGGCAGAATGGAGCTGCGCTGCTCCGTGTTGGTCCTCGCCCTCGCCGCCGCGCTCTCCGTCGCAGGTTCGTTTCTGATCGGCCTCCTCTGTTCTTCTGCATCACTTTCGTGTTGTTCTAGCAGAGAACTGATAGAGTTCATTGACTGTTTTCAGGGGCTTACGACCCATTGGACCCGAACGGGAACATTACCATCAAATGGGACATCATGTCGTGGACACCTGACGGCTACATCGTGAGTACTCACTACCTTGCATTGATCACTGAAGATCGAGTTTTTCGTTAACAATGCTACAGCATCCGATTGACTGGCCGATCACCGAGGATCGAGTTACTGCCGACCTGACAAAAACGGACATGTCGTTGCGCGCAGGCGGTGGTGACGATCAACAACTTCCAGATGTACCGGCACATCATGGCGCCGGGGTGGACAGTGGGGTGGACGTGGGCGAAGAAGGAGGTGATCTGGTCCATGGTGGGCGCGCAGGCGACGGAGCAGGGCGACTGCTCGAAATTCAAGGGCAACATCCCGCACTGCTGCAAGCGCACCCCCGCCGTCGTCGACCTGCTCCCGGGCGTCCCTTACAACCAGCAGATCGCCAACTGCTGCCGCGGCGGCGTCGTCGCCGCCTACGGCCAGGACCCGGCCGCCGCCGTCGCCGCGTTCCAGGTCAGCGTCGGCCAGGCCGGCACCACCAACCGCACCGTCAAGGTGCCCAAGAACTTCACGCTGCTTGGACCCGGGCCAGGGTACACCTGTGGACCCGCGAAGGTTGTCCCCTCCACCGTCTTCCTCACCGCAGACCGCCGCCGCAAGACCCAGGCTCTCAGTAAGTGTGTTGTTCATGGCCATTTGCATTGATTGGCAGCCAGCAGTAGATCATGACCACGTACTAACTCATGGACGGAATTCTGTGTGCAGTGACTTGGAACGTGACGTGCACCTACTCGCAGCACCTGGCGTCCAAGTACCCGTCCTGCTGCGTCTCCTTCTCCTCCTTCTACAACGACACCATCGTGCCATGCCGCAAGTGCGCCTGCGGCTGCGAGCACAAGACCTGCGTCCAGTAAGCACCACGCCTCCTCTGCAGCGCGACAACCTGGTCGAGCCATCGATTCGAACTGACGCTCGCGTGCGTGTGTGTAAATGCAGGGGCGACTCGAAGCGGCTTGCGGTGACGGGGAAGCAGGCGCACGGGCACGGGCACGCGGCGGCTTTGCACGGGCAGCACCGGGGGAACAAGGAGGCGCCGCTGCTGCAGTGCACGACGCACATGTGCCCCGTGCGCGTGCACTGGCACGTCAAGCTCAACTACAAGGAGTACTGGCGCGCCAAGATCGCCATCACCAACTTCAACTCCCGCATGAACTACACGCAGTGGACGCTCGTCGCGCAGCACCCAAACCTCGACAACATCACCGAGGTCTTCAGCTTCGACTACAAGCCCGTCGTCGCATACGGATCCATCAGTAAGTCCCTCTCTCTCTCTCTC
Organism: Eragrostis curvula; assembly: GCA_007726485.1. Classification (NCBI taxonomy): domain Eukaryota; kingdom Viridiplantae; phylum Streptophyta; class Magnoliopsida; order Poales; family Poaceae; genus Eragrostis; species Eragrostis curvula. The sequence goes on from CM017442.1 coordinate 7,810,278, forward strand.
TGTCTCTCTCTTTCTCTTGCAGTTCAATTCATCAACTGCTTGCTAGCTAGCCAATTAACAAATGCAACGCGCTCTATATGTGCAGATGACACGGCGCTGTTCTACGGGCTCAAGTACTTCAACGACCAGCTGATGGAGGCGGGGCCGTACGGGAACGTGCAGTCGGAGGTGCTGATGCGCAAGGACGCCAGCACGTTCACCTTCAAGCAGGGCTGGGCGTTCCCGCGCAAGGTCTACTTCAACGGCGACGAGTGCCAGATGCCGCCGCCGGACGCCTACCCCTACCTGCCCAACTCTGCACCAGGCGCCGCCACAGCGGCGCTGGGCTCGTCCCTGGTGGCAGCCGTCGTCGCGTTCGCGGTGTTGCTCATGGCATGAACATGACAAGAGCAGAGGAGACCGATGGACCTAGCTAGTGCTAGAACTCTTTTCTTTTCAGCGAAACACAACAAAGGGTTAACGTTTTGGCTTGTAGATACAGTGTTTTGGGCTCCGAGGCTGCTGGTTTGGATGTTTTTGAACACACTGAATTTTTGTTTTCATTTATTGGAGACGCCATGATCAGCATAGTTTTCCAGAGAAATATATGCAACACATTCGGATTTCTACTTCGAAGAAACTAAACACGTCATGTCAGATGTTTGAATGTTCAGTCAATTTAGAAACCAAACAACTCTCGTCAGAATTGGTGCGGGCTTTGTACTCACGATGGTTTCATTTGCCAAGGGAAGAAGCTAATGTCTTGACTGTCAAATTTGGGAAACATTTAATGTTTTCTATATACTTCCAGAAATATAAGCATTTATTCTTAAAAAAGAATTATAATTTTTTAAGGTTTGGTCAAATTCAGACTTCCTCCACTTTAATCAATAATATGCAAAGTAAATTATTTTAAAAATTACATACTATGATAAATTGTTTCATTATGAATCTAACAACACCATTATATATTTATCAATCTTAACGATATTTTTGCTATTAATAGTCAACGTTGAGAATGTTTTTGACATAATCTAGAAATGTTTATATTCTTGGACAGAGGAAGTACGATGATTTGGCTGAATGGAGCACCAAGTGTATGCACGGTACCAGGTCATCTTCATCGAGTCATCGACAGGCGTCCATACCCCCGCCCCGCCCGCCCACACCCATTGCAGGCACCCACCATGCCACCACTCGTCCTTAAAATCTTCGACGTGACGCCCCAAACGACGGACTACTGCACACTTTCGGGGTACAACTGCCCCCCCCCCCCTCCCCCCTCAGTCACAGAAACCCCCATCCGACATACCAAATCCGTAAACCCCACGGCTATCCTATATCTTGGACACCACGGGCTCTACCTCGGCCGCAACAACGATAGGAAACTACCCACAGCCACATCAGATAACCCAAATCCTAAACCCCTCCATCGCCCTCCTCTACCCATGGCGATGAAGCAGTGCCCAGCCTACCGTGCCACACCACCCGCCCTAGCCGCTCGCGAGCTTACTTGCTGGAGATGGGTTGGGCCTTGATTGCGTGGTCTAAGTCGATGCGCAACCAGCTGCCCAACATAGTTTTCCTACTTAAAAATCCAGCCCAAACTACAGCCCATCTGCTACCGTTAACAAGCCATTCCAGTCACATTCAAGGTGGCCCATGTACTGCACGGGGTTCCGTGTACATGACCCTGAGAATCCAGGCTTCAGCAGCTGCCACCACCGCCGCCATCATGCTCCGCATCCCTGGCGTGAGGACAGAGCGGAGACGAGCCCCTCGCGGCGGTTCCTGAACCTAATCGTGGGCAGTCGCATCCCTGGCGTGAGGACGCTGCGCCGCAGCGACCTAACACGCAACAATTCTTCTGCCAAGAACTGCCGCCAAACAGAAACGGACACGCCGCTGCCAACGACGCGTCACAGCTGGGCGCAGCGTCCTAACACGCAACAATTCTTCTGCCAAGAACTGCCGCCAAACAGAAACGGACACGCCGCTGCCAACGACGCGTCACAGCTGGAGCGGATCCGTCTTCCCCGGCCAATTGCCACCTTCAGAGCTCCAACATCATGTGTTCCACATGTGTTCTGCATGATTCAACACCATGTGTTCCATTAGAGCCAAGTGTATTCCAATATGAAGTGACTGATGCCATCAAATCTTTACATGGCATTTGGCTGTCACCGACCAGAAGTAGAAGGATGGAGTGCTGACTTACAGTGCCCTTCTCCTGCATTTGGGACGATGGCAAAAAACCAACCCCACTCAACAACCATTCAATGGTACCACACTACCTCGACTCGTCAGTGAGGGTGGGTGTAGCATCCCACCTCAAATCAATGAGGGGTTAGCTAACCAGGATCTTAATCGGGAAATACTTGGCGAAGCAAGTATGCATAGACCACACACATAAGCATAAATAAAATAATTTTACATTAAGCTCAATTATTACATTGGTTCCATAATTAACATAAGATTTCCATTTCGAAGTTCGATTTATTTTACATAAAAGGAGTTCAAAATTCGATTACAAACACCAGCGGAAGCGAAACACACGACGATACATATATACAATGAAACCATGTCCGGCCCGTAGACATGATCTCACTCATCTTGCTCCTGGCGGGGAGAAGAGGGAACCCACTCAATGGACCAATCCTTGGGCGGTTCTCCCTCCCACACTACTTTACCGCAACACCCGCAGAAGTTGCAATCGGGGATACCTGCAGTAAAGTTTTAAACATCGAAACCCTGAGCAACTAATACTCAGCAAGTCTTACCCGTCAAAATTGGCCATCTAAGACCGACTTCTATTATGCAGGGGGTTGACCCGGGGTTGGAATTTAATTGCAAAAACGGCACTAATATTTGATCCTTATTTTCATGTTTTAGCCAAAATTAAAAGGGTTTTTGCATAAATGTAAATATTAGCAATCTAACTAAGCAATACATGGTTGCAATACAATTAATTGAAATACAACATCATATAAACATCATCATGTGCACTTCTTACTACGATGTGACGCAGTGAACAAGTGGTACTCAATAACCGCGAGGGACGGCGATTCGAATCGATTTACACCTGCAGGCGAAACCCGAGATACACGACGTACGCTACTCGAAAGAGTCACGCACGGCAACCGTTTACAAGATACCATAAAGTCGAGCCGCTTAACACCTCTCCCGAGTACACGTCTCCCCACGTGATAGCCATGCCTGGTCTAACCGTGGTTCACCCGGGCACCCTCCCTTCAAACACTGTCCCAAATTCCACCATACCATGTTCATCACCAAAAGAGAGGTGGGTTCACGTCCAACAATATAGCATCGAGCTACTAAGTTTACTAGTTCCCATTCTCCTAGCATGCATCCGGTACTGTTCAAACTTGCTCAGCGGGGCCACAACGAACGGTCCTCAACCGACACAAACGGGGCTATGGCGAACAAGGCGAGCCTTGTCACCCCAACCTACACAAGAACTTCCCCGTTCGGTCTCAAATTCATTACCATCATCATGTGAGAACATAAAGTAAATCCGACCCCAAATTACCGAGCGGTCTCCATACCACTCGATATTCTACCGACGACACTACTTTATTTAAGCATAGCAAGCTAACGAGTGGTAGAACTTAAGTTAACCAAACCCATAGGAATATCTGGAGATACAGGCAACTAGGTTTTCAATCAAGTCCTATACGTAATGCACATTTCACGACTCGCAGTACATGTGAGAAAGTATAAGACTTTGTAAATATGGGAATGCACCGGGGCTTGCCTTGGGGCTGGTGGTTAGCACACTCAAGCACGTTCAGGTCAGCGCCGGTCTCCTCGGCCACGATCTCCAAGTCCTCGAGTCCGGCGTCGGTTCCTAAATGAATGCAATAAGATATACAAAGTCAAAGATAGTTCACGGAACTTCCTTGACAAATATGACATGGTGATGTTATGATGCAAAAGCAACAGGCTGGCAGGGCCATTCACCAGGTTTTTGCAGTTTGGTCCAAAGTGATTTATACAAATACTTGGATTTAGGAATTTCCGTACGCGTAAAAGAGATCCTCTTCTAAAATTCGTTAAAAAGGGTTCTGGAAGATCTAAAAATTACCTTGGTATTTTTATTTAGCATCTTCCTCCTAGGTACAGTAACATATCCAAAATTTGGTGCAAAAAGGTGCAGGAATAAAATCAATAAAAAGATTTTCCTAGCAACTGCAAAATGCAATTACTCCCAAAAGAAGATGCATTTCAAGATGCCACTTGGTGGGATGTTCAGTGAACCTACTAGGAGTGTGCATGCCAAAATTTAGAATTTTTTCACTTACAGATCGTTTTATAGAATTTATTTCCTGATTCACTTCTTTGAAGTTTATAAAATTAACTGAGAAGAAATCAGATGTTTATGTTGCACCACTGGATAGGTCTCATCTCAAGGATTCCAGAACAATTGAGTTTGCATTTTTACGATTTTTCTACGAATTTCTGTCGAATTTACAAGTTTGGCCAAAATCTGGAAAAAAATTCAAATAAAAGGAGAGGGGGAACTGTGCCCAATGCCGTCGCCGCGCACGACGCCGGCGTTGGCAAGGTGGCTGTTCCGGTGAAACGACGGCGAGCCGAGGTGCACATCAAGCACGAGCGTGTTCAGGGTGCTACGGTGACTCGGAAACAGGGTGAGTTGCCCGAGGGGAAACTGCGCGGCCTCATCGGCGACGAGGGTGGCGGCGGTGGCGATGGCGCGGCGGCGTCCCGGTCGCCGGAGGGGATGAAATGAAAAGCTAGCGCGCGCACGAGCATCCATGGGGTCAGGGGGTTCTCACCGTGCAACCCGTCGACGTGGAGGAGCTCCGGAAGGCGGAGTTCGTCGGGGAGGGGCGGAGGTCCGATGAACGGCGGCGAGGGAGAAGAAGAAATCCGACGAGGTCTCTGCATCGATAGCGTCGAAGTCACGCCGGTGAGTGCGTAGGGAGATGAGGAACTCGTGTGCGCGATTAATTGAGATTTGGCTCACCGAAGAGGAAGAAGTCGACGTCGACGTTGAACTTGATCAAGCTCCGGCCATGGTCGATTTCCCGACGATTAACTCGCTAGGCTCGGAGAGGGGCTTCAGCGATGGGAGCAGCAGCTTGAGGAGGCTCTTGCGCGCACTTTCGCCGCTGGCAACGAGGCTCGGGAGTGGCTGGCACGGCGGCGAGGCAGCAAGCTCGCGACGACGGCGATGGCGGCTCGGGAAAACGGAGAAAGAGAGAGCGAGCTCGACGACTGGACCGAGGGAAAGAGAGGAGGAGATGAGGACGAGGTTAGGCCGATCGTACGGGAAGGACGGCGAGCACAGTGGCCGGAATGGGCAGTGAGAGAGGAAGGTGTCGCCGGCGGCGACACATGGAGGCTACAGTGACATTTGAGAATTTTTTGAATTTCAGGGATTTTCCTCGATTTGAACTGATTTGATTCAAATTCGATCTTCCCGAGCTCCAAAAATCACGAAAAACTCAGGTTTGAAATATTTCAGTGAGAGGAACAACTTTGTCAATTGGCACTTTTGCTAAATCGGCTTGGATTTCAAAATAAAATTCGTTCAAAGCTTAACTTTGAAAAAGGTTCATGCATTTAATTGATCCTTTAGATGTTTGCAGAAAAATCTCCAAAAATCTCCAAAATTCTCTTTTAGCCCCTGGATGCTGAGGAATTTTTCATTTGGGTCCACTTGTATAGAAAATTTTAAAGTTGTAGTTCAAATGCTTGTTTGGATGAAATTTATCCAATTTGAAGTGATTTTGAAATCCTTTTTAATTTCTCTTTGATTTCTCTCGATCATTGTCACTAATTGAGATTAGTAACTTGATTAGGGACTAAATTTAAGTGGGATGTTACAGTGGGCGCGCAAGCCTTCTCCCCATCGATCGTACTTCCAGGGTGCCACTGCCCCCCCCCCCCCCTCCTCCCCCTCCCCCCCCCCCCCCCCCCCCCCCCCCCCCGAACCTTGCATTAACTTTTTGGTGACAGAAATCCCCATCTGGCAACCGAAATCATAAAAATCCATCGCCCTCCTAATACCTCGGGGCACTGTGGCCTCTACCTCGTCCATAGCAATGACAGTGCCTCTGCTCCCCGGCTTATTCTAAGCCCGCCTGTGATAGGAAACCCCCATTACCATATTAGACAACCCAACCCTAAACCCCTTGTTTTTTTTCTTGAGCATCCCTAAACCCCCTGCTGCCCTCCTCTACCCCTGGCGACGCAATGGTCCTCGCCACCGTACCACACCGCTCGCCCTGACCGCCCGTGACCTTATTAGCTGGAGATGGGCTGGGCCTTGATTGCGTGATCTGAGTGGATGGGCAACCAGCTGCCCAACAAAGTTTTCGTACATTGATCTCAAAAACAAAAACAAAGTTTTCGTAGATTTTTTTTTAATATTAATCGATTTTTTTATTAAATTTTTATTATTAACAGGCTGATTTAAAAAATGATCAAAGTAGTCTTCTTGTCGCCCTTTCATGGGGCGATTGCTACCTGTCGCCCATTTAACGGGCGATTTCAGTCTTATCTCCTAGGTACAAGGCGATAGGGACGGGTAGGGTTGCCTGTCGCACGGTCATCAGGCGAGGTGGGGTCAGTCGCCCTTACATGGGGCGATAGGCACCAGACCTGCCCAGTGAACGAATAAAGTATTATTCTTTATTCGTTCACGCCGGTTGACTACCGGTTCTAATGAGAACGTTGTTTTGACATGCATGCACAATTTTTGTTGAACGTAAAAAACATATGTGCTTTGAGCAAGACGGCTAAGGTAATTGTAAAAAGAGAGAATTTCTTATTTGGCCCTATTAAAATTGTTGGTTTTTTTCTTGACCCATAATGAAAAAAAGTTACCCATATAACCTAACTTGCAACTTTGGTTTCTTTCTTAGCCCTTCCGTTAGTTCGAGGGTTTAATGATGTTAAATGAGAAGTGAAATGACTTTTGTACCCTTGGAGTGAATTAAAATGTAAAATTCAATTTTAGAAGTATTTATTTGTTTCAAAATTTGAGAATAATATATTGATCAAGATTTCCTAATTACACAAAAATTCTGCATTATTTTGGCACTATTTCGTATATTAAAGGAACCAAAATTCGGCATTATTACAAATTTTTGTGTATTTAGGAAATCTTGATTTGTTGTATTATTCTTGAATTTTGGAACAAATAAATACTTCAGAAATTAAATTCACTTCGGCGGTAGAAAGGTCATTTCAACCCTCATTTAACACCGTTAAGCTTTCAAACTAACGAAAGGGCCAAGAAAGAAACCAAAGTTGCAATTTGGATCATATAGGTAACTTGTTTTTTAGTTTAGGCTAAAGAAGGAACCAACAACTTTACTAGAGTCAAATAAGAAATTCTCTCTTGTAAAAATGTGATTGATGTTTGTGAACCATTTGTGATTTTTTCGTTTGCTTTTTTCTTTTTGGAAAAAATTTCTTGTGTTTTTTATCCACGCTTACGGCTGTACTATACTCCTAAATGGCTGCATGCATGCTGGACAGCCCCTGCAGTTCCCTCGATGTGAGCATATAAAATTATTTGTAAGACGAAGCTGCGTGGACCTCATCCTCTCTCTGTCAGAGTGTCAGTTGCAGGCTTGCAGCTACTACCACCCAGGAGACTAGCCTGGGATTTTCCTTGTCGCCCAAGGAACGGGCGATTGGACCCCTTGTCGCCCGCTTGATGGGCGAGAACGCGTTGTCGCCATTTAGAAAGACACTTGTCGCCCTTTGATTCGGCGATATCCTCTAATCGCCCTGTAGTAGGGCGACAGGAAGACTATTTTTATAAAATCTAGAAACTGACGGTTAGTAATAAAAATTATTTAGAAAATAAAATCTTCTATCTATTATCTTAGTATTTGAAGAGAAAAAGAAGCCACCACGTTCGTTCTCAAAGCTACGAAATTACCACATTAATCAGAAAAAAGGAAAAAATTCAGCCGTTGGATTTTATGATGATTTAACGGTCTAGATTAACTGCGGAGTCCACGCCAGATACGATTAGTAATAAACAGATTAAATTCAGAATAAATAATATACTAAAATACAACTCTGTAAGCTATAGTCGGCATCCAAATACAACTTGGAACAGTGGCGTATGATATAGGAGTATATTTATATCAAGGCTTGGTGGACAGCGTATGAGCAGGCCATTAAATAAAAAAAGAAAACTGCGATCCCGGGTAAGAAAAAGAAGACTACTTGAGAGCAAGCTCAACGCGGACTGTTCATCAGGCTACGAGCCAAGACAACTCAGCAGAATATGACGTGGAAGGAAGAGAAATTGGGTCAGAGCTGGGCACGAGCTCCAACGCGGCTTTGGGCCCCCCTGTCGTCTCTCTCTCCTCTCCCTCCCTCCCGTTCAGCTCTGCATGCAGCCCAAAAGTCAGGGATAAGATGGACCCATCACTAGGCGTTGGATCGGCTCCGCGTTGGGTGGCTGTGGCAGACTGGCAGTTGCATGAGCACGAGGTGAGGTGTACAGGCTATGCGCCGATGCGCAATGGCCTTGCTCTGATGCGCATCCGACGGAATCAAATTCATGGTGGCGTCACGGCGGCATCAGCAGGCCTACACCGCATAGAGCAAGAACAAGTCGGCGAGACAACAGAAAAATTTCACGTGGCCTGCCTTCAAGCAGCGGTTCTCAGAGCAATACGTACTAGGCAGTTGCTTCGAGCGCATACGGCCGCATGTGTCGACGGTTTCCGCGCAGCTGTAAATTTGAAGCATCAGTATTCAGCAGTGCCTTGACGTTAAGGTCGTGAATATGCTGCGCAAGATCGGGTCAGCCGCGGCGCAATCGCCATGTGTGATGGCCCGAGCGATGCAGCTAACTTCTGGAGTCTTTTGAGACGGCTTCATATAAAAGACCTAGAAGAACAGTTACAGGATTGTGAGGCTGATAAGCTTTAATCATGCATGATTAGATCACTGATGGACTCAGGAGGGACCGGTTGAACCAAGACAGTAGTTGATTACCAAGCAGGCAAGCTCGGATGCTTTCGGATGGATGGACTGCATGACATCGTGCGGTAATGAGAGAGCAATGGTGAGGGTAATCTGAAACGTGGTCATGGATATGGTTTTTCAGCAGCCATGCTGCTAAGAATCACAGATTCCAAGTGTCGGAGTTACCCTCAACGGATCTTCAACGACTACAGGATGAAAGAGTAGAACGATAACATCACCTACTGAGCAATAACATTTTAAATATACCCAAGCTGGCAGCCCACACGGCCACTCATGAGGAGAGTTAACATATTGCAGCATCCCCCTTTGCTCATCAAGATAGGTACCTTGATTATTTGTTAGTTGTTTAGAATTGCTTCACTAATGGAGAAGGATATAGAAAAGGACAACGGAGAAAGAATAAAAGAGTAGAACAAATACGTGTGAATTAGAGGGCAATTTAGAATAGCTAGCGAATTGGTAAGAATTTGTAGGATTCTATGTCACATCCATGTTTTTTTAAGTAACGGATCGATCAGTGAAATATTTGATAAGATAAATACCAAACTGATTAAATAAATTGAATCGAAATAAAAATAAAGGAGCACGTCATTGGTGAAAATGATATATCTATTATTAAATAAATTTGCACCCAAAACCAGGCCAAAACTAAGAGACATTTTACGTAGCTGAAATAATATCGACAAAATACTATTGATTGTGCTTCTTGCAACAAATACATTTTGTATGTTAGCTTTATATGATATATGATATAAAAGAAAATCTAGCCGCGCTATTAGCGCGGGTCACCTTGCTAGTTAAAAATCCGCTACCGTTACGAGCCTGGCCCAGTCCCATTCAATGTGCCTGCCCCGTGTACATGACCCTGAGAATCCAGGCTTTCAGCCGCCGCCGCCATCTTGCCAATGCGCAAATCGACGATGAGCCTCTCGCGGCGGTTCCTGAACCTGATCGTGAACAGCCGCATCGACCTAAGAGCAAGCCCAACAAGGGGCGATACGACCAACAAGTAAGATTATGTCAGATTTTCAGATGAGCAGGATGAGAGAGGGAAGGGAGCTAGTCGACGCAGAATGCGACCGTCTGAACACGCGCCCCAAGACTTTGCATGTGTCCTGCCATGTGAAGAAAAATGAGAAGAAAACAGAGGGTGTGTATGACGAGTGGGTCCAATTGAATAGAAATTAAATTTAGGAGGACGATGAGCAGACAACTTGTTGTAGAAATCCGAAGATAATATAAAAGGCCCTTGAGACAAACACTTGTCTGATCTATTGAACCTGCTCTAACGCGCCATCAACTCTTCCGCCAAGAACCGCCGCCACTGCCACCACCGAACTGAAACGGACACGCCGCCGCCAACGACGCGTCACAGATGGAGAGGATCCGCCTTCCCCAACCGAGCGTGACATTCAGAGCTTCAGCGCTGGACGACCAATGGGGCATCCACTGCTTCCCTCTCGCGGACCGCAAGGTGCTCTTCGACGCCGACACGCGCCACGTCGTGACCATGCCTTCCCTCCACAAACCCAAAACCATGCCCTTCTCCCTCTTCGTCCCCAGCGCCGACGACACCAACTCCGACGCCGAATATGATCCCGAAGACGACTACGTCGAAGACGGCGTCGGGACTCTCTACGTCATGGAAGGCAGCCCCAAAAAGGAGCCGGTCTCCGATCAGCCGAGCGAGCAGTTCGAGGCGTACGTCCACGGCCAGCGCAGCGAGACCTCGTTCAAGGCCTGGGACTGCCACCTCCTCCCGCCACCGCCGTACGTCCGTGACCCAAGCAAACGCTGCCCCCTGGTGACATCCTACGGCGTGGTCGGCGACGGCGGCTCACACATCGTGGTGTCAGCTGAAGGCGGCGGCACTTGCGTCATGGACACAGCGAGCCGCACGTGGGAAGAGATCGGCAGTTGGTTGTTGCCGTTCCACGGCAAGGTTGAGTACGTGCCCGAGCTCAAGTTCTGGTTCGGACTTTCTGCCAAGGGCCAGTTGGTTGCGGCTGATCTGTCTAAGGGCTCGTTCGGCAGCTTGGGATTAATTCCCGTGCAGGATTCACATCATGCATGGATTGAGTGATTCCATGTGTGTCACTCAATCCTACACCTCATAGGTTTGATTCCCATATTTTCTAATTCCATGACCCAAAGTATTATTTGGTTGACTGGGATCAAATTCGCGTGCGTGAGTGGGACTCGTTCCATGGGGTCAGACACCAGGAATCATTCCTAACATTTTGTTGGGCGCAATGGCTGGATTGAACTAGGTGGGAATCAAACCCAGAAATAACCGAACAACATTTCCAGTCTACTCTAGGATTCTCTCCAGGCCATGAAAACCCACTGAATTTTGACCCAAATCCTGGGCATTCCATGCCAAACGAACAAGCCCTAACATGGATTCCAAGCCGCGGCTCGTTGGGAAGTGGAGGGAGGAGTTTGAGCCTGCTGAGGAATGGCAGGAAGCGCGGGAGCCTCAGCTGGTCTGCCTGGGCTCGGGAAGGTTCTGCGTTGCAAGATTCTTCGAGACTTTTAGGACAACAAGGTTTGGATATGATGATGAGGTAATTGACCGGGAATTTGCTGTCTTCACTGGTGTGGAAGTGGTGCCACGTGTCAGGGGCAGCGACAACGGCAATGGCAGAGACAAGGGCAACAATGGCAAAGGCAAAGCGAAACTCCAGATGATTACGCATGTGTCAAGATGTCATATATCCGCGAACGGCACTACAGTTGAGTCAGTGTTCTGAACAGATTTGGAGCTTTGCTTTGCTTCGAAGAAGAAGATGGATGGACCTTAATGCTATAAATCTTTCATGGGGGGAAATGGGGTTAACGTTTTGTAGATACAGTGTTTGGCCTTTTGGGCTCCGAGGCTGGCTTGGATGTTTTTAAATGTACTGAATTTTGTTTTCATTAATTGGAGGGGCCATGATCATGACCATAGTTTTCAAGAGAAATCCGCACAAACACATTCAGATTTCTACATTGCAGAAATTAAATCAACTTCTCGGCCATAATTAGCCTACACATACTAGGCTGGCATCAAATGTGTGAATGTTCAGTGACAACTGGTACGAGTTGCGCGCCAACATTTACACATGAAGCAGTTATTCGACTTGTCTGTCAGACTTTGAGAAACATTTACATGTACTATGTATGTACAAGGATTAATCAATAATTGTTATGTACGTGCATACACAGTTGAATCTTCTTCTCAATCAAGACACAATCTAAAACTCTGCAGAAACTCATTGATGAACAGCCAAAACATTCGTGAAACATGTACATCAATTGTGCCTCACTACACATGGATCAACAGGATTGCCAATACCGCGCAAATGGAAACGAATGAGAAGAGAAGAGAAGCTGCCAGGCGTGGGGAAGCGTTAGGTAGCCACGGGTACGAGTCCGGTGGCGGCATCACGCAGTTGTCGCCGTTGAAGTACACTCTTCTTGGGAACGCCCAGCCTTTCTGGAAGGTGAACGTTGAAGCATCCTTCCGGAACAAAAGTTCAGACTGAACGTTCCCATCAGGCCCAGCCGTCATGAGCAAATCGTTGTAGTACTTGATCCCCCATAACATCGCAGTATCGTCTGCAAAAGGGGAAGTTTCAGTAGCTGTAAAGATTGGAGTAAACAGAGTATATATGAATGCATTCAAGGGATAATTCAAGTGCGAGTGCTTACTTATTTGTCCGTAAGGGTTCAGAGACTTGTAATTGAAGCTGAAAATAGTAGTGAGGTTGTCAAAATTGGGGTGTTGTGCAACGAGGTTCCACTGCGAATAGTTCATCCTGTAGTTGAAATTTGTCACCGTGATCTTGACCCTCCAATACTCCTTGTAGTTAACCTTAACGTGCCAATGGATTCTTATTGGGCACATGTGAGAAGTGCATTGGACTAGAGGTGCCAAGTTGTTCTTGTGTGGATCAGTCACAACTGAAGCAAGATAAGGTGAATTGCCTCTGTCAGAAGATCAACACATGCAGTCAGACAACCTTCAATTCAAACAACAAAATGAAAAATGATTTTTTTTTACTTCTATCAGTAATCTTACTCTACACAGCTTCCAGGTGCAGTACTATTAGTCTGGCAGCCACAAGAGCATGTTGGGCAGTTAACAATGGTGTCATTGTAAAACGATGAGAGCGAAACACAGCAGGTTGGAGATCTTTGAGCAACAAACTGGGAGTATGTACATGTCACATTCCACGTCACTGCACAAAAGAAACAAGTGATCAGTTTGATACATATTCTTGAAATGTTCTTGCATGTTTCCGTAAAAAAAAATGTTCTTGCATGTTGAATGATTAGAACGTGAAAAGACGATCTTACTGTGTGCTTGAGTTGCTCTCCTCCCATCCTGAGATAAAAACTTAGTAGGTTTTACGAGTTTAGCAGGTCCGCAGGTATACCCAGGACCAGGAGCCTTCAGAGTGAAATTCTTCGGCACTCGCACGGTCTTGTTGGTAGTCCCAGCCTGACCAACACTGACTTGGAACGATGCCACAGCATTTTCAGGGTCTTGTGCCCATGCACTAAGTACTCCTCCCTTGCAGCAGTTTGCAATCTGCATGTTATAAGGAGTTCCAGGAAGCAAGTCCACAATCTCAGGGTCCTTCTTACAGCAATGGGGAATGTTACTTTTGAATTTGGAGCAATCTCCTTGCTCAGTGGCTTGGCCACCACTCATTGACCAGATTATCTCCTTCTTTGCCCAGACCCAACCGAGTTTCCAGCCCGGTGCTTGAATGTGGCGGTACTGCTGGTAATTGTAGAGTGAGACAACAGCCTGGATAAAAGGGGATGTCACAGAATGTCAGCAATTTGAAGTATTTAAGATTTGATTTTAAGATGTCAACTCTCAATCGTGTAAAAGCATTTGAAAATTATGTCACGAATTTCCTAAAAAACAGAATGGATCAGGTCTTGAAATATTAAAATTGAGCTTGATGATGACCTTTGATAAGATTACTCGAATCAAATAGTATAACGAAGTAAAATTTCAAAGAGCGAGCAACAAGTTTTTCTAAGATATCCTTCACCTGCAACCCTAATTGCAAGATCACTTCAAAATATTCAGTCATGACCGCTGTAAGTTTATCAAGAAAATTACTGCCAATTGACTGGCAGAATGGAAGGAGTCAATTAGAAAATAGAAATAAAAATCAAGGACATCAATTTCTAACCAAAAGAATGACAGTGAAAGCTACATACTTTCTGAAAAACACAATTCAGCATGCTGCCAACAAGACTTAAGACTAATTTGCTGAAACTGAAGTAAACGAAAGGAATTGCGGAACAAATGCTTGCTTGCGGAAGATTACACAATGTATAACAATAGCGACATGCATTGAATTGGTCAGCTGGTGTAAAAATGTAGCTTCAAACACATAGTCTGTATGCTCACCACATAGCCATCTGCAGTCCACTGCATTACGTCCCATTTGATTGTTATGTTCCCATTCGGATCCAGTGGATCATAGGCCTCTGCAGATTTTAGAAAACAAATTTCATAAAACGTGTTACCTCCAAGTAGAAGAATGTTATGGTATATAACACATATTTAAGAAACATGCAAGAAGTGTAAAATAAACAGTCAGCAGATCAAAGTAATAAAAGCTTTAACAATGGACCAGTGAATTTCTAACTAGCTGCAAGGTGCAACAAGCCATAAGCAACAGAAGTTCATGGACTTTGCTCATAGTTCAGTGATTCATATGATGGAGCTAAAACACTGTCAATCTGCCCCATGAATTGAACTGAAAGTTATAATCATAAGTTCATGATCAGATTAGTAGCCAACAATAATTGTATGAATAGCATGAACTTTTGTTTACATGCCAAGAGACAGTCACAGTTTAAGCATGATTCTGTCCATAAGGCATATTTTTCGCTCTAATTTGCAACAGAAAGTATATACCCACACAGTTACCAGACGCTCTAATTTGCAACAGAAAGTATATACCCACACAGTTACCAGACGCTTAAAGGAACCTATATGATCCCTAATAAATATGACGATACATTATAATGAAAATAAGATCGATTTCAAACGTTTTTGTGGGTAAAGTAAATTTCAATTTTGAACAGGGCATGTTGGCAGATACAGTTTCCATTTTCAGATGGGGGTAACGTAAGCATGCATGCGAATTCACTATACAGCTTATTCAACAACATAACTTCCAAAAAAGAGATACGACTATTCCCTAGTTTCCAAAGGAAAAAAGACTATGAGATACTCTTCACGGCGAAAGATCACGGCCTTTGACTATTAGCTAGGCATGGCATGCACAACGAAAGCAGAGGTGCCATCCTGATCAATGCGATCCCAATATGCCATGCGGCAAAGGAAAATTATCGCCCCTGAAATGGGGAGAAAAACATCTCCTTCCATCCTACAAAACTTCACACCATAACTAAAAGAATACGCGAATTCGCCCCAGGGAGAACAACACCTTCTATCTGCTTGTGAAACGGAAGAACAGAGAGGAGAACAACAAAATCGGCAAGAACCAATCGATCGACCAAAATGGTGCGCGTACTGACCTGAAGAAGGCACTAGACAGGAGATGGCGACGACGAGCAGCGCGACGGAGGAGCACAGGCGCGGGAACGCCGGCCGCCGTCCCGCCATGGCTGACCCTGCTGAGCTCAAGGAGCCGCCCGGCCGGCCAGCGCCTCCTCGATAACTCTGTTGTCGTCTGTGTGTGCTCTGCGCGGAGGGAGGGATGCAACAGGAGCTCGGTGATCAGAGGAGCGGGTCAGAAAAAGGGAGAGTGCGCTTCGTGGCGTGTGATGTGATGGTTTCGTTCTCGCGCGCCGTGCCTGCCCGGCAATGCAGACATGCGGTTTGAGCTATTCTTGTGGGGGAGGAAGCTTTCCGACCGAATGGCCTTTTCTATTCCTTCGACGAGAGTGCAAGCTGCAAAGCAATGGTATTACCATCACTGCCACTGCCAGCTGTGCTTCCGCCTTTCCTTGCCCCTTTGGCCAGTGTTTTTGAGGCAGCAGATCTTCAGTGAAACATCTCACACCCATTCATTCACCGGGTCAAAACTTGATGTGACAGTGGTAGTACTTTTTTTTCCCAAGTGTAGCAGTCACTGTTCCTCGCCGCGCTCAGTGCTCCGCTAACTCCAAATGCGGATCACCTTCCGTGACAAAAGTCACTTTTCCGCGGAGACTAGCAGCAATGCCGGCCTTTCGAGCTCGATGTGCGCAAATCTCTTTCCCGGTGGCGGTCGTAGGCAGCATATTCTGGGTGCGTTTTCTTACCCGGGCTTAGTATGTGCCTTACGGGCGAAGACTCGCGACATGTATGTAGACTTCGATGAAATGATGAACGGTTAAGGATCACAAAATTCAGAGCACTGTCGTGTCGATCTGATCACCGCTTTTTTATTACGAAAGGAAAGTGCTAACCAACGTTGTTCCAGACTAAACTCGAGAACATTCCAGACCAGGGTAGTACTACTGTATTTGCACGCAAGATAGGGTAGCTGAAAAGTTCCACGGATTTCGTCGTGAGATTAACAAAGGTCGGCGACAGATTAGCGCTTGCCGAGCCCGCGCCGTGCATGTGCGTGCGGGAGCAGAACCACAGGCGGCGGCTGCCGCAGCCGGTTGTGTTTCACATCGATCCAATTGACGCGCACACGCATCTACCACGGCCGGCGCAACACAAGACGCGCCCGAAGGTTCTGGACGAAACGCGCTGCACGCGGGTCTCATGAACGAACGGACGGACGGGACCGACAGCTCAGATCCAGCCGGTGCCGCGGCACATGACGAGCGGCCTGGCGAAGCAAGCGCCCGCAGAACAGGCGCGCACGTAAGTTGGTGTTGTTGGTTTCCATTCCCGGGACGGGTAGGCTGCGAACGACAACAGCTTCACGAATCACGCGCACCATGCAGCGCGCGACCCGGCCCGCGACCGAGAGACGCTGCTCCAGCGCTGGCCCCACGGTGACTTGGGTCGGTCGGTCAGCATCCAAGCTTCGGCTACATTCACAGTTTCCACTCGTTCGACTGACTGCTCGAGTACAGCTAGCACTCGCTGTCGCAGCCAATTCCTAACGGCCACGGCTCGTCGTTGCTTGCCAGGCCAGCAGACGCCGCCGCCGTGCGCGCGACGCGGAGACGCGCGTGGGTTTCTTCCACGCACCCGTCTCCGTCTGTGTTCCGCACCGCAACCGTGTCGCGCGGGCGTGGCAAAGATGCTAGTAGCAATAGCAGGTGAACCATGTTGTGGACGGAGACGACCAGCAAGCAGCACGAGCCATCCATACTACAGCAGCCCAATGGCTGCGGCCTGCGGGAACATGGCCCGCGCCGTGGCCGAGCGCGCTTTCATCTCTGGCTGGCTCCACTTTTGTCTGCGCCGCCCATAGAATGTGCAATGCCGCGAAGACAACAGGCGAAGCGGGGTCGCGCCACGTTTTGCAGAGCGTGGCGTGGCTCCCGTGTGCTGCTGCACCGCGACCGCGCGGACGTGGTGTGCCGTCGCGGCAGAGCCACCCGCGAAATTACCAGGCGAAGCGATGCGACCGCACCGTGTTCCGGCCGCCGAACCGCCGGAGCTAGCGTAGCGAGCGACTGGTCACGTGCTGCGGAGCGAGCGACGAGGCCCAACTTTGCGAGCCTCATTTCCCTGCTGGACCGAAGCAGCAGCAGCCACGGCCGCACCATACTAGCGAATTGGGTTCTCGACGGATTGATGGGCTCGGCTCGCTACAGACTTTTTGGGCTGCACCTTGTATTACCAAGTTGGGTCTTTGCTCAAAAAAAAAAAAAAAACCAAGTTGGGTGTAGTCTCTCTCTCTCTCTCTCAAAAAAAAAAAAAAAAAACAAGTTGGGTGTAAAATTCTGTCGCGCATAGTAGTACTAGCAAGGAATAAACGCAAATAGCTCAGGCACCTTCATGGCTTGATCAGGCTGCAGTAGCACTGTAGCAGTACATTCAGCAGCCTTGACACGGCACGAAGAAATCTCTGTTCCAAAAATACGTTTATTCCTTCTGAAGCAGCAGCAACGAAAGATGTGCTTCACATCACAGCAGTAACAAAAGATGTGCTTCCACAATTCGCCCCCAGACCTTCTGAAGCATGCTCATCAGAGCAGAATTGGCGCGTCTCCAGGTTCAGGAAAGATTGCGATGCACCTGAGAAGATACAGCAGTAACAGCACCAATTCGAAGAGTCGGGCATGCCGTACGCTCATCCCAGAGGTCGATTGGTCGAACCTCCGTCTCGTCTCCAGCTGCGGCCGCCTGCCTGCGGCGGTCGTCCATGTCAGTGCGGCCGCACTTGGAAACAAAGGAAAGGTCGATGGCCCGCTCCAGTCCGTAACGGTCGCCGCTCAACGCCGGCCAATGTTATCTCACTGCCTCCAGCCAATCCTGCGGGCGCGCCGGCACTGCCGCGGGAGCATCAATGGCGGACGGACCTCGAGCCTGAGCGGATCCCGTGGAACGCCTGAGGTGGCGGGTGGGCGCGTGAGGTAGGAGGAGGCTCGCATGGAACGCATGGCGGCAGGGACGGGGGAGGCCGCCGGCGGCAGATGGAGCTCGCCGGTGGCCGTTTGGCCGGACGGAAGTTTACAAAACGCCCCCGCGATTAATACTCGCGATCCAAATATTTGCATAAAGATCTCTAATACGGATCGCGATCAATAGTCGTGATCCAGTACAGGAGGTTATATGTAAATATTTGGATCGCGATTAATATTCGCGATTAATATTCGCGATCCGTATTTTTGCAGAAGACCCCCTGGATTGGGTTGGCTTCCCGCTCTGCCCCTCGCCCGGCGTCCACCTCGGCCACCCCACCCCACCCTCCCGGCTCAAACTTCCAATCCTCCGCTCCCGAAGCTTTGAACGGTCGCCGGAGGTGCCACCGTCCGCGGGCCCCGGCAGCGCGACCGAGCTCGCCGCCAGGCAACGGCGGAGGTCGACGAGGTGAGTCCATGTCGTGACGTCCGCCGCCGGCGCCGGCGTCCTCGGCTGCCATACGCTCCCCACCCCACCCGAATTACCGGTTCAAACGCCCACTCTTTCGCTCCCGCAGCCATGACCAGTCGCCGGAGGTGCCCGCCGTCCGCCGCATCCCAGCAGCGCAAACGAGCTCGCACCGTCCAATCCATGGCAGCTTGGTCTGTGCCTTTCCCGTCGTCTCGTCTCAGAACGTGGCCGGTCAGGCAATGGCGGAGGTCAGCGAGGTGCGTCCGTGCCTTGTGATTTTCTGCTGCTATACGAGACTGACGAACATGTTAAGTTGCTGCTGCTGCCAAATATACCGACAAGCGAGATGGACGCTTCGCCGCCATGGCCGAGCTACCAGCACTCCTGCACATGGCGACAACCTGGAGACGAGGCTAGACTACAGCAAGGAAGGAAAGAACATGCCGATAAAGGAACGGACAGGTTCGGGATACAGGCAAATTAGCAAGAGCGATCATCAATTCGACCTTGGTCGTCAATTCTTCATTAATTTCAGGTGGACCAAATTCATACAAGTATACAACTATAGTACATTGCAAAGAACCACAGTACTCTAAAAATGTTCTGAGCCAGAAGCCAGCAGACTGGAAAGAGGCGGGATCAAATTTCAGAGAAGACGACGCAGCAACCTGACCAAGCGGGCTCAGATTTCAGAGCAGTAAAAGATCGTGTTCTTTTTCAAGAACGTCAGAGCAATAAGATGCAAACCACACTAAATCCTGTATAATAGAGAAATAACCAGGGTTTGCAAAACCGCTGAAAACCGGTCGGTTACCGCGGTAACCGGACTAATCGGTCTGGTTCGGTTTCATCGGACGTCCGGTAATCGGTAAAAACCGAACCTATGTACTGTAGCATACTCGGTTACCGGTCCGGTTTCGTCGGTTTCGGTTTTTCCGGTTTTTTTGAGATTTCAATCCTTGGAAATAACACTCTGATTCCTTCTGTTAAAGAGAAATAAAGGGGAGCAAACAACCTACCGTCCCCAGGTTTACGCATGAGTTCGAATATACTCAGAAGCTTCCTATGTATAAGAAGGAATAGCAATAATTAAAGAATCTGCTTCATTTTTATCCGATTAAAGAATCTACAACTAGATAGAGTGCAGTACATAATATAGTTCCATGATAAGTCAACAGTTCAAATCTTGTGTTCTCATCTTTGAGGTCTCAACATAGCATATACATTCGCTCTGCAAAAAGGGCACATTTGATTCCCCGGAACTAACCCTCTGCAAAATTAATGCCAAGACGTAATTGAACTAAAAGGAGAAGCCCACGTCTTCCATCATATACCACCGCCTACTTATACACCTTCATTCACAGCAAAAGGATCTTGGACTTTCAGAGCTAATACTCATGATGCTCGAAGGAGGCGTCGTTCTTCCCCTCGAGAGATGAGGCAGCTGCCTTGTCCAAAAACCATACCAGCTTCCCGTCTGTTGGCTGAACCATTCTTGCAGGAAGTGACGCGGGAGTTTCAGGACCTTCAGTACTGTCAGAGATTGCTAAATGCACGGCTTTTGCTTTGTCATCGCCAGTGGCCAAAATTGCTATGTTCGATGCTGAGTTTATCACGGGAAGGGTGAAGGTGATCCTCTCAGGTGGAGTCTGTGGAGAGTCAGTGATGTAGGTGACCCAGTCGTCTTTCAGCTCGAGAGCCGGATGGTTCGGGAACAGTGAAGCCACATGTCCATCAGAGCCCATGTTAAGAAGAATGAGATCAAACTTGGGGCAGTCATTGCTCTCTGAGACTCCAATTGTGCGGACCTTCACCAGCTGCCTGATAACAAATTCGTAGTCTGTTGCTGCGTCCTCCACTGTGGCATTGTCGTTTATGGAATAGACATGGCCATTAAGAATGGGTACCTAAAAGACCATTTGAATTTAACTGATCATTAACCTGGGGAGAAAATGCGTTCAAAGATGCACAAAGCAGAACTTCACCAGCCACCATAATAAAAGCGATATTAACAGCCACGTCTCATCAATTCTTTGCTTCTTGGTGCCAAAATGAACTAAACATGGGAATCAATGTAACTGAAATGAAAAGAAGGGATACATAAAGCAGAACTGTAACACCAGAACAGGAACCACTCCAGTTTCAATAAGACGTTTAGCCGCAACTAATAATCTTCCATCTAAAGCTCTCTATAATTAAGTGGAGTCAGTAACTGGACAGAAAAATTCGGATAAGCCTAAAGACAAAAAAAGTCTTATCCGAACTTCTGTTAAGCTCCTTGAACTGAGTAATATTCTAGTGTAGGAAAATGGAACCAGTAAAGCTCATATCAGGAGACTGGTGTAAGACAGCAGGCAGGTGACCTGCTGAGAACCAGTCATTGCAACAAACCCATCCGGATAAGTTTAGTCTAACAATAGGGGTAATCATGCTAAGCAATGAAATGAAAAGGTTTGGATGGTGCTGGGCGCTTCCGGGGTAGTTGGAACATGGAACTATTAAGGCAGTAGTTAGACAGCCTTATCGCTCCCACAGTTGGCAAAGAATACTGCACGATCTCAAGTCTGAAAAAAGACTGAATGATAAGTCATACCAGAACATGGCGCATCAAACTGATAAATTGGCCTACCTCGTGTAGCAACCTTCCAAACAAACCAACAGTCAGTGTCTAAGGTTCAAATCTACCCCAAAAGATGGGCTATACTCTCAATTGAAATTACTGTTCTTGCTGTAACATGAAATGAAATTGGATAATAAGACCATGAGAACAAAGACAAGAGACTGAATTTTAGCAACACAGATTTTAAGCTAAAGGCTGTACCACAACTACTGATCTGCTCTTCCTCTGAAGAGATCATTGCAATAAAAAAATAGGGAATTCCCTTGATTTCCGTCCGCTCTTACTGGTTGGTCCTTTTCACAACTAAATCTAAATCTTGTTGCTTTAACGCCTTAAAAGAGAAGTGCCAAAATACTCTGAACATTTTGCTGAAACAGGGAGGAAAAAGGAAACAGTCGAAAGCTACAGCTCAATCATATGGACTTAGACAATCATTGAGCACCTTGTTCATAAAATGTACATGGTAGTATTTTATATCTTGCACTCCATGCTACCAGCAAATAACTTGAACATAGATCTTACAGAGATGGATAAATTAATTCTACACTCTTATATATTTGATCTGCTGCTCTGCAGATTATTAGTCTTACTGAAGGTGACTTTTCATGTAGAATTATTCATGGTTGTTTCCAAGGAGGACGACGTAAGGATAACATAGAGAAAAGTTCGTGGTAAATGATGGGATAATAATCTAAACTTGAGACAAGATAACAGTTTTAAGACTGACAATATAAAATCAAATTGATGACTATTTCCACGCTGAAGAATCAAAATATCACCCAAAGAAAGAACCAACAAGCAAACACAAACTATATAAATGCTTATTGATTCATATTAAAAACTGGGTAGGAACAAAAACTCAAATAGCAAAAATCCCACCGAAACATTGGCAGGTGGAAACCAATATATCAGAATTCCAACTGCCCGAACACATAGAATTTCATATTGTTAAGGAGAAAACTTTCTTGAGTTGTTAAACTTGTACACAGGAATCTGTTAGCTCACAGCATACGTTACTGAATAAACTCACATCTTTGTAGTGGTCTACTGGTCTGTTGAGGGGAAACTAAATATTAATGAAAGCAACAAGGAGAACCATCAGTAGGATCTCCTGCAAGATACAACCACTGTCTGGTTGGTACAGAACAATAAATAAAAAAGAGAAGCCAAATCAACATTTGTTTGGGCAAAACATAACTTAAGAGACTGTTTCGTAAAAAAGTAACCTATGAGACTAATAGATTAAATATGCAAACAACGAAATATTAATAAACAAATAATGGAATTTCCGGTCATTATGGTTAATTCTAGGCTATAATGTGAAAAAAGTGAAACCAGAGATGAAAGGTTTCTTCAGTTCACATACCTTGGAGAGGAACCCTTCTTTTGTCAACTTATAGTTACTCTCTACATGGTTCTTTGCTACAGCACGTTCATCAGACCAGAAGATATACCATTTGGACCAATCGAGGGTCTTGTTGTACGGTGCTTCGCAAAGTTTCCTTTTAGTAATTGAAAGAGTGGAAGTTCAGATATAGAACACCTAACGAAATGGCAACTCTTGTGCACACTTAAATGCCATATATTATATAACAAATATGAGGTAATAACATTACCCCAAGAAATTGACGAGGGGACCCCCAGACAAGGCAATAGCAAAGAATCCCCTTTCTTTAACAGAAATTTCTGAAACTTGTGAGATGTACTCAGCCAGATCGGTTGAAATCTCATCTGAACTCTCAAAAACCCTTATTTCACTGTTCCTTTTGGGCTCATATGTGACAGAAGTTTCCATTTCCATTGCTTGTTTGGTCTAGAACTCCAAACAATTGTAGCACAAAAGTTCTGCAAAAAATAGCAGTACATTATTAACAGGTAGATCGATAAGACGTGATCGATAATATAAGAACTTGAAGTAGGACTCTAGCACTTTAGCTTCTACATCTGGAATGCCTAAAAATATTAACATATTTGGTCAGAACATAAGAAAACTTCAAAGTTTGACTCCAGTGCTCTAACTTCTACATCTCTGATGCTCACAATGAATATGGCATTTTTCTTTGGCCAATCAGGCACCGGCAGGTTGGAAACACTAGGATAATCTATCATGTACCGCAGCACTATGTCAATCTTATCCAACCTAAGTTCATAAGAGTGATGCCCCTTTGACAGTGGTAACACTATTGAAGCAAAACATAGTCTGCAAGAGATGATCTAAGTCAAATTATGACAGGGGGATTCACTTATATTCTTATTAAATGATTAAACAATTCCAAACATGGCACATTCTACTCCAAAATTATGAAGTTAGCATGCGATAGAATATTACAATAGGGTGCCTCTCTACAATGCAGAAGTGACCACATAGAGACTGGAAAGATAACGTGCACCTAGAAACTGGTATGCTGATTCTTTTGTTGCATTCTCTACTCTCTAGTAAGTTGTATCCTTTCAAAAGTGTTTAGTTTAATAAATGCCCACATAACCAGATAAAAACACCAAGTTACTAGCACTAAATGATTGATATGACATTCTTGTGATGTGTTCAACTAAGGCCCAAGAAGAACAAGTTTTAAAGGAAAGATTGTGCACGCAACATTAAAGCACCTAACAAATTGAACATGTATGATTACATCACATCAATTTGTGGGATCATAAATTTGGTGCTTAATACGATGGAGACAGAAATCTAGCAGGATTTCCTAGCCCACAAGAAGAAGATTGAACCTGAAGGATCTATTATTGCCTTAATAAATTATAGCTTTGACATTCCAGTATGAATTTTAGGAGAAGGGAAGTCTCCTATTGCTGGATATTATAAGTCTTCATGGCTGCCTATTGCACGCCAATAGCTGAAACCAAATCCCAGTCATGGTTGGGCGAGTAAAATAGAAATGCACAAACCAGCTAATCAACATCCAGATAAAACGATTTATCCTTCAGCTACAAATGAACTCCTATTAACAAAGGTTCCAAAGGCAGTTACAAATTCAAGCTGGGATAAAACTGCATAACGGCTGGTGCTTCAAATTAAGACTTCAGAGCACCAGACTACAGGCTTAATCACAAAAAACTGAACCTCCAAAGATGTTATCCTAAATATAAAGGGAAAATTGCATAGCAGAAATAGCTATCTCAGCATTACACAAAAGAATTGCGTAAATTAAGCAATACAAATTAACAAACAAAACTCTGCAAATTAATGAAGATGATCTGTCTTTCTTGTTTCCCTGAACAACTGTGGACCAGAACTTGGGGAAACGAAATAAGGAGGAGGGCAGTTGCAACTTGCAACTGCAAGCTCCAGCAGCCATCATTTTTAGTTGAGACCAGTTCCAAGATTCCAAGGTTTTTTTTTTTAGAATCCCAACAAAAGCAGTAGAACACTACTTTACTGCTAATGAAAGGTTAAAGAAGCAGAAGCACTGCAGGGAACAATCCATTGCAGATGCTCCGAACTCAAAAGCTGCTTCCTTTGGCCCTTTGCTCGCGTACTTTCCCGAGGAAAAGAACCCAAAAGAACTCGGATAAGGCATGGCGGCCGCACCATTGCGCCCCGCACATAATCAGCAGGACCAAGAACGCACAATTCCTTGCCAAGACCCAATCTCTCAAATAGAACCGGCATTACCTAAAACCCCTCAACGACAAAACCAAACCCCATGAATCAGCAAATAATTCGGCCGCATTTCGCTACCAATGTTCTAGTACCAGGCAGTAGAGGTGATCCGTCCAGAACAGGAAGAGGAGGAACAAGAATTGTACTTCACGGCGGCTGCGCGGCGAACGAATCGCCTCCGGCCGGGGAGTGCTATCCTACCCGAATCGAGAACTAACCCAGGATCACAGGAGCGGAACTCAAATCAAGAAGAGGCGGGGACCGGGTTCCAAGAACTCACCGGAGCTGAGCATTCGCTCGCCTCTTGCACCCCCCGTCTCCTTCCGACGCCGCAAGCGAACAAAGGAGGGGAATAAAAGGAAACCAGGCGAAGCAGGGCAGCGCGCACACATACTTATGCAGACATGTATGTGTGCCATCTTTTTACTCAACGTATTGCGTATAGCGTTGCTGGCAAATAAACTGGAAAAGAAATCGAGGAAAGGGTTGACGTCGACATCAGAGAGGAGGGAGAAGAAAACACCTTTGTTTGATCTGAATTCTCTTGGTCTCTGGATTGTGTGCTGCTGCCCTCTGTTTTCTCCTTTTTCTATTCCCTTCTCGTTGCCCTTTTCCTCTGGGCCTGTGAACTCGCCACTCTCCAGAACAGATGGCTTTATCCTTCTGTTTCCTGGGGATTAAATTTTGGTTGCGTCCATCTGTCGAGCTGCCGCGCACGTGCGGCTGCCCTCATCCTTATCGCAACTCCAGCTTCTTTCCCTACCTGCCTGCCCTCGTCAGTAGTCATCTCATCCTGGTAGATGGCAGATTAAGATCAATCAACCCGTACATGCAAAGTTAATGGTGTATATTATTTTTTCTTTTGGTTCCACATCAGTACTGTATACGACATCTGTGTTGTGTTAGTTTTTGTCGCCTTCTTTCTCACAGTGAAGCCAATGCTCTGCAGCCCGAGCAATGAGCCCGAGTGGCCAGCGGCGAGGCTCCGGGAGCGTTCGCTCCCGTGAGCGCGCGGCCCGGGTTCGAGCGGCGGCATCGGCGGGTACTGTAGTTCGCTACAGTGCCCGCCCGCACTGTAGCACTTGTAGTTGAGATATACTACGCTGCAGTGCGGAGTAAAAAAATCCCCTCGTCCTCCCCAGGCCAAAGCATAGGTAAAGACTCGCGCCGCAGCTCACAACGGCCAGCTGAGTCCCTGTGTATGGATGGGGAGGGGGTTCGGGGATTTTCTCGGCCTGCGTGAGAAGGCTCTTCTCCTTAGAAAAATGCCGTCAGGGGCGGTTCTTCCCCTGGCAGGTCGAGTTTTTTTTTTTCTCACAGTGAAAGCATCTACCCGAGGATAAAGCAGAGAGGTTGCAGTAGCCATCTTGATGAATGCTGATACAAGTTGCAGGGCGCCAAAGCGCGGTCCTCCTCATCTTTTTGGAGAAAACGATAGAACTCCTGTCTGCATCTGCAAATGATATGAGACGATGGCGAGCTACCGATCGAAGCATGGACATAGCTACCGATCGAAGCATGGACATGGAGGATGGTCCGTACATTTACCAGGCTAGCACGACTCTTTATTTACAGAACGAGTTCAGTGACCACTCGGTCCATAATCTCAAGTGCAGTGTGTGATTGTTCGTTGATCATAAGGCATGCTTTGTATGAGAACAAAAGGTGCCGCCTCTTGCAGAACGCATTCTTGAGAGTGGGTAGCATGTTCTTAAGTGCGCCGATTCAGGAAGATTTGCATGCCGAAGAATGATTTGCAAACGCGTTCTTCGTGGTTCGTCTCTATCCTCTAGTTGGGATCCAGTAAACATGTCGCGTCAAGAGGAAACCGTGCATCAGCATGAACCCCTTTCCGAACTAACTCCAACTCTCCAAGAAGCTTACTGTTGGTACCGAAAGAAAATGAAAGGAAAAAAAAACAAGATGATTATTCCGAGCTCCCGACTAGCTAGCATCCACCCAACTATGCCAGCTTGTCAGCTTGCAGATGATGCTGACATGGACAGACGTGTCATTCTCAACCTGGCGTGCCTCTAACGCTTATAATATAATCCACAACAAGAAACTGCATGGAGCTCATATCTTCCTTCCATAATTCCATTTGATTGGGCAATGCAGCATTTCTTAGAACCATTGGTTTGCTTTTCTGCTGGCAGTGGCAAGATCCATAATTTTCCATGGCCCTGACATCATGCAAGCACTCTCCAATTCTGGAAGCTCAACAACCAAAAACTGATCACACTCGCCAACAGAAACAAGATAGGGGAGAATAGAATCAAACAATGTTTGGGCACACAGAATGACAGAACCTGTTTCTGATAAGAGAGATTGCACCGGAGGGATGTGATGTGTGACCCCCAATAATTCCTGGCCATATCTATCCCTATCAGCATCTATTTATGCACAGGAAACGGCTGGTTTTGGGGCTGGGAAAGTGCTACAGGAAGCAATGGGGCGTGATGGGCAGGGTCCAAGGTTGGTGAGCTGTCACTAGACAAATTTAGAGAGACAAATAGGAACTCATTATTGTTTCACCTGAATTTGCATAAGCAACACAAACTCTTTACTGCATCATCTTCTTTCAATTCAGTTTACCCCAAATCTGGACCACAGCTTGTAGCCTTACAGCCCAACTATAGCACTCAGTAGTGTTTTTGAACTTGATAACAGGAAGCAAAATTCAACCCGGAAGCTGTCATTTCAGATCAAAATCTTCTTCGATCAGCTTGTCGTTTGCACACCTCCGTTTCGGTAACCTGTCATTGAAGGGCTTGTTGGGCTCATCAAAACGCTGCCGAATTGCCGATAGAGACAAAGGGGCCGCCAGGTCCCAGAAGCCCATTGTTTTTGTCATCGTCCCCTATAGTGGTGTGCCTGACCAGCTTGATACAAGACTCATCCGCGAAATGAAAGCTCAAGAAAGGAACCAGTGCACGCAAACCAGGTGTATAAGGCCACGTAGAAAAAGAGTTGTACCTGCCTGATGGAAATCTCAGAAAGGAACATGTCTCCACGAACTGCAACGAGATAAGCTGTTTCTGCTCGTCCCGGCAACCTCAGTTGCCGAGACCTAAACTCTGACGTGGCACACAGCAATCAAGCATATCATTATCAACATCCATTTCAGTGAGTGGAAATCGTTGATGGTCATGTCAAAGCTCATTCAATCAAACATGGAAAAGACATTTTCAACCCCCCACAAAAAAGGGAGTGAAACAGAAAACATTCTTTAACAAGAGGTGGTCCAGTTAGTATTGGACAAAGTTGTAGCAGAGTTCCAGTGCTTTCTATGAGAAAACTACGGCGTTCCGACCACAGAAGCTTCCTCTCAACAATGTCGAAAATAGAAATAAGTGAAATGATACATTATTTGTGAAATGCAAGGCGTTGTGCCAAACATCAACAGAGTAACCAGTTAATCAACCAAAACCATACGAAGTGCTAAGACTGGGAAAAATGTTGCGATCGGATAGCCATTCAATGATGCCGCACAAATTTTCTGATATTCCAAAATATCACTGGACTCTAGATGATGTTTCCTTCCCGTGATCATCTGCTCCAACTAACTGCTACAAATTAAGAAAAAAAATCATTAGTAACATAATTACAGAGAGAAATGTGCATTGCAGAAAAAACAGCTCAAGCAAGGAGCACAAATTTTTAATATCCTTAATTTCAATGTGCAATACTTCAATTTTTCTGCTGTGATAAATCAGTTCAAACTGAAGTTCATGAGATAACAGGACAGCAAGCAAAATTGTATTTAAGGACATCCCTGGAAAATGATCTCATCTCTTGCCAACTGGGAAATTTGCCAAGTTTTAACTCTCCTTTTCCCTCTGCACAGTTTTGTACATATACCATACCAACTAAATAGTATAACTAGGTATCAGAAGGGTCAGAACGAGCCCATAGGATCAACAGAGTATAAGAGAAAAATACAAGAAATCATAGCCACAACCGCACAACTGCATCCTTAGGGGCTGTCTAGAATTTTGCTTTGTCTGTGTGAATGAGATGATCCAAATCCCTACAGTTTTATACCAATTTGAGTTCAATCCTAAAATTCATAGAGCAATCTCCTTCATCCAAGTACCCTTAATGTCCTGTAAAGAAACACATTGGAAACTGCTGTATCGTATGGCTCTCATTTTATCTTGTTATATTTATTATCTTGTTCCCTCAACTGCCAGTGGGCTATAGCACTTGCATGTTCATAAACACAGTAAGTATAATCACCACTAAGATTTCCCTGGAAAGATTACGTAGAATTGGAACAAATTAGTAGATTGTGTGGCTATAACACAGTAAGTATAATCACCATTAAGATTTCCCTGGAAAGATTACGCATGATAATCCAATGAGTGAGAAGTACTAGATTGTGTGGTGTGAACCCAGGTTTGTAAGAACAAATTCATGATATGATTCTTGATATGAAAAGGTATGGGAAGCTGGAGCCTAGACGTAGGGGCAGATCTAAAAGTACCCTAAACTATAAACCACGTCAGTACCTGGGAAACTTAAAGGAACAAGAAACAGACGAGGACACATGATGAGAGCTATTTCATAATATGTAGTTAACATTGTGGAGCATGGATCTAGTCATAACAGTTAATTTCCTCTCACAGTGAAAGGTCCAGAGTCTTGCCATGATATTACTCTGCAGCAGACTGGACTGCGTACATGAACATAGTGACATGATTCCAATATGTACTAGTTTTTTGCAGCAGGAGAGAAGATAATATGGGACAAGGAATAACAAAGAAAGTTTATTAGCTTCTTTACGTTGGGCTGCAGACATGCATGTATCTACGTTCCACAATTACCCAGCCCTAATAAAGTAGGTTCAGGTCTAGTGCACAATGTCTTCCATGAAATTTAAGGTATTTACTTTACCCAGTAGCCAAGCTTAACCTTAAATCACAATGAATGGGGGGAAAGCCAGCTTGAAGACAATGACATGAACAGAAAACATTCAGATACTTAAGTGTCACCAGGTCTGACTTATTTACCATTTATTGGGAATCCATGGCTAATTATAATAGTTGCTGGTTCATCAACTTATACAGGTTGTGTTGATCTACCTTCTTTGGAGATAATTTTTACGGAATCACTCATCAATTATTTTCTCACTGGATTTATTGGCTAACAACATATCGAGCATTATAATCACCCACTTATTGAAAACTTTATCCTTATTTTTTTCTTCTACACATGAAGACAACTCAGGCTTTAGAGACACACCTTTAAATAGAATGATATAAAAGGATATATTATAAACAAAGTCCCCAATCTGAGTATTGGATCTTCCTTTGGGAAAACAGTATCTCATTACACTTTATTATAATTTAAATATGAAGAAGTAACATAGAATAAGTTGTAAGATATCTAACTACAACTGATAGACAGGGATCCAGAAAAAACACCATACACAGGGCAAATGCTGAAGCAATGGTAATATTATTTAGAGTGATAACAATGAAAAACTGAAGATTACCAAAAGTTTGCTTAAACCCGGAGCATTCGACGCTTGGGTTTCTTGACGAAACTCATTCTAAGCTTGTATAACCTTTTGCTCTTCAATCTCATCTTCTCTGGCAGAGTTAGCCTCTTCTTCACCTTCTTCTCCTTCTTCGCCTTCACATACCTCTTGTCGACCTTATACACTTCCTGAGTCACAGGTACACCACGTGCAACTGCCTCTCTGAACAGTGCGTTCGCACGATCCCCTAGATTGTGCCTAGACAGATTCTCGATCAGCAATCTATACGACTTTACTCCTGGAGCATGCCCATATCCTTTCATCATACGGAATACCTTCACAGCATGCTCAACTCTCTCAATACCACATAAGATCTTGATGAACCCATAATACGCCTTCCTATCAAGTTTATCTCCAAATCCTGCAGACCGCATCCACGTCATCATCTCATCTCCCTCTGAAATACGGGCAGCTTGGTACAAGCTCCTGATGAGCACCAAGTAGGTGTCAGCATCCGGTGAGCATCCCCACTCACCCATCCGCTGGAACAGATTCATGGCATCTTCTGTCTTGCGAATCTTACATAGATTTGTTATCAGCACCCGAAACGTCCCTGCATCCCGGGGAATGCCATTGGCCTCCATGTCAACTAAGAACTTCTCCGCTTCCACAGGCATTTTCAGTGGGTCCTTCTTGCGACAGAGCCGGCAAACACAATCAAGAACCGCATTGTACGCGTCCAACCCTGGCTGAAAACCTCCACGGCGTGTCTCACCAATCAACCTTAGAGCGTGGTCAAGCTTTCCAGCATTGGCATAACCAGATACCAGCAATGTGCAGATATTGTCATCTGGGAAGATCTCATTGGCAACCTTCTTGACAGCTCGCTCGGCGTGCGAAGGGAATCCCCCAGTGGAAAGCGAGGAGACCAGAGAAGTGAGTGCCTCGCGGGTACGGAGCTCCCCGGGCAATTCGTCGAACACCTTGACGGCGTCCGTGGCACGACCCGCGTTGGCTAGGCAGTGGAGGTAGGTGTCGAGCGTGTCCGGCCCGAGTGCGGTGGGGAACTCCTGGATGAGCGCGCGCACAGCGGGGAAATCGCGGCGGCGGGCGAGGTGGCGGACGACTACCTCGAGCGCGCCGTCGGAGGGGTGGAGCGAGCGGCGGCGGACAAGGAAGCGGAAGAGGTCGGCGGCGGCGCGGGAGGTGTCGGGCGGGGAGAGGGAGAGTGCCTCGGCGAGGAGGGCGTTGGTGGGGCGCACGTCGGAGAAGTGGAGGGAGAAGTAGGCATCTGAGGAGGTGCCGGCGGGCGGGTTCGTGGAGAGCGTGGCGAGCGCCGACGCGAGGGAGGAGGCGAGGGAGGCGGCCGGCGTCGGGGTGGCAGAGGTGGAGAGGTGCCGGAGGAAGGGCGATGGGGAGACTGGGGCGCCAGCGCCGGCGGCGGCCGGAGATGGCAGCAGGCGGCGGAGGAGGTGGCGGCGCCACATTTTGGAGCGGGGGAGATCGGGGAATGAGGGAGGGTTTTGGGAGCCTTCCGCTCCTCTACACTCTGTTCTCCAGGTCTAACCACGCCATGGGCAACGACAAGCCGCAGATCTAAGATCGCACGTTCAGGATGGAGTCTAGGATGACTGGTTAATGGTAAGTTCAGTCGAGAGTCGAGACATTGTTTTTTCCCTGTATTATTTCTGTTTACCAAAACGGTACTCTACAGTTCATGGAACTATGTATTATATCATTTTAGTCATGTAAATCGATTAAAAAAAAAGGCTCATGATATGTCTAGCAAAAATGCCACTATAATCTACAACAGTTATCAGATTTGTTGAAACAAAAATTGAACTAGTGTCAAACAATAACCCATTCCAATAGGCAGCAACTGCCCCAAACAACGAACCATAAGGTTCAAAATTTTAGCAACTTTTTTTTTAAACTAACATAATGCTTTGCTAAAATTATGGTTTCGTAACACTATTTCTTCACTAGCAATCCATAATCACATTCACATATAAGTATATAACTGAACCGGTTACTCATCCGTGAAAATAAATACTCCCTACGGTTATTTTTATTTGATGACGTTAGGACAAAATAAGTATTGAGCTCAAAAATTGACTAAACATGTTATCATAAAGCCATCAGTAAAAATCTGGACGGAGTAGCTATTACAAATGCAATATCTTTCTCTTACATACACACGTCCTACTGAGGTAATGTCCTATGATCTATACATTGAGAATAACTACAAACATTCCATATGTTACACTGCGATTTTCACGAGTAATATTAGTTGACAACAACTTTCTTTAGTTTGTATTTACTTGCAAAATATACAAAGATGAAAAAATTTGCCAATGAGAGGGCTGTAAGACACCAGTAGTAGTAGTCAAGGTGGCCTTGGTTCAGATCATCCGGTATCCATCCAGGGCTGTGCCATACCCTGGTCACGCTTGCAAGAAAGGTTATGATGGCTGAGCTCAAGTAATTGCCAAGAGCAGTGGTGAGCAATGCAAATGCAGTCAACATGCTCTTCATGGAGTCTGGTGCCTGACCATGGAAGAACTCGAGCTGAGTGATAATGGCAAAGCACTCAGCCCCAGCAATGACAATGTACTGTGGAAGCTGCCATACAATGCTTAATGGCTCCCCGGCCTGAACACTTTCTAGCCTCTTCATTTCTAAAAGTGCAGCAAGTGCCATGGCAAAGATCATCAGGAACCGACCAATCCCGATCCTCTGTAGCTGCGTGAGCTCTGCACCATTTGTGAAGCATGTTCTGGTTGCTGGCACAATTACTTTGTTCACGACAAGAACCCAAAGCGTGACACATATCACTTCAAATGAATACAAGGATGCCGGTGGAATGGACACTGAGCCAATCTTAGTATTCATCACAGTTCCCTGCTGAATGAAAGTGGTGTGCATTTGAGAGATTGCAGCACCAAATAATATTCCAGTCACCCATATTGGGAGTAAGCGGATGAGTATTTTCAATTCCTCAACTTGAGTGACCGTACAGAGCCTCCATGAACCTTCACAACTTCCATTGGCCAAGCTCTGATCAGAAATAATGGCTGCCTTGTCTAGAAACCTGGGACAAAATGATGGAAATCAGCAAGATGACAATGTAAAGAATGATATAATTGAAAAAAATGTAGGATAGCAAGGGACCACCAACCAAATAATGTTGCATCATGGACAAATAATTCACATAGTTATTCATTTTTCAGGTCTATTTTTTGTCATTTGTACACTAAAATCATAGGATAAACATTTTACACACATTTCTGGAACTGACACCCATGAATTAGTAAAATGCCTATCTCCAGAAACTACTGACTTATCAACACGGTAGTTACCAACGACATGATTACTTCAATAGGAACAAAAGAAATCCATGATGCAAAAATGAGTGTCATACATACAAATATCTTAGGATAAATAACCATATTTTTTTTTTAACCTGAAATCATCTGAGTGTGCTAGTTTTGGTCTCCTTTGTGTGGTTTTGCTCCTAACCTCATACAGAAGAGAGCTATCCACAGGAACCTCCAAACCCAGGTTCCTGAAAGAGGCAACAATAACCTGGAAAATATTCTTCACTGGGGAACCAGAAGGCTTATGCTGTCGGAATACTGGTGTTCCCACTACAAATCCTATCAAAGCGAGACCTATGCATGCCGTGGCAATGCCATATCCGATAGTCCAGCTCACATTTTCCTGAACCCAAACTATAATTGTCCCAGAAGTAATCACACCAAATATGACGCAGATATAAAAGGAACTGAAGAAATTCCTTCTCTTTTGCATATCTAAACTGTTCTCGTTGTTGAATTGGTCTGCCCCAAATGGAAGCAGTGCGGATCGTAGTCCTCCACATCCAACAGCAGTGAGATACAAAGCAGCAAAGAAAAGTGTAGTCTGAAATCCATTTGATGACAAGCATGATATCTCGTTGCATAAGGCTGGAGTATAAGCCATAAATGTTGTAACTGTAATTAGTACCATGCCCTGCAACGAACATTGGAAGTTTATTACAATATCTACAAAACTTGAGCATTGGTTGAACGGTTTGGTTATCGGGGAAAAAAATTACAAAGCAAAAAGGAAGATTGAAATGTGAGTCAGAAGAGCCAGTGAGCATGGAGAAACAGATCTTACAATTAGGTACATGATAAGGGATATCAAGATAGTCTTGTAATTTCCCCAGTACGTATCCGCTAAGGCTGCTCCAAGTATAGGCACAAAGAAGCTAGTTCCGTACCAAAGAGAAACAGTTGATGCACTGGAAGCAATACCACCATGGAGAACTAAGCGGAGATACACGACTAGGTTCGTGCCAATGCCATTGAAAGCCATGCTTTCCAAGCATTCAAGTCCTGCAGGATTTTAGCAAGTTCACGACCCCCTCAGAAGAATGCAATTTAATAGTTATGCGGCATTTTTCACTGTACGAGTCTTGTTTATCTTTCTACCCACAAAACAAAGAGCACTTAGTGTTTATATCGGGTAATTTTCACTGTACGAGTCTTGTCTATCTTTCTAGCCACCAGGGAAATTAACCAGATGCCAATGTATAGACTAAAAGACCACCAAGGCTAATAAAAGTCCTTCTTATATCAGAGTCAGAAAAATAAAGAGCACTTAATTATCTCAGGTAATATCTTGCTAAAGAATGTAAAAGGATGATAACTGCTCTACAAAAGAGTTGTTTATCAGGAAGCTTCAACAAATAAGATTCCGATTTTACAAAGAACAAAAATCTATGCTTACGCAGCAGGACTCACCCAGAATGAGTGTCGGTGCTCTCCAGTCAGGACATTTACTTTTAAGTTGCAGCCCTTGGTGTGGCTCCAACAGACTCTGTGATTCTTCGTCATGGCTTGACGCATCATCCTGAAAGAAGGCGAGATATGTTAACATGGGACCGTCGGTAATTGGTAAGTTCTGAGATAGAAGTACAATCGTGTAAGTTCTACACCAAAGTACCCAACATGCGCTGAATATTGTGACGATTCCTTTTAAAGAAACGACTTCCTGTTTCCATGATCAGTCGCATTTCAATTTGGGATCACGTAGCACTGATAAGTTCATTTCCAATTGAACTACTCAATCCACAGAACTCAACGATTTTACCATGACAGAGCAACACGAATACAGATGTAGGTTCTATGGCGCATGGGAATTGGGAAGTACAGCATGTCACGCTCAGATCAGATGTCTGTTGGCCAGTTCGTTTCACAAAGTAACTACTAACTAGTGCTCCAAGTCCCAATTCTACCCACCTTGTGGCATTCAAAAAGGCAATGCTGTCAAAACTTCCCACCTTTGGGATACAAAACAACAAAGGCTCAGGAAGCAAGAACATTAACGCAAAGTTAGCTCCGATTCAGAGGAATGAGAAGGGGACTCAGCAGTAGGTTCGCCATACCTTGACCAGAAGGCTCGTGTGCGCGCCGGCTCCCTCCTCCATGGCCTCTGCTCTCTCTCCTCTTCTGATCTGCTGCGACCACGGCTGCACGCCTCTGCAAGCGGCTTTGAAAGGCCGCGGAGCTAGCGCAGCCAGCAGCTGGGGATGAGGACGGGGGTTGGTGGTGAGAGCACCGAATCAGCCGCCGCGCGCGGACCACGCACGCAAGGGAGCTTGCGTCGGCCTACGGATCATCGGCGATTGGGACGGACGGGGACGGCAACGTGGGGGAGGGGTGCTCTGCTCCTGTCTTGTCCTTTGTCGGTGACCGTGGTCAGGCACACGACGGGACGGCAGGAGAGCGACCGACGAGCTGAGATAGTTTGACTCGG
Source organism: Eragrostis curvula (assembly GCA_007726485.1). Lineage (NCBI taxonomy): Eukaryota > Viridiplantae > Streptophyta > Magnoliopsida > Poales > Poaceae > Eragrostis > Eragrostis curvula. Next base: position 7,846,750 of record CM017442.1, read on the forward strand.
AGTAGCGACAGCGCCCTGCGATGCGACGACCTGTGGAACGGGATTGGATTGCCCGTCGCAATTTTTAGGCGGCATTTTTAAGCGAAAACAATTGTCCTTAGTGATTTGCCTATTTGCGTCGTCGCATAAAATCTGCAAATTGCTAGGGAAGGATTTGAGCAATTTTACAGTCTAAAATAATGACTATTAGTTTTGAAAAACTAATAGCCCTTAGTTTGATCCGATGGTATAGATTTAATATCAAAAATCTACTACTAATGGCCATTAGCAAGGGTAATATCGGAAAAAGAAAGTGTGATAGATTGTAATAGTAATTTTGATTTTATAAAGAAAATCTAATTTGATCAATTAATGTTGTCCATCAATCTAGTTCATTATTACAGTTCCTAGGGTTAGCCGGTTATAGTTGAATTATTTAGTTCATCGTTATTAAACAAAAAATAAATTATTTAGTTAATAGTAAAATTACTAATGTGCCCTCAAACTAATGGCCATTAGTTTTGAATAACTAATGGCCATTATTTTGGATTATAAAACTCCTCAAGGATTTACCTCTAAACAAACTTGTATTTGGGACCGTCTGCAAATTGCCTATAAGCCTATTTGTGTCGTAGCATAAACTATGCAAATTGCTAGAGTTTACCTTTTTGTTGAACTCTCTGTTGAACGATATAATTATTCTTTCGAATCAATAAAGCTCGACAAATGGCTTTTTCCTAAAAAAGATAGTGAAGCTTTGGATCATGCCAACTGTGTGTGATTCTGCCGCCGGCCGTAGTAGCGTCAAGTTCTGGCAAGGATTCTGCTGGTAGGAGTAGTACATGTCATCTTGATCCCCTGTTATGGCACGTACAGGTCGGAAGTCTTGTGGTGCCACAGCTCACCGTGCTCAACGACGACGTACACCACACTGGATACGCTCTAGCTGGTAGGACAGAGACCGCGCGGCGGCCAGCGTCCTCCGCAACGGCGCGCGGTGGGGCACGGGTACGTACGTACGTCTCGTTCCGGCAAGTGGCCGGCCGTGCAACAGCTATCGGAACACCCAGGATCACACACGATCGAGCTTGAACACCAGCAATGGCAACACAACGCCGTTGCTTTTCTTCGCCATTGCTCGACTCACGGAGTACTGCAGGGCACTTGTAGCCATGGGGAACACGCGCACTGGAGGCTGGAGCACGTCCCCCGCACTGCGATCTTCACACCTAAGGAACATTCTTCAACCGCGTGACCTGGACGCACGTCGTGACCAAGCCATCTCCTCGCGCACGATGCGGCTGCCATTCACTCACGCGCAGACCCCCGCCCATCGACGCAGCACACCTGCCTAACAAACTCTAACGCGCGGCGCCAGACGCAGCTCGCCTGACTCGGGCTCGACTTGGAACGCGATCGACATGGCGCGCTCGACCTTGCCGCGGCCAACCTGCGACACTCCTTCGCACGCCTCGACACAACGCGGAGCTCGCAGCTGACACACACACGACGCTCACGCCATGGACAGGCCCATGAATGGATGATTAGGTAAGTACCTCACTGTTCATGCCGAACGGGATTGTTTCAGCGAGAGCATGGATGATTAGGTAAGTACCTCACTGCTCAGGCCCAACTCGGCATCAGCATGGAGCTTTCCCGTGCGAGAAGATTTTCGCCGTGATACAACAGCAAAATGGACGAACACAGAGTAAACGGTCATCTTGTTTAATTTGTTCCGGTTCCTTAATCTTACATTGTTCGGGTCTTTCAAAAAAATTCTTACATTCCGGTTTCCACTGTTCTTCGGTACCCGCAGGCTTCTCTTCCTTTCCCCCGATTTCATAGTGCTAGGCAGCGGTCTGGTGTGACGTCGGACGTGGGCGTACAAAACAAAGTACTCAAATCCGGACCCAGTTGTGTTCGTGGGCGTACAAAGCCACGTACTAACCATCAGTTTGTTGTTGTCGTCTGACTCGGAAGTCATCGTCCGCCCCGCTGCATGCAGCGCCCGACCTGCCGCTCGCTGCCCCGCACCCAGCGCGCGCGCTGCTCTTGGCCCGCCGGCGCGAGCAGCCGCGCTCTGCTCCTCTCTCCGCGCGCGCGCGTCCTGACGACGCTCTGAACGAAAGCCCACGGCGACGCGACGCAACCGCGCAGTAGCTGGCGGGACGAGACGCGGCGGTGCACTGATGGAACTAATTTGACTTAGATCAAAACAATACTTAAGGCTAAAACAGGACCAAGTAGTCGACAGCTAGATCATAACCTAGTACATCTAAGCTAATGCGGAATTAGAGATCGATTAGCTTACCAGCTGAAGTTGCATCCATTGCAGCTGGTTCAGAGGTGACGATGAGAGCTTGAGGGCGAATTGTTGCGTCCATCCACGCGCGCCAGGTCGGCTGCTCGTCTCCGCCCTTGCCGCCAACCCGTCGCGTCAGTTGGTTTGCTGGTTGCAACAGTGACTGGCGATCTGAGCCGAGCGGGTCGGTGACTCGGTGTCCCCTGACCGACAGAACTCTGCCGCGGCTCTCAGTCAGTCTCGCCCACGCCTGGAGATCGTGCCAACGATTGGGACGACGACGGCGCTGCCATGTTGGCTATGATGCGTGTGGGCCAATGTCCACCCCCCCGGTACTGTTTTTATCAGAAGGCTTGAGGAGTTGAGGTGTCACGGCTCCCGATTCTTGCTCACCTCACCGTGCTCGACGACGACGTGTACTACCACCGGAAACGCGCTAAGAGCTGGTAGGACGGAGACCCGGCGGCGGCGATCGAGCATCCGCGCGCGAGTCCGTGGGCGTGGGCCGCGTCAGCTACAGCGCACGGTGCGGGCACAGGCCGCGTTCGGGCCAAGTGGCCGTGCATCCATCCATACCGAACTGGCTTGTTCCGTTGTTCGGCTCGCGCCTGCTCCCGTCGCGTTCGTCTCTGCTCGTGCGTAGCCTCTGCATCCATCTGCACATGGAACGGACGGCGGCGAGCGGCCGCCGCCAGCGCCAACCCATCGCGCCAGTTGGTTGGTTTGATTGCAACAGTGACAGATAAGCTGAGCGGATCGGTGTCCCCTGACTGACAGAACACTGCCACTGCCATCTTGTAGTATCCAAATACTATAAACATCAGCATGGAGCATGGTCGTTTCAGTGAGATCTTTCTGCCATGGGCCATGGCTCAATATGGCCCGCGCTTGAAGATTGCGCCAACGATGAGATGGTAGCAAAAGGCAGAAAACAGAGTAGACCATCCGACTGGCTTCGACGCACAAAACTGCCAACTGGGACTCAAATTCGGACCCAGTTCTCCTCGTCGAAAACCTCAGGAAACCGCCGGTCCCTTCCCCGGTTTGTCCACGTATACCTCGGTAATGGCGGGACCCGAAAACCCAGTTCCGGCGACCGCGTTCGATCGAGAGGCATCCTGGAGACGGCGCGGGGCTGGCATTTGTTTGGGATCGACGGCTCCGGACTGCTCAAGGGCCTTGGCGCCGACCAGTACATCCGATTCGCCACGTTCAGCCGTCAGCGGCCATGACCAGTGCGCGCGTGCGCTTCGACCCCGGCGACGAGCTCATGATGGACTGCGTGGCGGTTTAACCTCGAGAAGAGCGCCGAGGCGAGCGCGATCTAGCTACAACCGACCTCGATCGGTCTGGTCGACGCGCCCAGTAGGCGGCAGTAGTAAGGCGGGCGCTCGTCGTTCTCGGCGAGCTTGAGGCGGACACATGTTCAGCGGTGGAAGTCCAGCACAGCAGGCAGCGCGCGCGCTGCTCGATCGTGGTCCGCCGGCTCGATCAACCGCGCCCCCGACGACGCGACGCAACCGGGCGCGGCGCGGTTCGTAGCTGGTGGGACGAGCCGCGCCTGCGACGTCTCGTGGCCTGTGCACGAGTACCGCGGCAAAACACGCATGCCGTCACGGCTGATATGGCGTGTGTCGCGTTCCGGCCAAGTGGCCGTGTGTCCATCCATCCACGCGCGAGGGCGCCTCGCCTCGCCTGCCACTGCCGCCGAACGGTGGTCGAGAGCACGTGGAACAGACGGCCCCGGCCAGCGCCAACCAAATCTCGCCAGTCAATTGGTTGGTTGCAACAGTTCTGGCGAGCTGATCTTTGGGGTCCCCGAAGCTCTGCCATCTCGCTGTTTCAACAGGAGCTCCGCCAGGGCTCTCAGTCTCGCCCACGCCTGGACACTGCACCAATGATTGGACGACGGCGGGCGCCGCCAAGTTTGCCTGCGATGCTTGTGTGCAGTCACGCCAGTCGCATTCGGATGTCGGTCAGAAAAATTCGAGACCTTTCCGTCGACGGAAAGAGCACGCTTTTGGTACTTCTGTGATCACAAATACTGTGCAGATTTGGATCTCAAGAAAGTTGATTGAAGGAACCCTGGCAGAATCGTATCATCTGGTTGTTGCCTCTCCCAAGTGTTAATGGAAAGATCACAAGTTTCCTACTGTATCTCTGATCACAGAGATATATTATCTTGACCAGATTTGTATCCAATAAAATTAAGGAGAAGAAAAGGTCCGTTCAAAAAAAAAAAAAAAAAGGGAAAAAAAAGAGAAAAGCAAGCAAGAAGAAGGCAGTAGACACTAGACAGGTAGCTAGTCTACGAAGGTCCCTGGAATCATATCATATGGTTCCGAATAAACCTCGAGCCATATCATTCTGCTCTTGGCGTGCGAGGCCACCAGCCATTTGGGCGACGAGTCACACTGATAAATTCACACAAGTAAACAAAGTGCAGACAGACTGTTACCCTCTGCAGCCTGCAGACTACGCAGAGCCGTATCGTAAATGGGCAGTACGTGAATCGCCGGCATCCATATCAAGCTTTCCCTGTTTCTTTCGAGGAAACAGAAGGTCCCTGTTCCCCAGTGTTTGACTTCGATTCGTGTGAAAGCAGTACGAGTGTTGACCTGAGACTATTAGTTATACAGGCCCTGAACTGCAACAGATTCCACTCAGAATTGCTTGATCAAATCTTCAACTATGACCTGGTCAGTTAATTGGCCACACCAATGATGATCATGATCTGAATTTCACGAATGACCAACGATTTTAAAATCCCTGACTTGTACACAAGTCAGCATTTTGGTTGCATGATTGCAGGAAACCACGGAGGAGAAACAATATCCCTATCTGAAAGTTCTGACAGACGAAATAAGCAGACTGACAAAAATCAAGATGGGAAAAATCATTAGCATCCATACAGGTAGGCTATATCGAATAATGCGATCGGCAAAATGGCTGTGTTGATATGAATCCGATGCTCTGAGCACTGACCGGTGTGAACGCACTCAGTCAGAACTAAAAGAAAGAAAGATCCTGATCCCATAAAGAAAGGATTCTAGATTCAGATCATGGAGAAAAACGGAGCCTGATGCAAAGCACATGACCAAGTCCAGTATACGCACTGACGAGCAGCATCGGAGTAATGCACGTACGAGTCACGAGTTGTTCCTGCCATTCACGAATAAGGAGATGAGAAGATAGGGTAGGATGAACACACAATACAACATGAGTGTTTACAGTTTGGTAAGCAGCAATGTTTCACCTTACACCCCGATCGAAACCGGAGGCCGAGGTCGCTGTAGCGATCTCACCAGCCCCGGCAGGCTTGTTTGGTCCCTGTTCGGCTCCCAGTTTATTTTGCAAAAATGCTTTTCCTGGTTTGGGGCCGCAGAACTTCTAGTGTAGATTGCTTGGTAGGGCTTCACTCTGAAGCCAAAGTCCTACCAAAGAGTGCTGCACTGTCTCTGTGTTACTCACGCGTTCGATTGGATGTAACGAAACATGTCGCCATGCAGGAGGGTGATGCTGTACATCAATGAACAAAAATGCAAGAACGAACAACAAAGTATAGACCAAAGTATATAGGCACCACTGGTATTTTATTATCGAAATCAATGATCATCAAGTTGGTTACATAGGAACCTCGGCACAAGGACGATCACAGACTAGCTACTACTTAGATAGAGCAAGCCACAGCCTAGGAGCTGCTGAGGCATGCACGGTACACACTGCAGGTCACAAGCTCAAGGTTCAGACGCGCGCGGTGGCCTTGCAGACAAGCGGGGTGGCCATCTCCAGGGACATGCTGAGGTGCTCGGAGAGGTCGACGCCGGCAGCGGCGGGTGCGAAGTTGAACTTGTGCAGCAGTTGAGCGACCCAGAGGTGGGTGGTGGCGAGAGCGAGCATCTTGCCGGGGCATGCGCGGCGTCCGGCGCCGAAGGGCGCGAGGCGGAGGTCGCTGCCGAGCACGCTGACGTCCTCCTTCTCGAACCTCTCCGGGATGAACTCCTCGGGCTGGGGCCAGATGTTGGCGTCGTGGGCGATGGACCACATGTTCACCATGGCGGTGGTTCCGGCGGGGACGAGGTGTCCGCCGACGTGCGCGTCGTGGATGGCGAGGCGAGCCCAGGAGAGGAGCGGGCCAGGTGGGTGCATGCGCAGCGTCTCCTTGACGATGTTCTGGATGTAGGGGAGGTTGGCCACGTCAGCGTCGGCGACGGCGCCGCGGGTGCCGACGACGGCGTCCAGCTCGGCCTGCGCCTTGGCCTGGATGTCGGGGTGCAGGACCATCCTGGCCATGACCCACTCGAGCAGGATGGCAACGGTGTCCGCGCCGCGGAAGATCATTTCCTGCAAAAATTGACGAGAGAAGAAAAAGATCAGAACACGCACGGCTCATCAATGGAACAAGTATCTCAAAAAAAATAAAATGCTAACGAGTCTTACCCAGAGGACGGCGATCATGTCGGAGTCTGACAGCTTCTCGTCTCCCTGGAGGTCGAGCAGGACGTCGACGAAGTCGCCGGTGAACTCGTCAGCGACGACGCCGCTGGCGCGCCTCTCCCTGTGCTCCTGGATGATCTGGCCAACAAACCCCTCCACCTTCTGGACCAACCTGTTGCAGCGGCGGCGCACACCCTGGAGGTCGAGGTACTTGATCAACGGCAGGTGGTCGGCCCAGTTGAAGGAACCGAGGAGGTCGTACCCCTCGGTCACCATCTCCTCCAGCACCTGGGCGTCTTGGCTCTCGAAGTCGTCGTAGCGCTTGCCGAAGACGGTGGTCATGATGTGGTTCAGCGACGCGGCGTGCAGGGCGCGGCGCAGGGTGACCTCGCCGTCGCGGGCCATGCGGCTGGCGACGTCGGCGACCATGTTCTCGCCGATGGCCTCGCGGTGGTGGCCGAACGCCGCCACGCGGCGCGGGCCGAACATATGGTTGGCTGCGAGGCGCCGGAGCCCACGCCAGTGAGCGTCGCCGGACGGGGCGAAGCCCATGGCGCGGTGGAACAGGAGGTGGCGCGCCGCGTCCTTGATGGGCCGGTCACCGAACGCCGGGTTGGCGAGGATCTCGCGCGCCGTGTCCGGCTGGCTCGCCACCACCAGACGGGTGACGCCAACGGAGAAGGACATCAGCGACTTGCCTCCTTCGACGGCGCGTGCCAGCGCCGCCAGCGTGCGGTGCGCCACAGGGCTGGAGAGCGCCGTGAGCACGCCGGGTGGGCCGGACGGGGGCCGACGGCTGCGGGACAGAGCCCACGCCGGACCTCCCGGGGAGAGCCACAGCAGCACGGCGCCGAGGACGACCACCGCGACGATGGATGGCAGCGGGGACGCCAACGGAAGGAGGAACAAGAGCGACTCCTCGAGTCCGGTGACCCCCATGGTTCGGTTTGGTTGCTGTAGGAGGGCTGGGTGGTGTTGAGAGACGATGTTGGTGATCGAAATGGTGGGAGGTGGGAGGCGCTTAAATAGGAGGAGGCGACCCAAGATTTTATTCCCCGCTGATTTTGTTTCCTAGAAAAAAAAAAGGACAGCTGTGGAACATCATTGCCTTTGATTTTTCCAATCATTCTTTTGCACTGAGTAATTGTTCTTGCCATATATACAGTGCCTTGCTATAAACGGTGCCGCAACTCTGATTAATGCCTTGATTATCTCATCTCCAATCTAAAAGAGAAAAAAAAAATCTTTGTTTCGTTTTTAAAACTTGATTTTGAAGGCTCCCGATGTTTAAACAATGCGTGTAGATCTATAAAAAAGAATATAAACATAAATTATCTATAAATCATATATAAAGTGAAAAATTTATTACTACCATTAATCATCAAATTTTGAAACAGAAAGTTACAAAACATGAAAACGTACGTCAGTTTCTGTTCTAAAAAACGTATATACGTTTCTGTTCCTAAAAAAACAAATATCAGTTTGTGTTCCTACAGAAACATATTTCAGTTTCTGTTCCTCAAAACGTATGTCAGTTTCTGTTTCTAAAAAGACAAGGATTGATCAACATGTAATATCGTCCTGTACTGCTTCAATGGCACATTGCACATGTAAATTTTTCTAAAACACGAGCCGACCGTTTTACTTGGAAATCAAAACACGCTAAGCTGGCAAAATTTAAATTGCCATTAATGAGTAAAAAGTTACTAGGGTCACTCATTAAGTGCAGTGGTACATACTCAAGTATGTTTTCTCATTGAGTAATTATACTTACTACTATTCCTGCATCGAGTTATATGTATATATTATACTTTCTCACAGAGTAATTGTACGAACTGCCATATATACAACGCCTTGTTGTAAATGGTCCCTAATAAATGCCATGGATTCTCTCACCTCCAGTTAGAAGGAAAAAAATAATCTTTGTTTTTTTTTTCAAACTTGATTTGGAAGACTCTTTGATGTTTAAACAATGCATGTAGATTTATAAAAAGAAAATCTAAGCATAAATTATCTATAAAACATATAAGCTAGAAAATTTATTCCAACAATTAACCAGTAAATTTTGGTGGAGATTAAATTTTGAAACAGAAAGTTCCAAAACTTTAAAACGTACGCCAGTTTCTGTTCTAAAGAAAAGTATGTATGTTTTTGTTCCTAAAAAAAACAAATGTCAGTTTGTGTTTCTACAGAAACATATTTCAGTTTATGTTCCTCAAAACGTATGTCAGTTTTTGTTTTTAAAAGGACACGGATTGATCAACACGTCATATCGGCATGTACTGCTTTAATGGTACATTGCACATATAATTTTTTCTAAAACACGAGCCAGACATTTTACTTGGAAATCAAAACACGCTAAGCTGGCAAATTTAAATTGCCACTAATGAGTGAAAAATTACTAGGGTCACTTATTAAGTGCAGTGGTACATACCCAAATATGTTTTCCCACTGAGTAATTGTACTACTATAGCTGCATTATGCCATATACACATTATATTTTCCCACAGAGTAATTGTACCGGCCGTCATATATACACCGCCTTGGTGTAAATGGTGCCTAATTAATGCCATGGATTCTCTCATCTCCAATCTAGAAGAAAATAAAATCTTTTCAAAATTGATTTGGAAGACTCTCGATGTTTAAACAATGCATGTAGATCTATAAAAAATATCTAAGCATAAATTATCTACAAAACATATAACCTGGAAAATTTATTACTACAATTAACCAGCAAATTTTGCTGGAGATTAAATTTTGAAACAGAAAGTTCCAAAACATGAAAACGTACGCCAGTTTCTGTTCTAAAGAAACGTATGTATGTTTCTGTTCCTAAACAAACAAATGTCAGTTTGTGTTCCTACATAAACGTATTTCAGTTTTTGTTCCTCAAAACGTATGTCAGTTTCTGTTTCTAAAAGGACAAGGATTGATCAACATGTAATATCAGCCTGCTTCAATGGTACATTGCATATGTAAGTTTTTCTAAAACACGAGCCGGACTTTTTACTTGGAAATAAAAACACGCTAAGCTGGAAAATTTAAATTGTCATTAATGAGTAAAAAATTACTAGAGTCACTTATTAAGTGCAGTGGTTCATACCCAAATATGTTTTCCCATCGAGTAATTGTACTACTATAGCGGCATCACATCATATATACATTATATTTTCCCACAGAGTAATTGTACGAGCTGCCATATATACATCGCCTTGTTGTAAATGGTGCCTAATTAATGCCATGGATTCTCTCATCTCCAGTCTAGAAGGAAAAAAATGATCTTTGTTTTTTTTTCCAACTTGATTCGGAAGACTCTCGATGTTTAAACAATGCATGTAGATCTATAAAAAAAATCTAAGCATAAATTATCTACAAAACATATAAGCTATAAAATTTATTACTACAACTAACCAGTAAATTTTGCTGGAGATTAAAGTTTCAAGTAGAAAGTTCCAAAACATGAAAAGGTATGCCAGTTTCTGTTCTAAAGAAACGTATGTACGCTTCTGTTCCTAAAAAAACAAATGCCAGTTTGTGTTTCTACATAAACGTATTTCAGTTTCTGTTCCTCAAAACGTATGTCAGTTTCTGTTTCTAAAAGGACAAGGATTGATCAACACGTAATATGGGCCTGTACTGCTTCAATGGTATATTGCACATGTATTTTTTTCTAAAACACGAGCCGAACATTTTACTTGGAAATGACAAAATGCTAAGTTGGCAAATTTAAATTGCCATTAATGAGTAAAAAATTACTAGGGTCACTTAATAAATGCAGTGGTATATACCCAAGTATGTTTGCCCACTGAGTAATTATACTACTATAGTTGCATTACGCCATATATACATTATATTTTCCACTGAGTAATTGTACCGGCTGCCATATATACAACGCCTTGCTGTAAATGGTGCCTAATTAATGCCTTAGATTCTCTCATCTTGAGTCTAGAAGGAAAAATAATCTTTGTTTTTTAAAACTTTATTTGGAATCTTCCAGATGTTTAAACAATTGGTATTGATCTATAAAAAAAGTCTAAGCATAAATAATCTAGGAAACATGTAATAGAGTTTGATTTTCTAATCATTCTTTCCCATTGAGTAAGGGCACTACTAGCCGCAACCTACTTGTAATAGAGTTTTACTTAATAGCAGCAACCACACATTAGGATAGCAAGAAAAAGGGGAAAGGGGGTCGGCGGGGGGGGGGGGGGGGGGGGGGTGTTGTCTGGAGTTGGAAGAAGAGAGGCGTAGCAGCAACCACACATTAGGATAGCAAGAAAAAGGGGAAAGGGGGTCGGCGGGGGGGGGGGGGGGGGGGGGGGTGTTGTCTGGAGTTGGAAGAAGAGAGGCGAACCCCTCCTGTTTTGTTCATCTGGATCCGTCACTTGAATTGGTACTTGGTGGCTAAGGTGTCCGTGCCACATGAAAGGCAATATATATGCACAAAATGAGAGAGAGCTCCTAATTAGAAGAGAAATGGTACAAGTGATAAAGAGATGATGGTGGTACAAATCAAAGGTTGCTAGTCATATACGTTTGTCTCTGAAAAAAGGCAAATGAGAATTATTGCTTGGCATGTTTTTCTAATTTGTTGAATTAAGCCCTCAAGCCACACTATGGGCGTGCTCTATCCTATCCTCCTTGCTACATGGAAACGAAATCACCAACAACCAACCTGATGACTAAACATAAAATTGACCAAAAGAGTGCGATAGTTCTCAGGTATAGGCGTTTGAAGTATAAGAATCATGGTATAACCTTTTTGGATTAACCTTAGACACAAAGCAAATATACTAGCTCTCCATGTCCTTATAGTTTCATATACATATATTGCCTTTAGTTTCAGGACGTTGGATAACTAAATGTATTTTTTTACGTATTGTTGTTCTCCCAAGTTTAAATACAATTGCTTAGAATGGAAACATATTTGCTTTGTCCATTGATACTTTTCAGCAGCTATTCAACCGGCCACCCGCCTAGTGAAAGGGGTCTTGGCCTAGTGGTTAAGGCATCCGAGTAGCACTTTTGAGGTCCTGGGTTCGACTCCCGATGGGAGCGAATTTTCTAGGATTTAACGGCATTTGTGCTTTCAGCGGTAGGCGACGTGGCCGTCGACAGCGAGGTGTCAGTGGTGACTTCGGGAATCTGGAGAATTGCCGGCTCAGTCTTCGAAGATGCTCATAGGGGTAGGGTTTGCGTATGTGCGTTCATAGAGGTGAGTGTGCGTGCGTTGTGAGTGTCTGAGTTGTACTGTGTAATTTCTAAAAAAAAAAAAAAACCGGCCACCCGCCTAACCCCTTCACGTGATGACGCCGTACTTTGGTGTGCAAGCAACAGTTGAAATTGCGCGGCATTTTACTCATGTTTGGAAACAGCGCAGAGCAAGTGGCGCCGATCTTGCTCTATTTAGCAAGACGTACGGCGGCTCCACTAGCACGGAAAGAAAGCATCCGCATCAGACGGTCATACCATACGAGTCGCGTCCCTTCACGAACAAGCCCGAGAGTAGCCGGGGCCCTGCCGCTCTGTGAGCTCGGCCCGCCACGAACCGTGCTCTGGACTCGATTGAAAGAAGTTGATTAGCGCGCTCGCCATGGCGCAGGCGCAGCCGGAGCCGGAGCCGGAGGTGTTCGACGTCGTCATCTTCGGCGCCTCGGGCTTCACCGGCAAGTACGTCGTCCGCGAGGCCCTCAAGTTCCTCTCCCCCTCCTCCTCCTCCTCCCCGCTCCGCTCGCTCGCGGTGGCCGGCCGCAGTCGGGAACGCCTCGCCGCCGCGCTCCGGTGGGCCGCATCGCCGGCGCCGCCGCCGGACAACGTCCCGATCCTCACCGCCGACTCCTCCGACCCGGCCTCCCTCGCAGCGCTGGCGGCGCGGGCGCGCGTCGTGCTCTCCTGCGCGGGGCCCTTCCGCCTGCACGGCCACGCCGTGGCGGCGGCTTGCGCCGCGGCCGGGGTCGACTGCCTCGACATCGCCGGGGAGCCCGAGTTCATGGAGCGCGTCGAGGCCGACCTCCACGACGTCGCCGCCAGGAACGGCGCGCTCATCGTCTCCGCGTGCGGGTTCGACTCCGTCACCGCCGAGCTCGGGTTCCTGTTCCACAGCAGGCAGTGGGAGCCGCCGTCCGCGCCGGTGAGCGTGGAGGCCTACTTGAGCCTGCAGTCGAGCAAAAGGATCGTTGGGAACGTCGCCACCTACGAGTCGGCCGTGCTCGGGATGGCCAACGCCGGCGAGCTCCAGGCGCTGCGCAGGTCGCGGCCCAGGCGGCCGAGGCCCAATGTGAGTAACTATTAAATCTCTCGCTGCTTCTGAAATCGTAGAAGAGCTTGTTTGGTCGCATTGAGGTAGAACTAGAACGATGATTTATCTGTAACTTGGAACACGGTGGAACTTTAGTGGTACGCTGACGAGTTGACCGTGATAGATCCCAATTATTATCTGTTTTGCATATTGAGTATATTTGTTGGACGAGTTATGTTAAAAAATTGTTCTGCGTTTTTCATTCACTTGTTGTATCAAAAAGCTCCCATATGTCACCACCGAAGAATTTATTAGGTTGGTTACCCTCGCGGTAGATCAGGAGCAAAAATCCTAGAGTGCTTGGCATTACATGCCAATAGTCCGTGGAAATTATTCTCATCTAGTAAAACTTCATTTAGTATGGCATGACTTGTATATTTCCTAGATAATGGGAAGAGTGCCTTGGCTTTTTAAGAAGCTACGACCTCACTAGCAATATGAATAAATATCACTTTGTCTTCTTGTTTAATGTGAGTTTTTGTACTGAATCGAAATATGTCTTTGTGTTGTTGGTGGCGTAGCTTCGATATAATTTTTCCTTTAAATCAAAAGCTCACAAATTGCATCTGGTCAAAGACCTAAAATCACAGTGGATGTTGCTTCCATCTATAAGATGATATCACTACTCCCTTATGTCCTATTATCTATTTCTTTCTTGAAGAAAAGTTTTCTTGAATTTCATTTTTGATTTGCATATTTGCAAACAGTGAATTTCCATTTTAATTGTGCATATTTGCATCTCTCAGTTTGTTCTATAGAGCGTTTCAGTAGAAGTTTCGAATAGAGAGCATTTCGATCATAATTTTCAGATTCTACTTGATTTCAAAAGTATTATATTTGTCAATGATTATTAGCTGTTCCATATAAAATTTGGAAACAATTACAAGTGCAGATTACTGACCGTATTTGAGCAGCAAAACAATCGGGCATCAATATACCGGTGACTGATGGCAATAATTGTTCAATGTGGCCACAAGCCACTTCTATTTGGAAGAAGTTTGACATGTTGAGTCTAAAACACTGGACATGGCTTTAGCTTCATGACCTTTGTTACCTCTAGTTTTACGACAATGTTCCGTTGATTAATAATCACCATGCACTGTCGTTGGTATTGTGAATTCCTGACTGATACAGCACCTTAGATATTGATGTTATAGATGAATACCTTGAGCTCATTGTTTCCCCAAAAAAGATGTATGTCATGGAATAGCTTTGAAGTTTCATTAGTGCAGTATACAATGATTCAAACACCCGTTGGAACTTTAATTCATATATTCAGTCTATGAAGTGACTATTTGTGAAACAACACAAGAATTAAATGATATGTACTCTTAGTAAAATCTACTGATGCTAATCCTTTATGCAGATTCTAGGCAATGCACCTCTCAAAGGTTCACTAATAGAGTGGTGCAATCCTCTAGGAATGTGGGCTATGAAGATTCCTACTGCTGACACGACAATCGTGAAGAGAACTCTATCAACAATGACCAAACATCCAGAAGGCCTTCCTGGGGTGAAAGAAAGCCCCAAGTACACCGAGCATAGGAGAAACTTTTGGTCTTCTATCAAACCTGCTCATTTTGGTGTGAAGATCACCTCCTTAAATATCCTTTTGCGGTTCTTAGTTACTGGATTTTTCATGAGCTTTCTTGGGAACTTTTCATTTGGTCGATCTCTTCTACTTAGGTATCCAGAATTCTTCACCCTCGGGTTGTTTAGAAAGACTGGACCAACAGAGGAAGAGGTCAATAACTCATCATTCAATATGTGGTTCGTTGGTAGTGGTTTCATCGATACTTCATGTGCATCAGAGCGCATAAGCAAGCTAGATAAAGAGATGATTACAAAAGTTTCAGGACCTGATGCTGGATACATTGCAACTCAAATCATTCTAGTCCAATGCGCTCTCATCTTGTTGAGCCAGCGCGACAACCTACCAAAAGGAGGGGTGTACACGCCAGGCGTTATATTTGGCCCTACCGATCTTCAGCAACGTCTTGAGGAGAATGGATTCTCGTTTGAGGTTTTCTTGACAAAGACCTTCGGTAACGCTTATCTGTTTCATTAAAAATAAAAGAGTTGGACAAACGATGCAAGTGTAGAAAGCAACTCAGATAATAAGAAAGAGCTATCTTTATATGTTATTTTTGTAAAATACTTTGTAATACCATCAATTAGCATGTGCATGAGTAATCGACCGAAGAGCTTAAGAGTTGACAATCACGGAGTTTGTGTTGGTATATGGTGCAGGTGTATGTCTATGGATGCAGCCTGCAAGATGCTGTAACCGTTACATTAGATGGTGTCCATCTATTTTCTATTACTAGTTGATAACCCCGCGCGTTGCTGCGGGAATTCATGTGTGATTACGGGACATCTAGAATGGAAAATAACATAAAAATGTCAAGTTAACTTTGTAAATGGGTTGATAACTATGAGATGATAATATTTCGGTCACAATTCATATACAGACCAAAATTTGCATCCGTTCTTGTAGAAGTTGTGGACGACTTGACCCACAAATGTTATCAGTTGGGCAGGGAACATTTGTAGAGGGGAAAAAATAACAACCTTGATAAGCAACCACGTGCATCTAAAACTGCATATCAGAAATCTGATTACAGTGAAATGGTCAACTCATGTAAAATCAAAACAAACAGAACTGTGGAAAAGAGGGGGGAAATTAGATTTTCATTATAATAGCATACTCATGCACAGGGTGAAATTTTGCCAAGCAAAATTGCAGTAATAAAGACACTAAAGTGGAATCAATAATACCCTGCAAACAACTTTGATGTCGGAATTCACAGTACATCTAAAAAAGTGAAAAATGTTGGAATCCTATAAATAAGTTAGTGGGGACGGTTTATTTAAAGCTAGCAATGCAATTGATCTTGCAGTGTGGTCGATGAAAATCGGGAGGAAATGATTTGAAGTAGCAGCCCGTCATCATTGTTGGAAGCCTTGCAGTGTGGTCGATGAGAAATCCACCACTTTCTTGCAGTTGATCTGCGCTTGGTCACTGACATGGAAGCACCAGCTAGGGTGAATGCTGCAGCAGCTGTTCCATATCAAGCCATTCTTGCTTTCTTGGGTTAGAAAGTAAGAGGTATTCAAATGATTATGCGTAGAATGGAGTCATCTTGGGCCGCTTCTACCCAGAGATAAATGCTTCTGTTGTCATATAGAAGTAGTGAACAAACCACAATGGAAGTAAAAGAACATGTTTAGAAGAATGCATACGGGTTTGGCCGTTTTGGACTGGAATTAGGAGCGTGATTTGTGATTGGTGATGCTAAGGATCTGCTGATCTGAGAGGATACGTAGTCTTTATAGGAATGCTTGAGCGGAGTTGTTGAGTGGAGAGTCATTAGAGGAGGATTAAAGCCATCAATTACATTGGCCTTTTCATTGCATAGTGATGGTGGGAGTTACTGACAACGGTGGAAAACCGCTGCTAGTGGACTATTATAGGAGGTAGAATATTTAAATCGGGCATAGGCTTGGCAACGCTGCTAGCTAACAGACAATTAAAACGATTGATGTAGAATGAATGACATAAAAGATGGTGCTGTCGCCTGCAGAAGAATAAGCATGGTCTATTTGCTGGCTTATCAGTGATGGTCATGGTCTGATCTAACGCTCAGGATGGATAGCTACTGCAATCGGACGGACTGAATAATTAGGATGATGTGGAAGCATGAGGATCTAGCTTTATAGCAATCAATGATTATTAGTGGGTTGCGTCGATATAATATATATAGATGTGTATCCAAAAATAAGAAACTAAGTTATGTTTTTGAATCGTGACGCTTTAAAGTACACCACACTATAAGCTTTGTCCATCGGTCTATAATGACGGATGAAATGGCTTCGGAAAACTCAAGGAAGCCACACAAGAAGTCGCACCACCAGGCTTGCGCACCACTCGGCCACTCCCAACCCCCTCCGTCAACAAGAGCAGCCGAGGGACCCGCCAGTCAGTGAGCAATCCCAGAGTCCCAGACCCCGCAGCGGCCGGTCTCGCCTCGAACCGTCCGCTCGCCATGGCGCCGCCGGAGCCGGAGGTGTTCGACGTCGTCATCTTCGGGGCCTCGGGCTGCACTGGCAAGTACATTGTCCGCGAGGCCCTCAAGTTCCTGGGTCCCTCTGCCGCCTCCTCCCCGCGACCGCATCGCCGCCGCACTCCGTTGGGCCGCGGCCCCCAGCCCCGCCGCAGGAGGACATACCCATCCTCATCGCCAACTCCTTCGACCCGGCCTCCCAAACTTCCAAAGAACTCCCGAAACCCCAAGAGAGCTCTCACTTTGCTCTAACTCCCAAAATAGAACTATATCGACTCTACTACTAAAAACAAGAAATGTAAATTCTTCTTCAATGTGGTGTGAGTTGTTCTGTTGCCGTGACCCTCTATTTAATAGTCGCCGTTGGACGGGGGGTGGGGGGGTGGGTGGGGGGGGGGGGTGGGTATTGGTAGAGAAGTGTGGAAGGCGGTGGCATGAAATGGGGGCCAAACCAGGCCCGCCCACTGCCCGATGTGGCAGTTGGCCACGTGTTCTGCATCAACGCTCCTGATCAACTCTTGATGGCAGCAACGTTGTCGGTTTGTACGAGGGAGCAGGATTGGAGTAACGGTCAAGTTGAGGCCCAAAGCCTTTTCCTGAAAAGGTTGGTTGTCAATTGTCAAAGTGGGCTTTGCTTTCTACGTGTATAAGCTCCTTGCAGCCCACGTGAGAGAGGTCGAGGCCATCTGGCACTGGACCAAGCCGGTGGACCTATGTTTTCTTCAACATAGGTCCAGTTTTCTCCTTTGTTTAATCACGCCTTGCTGCATATATGGCAGCTGTTACAATTACTCTGTGGGAAAATATAGTGAGTGGGATCATCGTCTATCCCGTGCCTCATAGTGAGTGGGTTAGCCCAGTCCAAGTAGTGACTAAGAAGGAAGGAATGACGACCGTTACGAGAATGATAGAAATTAGCTGATCCCACAACAAACCATCACAGGTTAGAGATTGTGTATTTATTACCAAAAACTTAACAAGGGGACAAAGGAAAAACATTTCCCACTGCCTTTCATTGATGAAATGTTAGAGTGGTTGGCAAATCGTTCTTTCTTGTGTTTTCTTGATGGGTATTTGGTATATCATGATATACCCAACCATCCCGATGATCAAAGCAAAACCACCTTCACATGCGCATATGGAATATATGCCTATCGTCGTATTTCTTTTGGGTTGTGTAATATGCCCGCATCATTCCAACAGTGTATGATGTCCATCTTTTATGATATGACGTAAGACATCATGTAAGTCATTATTGATGACTTTTCTGTTTATGAAAAAACCTTTGATCATTGTTTAGAAAATTTTTACAAGGTTTTGCGACACTGCCATGAGAAGGACCTAATGCTTAATTGGGATTTGGGAGAAATGCCATTTCATAGTTTGTGAAGGCATTATTCTCTTTGACACTTGGTGTCTGAGTGGGAGATAGAGGAAAAATAGAAGTAATATAACAACGTGCACCTCTGATAAATGTGAAGCGAATTTGTAGGATTCTTGATCACACGGGGTTCTATCATCGTTTTATGAAAGACTTTTTTTAAAAACAACTCTATACACCTCACGAACTTGTTAGCTAAGGATGCGCTTTTTGTTTTTTTATGATGAGTGTCTTGCTTCATTTAATATCCTTAAGAGAACACTCATCTCAGCCCCAATCATTCACCACCCCCCCTGATTGGATGCTTCCATTTGAAATAATATGTGATACTAGTGACTATTCTGTTGGGGCGATCCTTGGCCAAACTAAAGATAAAATGAATCATGCAATTTCTTATGCAACCAAAACTTTGACAAGAGCTCAATTAAATTATGTAACCACTGAGAAAGAGCTATTTGCTGTTGTCTTTGCATTGGATAAGTTTATATCTTACTTAGTTGGAGCAAAAATAATCGTTTACACTGGTCATGCTGGTCTTAAGTACTTGCGCACTAATAAAGATTCTAAACCTAGCTTGTTTAATTTGATTCTGCTACTCAAGAATTTGAGAAAGGAGTAGGAAATTCTATAGCAAATCATTTGTCGCGCATGCACATTACTAACTTGCAGGAACAACTGATAAATGATTTCCTGCGAGACGACTGTTTGCAGTCATTCAATCAAGAAATGACCGCGAACATACTAGTAAATAAAAGGTAATTCACCAAGACTCTATGCATTTTATTCAAACTAATAAATTTCCACGAGTTTTGGAGAATCCTAGATGCATGATTAAACAAAGGAGAAAGCTGGAACTATGTTGAAGAAAACATAGGTCGGCCGGCTTGGTCCAGTGCCAGATGGCCTCGACCTCTCTCATGTGGGCTGAAAGTAGCTTATACACGTAGAAAGCAAAGCCCACTTCGAAAATTGACAACCGACCTTTTTAGGAAAAGGCTTTGGGCCTCAACTTGACCGTTACTCCAATCCTGCCCCCTCGCACAAACCGACAACGTTGCTGCCATCAAGAGTTGATCAGGAGCGTTGATGCAGAATGTTGAGTTTTTCCTCGGAAATCCCCAAACACCGGGAAAAGCACACTACCACTTCACAAAGTGGAACTCACACCAAAGATAATACGAAGTGATTCTCATTGTAAGTGAGGAGTTACAATACTTTGAGAACCGACCCCGTCTTCAGGGCTGGGGAGGGGGTATTTATACCTTGATCAGGGTTACATCATAAGGACTAAACTACTCCTTATGAAGGCGAATAACATGCGGAATATTCTGTACAATATGAACCGAAGGGCACTTTGGTCTATTCATTATCCTATGGAGCACAATGAAACCCTGGCAGCTTCCGGTGGTCCCCGCGCCTTATGTTGTGGAGCCCACTAGAGTCCCCTTCGGGTTGACGCGCCTCTTCCTTCGGGGTATCAGACCTTCGGGTAGCCCACGACGGTACCCCGAAGGTGATCTTTCTTTCATGCCAGGGCGCAGTCATCTTCGGATAGGCCGCAACGCTTCGCGTCCGGCTCAACTCCTGCGGAGAACACACAAGTAAACACTATGGCAAAGCTCGTTAGCAGATAGGCCGAAGCGTTCCTTCGATCTAAGGAACGGAGTTGGTCCAGATTGGCAAATCACTCTGCGGATCCCCAACAAAGAACACGTGGCTAACTGCCACATCGAGCGGCGGGCCGTCCTGGTTTGTTCCCCAATTTGTGCCACCGCCTTCCACACTTCTCTACCAATACGCCCCCCCTCCCGTCCAATGGTGACTATAAAATAGAGGGTCATGGCAACATAACAACTCACACCACATTCAAGAAGTATTTACATTTCTTGTTTTTAGTAGTAGAGTGGATTTAGTTTTATTTTGGGAGTTAGAGCAAAGTGAGAGCTCTCTCGGGGTTTCGGGAGTTCTTCGGAAGTTCTCTTGTGCCCTTTCTTTTGTAGAATTATTTTCAATATTAAAATATTAGTTTTATCTTTATTTATATCATTGATTTAGATAATTCTTTTTAGCTTATTTATGTAGTTAAGTAAGTGCTCTTATTTATTCCTGTCGTTGGATTCGTAACTATGTTTGAGTGACTAGACTTGCGTCTAATTCTCTAGATAATATAAGCGTTGAGTGCCCATTTGTTCAGTCATTCTGAGGTAGTTCTGCTCCATTCATCAAGAGTAGAATCCTTAGATTAGTTGTAAGCGCGGTGCTTAGAACTAATTATAGTACGGGTTGCCCCTCAATCCCACGGGATGATTTGGTAGCCACGAGTGCATGTGACAGCTGCACCTGTCCTTGGTAAATGTTCCATTCCTACCTTGGAGGTTAACCCTGCCCGGACGCGATAGAAGTTGTATGAGAACAACCTTGTCTATTAGAATTGCTAATTTGAATGCAGGTATGCTGTTGAATCTCATATTCATTTTTTTATGGGGAACAGAAACATACATGGACCCTATATCTAGCCGTTGACACTCTTGTGGATTTCATCTAAAGATATATAAGGAAATTTATTTTATTTTCTAATGTCAGGAAATCAAATAAAGAACCGTTCTCGAATGTATAGGTACAACTGCAATAATAAGTGACCCTGTAATTTTGTAGTCATTAATGATAATTTTAATTTGGCAGCTTAATGTGTTGCACTTCCAAGTAAGAAATTTGGATTGTATTTTAGCCAAATTTACATATGCAATGTACCATTAAATTTTGATGTATTATATTATTCATAGCTTTATTTTTATCCAACTCAAACAACATAAAATAGATTTCGTTTATGAATAGTTGAAAAGTAGTTTTAGTATAACGTGGACCCGTAGGTTGCGGCTAGTAGTGCACTTACTCAGTGGGAAAGAATGATTAGAAAATCAAACTCTATTACATGTTTTTGAGATTATTTATGCATAGACTTTTTCTATAGATCAATACCAATTGTTTAAACATCTGGAAGATTCCAAATAAAGTTTTAAAAAACCAAAGATTTGTTTTTCCTTCTAGACTCAAGATGAGAGAATCTAAGGAATTAATTAGGCACCATTTACAGCAAGGCGTTGTATATATGGCAGCTGGTACAATTACTCAGTGGAAAATATAATGTATATATGGCGTAATGCAACTATAGTAGTACAATTACTCAGTGGACAACATACTTAGGTATGTACAACTGCATTTAATAAGTGACCCTAGTAATTTTTCACTCATTAATGGCAATTTAAATTTGCCAACTTAGCGTGTTGTCTTTTCCAAGTAAAAAGTTTGGCTCGTGTTTTAGAAAAAATTACATGTGCAATGTACCATTGAAGCAGTACAGGCCGATATTACGTGTTGATCAATCCTTGTCCTTTTAGAAACAGAACCTGACATGCGTTTTGAGGAACAGAAACTGGAATACGTTTATGTAGAAACACAAACTGGCATTTGTTTTTTTAGGAACAGAAACATACATAAGTTTCTTTATAACCGAAACTGGCATACGTTTTCATGTTTTGGAACTTTTTATTTCAAAATTTAATCTCCAGCAAAATTTACTGGTTAGTTGTAGTAATAAATTTTACAGCTTATATGTTTTGTAGATAATTTATGCTTAGAATTTTTTTATAGATTTACATGCATTGTTTAAACATTGAGAGTCTTCCAAATCAAGTTTGAAAAAAAATCAAGATTATTTTTTACCTCTAGATTGGAGATGAGAGAATCCATGGCATTAATTAAGCATCATTTACAGCAAGGCTCTGTATACATGGCATTTGGTACAATTACTCTGTAAGAAAACATATTGTATATATGGCATAATGCAGCTATAGTAGTACAATTACTCTCTGGGAAAACATACTTGGGTATGTACCACTGCACTTAATAAGTGACCCTAGTAAATTTTTACTCATTAATGGCAATTTAAATTTGCCAGCTTAGCGTGTTTTGATTTCCAAGTAAAAAGTTTGGCGCGTGTTTTAGAAAAAATTACATGTGCAATGTTACATTGAAGCAGTACAAGCCGATATTACATGGTTATCAATCCTTGTCCTTATAGAAACAGAAACTAACATACGTTTTGAGGAACAGAAACTGAAATACGTTTATGTAGCAACACAAACTGACATTTGTTTTTTTAGGAACAGAAATGTACATGCGTTTCTTTAGAACAGAAACTGGTGTACGTTTTCATGTTTTGGAACTTTCTGTTTCAAAATTGAATCTCCAGCAAAATTTACTGGTTAATTGTAGTAATAAATTTTCCAGCAGATAATTTATGCTTAGAATTTTTTTATAGATCTACATGAATTGTTTAAACATCAAGAGTCTTCCAAATCAAGTTTGAAAAAAAATAAAGATTATTTTTTTCCTTCAAGATTGGAGATGAGAGAATCCATGGCATTGGTTAGGCACCATTTACTGCAAAGCGTTGTATATATGGCAGCCAATATACAATTACTCTGTGGGAAAATATAATGAATATATGGGGTAATATAGCTATATTAGTACAATTACTCAGTGGCAAAACATACTTAGGTATGTACCACTACATTTAATGTGACCCTAGTAATGTTTTACTCATTAATGGCAATTTAAATTTGCCAGCTTAGCTTGTTTTCATTTCCAACTAAAAAGTTCGGCTCGTGTTTTAGAAAACTTTACATGTGCAATGTACCATGGAAGCAGTAAAGGCCGATATTACGAGTTGATCAATCCTTGTCCTTTTAGAAACAGAAACTGACATGCATTTTGAGGAACAAAAACTGAAATACGTTTCTGTAGGAACAAAATTTAATCTCCAGCAAAATTTACTGGTTTATTGTAGTAATAAATTTTACTGCAGATAATTTATGCTTAGAATTTTTTTATAGATCTACATGAATTGTTTAAACATCGAGAGTCTTCCAAATCAAGTTTGAAAAAAAACAAAGATTATTTTTTCCTTCTAGATTGGAGATGAGAGAATCCATGGCATTAATTAAATTACTCTGTGGGAAAATATAATGTATATATCTCGTAATGCAGCTATAGTAGTACAATTACTCAATAGAAAAACATACTTGGGTATATACCACTCACTTAATAAGTGACCCTAGTAATTGTTTACTTATAAATTTGCCATCTTAGCGTGTTTTCATTTCAAGTAAAAAGTTCGGCTCGTGTTTTAGAAAAAAATACATGTACAATGTAACATTGAAGCACTATAGGTCGATATTACGTGTTGATCAATCCTTGTCCTTTTGAAAACAAAAACTGACATACGTTTTAATGAACAGAAACTGAAATACGTTTCCGTACATTTGTTTTTTTAGGAACAAAAACATACATACGTTTCTTTAGAACAGAAACGGGCGTACGTTTTCATGTTTTATAACTTTCTGTTTTAAAATTTAATCTCCAGGAAATTTGCTTGTTAATTGTAGTAATAAATTTTCCACCTTATATGTTTTGTAGATAGTTTATGCTTAGATTTCTTTTTTATAGATCTACACGCATTGTTTAAACATCGGGAGTCTTCCAAATCAAGTTTAAAAACTTCTTGTGAATATATGTTTTCTTGATGATTTAGGTTTAGGTTTTTATATATCCACATGTTGGTTAAACATCAGGAGTATTCCAAATCAAGTTCAAAAAGAAAATAAATTATTTTTTCCAGTCTAGATTGGATATGAGAATCCAAGGCATTAATCAGTGTTGCGGCAGCATTTACAGCAACATGCCGTATATATGGCTAGATGTAAGGACCGTGTGACCGAGAGGGGGGGGGGGGGGGGGGGGTGAATCGGGCACACCATGAACTAATACTTTTTGCACTTCTAACCACTGATTCTATTTGCACATGTAAAGGGTCTATAACATAAGCGTACATGTGCACTACATGTAAGTGATCAAGCAAGGATAACCATGTGCTAGGACTTGTACATGCTAGGTGCAAGGCATACATGAACATAAGGAAACAACCTAGCATATAGATATGACAACATAAGCTCAACAAGTCCTACACATGCTAGTATATAAGATAACGACGATCAAGCAATCTAACATGCATATAGGAAACACATAGGGAAGCTCAAACAAGTCCTATACATGCTAGTATATATGGTAAGATAGACAATCAAACTAGCATGTATAAGTACACAAGGGAAAGCTCAAGCTAGTGATTATGATAACTAGATAGATACAATATAAGCATAACAAGATCACTATATGATATCAAACAAGTGTGAGCTATCACAAGTAGGTACAAGCATATACAAGGAAAGCATGTATCACTAGATATAACGAGGAGCTAGCACGGCAACAATCGCGAAGCAATCATATGAGATAAGCACAATATCTACTACAAGCATATAGGATAAACAAGATAACAAGTGCAAGTAGTAGAGAGTAAGAGTAAGAGATTGCTCATCGATTTTTCCCGTGGTATCGGGAGGATGGCGCCTCCCCCTAGTCCACGTTGGGTCACTCCCGCCGGAGTCTCGACCCCGTCCCTCCACTCGATGGCGATCCCCTCTAGAGCACACTCCACTCCTCGAGCCGGTGTTATTCCCAAGAGCACGCTTCACCCTCCGAGTGAAGTCACGGGCTTCACCCCGCCGCCCACGACAATGCTCTCTTCCTTGGAACCAACCACCGCTCCTTGAGTGAAGTCACGGGCACGTCCCGCCGGCATCTCCGGATACTCTTCCGAGGGTAAGGATCTGCACGTGATGCGGTCCAAAGGGCGCTCCACTAGTGATGCTTCTTTCGCACGGGAAGCTCCAAGACCATGTACAAACTTGTGTTGGCTTCCACGCTCTCTTGGCAAGCTCAACACCGACGCCTAACCGGTCTAGGCCTTGCCATAGACCAAGGGTAACAAACCAAGACCGCCTCCCTATGATCACACTAGTCTTAGAGGTGTATGGATGCACTCAACCATCTCAAGCACTAAGATTTCCTCTCCAAATCTTCTCCCAAGTGCCCTCTTGCATCCTCTTGTCTTCCCTTGTGTTTCCTCACTGGTAACAATGGCCAAAGGCACCCCAAAGGGCCAAGCAACCGACTATTTATAGGCTCCACCTACCAAACTAGCCGTTGCAACAAAACAGCCCAGAAATCCTAGTCACCGTATGATCCAGGTCCATAGTCACCGTATGATACGGTGACCTCCTGACAGCCTACAGTATTTGCTCATAACTCCTCGCTCCGAACTCCGATTGGGGTGTTCTATATATCAATGGAAAGCTCTTGAAATTCCCCACAACTTTGCAATTGGGTCAACCTTCTGAATCGTCCATATTCAAGCAAATATGACCGCTTAATCATTCAAAGGTCATTTCCATATCATTTCTCAGGATAGCCTCTAGTGGCATCCTACGAAGGCGTTCTACAACTTTCATGTTGAACTCATCTTCAGATTCAGCAATCTTCAACCCGATATAGCCACCGTATTATACGGTGCCAGTCACTATATGATTTTCTGCACTGCAGACAGCCTCCATTGTTTCGGCAATAACTCCTTGCTCCGAACTCCGATTGAGGCATTCTTCGTATCAACGAAAAGCTCTTGAAATGCTCTACAACTTTCATTTTGAGCTGAGCTTCAGATTCGACCATTTGAGCACCGTATGATACGGTGACTATCACCGTATAATACGGTGACTTCAGCTTTTCTGCTTCCTGCGAACTGCTGAGTCTCTGGAAACCATACGGTGATACCGTCGTATCATACGGTTATTATCACCGTATTATACGGTGACTTCATCTTTTTTCTGTCCAGAAACTTATCTTTTTCATCACCACTAATCACCGTATCATACAGCGATTAACACCGTATTATACGCTGACTCTGTAATCTGCTTCTTCTTGTTTCGGCCATAACTTTTTACTCCGAACTCCGATTTCAGTGATCTTGGACTTATTGGAAAGCTTGTGAAGAGCTCTACCACCATCTGATCAATCCTCAAACTCATGAGACAAGTCCAATTCATTCCTCTCATTGTCTCGGCTTCGGTTCTTCAACAAAACTTGGTTCCTCTTCACCTCAGGTGTCACCCTAGTGCTTGAGAGACTCTCTGAGCATCCACATACCTCTACCACTAGTGTGACCTAAGAGAAACGACTCGATCTCCCTTGATAGTCCGGTGTTTCCTATGGACTCAAACCTACATCTACACCAAGCCAACACTTGATTGGATCTAGCGTGTCCTTAGCCTTGATCCATCTTCTCAACCGCGACCTCCATCAAGTACAATGATCCTCGTCGTCATCCTTCGTCGAGAGGCAACCAATCACCGGGATTCTTCCGATCATGTGACCATATGAAAATCTTTCCTTCATCCAAAGATGTTAGTCACAATGATCTCGTTGTCATAAAGGACAACTCGACCGATACATGATATAATGTGCATAAGATACGTAACTTAAAACTAGCACAAAATATCATCATGATATAAGGATATTGTTGACGGTCGCTACGGACCAATTTCAACCGTCAACTAGCTCAATAAATAAGAAGGATTGGACATTTCTTACACGCATTTTATTTAGAAATAATCTATTTCCACATGTACCTCTAGATTTTAGTGTGCAGGTGGAATAAAGGAGAAATCCAGGTGAAACCATGCCCCAAGGCGACGAAACAACACTTTTACAAACTCGACGTTCGCCGCGGGAATACAACTCCAAGACAAAAGGCCAAATATCGTCAAAGTCCAACACAACCAAGGCCTAATGCACCTGGACCAGAGAAGAAGACCCAGAGGGGGAGCCACCTGCCAACGCCCAGCCCAGGTAGGGCCAGGCACAGGTCGGCCGACCCCCCTTGGCCAGGTCGGCCGACCTGGCAGGGTGGCCCCCTGGGCCCATCTTTTTATGGCGGTTTGTAACCGACCTCTGGAGGTCGGTTCTCCCTGCATTAAATGCCACCGACCTCAGGAACCGCCTCGAGAAACCGACCTTCAAGACTATAAATAAAGGGGTACCCCCCCCTCCGGGAGGACACACCACAACAGAAGGATCATTCCCTCCTCTCCTCACGCTAGAGCTAGAGACTCTTCTAGGTAGTGCTAGGCTGAGTAGTGGGCTGCCTCATTGCTCCCAAGGTCTTGTGGAGAATTGGGTATAGCTCTTGTATCCTCTCTTTGTAAGACTTGTTCTTCGTCTAATGGAATACATTCGTTCGTATAGTTGTTATGTGCTTAGTAGTTTGATCATGATCCTGCATGAATGTTCATCGTTCGTTCATGTTTGTTCATCGCTCGTTCATGTTTGTTCATCGTTCGTTCATCGTTCATCGATGGTCGCTAGTAAACATACATCGAGCGTTCCTTGTTCGTTCATGCTTGATTATCGATTATTCTTGCACGTACTTAATTGATCGTCGTGCGTCGCTCGTTCTTGAGCGACGAACGCTTATGCATAACTTAGTGCTTGCTTTGACCCTTTTGTTTAACTCATGCTAGTTAGGCTAGTTGTTCTTATGTATTGGCATCGGGCTCTCTGTCCTGCAAAGGTGCTCTAGATTTATCACCCCGTCGATCCGAAGGGTTGGGGGTGCCTCGAGGGATCTAGAGTTGTGGTTAGTGACGCCGGCATGGTGCTGGGGTTGTCTCTCCACCCTTGAGTATGTGCGTGTCCCACGGTTTGTAGAGGTAGGTGGCAGGAAGTGACAGCCCTGTCCATCCAAAGGAACCCTCCACGTTCGGGCACGGCATAGGAGTATGTAAATGCGCCGGAGTCGTGGGGCAGACCCTGCGTATGCCGGACCTCCCGAAGTTGCCTAGACATAAGAAGCTTGCTTGCGCTTGCATGATCTTAGATGATAGGTAGAGGCCTTGCACGCTCTATGAATGTTGTACTTTAGGAGTAGTAGCTCACTAGTCTAACTTAGCATTGCTTAGAATTGTCTCTCGCCTTTTATTAGAGAGAGTGGGATACCTTTGTGTGTGTCACACTATCCTCAACTATTGAACCTTACCCCTGTTTTGGAATGTGGTTATATCATCTATCATTTGTAACACCATGAACATAAGTACTCTTGTCAACCATGTCTTCCCTTGGGAAAATATAAATACGATACCCTTGGAATTCTCTCGGGTGAAATGCTACAACGGGTTATCCGTCCGCTTGCGGATATTCAATTAACATGGTAAACCTTATAATACATATCTAGTACTTGTTACTAGACGTGGATTATTTGGTTAATAGTGCAAGTGACTCAAGTCATAACCCCCGGCGTCTCCCGCGGTCGCGTATTTTCTGCGTGACCGTAAGAGACGCCAACAGATATTAAAGCAAGCTACATGATGAATAGGTAAAGCATGATGACAAGATATAGTATACATAAATAAGCACAAGCATGTCATCATCACAAGAGACAAGATCATCATGGTATAGGATATAAGGCAAGACTAACATGATGATCAAGAGCATGTCAAGGTATAAGATACATAGATAAACACATGACATACTTACCTTGTCTCTTACCTCATATGTGTAGTAGTCACCTCGTAGAGTAGTCCTCATGTATACTTCTCTTCTTTATCATCTTCCTTGCAACCTTTTAGGTGTTGGCACTCCAATAGTGTATTACTACATCCATAAGACTAACCACCTTGCACACTAGCAAACCTTGTTAGTCCCATTGACTATGTTGACATAAATCACCAAAACCTATGAACCATGCTCTAGGTTCATTGATCTTACACTAGAACATTTACTGAGTGGAAAATAATGATTGGAAAAATCAAAGGTAATTATGTGCTACAACTGTTATTCCTTTTTATAGATAATTTATGCTTAGATTATTTTTATAGATCTACACGCATTGTTTAAACATTGGAGACGAGAGAATCCAATGCATTAATCAAAGTTGCAGCATCGTTTGATAGCAAGGCGCTGTATATATGGCCGAATAGAACTAGTAGTGCAATTATTCAGTGGAAAAAATAATGTATCTATGGATGAACGCACCTAGTAGTGCAATTACTCAGTGGAAAGTAATAATGTATATATGGCCTCATGCAACTAGTGCAATTACTCAGTGAAAAAAATTATTAGATAATCCAATACAATTATGTGTCATAGCTGTTATTTCCTTTTTTTTCTTTGGAAACAAAATCAGCGTGGAGGAGAAATATCTGATTGGCTGAAATCTCCTATTTAAGCACCCTCCACCCAGCACCATTTCCTTTTTTATAGATCTGCATGCTTTGTTTAAACATCGAGAGTCTTCCAAATCTAGTTTGAAAAAAAACAAGGATTATTTTTTCTTTCATTAATTAGGGACCGTTTACAGCAAGGCGTTGTATATATGTCAGCTGGTACAATTACTCTGTGGGAAAATATAATGTATATATGATGTGATGCAACAATAGTAGTAAGTATAATTACTCAATGAGAAAACATACTTGAGTATGTACCACTGCACTTAATGAGTGACCCTAGTAACTTTTTACTCATTAATGGCAATTTAAATTTTGCCAGCTTAGCATGTTTTGATTTCCAAGTAGAACGGTCAGCTCGTGTTTTAGAAAAATTTACATGTGCAATGTGCCATTGAAGCAGTACAGGCCGATATTACATGTTGATCAATCCTTGTCTTTTTAGAAACAGAAACTGACATACGTTTTGAGCAACAGAAACTGAAATATGTTTCTGTAGGAACACAAACTGATATTTGTTTTTTTAGGAACAGAAACGTATATACATTTTTTAGAACAGAAACTGGCGTACGTTTTCATGTTTTGTAACATTCTGTTTCAAAATTTGATGATTAATGGTAGTAATAAATTTTTTACTTTATATATGATTTATAGATAATTTATGTTTATATTCTTTTGTATAGATCTATACGCATTGTTTAAACATCGGGAGCCTTCAAAATCAAGTTTTAAAAACGAAACAAAGATTTTTTTTTCTCTTTTAGATTGGAGATGAGATAATCAAGGCATTAATCAGAGTTGCGGCACCGTTTATAGCAAGGCACTGTATATATGGCAAGAACAATTACTCAGTGCAAAAGAATGATTGGAAAAATCAAAGGCAATGATGTTCCACAGCTGTCCTTCTTTTTTTTTTTCTAGGAAACAAAATCAGCGGGGAATAAAATCTTGGGTCGCCTCCTATTTAAGCGCCTCCCACCTCCCACCATTTCGATCACCAACATCGTCTCTCAACACCACCCAGCCCTCCTACAGCAACCAAACCGAACCATGGGGGTCACCGGACTCGAGGAGTCGCTCTTGTTCCTCCTTCCGTTGGCGTCCCCGCTGCCATCCATCGTCGCGGTGGTCGTCCTCGGCGCCGTGCTGCTGTGGCTCTCCCCGGGAGGTCCGGCGTGGGCTCTGTCCCGCAGCCGTCGGCCCCCGTCCGGCCCACCCGGCGTGCTCACGGCGCTCTCCAGCCCTGTGGCGCACCGCACGCTGGCGGCGCTGGCACGCGCCGTCGAAGGAGGCAAGTCGCTGATGTCCTTCTCCGTTGGCGTCACCCGTCTGGTGGTGGCGAGCCAGCCGGACACGGCGCGCGAGATCCTCGCCAACCCGGCGTTCGGTGACCGGCCCATCAAGGACGCGGCGCGCCACCTCCTGTTCCACCGCGCCATGGGCTTCGCCCCGTCCGGCGACGCTCACTGGCGTGGGCTCCGGCGCCTCGCAGCCAACCATATGTTCGGCCCGCGCCGCGTGGCGGCGTTCGGCCACCACCGCGAGGCCATCGGCGAGAACATGGTCGCCGACGTCGCCAGCCGCATGGCCCGCGACGGCGAGGTCACCCTGCGCCGCGCCCTGCACGCCGCGTCGCTGAACCACATCATGACCACCGTCTTCGGCAAGCGCTACGACGACTTCGAGAGCCAAGACGCCCAGGTGCTGGAGGAGATGGTGACCGAGGGGTACGACCTCCTCGGTTCCTTCAACTGGGCCGACCACCTGCCGTTGATCAAGTACCTCGACCTCCAGGGTGTGCGCCGCCGCTGCAACAGGTTGGTCCAGAAGGTGGAGGGGTTTGTTGGCCAGATCATCCAGGAGCACAGGGAGAGGCGCGCCAGCGGCGTCGTCGCTGACGAGTTCACCGGCGACTTCGTCGACGTCCTGCTCGACCTCCAGGGCGACGAGAAGCTCTCAGACTCCGACATGATCGCCGTCCTCTGGGTAAGACTCGTTAGCATTTTATTCTTTTGAGATACTTGTTCCATTGATGAGCCGTGCGTTCTGATCCTTTTCTTCTCTCGTCATTTCTGCAGGAAATGATCTTCCGAGGCGCGGACACCGTTGCCATCCTGCTCGAGTGGGTCGTGGCCAGGATGGTCCTGCACCCCGACATCCAGGCCAAGGCGCAGGCCGAGCTGGACGCCGTCGTGGGCAGCCGCGGCGCCGTCGCCGACGCTGACGTGGCCAACCTCCCCTACATCCAGAACATCGTCAAGGAGACGCTGCGCATGCACCCACCCGGCCCGCTCCTCTCCTGGGCTCGCCTCGCCATCCACGAC
This sequence comes from Eragrostis curvula, assembly GCA_007726485.1. Lineage (NCBI taxonomy): Eukaryota > Viridiplantae > Streptophyta > Magnoliopsida > Poales > Poaceae > Eragrostis > Eragrostis curvula. The sequence continues at coordinate 7,878,706 of CM017442.1, forward strand.
GCGCACGTCGGCGGACACCTCGTCCCCGCCGGAACCACCGCCATGGTCAACATGTGGTCCATCGCCCACGACGCCAACATCTGGCCCCAGCCCGAGGAGTTCATCCCTGAGCGCTTCGAGAAGGAGGACGTCAGCGTGCTCGGCAGCGACCTCCGCCTCGCACCCTTCGGCGCCGGACGCCGTGCATGCCCCGGCAAGATGCTCGCGCTCGCCACCACCCACCTCTGGGTTGCCCAACTGCTGCACAAGTTCAACTTTGCGCCCGCTGCCACCGGCGTCGACCTCTCCGAGCACCTCAGCATGTCCCTGGAGATGGCCACCCCGCTCGTGTGCAAGGCCACCGCGCGCGTCTGAACAGTGACCATCTATCAGCCGGTTGCATGCTATCTGGAGTGCCTGGCTTCTGGCTCTATCTAAGTAGTAGTCTGTGATCGTCCTTGTGCCAAGGTTCCTATGTAACCAACTTGATGATCATCAGATTCGATATATAAATAAAATTCCAGTGGTGCTTATATACATTGGTGTTCGCTGTTGTTCTTGCCTTTTCTTCACTGATTGAAGTATCACCCTCGTGCATGGGGACATGTTCCATATGTCTGTCTCATAAAGGGCTTGAGGTAAAATCTGTTGCATGCCATGGGTAAAAAACATAAATCCCTGGATGGAAGAAATGAAAAGGCCCTATGATTACTCGACAAATGAAATTCTACATTGCAATAGAGAGTTACAAGAGGCTTGCAAGAAAAAACATATCTTTATTGACATGACTTAGTGACAAAACACATCAGCAACTCCTCCACAAGTTCAACTTCGCACCCGCCGCTGCCGGCGTCGACCTCTCCGAGCACCTCAGCATGTCCCTGGAGATGGCCACCCCGCTCGTGTGCAAGGCCACCGCGCGCGTCTGAACAGTGACCATCTATCAGCCGGTTGCATGCTATCTGGAGTGCCTGGCTTCTGGCTCTATCTAAGTAGTAGTCTGTGATCGTCCTTGTGCCAAGGTTCCTATGTAACCAACTTGATGATCATCAGATTCGATATATAAATAAAATTCCAGTGGTGCTTATATACATTGGTGTTCGCTGTTGTTCTTGCCTTTTCTTCACTGATTGAAGTATCACCCTCGTGCATGGGGACATGTTCCATATGTCTGTCTCAAAAAGGGCTTGAGGTAAAATCTGTTGCATGCCATGGGTAAAAAACATAAATCCCTGGATGGAAGAAATGAAAAGGCCCTATGATTACTCACATATGAAATTCTACATTGCAATAGAGAGTTACAAGAGGCTTGCAAGAAAAAACATATCTTTATTGACATGACTTAGTGACAAAACACATCAGCAACTCCTCCACAAGTTCGACTTCACGCCCGCCGCTGCCGCCGTCGACCTCTCGGAGCACCTCAGCTTGTCGCTGGAGATGGCCACCCCGCTCGTGTGCAAGCTCACCGCGCGCGTCTGAACCTTGAGCTTGTTACCTGCAGTGTACCGTGCATGCCTCAGCTGCTCCTAGGCCGTGGCTTGCTCTAAGTAGTAGCTAGTCTGTGATTGATGATCATTGATCTCGATATAAATAAAATTAGGATGGCTGCCCGCGCATTTGTGTGGTTAGATTTAAACTAGTTAAATTATTTTTATATTCTTGCAGGAGTTTGAACATGGTTTATTATATTTTTATAGTAACTAGCAAGGTGGCCCGCGCATATTGCGCGGCTAGACTTGTTATTTGAAATCATGATTCGCCGAGAATTATTTTGTGCTAGTGTTATTTAACTATTTTTAGAGTTATTATTTATGTTTTAAGAACTGCCAAAAAATATATCATTTTCATAAACCTATTTTTATTCAGGGCGTTCTACCAAGATCTCATAATTTGTAGGATATGATGCTTACCATTTAAATATTTTTTTTGTCTTTATAAGGTTTATATGGCATAACAATATAAAATTAGTTTTATAAATGACATATTCTCATAGTAAAGTGTTGATATAAGACTATTTTCATTTGTAGTGGGAGTTCGTATCTAAGATTTCATGCATGGAAATCCTTAGTTCGATACTCCTGTGGTATTAGTGAGCTACATATTTTTGAAACTTTTTTGACCAACTCGGTCAACGCCAGGAGCCCAGGGGTGAGGCCGTAAGATGAAAGGATATGTCATGGTCATCTTGTGTTTATGAAAATGTTTTTTAATAAAACAAAATCTGGAATGGCAACATGAAGACACCTGTCACACCTCATATTATATGGTCGAAAATACAACGCACCACAGACTGATGTTTCACCATTTCAATCCTAGTGAAACTTTTCTGGAAACAAGAAACTTCTAATAGCTCATGCCATGTCATTAAAAGTTTCTCTCTCTTAGTTCCAAGCCTATATTATATCGAATCTATGATAAATCGATCAATTTAAAGGATGACCAGGTAATAACTTACAGACTGATGTTCACCAAGAATGAAGTTGGATTCTTCTCTATGCATGAAAATATTGCATACCTCTTTAACTAAAGAGAGGCATGATGTTCTTTTTAAAACTTCTGCTTCCAAGCTCCAAAATCAAATCCTAGCAAACAATGTACCTTTCATGTGTGATGTGTCCTTTTTTAGCTCCCTCTACACATGCCTTTAATAGTTTTGTCTAGAGCTAAAGAAAAACATATACTTTACTATGCATGTTTTTCTTGACTGTTCGTCACATTCTCCTAATAATGATGTAGCATTCATCGACCATACTTGCTAAATTATATGTAATATTAATCTCATTTCATTGGGTAAATTATATAGATATAACAACTGAATAAATAATGTAATATTCTAGAATCAATTGCATACTCCAAATACTTTAACTGAAATGAATAAAGCACACAACTTTTGAGTTTAGTGCTACATAATTAGAAAATTTGATACTACCATTTAAAGTTTACAACAATACTCTTATTAATATATGATATCTACAATAGAGTTTTTTTTGAGCTGGAGCCTTTTGTTTGTCGTGTCGAGCTTATGATATTGGAATGCAGTATAGGGTAAGCATGCTGGAAAGCACACTCAGCTATGCAGGAAAATAAGTTGATGTGAAATCCAGTTTGCAGGCATCAGTTAACATTATATATATACATGCATGTGCGACTTGTACTTCCTGATATAAATATGTATTCACAATTCTTGGACTAACGCGGTAGGAATCCTAAGAATTATTCCTCTATAATTTGCAACATCTTATATGACATCTTTAAAGGGAAACCAGTGAACATAATCTATCAAATCGAAAAGAAGTTGACTCTGGTTATCTTTGGATTCAACAACTTATATATATATATATATATGGGAAAAATCTGCGGACGAAACTTAACTCAGTATGTGTTTTTCTCTTCTATAATGAATTTCTCTTCTTGCGTTTCATTTGTCAAGTTCAGTGCAACTTCACTGAGAACAACGTCTGAACCAAATTGCCATGGCAGAAAACTTGAACATAGTTGAAATATGCTAATATACTGCAGAACGAATTAAATTGACTTTCAGACTCATATAATGTTTGACGGTATTTTGTACAAATTTTCTCAGTATTAATCATGTATATGATCATGTGAGCTCAGACGTGTGCCACTCAAATTGCAAGGAGAAAGCAAGTTAACTCTAGACATGCAGCATGCCCGTGCGCATGGCAATGGAGCTAGCGAACATGCATGTACGTGTGCCTGTTGAAGCTAGCTACCATATACGGAGTATGTATTTATATACGAGCTAGTGGCCGGAACTGCACTTGACGTTGGCCCACTGCCAGGCTCTGGAACCTTCTAATGACTATCAGATAAACATCAAAAGCAACCCCAGAGATTATCTCGTGAGGACGGCAAGCCCGAGTGGCTGCGGTGCTCTTCAGCTAGCCTGGCTGAGTCGTGGGCTCGTCCTTACGTGGCCCCACTGGTCGGCGATTACAAGCTCACCAATTCAAGAATGTGTGCATCGTGCTTATCTCCAACCGGGTATCTCGCGCTCAACGGAAAAGCTAGACAACTGTTGCGCGTATCTCGCGGGCACAACGACCAAGCGGCGGCGCGCGCGGGGAACCCCGGCCTCGCTGCGTACCCTAACTGCTGCCTATAAAAGGCACCCCAACCCTACGGCAAAGAGGAGACACGCCATACATTCCACGCCGCCGGGCTGCTCGCAATACACGTCGAGCAGCGCAGCGCCGCCACCACCCATCACACATCGCCATCAAGAGTTCAAGGTCTGCATCAACGCCACGCCATCCACGTCGAGCAGCACGTCGACGCCGCCCTGCTGTACGTCTACACCGAGTTCACGGGCGCCGCGGAGATCGCCTGCCGGAGCGCAACGACGACGATGGCCGTGTCCATGCCGGCAACCATGGGTGAGCCTGGCTTTTAGCCATCTACTATTTTCTTCTCTCACTCAGATCGCATGCATGGGTTGGTCTTGCGTTCATGACCTCCGGAAGCCGCCCATCTACATACTCGGGCAGTCATGCACTTGACGCCGCTGCCGATCGCCGGCGACGATGCCGGGCGTGGAGCCGAAGACAAGAACGACGCTGTTGCCTTGCCGCCGTCGTCGACTACTCCAACACAATCAGCCGATGCCGAAGACGATGCTGACATGAAGCTGTCCGAGATCGCCGTCAAGATCGTCATCAAGCACAAGACGCCGCTACCGAAGCCGACGTCGAGGTGCCGCGAAGATGAAGAACCGGTGTCGTCGGGGCCGTCGGCGACGAGGCACGAAAGACGCTGCTGAGGCTGTCCAAGACTCTAAGCCACGTCACTTCTCCATTGAAGCCTACTTCAGCATGACATCAGTCCAATGAAGAATACGATACAAGTGTGTGCAGCCATGCATGCGCATGCATTTGTGTGTGCTGCGACAATACAAAGTGCTCAGGCGTGAAGGCGTTTCCGGATGACGTTCCCGGCCTACACGAAAGTCTTCAACATCCAAGATTCCTACTCTGCTACTCTCTTCGACGACGCTGTCAAGTCGCCGCATTTGGACGAGCCAAGCGAACACCGTGCATGTTCCCTACTACTACTACCACTACTTCGAGTCGTACGTGACCGACGAGGCCGGACGACGATGGCGGGTGCAGCCGACGCTAAGGCTACACTATCAACGGCTCATGGACCGACGAGGCCATGGATGACGCCGACGCCAACACCTACATCACCATCAACACACATGCACGGAGAACGCGAAGCGAAGACCGAAGACGACGACCACGCAGCTTAATCGGAGGTGTTCCACGAGTAAGACTCGTGGATGTAATTAACTAGGTGCTTTCCGAGGCCCTAGGAACCAAGAAGACCACATCGCCGGAGTTAGATGGCCGCCAGCAGGCTATGGAGCGCATTGTTTTGTGGGAACCTTATTTGTATTTGTGAAATATAAATAAATGTGTTTCCTTCTCTTTCCTTTGTGTACTTTAGTACACTGGCACGCCCGCAATTTTCTTTTATATTCCCCAGGGCAGTGTTAGGGAGAAACACATCATCGTGTGTGATTTTTCTTCCTAAACATATAAATCACCTGGTAATCATTCCACGTTAGAGAGATTGTAAGATGGTGACTCTGTCATCTCTGCCTCCTCCAGGCTCTATTCCTGCGAGCAACATCCCTGACGGTTATAGCACGTGTTCAGGTTCTGGGCACCTCTACTGCACCTCCTCCTTTGCTAGCGCTAAAACCGTGTTCAGGCCTAGTACTAACTTGCATGGATACGTTGGCCTCCAGAAAAGCCTCCATGAGGTGTGCCTCTCAGCTTCTGCTTCTCGTCTACCACATACGTAGAGTTGAATTCAGTTAGGGATTTGCAGATTGAGTTGTGTGCCTCGTGGCAAGAGAAGCTGGAGATTTCAGTACACATACTAATAAGTATGTCTGCTCACTTGTTGGTTTTTCTGTCTCCGTATAGGTGCTCCATCGTTTCGTTCCCTTCCACGCTTGCCGAACTCAGCTGTTTTTCTGCTGCTCTATTGTCAACAAATTTCAACTGAAGCATGCATCAGTGCTCAACTCTCTTGCATGATCTCGCGGGTGTTGGCCAGTTCGTTTGCCAACAAACACAAAAGTGACCGCGTGGCCGCTTCAAGTTGTGGCGCGAGCAAGCGAAGCCGCCGTAGATGAAACGTTTGACATGTAGTGTTCAGGCAGCAATGGCGGGTGCCACACGCAGGAAATCTCTTTACGGGTCAACGGCTTCACCGGGGACATTCTTTGGCTGGGATAAGTTTCCTACCTTCGGCGGCTAATCCATTAATCCATCAACGCCGACAAACTCAAACTGGATTAATTAGCACCTATATATCATGGATTAGCCCATGGATGTGCTCTCTCCATTGAATAATGGCAGCCTCTTAAGATCGCAAGATAGGAGTGGTCGCCAGCTTGAGACGCCGCTGCCGTCGGCTTCGCCCGTCCGGCCAGCGGTGCCGTGTTCGTCCTCATCGTCGCTCCTTGAAGAACCACGGGCGTGCAGTGTTGTAGCTAGTCATCAAGAGAAGTCCTTTCCCCGAGCGCATGTCCTCGTCTTTTCTTTTGTCCCCTCTGGTTTGTACGCTAATCCATATGTAGAGTCCAGAGCGATTTCTTTTCACGTACTTTAGAGTTGTATTATTTTCAACAAAAATAACGCTTCATATTTTCATAAATAAATAAATAAATCTGAACCATTATAATCTGGACCCACAACCATCAACGGTGTAGATCTTTCAGTATGGCATGGACTCTATGGTTAATCTAGATCGTTAGATGTTCATAAAATCCAACGGCTCATAGCTTTTCTTTTTTTTTTATTAACGTGGGAATTTCGTGACCTTGAGAGCGAACGTGGTGGCTTCTTTTTCTCTTCAAATACTAAGATAATAGATACATTTCTAACATAGCTAAAAATGATTGGTGAAACTGCTCACCTGAATGTCATATTGAAATAACTAATATTTATATGTATCATGTCAAGGTCATCATTGCGGTAACTGACCGACAAAGATACATGGTCAAAAAATAGTGAACGTGTAAGTATTTTTGTAAGGGCTAGAATCAAAGATGAATCACAAGAACAATATAAAATAATATATATGATATGAACTCAATCATAACCAAGGTTGCAAATAGCCCGCTATAGCTTGTTGAGATATGTGCCGCGACGATATTGCAAATATTACCGCTAATGCCGCTAACTCCGCTTTAAGATTAAATAGCCCCACTAAGTTCATCCGCTATAACTTATGATTCATAGATCATAAGTCAAGCGATATGATGAATTTTCTTGTTCATGGTTCAAATGATGTTTTCTTTCTTAATTCTGTGAACTGTTTTACCACTAAAAAAGATGACAATTACATGCTAGGAGGATGGTATGCTTGAACAATGGCATACATTTTTGAAACGTGGGCTGAAATCGACAAAATTACTAATGTTTTGGTCAGAAATTTGCTTTATTTTGGAAACCGCTTTGGCAATTGCTGCGCTATAGCTTCTATAGCTTTTCTGAGAGCATGCCGCTAAACTCTATAGCCCGCTATTTGCAACCTTGATCATAACATATCTGTATCTTTTATTAAACCAAGCAAATGAATAAAACTGATGCTTTTTTCTATGCAATTTTAATAAGGGGAAATATCAGGTGCACAAGAAGTATTTGATGCACATGTGCACAAACTCATTAAGAGTCATTGGATTGCATCTAGATGTCTAACTTGTCTCCTCGTATCATCACCATTAAGATACTTTGTTAATTGCATTGTAATATGATGTTTCTGTGTTCAAACAATAATCACATTGCTCAAGTGCACATATGGGTGTATAGCATATATAGTAGCCATGGCTCAAGAGCTCAGTTTTGATCAAGCCAACCCTATGTCCATCGCGTCTATGCATACCTAGGATCCACCTAGGATCCCTTGAAGACTGAACTATATTTGCTTCTCGTAGATCTATGACTTTATGCTAAAGAAGTCTACTTAGCACTGCCAACGATGGATCATACTCATGTGCATCCTCAGAGATCATTATGGTTGCTTAAGGTCATCCAAACTTTAACCATCATATATGTTTATATATTGGGATTATTTTTCAAACGTTTTTGGTGTATGTTCTTAAAGTTCTATAATAATATTGTCACGTTAAAAGTGATTTTTAACTTTGTCAATTATTTTGGCTTGTTTCCTTTTCTTTTTTTTTGATAGACACGCATACGCATGTTTATTACCTATTTTCTTTTTTTTTGTGCTATTACCTATTTTATTGAAGATAAATATTGTTAGTGTTTAACCATTAATGCATTACATATTTAGAAAATAATGCATTGCTAGTCATGTTTTAGCTAAATTATATTTGGGTGAAGGAAGTCATTGGATTCTAATGAAAGGTGCATTGCATGTAAAGTTTCAGCTAAGGATATGCTTTAAATTATTATATTATTTAAATTTTTCATTTGGTTTTCTAAGGTGTATTTCCTAACAATTTAAAAAGAAAATATATTCACTTTCATTTGAATTTTACTTTTTTCACCTGTATTTAGAATATTAAAATAGATTTATTTATTAATCAAAATTTGGAAAGTGAGTAATCTAGAAATAGGAATTAGGTGTATTTTTGCCATTTTTTATTCAAAATTTAGTTATTTTTGACTCATATTAGTATGGTGGGTAAATTAGAAATAGGAATTAGGGGTATTTTTGGCCTTTTTTATTATTCAAATTTATTTTTTGTAGTCATAATGGCATGACGAGTAATTTAGAAATAGGCGTGATGGGTATTTTTGGCTAGTTTTTATTATTCCGAATTTAGCTACTTTTTATTTTTACGCATAGTGGTATGGTGGGTAATTTAGAAATAAGTGTGAACGGTATTTTTGGCTATTTTATTATTCCGAATTTAGCTATTATTTGACTCAAAATGGTATGGTGGATAATTTAAAAATATGTGTGAGGGTATTTTTGGCTATTTTTTATTATTCTGAATTTATATTTTTTATAAATATTTGTAGGGGGTTTTGTTACTAATTTTATTTATAATGGCAATGATGGGTAATTTTTTCTTCTTATTTTCTCGGATTAACGTGGGAATTTCTAGCATTTTAGAGCGAACGTGGTGGCTCCTTTTTCTCGTCAATTATAGATATAATAGATTCCAGTGGTGCATATATGCTTTGTTGTTCGTTCTTGCATTTTTGTTCATTGATGTATGCATCACCCTCCTGCATGGCGACATGTTTCGTTACATCCAATCGAACACTTGAGTAACATAGAGATAGAGAAAGTGCAGCCCTCTTTGGTAGGACCCTCAAACTTGCTCAGACATTGGCTTCAGGGTGAAGCCCTACCAAGCAGTCTAAACTAGAAGTGCTTCAGCCCCAAACCAGGAAAAGCCTTTTTGCAAAATAAACGTGAAGCTTGAAACCGAAAATAGTAGCTTGCCATGGCTCCTTCTCTTTGGGAGCTGAACAGGGACTAAACAAGTCAGCCGGGGCTGGTGAGATGGTTACAGCGACCTCGGCCTCCGGTTTCCGGGTGTAAGGTGAAACTTTGTTGCTTAACAAACTGTAAACACTCATGTTGTATTGTGTGTTCATCCTACCCTATATTCCCATCTCCTTATTCGTGAATGGCAGGAACAACTCGTGACTCGTGCATTACTCTGATGCTGCTCGTCAGTACGTATACTGGACTTGGTCATGTGCTTTGCATCAGGCTCCGTTTTTCTCCATGATCTGAATCTAGAATCCTTTCTTTATGGGACCAGGATCTTTCTTTCTTTTAGTTCTGACTGAGTGCGTTCACACCGGTCAGTGCTCAGAACATCGGATTCAGATCAACACAGCCATTTTGCCGATCGCATTATTCGAAGCCTACCTGTATGGATGCTAATGACTTTTCCCATCTCGATTTTTGTCAGTCTGCTTATTTCGCCTGTCAGAACTTTCAGATAGGGATATTGTTTCTCCTCCGTGGTTTCCTGCAACCATGCAACCAAAATGCTGGCCTGTGTAGAAGTCAGGGATTTTAAAATCGTCAGTCAGTCGTCAAATTCAGATCATGATCATCATTGGTGTGGCCAATTAACTGACTTTCATAGTTGAAGATTTGATCAAGCAATTCTGAGTGGTATCTGTTGCAGTTCAGGGCCTGTATAACTAATAGTGTCAGGTCAACACTCGTACTTTCACACGAATCAAAGTCAAACACTGGGGAACAGGGCACCTTCTGTTTCCTCGAAAGAAACAGGAAGCTGGATATGGATGCAAGGCCACCGCGCGCGTGTGAATGCTATCTGGAGACTGTGTACCGTGCATGCCTCAGCAGATCCTCCTAGGCTGTGGCTTGATCTGTGATCGTCCTTGTGCTGAGGTTCCTATGTAACCAACTTGATGATCATCACATGCGATATAAATAAAATAAATTCCAGTGGTGCTTATATACATTGGTGTTGCTGCTGTTGTAGCCTTTAGTTCATTGATTGAAGCATATATCACCCTCATGCATGGCGGCATGGAATCTGTTGCATGCCATGGACAAAAACATAAATCCCCGATATGGATGGAAGAAATGAAAAGGCTCTATGATTACTCGACAAATGAAATTCTACATTGGAATAGAGAGTTACAAGAGATTTGCAGGAAACAACATGTGTCTTTATTGACATGACTTAGTGAAAAAACACAACAACAAAATATATTCCATATATGAAAAGAAACTAAACGAATATTACAGGGATTCCGATGGCCAATAGTTTATTATGATCAAACAAAAGGTCTGTAAAAAGTGGTAGGAATCAATCTGACTTCAGAAGATTACTGTTCTTGGTTTTGCCTTTTGTTCATTAATGTATCCATCACCCTCGTGCATTGCGGGACATGGTTTCTTGCATCAGAACACGTGAAAGACGCGGCAATAGGGCAGCCCTCTTTGGTAGGACTCTCGAACCAGCTCTGGCTTCTGGCTTCGAGATGAAGTGCTTTAGCCCCAAACAAGGAAACATCTGCGTAAGGTGAAACTTTGTGCTCCTAGCTAACTATATGCGCTCATGTTAAACTGTGTGTTCATCCTACCCTATCTTCCAGTCTCCTTCCTCGTGAATGGCAGGGACAACTCGTGACTCATGCATTACTCCGATGCTGCACGTCAGTATGGACTAGGTCGTGCATGGTGACATGTTTTATTACATCTGACGCCTCCAAACTAGATGATCCATATAATCGTCTCAAAAAGGCCTTTGCCCCCAAACTCGTGACTCATGCATTACTCCGTTGATTATTTTTATTTATACTTTTTAATTAATATTTTATATATTATGTGTTAGCACAGAAGAACTACGTGCCGTTTATTTACCTTTTCAACAAAAACCTATTTGGGTATGTACAGATGCATTTAACAAGTCACCCTAGTAATTTTGTGCTCATAATGGTAATTTTAATTTGCCATGTGTTTCGTTTTCTAGTAAAAATTTTGGCTTGTATGTTAGCATCAATGTTTCATTGAAGCAGTGTGTGGGCTGGCATTACGTGTTGATCAACGTCGACATATTTTCCTTTTAGAAACAAAAACTGACATACGTTTTTAAAACAAAAATTGACATATGTTTCCTAAGGAACACAAACTGACATTTGTTTTCTAGGAACAAAAACGTATACACGTTTCTTTGGCCAGTAAACTGACATACTTTGTTTAAGGAACATATACTCATTACAAACGCTGCAAAAGAATCCTTTAGTTTAAATAATTTATTATCTAGCATAATTCAGAAACTTGCGAGCAACAACATGTTAAGTTTTCAATATCACTCATCATATCATGTGTTAGCATGGAAGAACTACGTGCAGTTTATTTACCTTTTCAACGAAAACCTACTAGGGTATGTACAAACGCCACAGCTTAGTGTGTTTCATTTCCTTGTAAAAATTTTGGCTTGTTTTTTAACCACGTTTACTTATGCAATGTGTCATTGAAGTGTATGGGCTGGCATTACGTGTTGATCAACATCAATACATTTTGCTTTTAGAAACAGAAACCGACATACGTTTTTAGAAACAAAAACTGACATACGTTTCTTACGGAACACAAACTGACATTTTCTTTAGGAACAAAAATGTGCATACGTTTCTTTAGCAGCATAAGCAGACATATATATGTTGTCATGTTTTGGAACTTTTTGTTTTCAAAATTTAATTCCCTATTAGGTTGTCAATGTCACGCATCAATTAGCCTAACTAGCGGTCGACACCCTTGTGTAGATTTCACTACTAATATTTATTTTATTTTCTAATCATGATTGTCAAATATATGTTTAGTTTACATAATTTATGTTTAGTTTTTTATTGATCCATTTGTTATTTCTAACTTGCGGAGTGACACTGTGATTTGTTGTTTGATATCCATTTCACTCTCTAGCGCAATGGAGGCCCAAATGTTGTGATTGAAAAAATAGAAATGGGAAAGCTTCCCATGATGCAGAATGGCAATTTGTTAGTCGATCAAAGAAGAGCTATGCAGCTGCTGCTTCTGGCAACATATCCGGTGTTGGTGATTCCCATAGTGCCAAATATCATAAGCACCATCAACAGGATCAATCTTGTGGTTCTCATCGTGCAAAGTCCTCGGTATTCAGAAGTCTTAATTATCCAAATGACTATTTTTGTGAAGAAATATGCCGCATAATTCAAAGATTTACATCATGATCGCTGCAAAAGGGTACCTCGTCATGTTCCATCCTCTGCATCAGTTCATCAGGGAAAAAAAATTAAAATTGTTGAGGTACTGGAAATCACTAATTTTTGGGATCACATTTATCAGACATTAATGGACATTTTAATTACTTTCGATGCTTGTCTCCTGGCCATTATGTGTGTGATTGTAAGAATCAAATCTCAGGTGTTGGGCCTGCTTTTTTTACGGCCATGTTTCGCGGCAATGTCGCAGGAGGTTTTCATCTAAACAATACAAGTCCAAGTCTGCTACAGCCCATAGAGCACCCCGCCCTCCGGCTATTAATACTCTCAGTGATTTCCGGTCTCTGGACTCTTCTACCTATAGCCGAGTCGCTTCAACTTCTCCAAACCAAAACCCACAGCTTTCTGGTGCCTCAGCCGAAACTCCCATGGCGAACTACCCCACCAATCCCCGTCATTTCCTACCGCCAGGCTTCCGCATCGAGCCCTGGCCGCCGGTGGAAGCTCGCAACCGCCCTCATCATCGCCTCCGCTCCTTCTTAGGAGTTGTTCAGAATGTGAATGAGATGGTGGGGATTGCCATCCTGCATCCGGAGGTGGCTCAGGAGGACTTCCACTCCATGGCCCCTGCTCTTCGCGAGTACCTATACCATCAGCGCCAGGTTCGCTCTGCAAAGATTGAACCCTGCCCCCTTGGTGCTGCCTTTGTCACGTTTAGCTCCTACCTAGAGCGCGACAGGATCATTGGGGAAGGGGAAAGAGCTTTTGGCCCATACACCTTGCGCTTTGTTAAGCATGATGAGGGAATTAATGCTACTAAATGTGAGTTAGATCGTATTGCTTGGTTTATGTTGCTGAACTATCCCCTTGATTGTCGTCATCCCACTGTTGTCACCAAAGCGGTTGCTGGGTTCGGTGTCTTGCTTCATATCCATGAATATTCTACACCAGCTTGTGTCATTGTCAAGGTCCTGCTGCATCATAGGGCTGAAATTCCTGATGATGTCCTCATTACTGTTGGTCATGAGCCTACAGCTAGATCTTTTACTGCTATGGTGGTTCCTCTTACTTCTGAGTGGGTGCTCCCGCTCGGGGATGAGATGCCCCCACCCGATGATGCTTTGGCTCACCCACTCCCTCCATCCCCTCCGCGGTGGATGGGACCGCACCTTGCTGGACTCGGTGCTGCGAACTCTGAGATTCCCTCTGCTTTGTCTCACCCTACACATTTTGCTGGCCGAGGAGCCTCCAATGGAAATGTGATGCCGCCAACTTCCTCTACATCCAGAACATCATCAAGGAGATGTTGTGCATGCACCCGCCGAGCCCGCTCCTCTCCTGGGAGCGCATTGCCATCCACGACGCACACATTGACGACCGCCTCGTCCCCGCCTGTGCTACCGCCATGGTCAACATGTGGTCCATCGCACACGACGCCAACATTTGGCCCCAGCAAGAGGAGTTCATCCCGAAGCGGTTCAAGGAGGACGTCAGCGTCTTGCGAAGCGACCTGCGCCCCGCACCCTTCAGCGCCGGAGGCGGAGCTTGCCCCGGCAAGATGCTTGTGCTCGCCACAACCCACCTCCGGGTCGCGCAACTCCAGTACAAGTTCGACTGGGCGCCCACTGCCACCTCCAGCGTCGACCTCTCCGAGCACCGCCGCATTTCCCTGGAGATGCATAGCCAAGCCGCTCGTCTGCAAGGCCAATGCTCGCGTCTAAACGCCATCTATGTGCCGGTGAATGCCTCAGCTCCTCCTAGGCTGTGGCTTGTGCTCTATCTAAGTAGTACTCATCTGTGTGATCATCCTTGTGCCAAGGTTCCTATGTAGCCAACTTGATGATCACCAGATTTCAATATGAATAAAATAAATGTTTATTATGTTTCACTTCTAGCAAAAATGTTGGAGTTAAGAGGTCTCAAGAACTAGATAAACAAGTTTAAATCTAACATGGAGTTGTTAAACCTCTTTAAGAGATAAAAGAGAAAAACTTCTTTACCATATATGTTTTCTAGATAACTTATGCTTAGATTTTTTTTTATAAGTCTATACGCATTGTTTAAACATCAGAGTATTCCAAATCAAGTTTTATGTGAAATTTATTTACCTTCTCAGGATATCATGTGTTAGCACAGAAGAACTATGTGCAATTTATTTACCTTCTCAAAGAAAATATATATACTTGGGTGTGTACAACTGCATTTAGTAACTGACCCTAGTAATTTTTTTACTCATTAATGGTTATTTTAATTTGCCAGCTTAGCGTGTTTTCATTTCCAAGTAAAAAATTTGGCTTGTTTTTAGAATAATTTACATGTGAAATGTACTATTGAAGCACTAGAAGCCGACATTATGTCTTCGTCAATGCTTGTCCTTTCAGAAACAGAAATAGACATACGTTTTGAGGAACAGAAACTGACATACGTTTCTGTAGGAACACAAACTGACATTTGTTTTTTCAGGAACAGAAACGTACATACGTTTCTTCAGAACAAAAACTGGCGTGCGTTTTCATGTTTTGGAACTTTCTGTTTCAAAATTTAATCTCTGGAAATATCTGATTGTCAATATCATGCATCAGTCGTAACATGGACCATATAACTAGCGGTCGACACTCTTGTGGATTTCAATTAAAGATATATAAAGAATTTTATTTCATTTTCTAATGTGAGGAGATCAAAGAAAAAACAGCTCTCGACTATATAGGTACAACTGCATTTAATAAGTGAACCTGTAATTTTGTAGTTATTAATGATAATTTTAATTTGCCGGCTTAATGTGTTTCACTTCCAAGTAAGAATTTTGGCTTGTATTTTAGCCAAATTTACATATGTAATGTACCATAAAATTTTGGTGTATTATATTACTTATAGCTTTTTATTTGTCTAACTCAGACAACATAAAATAATTTTCGTTTATCAGTAGTTGAAAAGTAGTTTTAGTATAACGTGGACCCATAGGTAGCGGCTAGTACTGCACATACTGAGTGGGAAAAATGATTAGAAAACCAAACACAATTATATGTTTCCTAGATTATTTATGCTTAGATTTTTGTTTTATAGATATATACACATTGTTTAAATATCGAGAGTATTCCAAATCAAGTTTGAAAAACAAAAAAAATATTTTTTTCCCTTCTAGATTCTAGATGAGAGAATCCAAGGCATTAATTAGGTACCATATACACCAACTAGTTGTATATATGGCAGCTAGTACAATTACTCAGTGGAAAAAGGGAAAATTGCAAAGACCCCTCAAGAAGTCACTCAGAGTTTGATTTACCCCCCTATAACTCATTTTGTTGCAAAAGCCCCCTAGGTAATTAGGCCTGATTTGATTTGCCCCCTTTAAGCACATGTGATTATTTGATTACCAGCCTATTTGGTCTAATGTGGAGTCACTACGAGATAGCCCACCTGAAATGGCCCTAATTGTTGTTGTCCAGGCTATATTCTCAAGCGGGACCTCATTCTTTCCGGTGCTCGCTTCTCGCCGCGACACATGAGGAAGATGATTCAACGGCTGATGCAGTATGGTTCGGGCTTCGAACAGGTGCGACCTCACCAGGTGCCATGCTGGACATGTCTTAAGTGGTTGATGTGTATCGCAGTGACTCCATGTCAGAGGAAAAAGAGCCGGGTCATCAAGGAACATGTGCTTAGGGGGGGCAAATCAAATCAGGCCTAATTACCTAGAGGGCTTTTGCAATAAAATAAGTTATAGGGGGCTAAATCAAACTCCGAGTAACTTCTTGGGGGCTTTTTGCAATTTTCCCGTGGAAAAATATAATGTATATATGGCATAATGCATCTATAGTAGTACAATTACTTAGTGGGAAAACATATTGGTGTATGTAAAACTGCATTTAATAAGTGGCCTAGTAATTTTTCACTCATTAATGGCAATTAATATTTTCCAGCTTAGTGTGTTTTCATTTCCAAGCAAAAAGTTTAGCTCGTGTTTTAGAAAAATGTACATGTGCAATGTATCATTGAAGCACTACAAGCTGACATTACGTGTTGATCAATGCTTGTCCTTTTAGAAACACAAACTGACATACGTTTTGAGTAACAGAAACTGACATACGTTTCTGTAGGAACACAAACTGATAGTTTTTTTTTTAGGAACAAAAACGTACATACGTTTCTTAGAACAGAAACTGACGTACGTTTTTATGTTTTGGAACTTTCTGTTTCAAAATTTAATCTCCAACAAAATTTAATGGTAAATCATAGTAATAAATTTTCCAGCTTATATGTTTTGTAGATAATTTATGCTTAGATTTTTTTTACAGATCTACACGCATTGTTTAAACATTGGAGACGAGAGAATCCAATGCATTAATCAGAGTTGTGGGATCGTTTGATAGCAAGGCGCCGTATATATGGCCCAATGGAACTAGTAATGCAATTATTCAGTGGAAAAAAATAAAGTATCTATGGATGAACGCACCTAGTAGGTTTATTTAACGCACCTAGTAGCACAGACTAATGCCTCGGAATCTGCGGGCGTGTGGATGCATGCTTCGCCAGGCGCCAACAAGAACGCCCCCCAACAAAGATTCCGCGGCAGGGCGATCGATCGATCGAGCTGGCTTCGCTCGGCCGCGGCCCGGCGGCCCGGCGGCTGCCGCGAGCGAACTTTCTCTCTCTGTCCGCAGACGCGAGGAAACTGAGCACGAAGCTCACTCCAGTGTCAGTGTCCAACACATGGCGGCGATGCATCGCCCGGGGTCTCAGCTTGACCCAATGTACCATAGAGATAATCTATGGAGGATTAGGTAATCCAGAGACGCGGATAGGGTTCGGCACCCTCTAATTATTGTGCTAGGCGAGCTAAGCTAGCTACGCGTGTTAAATTGATCTAGCTGTACGGGCGTGTGGTTTTGTTTGTCTCTTCTCTGCTGGGGATCCATCATGAGCATGAGTTGTACGCACGTACATCGTAACACGTGCTTATACTGAACGGAACCACGGCCTTCGTCCTTCCTTCTTCGATGCGACTGCATATATAAAAGATACGAGTGAATTGTATAAAACTATAACTATTTGTGTCAAAGTTTCACAAAACTATAATTTTTGAAATCTATTTCAGAGAACTACAACTATTTTAACCATGTGTTGCAGAAAACTATAACTTTTAACCGGACACAAAAGTTGTAGTTTTCTGAAACAGATGGTCAAAATAGTTGTAATTCTCTGAAATAGGTTTTAAAAGTTGTAGTTTTGTGAAACCTTGACACAAATAGTTGTAGTTTTGTGCAATTCACTCAAAAGATATTGATTCTCTTTGGTTACTCCGAAATTTCCGTTGTGTTTAAAAGCCGAGATCCGTTGTTTGAGCCCGGACGCACACCATAAAGCAAACTCTGACGAAATTGCTCTGCAGTAGACTCGCTATCCTGGTTTAGAAGAGTAGACTCTGACGAAATTAACGCAGAGCCTTACCACGTGGAACTCGTGTGTTTCTTGCGAAGCCAGCGCGCACATTTCTTGATGTTGGTTGCTTTTGATGTACAGTACCTATGATTGTACAGGGAAATCTCGTGGCAAGGCAATGCGTGCAGAGAGGAGATCCGATGGAAGAACCGATGCATGGATTAACAGAGTCTAGGTAACAGCACGAACTTTTTTTAAAACATGGCGTGTGTGTAATGCAACACTCTGAAAGTCTGAACTCCGTCCGAAGTCAGAAGTCCATGCCGGACTTTGACAGAAAAACGAAGACGATCGAGATGTAACTTGATCTTGATCAGATGTAACTCGATCAAAGATGATTAAAGAGAAGAAAAAGTATCTGAGCCTGGAATCTCAGAATGTACCGCCCAGTAAAAGGTTGGAATCTAAGACAGGATGGCGCAGGACTGCAGCAGTAGCAGTAGTACCCGTACATGCATGCATCACAGGCCACGGCAACCAGGTTTCAAGGGACAAGACAATGATTTACCCAGTAGGATTAGTAGAGGGCCCGTGCCTTATCGGTGTGCTAGCCCTGTACGACTACGGGTATAAAGGCAGAATGAATATGCGGTCCCGTCTGTAGTATGTGCTCGGTACCACCCCATGCACATACTGTACTGTACTACTCCTAGTACATACAGGAACCCATCAGGGGAGTTCTGTATTCATACACCCTCTTAATTCGGAGTATACGATTAATACAGGCTTGTACCCTGTCGTACTCCGAAATTTCTATGGCTTAAATGAAGGACATCGAAAATTGTAGAGCTCCTTACGTATCTTTCAATTTCGTTGTCACGTACCCAGTCCTCTGGTGGAGCATCCCTGTAGCCCTGCCCCACGTACACGCACGTTAATCCATCAATTGGAAACTCCCAGTTTCTACTGCTACATTCACCCCTGATCGTGGTCTCTGACTTGTACAGAGTTACTTTTTTTTTGTTAGGACAGTTACTTTTTTTTTTTTTGGAGAGAGAGAGACAGAGTGAGAGCAAACAGCACTTCGGGTTAAATAACTGAGGAGGGGCAGCGCTCCGCGGGCTTGTTTATCTTTTAAGCATGACTACATGTACTTCTAATCGTACATCTTGCCGTGCTCAAACCATAAGCGCTATTGCAAAACAGCACTGCGATTAATTAAATAACTGGGGACTGTCAAAGATACAGTAATTGAGCCCCTCACGCAAGAAAGAAAAAGAAGGCGGCTCAGCAGCTTCCTCGCCGGAGGAAAATTGGCCGGCCCGCTCGTCTCCGGCGGCCTCGCCGTCGGTGGAGGAGGGAGGCCCGACATCTAGGTGTCCGTTCTGTTCGTTTGTAGGTTTAGATTGTTAGGTCTTTCTACGGTGGTCGCAATTGGCGGCTGTCGTGGTGGTTGTTAGGGTTAAGGTTCTTTTAGTGATCCGGTCGAAGAGGGAAGGCGACGGCGGTGTGGCATCGCTAATTTCGTCGGCATGGAGCAATGGAGGATGAGGTGTCTCAGCGGTGGTGGCGAGTCGAAGGCGTCATTATCGATGGAGAATAAGACACTCCGGCCCTTCCTTTGTCTTGTCATGGTCTTTCGTGGTCATGGTTGTGGGCTAGTGAGAGTTTGGTTTCTGGTGACATCCTTCTGGATGTTTGTCGGATTTGTGTTTTCCCATGATGAAGTTGATGAAGGAGGCGACGACGGGTCAGCGACGGGCTCGACGGTGACGATTTCATCGTATTCACGTGTGGAAGGTCAGTCTATCCCTCTTTTGCGAAAAGGTTGGGTTTCACTTTCCCCCGTCGGAGATGTGGATGACGGTGGTGGATGGTGAGATGGCCGTGTTCGTTCAGATCGGAGTTCTCGTCCGTGGCATATCTATTTGGGATGATGATCCTAAATGGTGGAATTTACGGCTCTTCTAAGGTTTCTTGTCTCCCATAAAAAAAGTTAGCGTTAGTCCTGGCCAAAGGGCCGGCCCGGCACAGCACGGGCCCGGCCGGGCTCGGGCCGCTGAGGAAGAGGCACGGCACGGCCCTTATAATAAATGGACCGGGCCGTGCCAGGCCGGTCCTCTGAATAAAAAAATATTTTTACACTATTTTTTATTTTTTAAAAATATAAACGGGCTAAACGGACCGTGCCGGCCCATTTAGCACGGCCCGAATGACGGGCTACCGCTAAACGGGCCGTGCTCGGACCAGCCCGACGGGCCTACGCCCAGGCCCAAGCACGGCCCGTAATGGGCTGCGGGCCGGCACGGCCCGTTGACCACCGGGCCCGGGCCATGCTCGGACCGGGCTAAAAGGACCGGGCCGTTAGCGGCCCTTTTAGCCCGGCCCACCTGGCCAGCTATAGTTGGCGTTGTTTGGGTTGCTTGTGTAATCAGAGGATGTAATATGCTTTAATATCAATGGAATTCTTTTTTTGCAACAAAAAAAAAAGACACACAGAGTCGCTACTGTTGTAACACGCTATTGACGGTAGGAAACAACTCACAAAGTAAATAAGAGACAAGACATAATGTAGGGTGGAGCCTCTTCTTTATTATTCAGAATAAACTGGTGATTACAATGCTTGGGGTACTCCACTATTTATATGCGGGGTGGAGGTTCTCCTTTCCTTCTAGGATAGGTACTTCTTTGGTAAATTGCCCACACCTTGGACTCGGAGTTGGATAGTTTCTTCTAGAACTTCCTTTCCTAGTCCAATAGGAACTAGTGTTATAACACTCCCCCTTGGGCATTTTACGACGACACACATGTCTCATTAAAAACTCCTTCATAAAAACCCAGTGAGAAAAATAGAGAAAAGAGTACAGGGTACCGTAGCTTTTAATTGCACACATTGCCTCGTTAAAAACCTTTTCTTCGAGAAACCTTCAGGTAAAAACTCAAATGAGGGAAAAAGAGTACAATGCTTCATTCTTCTAGACTCTACTATTTTGTCTTCTAGACTATAGTAGTAGGGATTATGTGCTCAAGAATGTTCTTCCCCTGATCTGCACACTTCTGTAAGCCTTCTCATTCAATTCCATGCCTATGCTCTTCAAAGGAGCGGGCAGGAAGGGCCTTTGTGAACATATCTGCTAGATTATCACAAGAGCAAACATGAGTCACCATAATCTCTTAATTCTGCTGCAGTTCATGCGTGAAGAAGAATTTAGGTGTGATGTGCTTCGTGACCTTAGACTTAATATATCTCTTTTGTATTTGTGCAATACAAGCTGCATTATCTTTATAGATAACGGTAGAGGTTTTGCTCACTTCAATTTCGCATGTATTCA
Source organism: Eragrostis curvula (assembly GCA_007726485.1). NCBI lineage: Eukaryota > Viridiplantae > Streptophyta > Magnoliopsida > Poales > Poaceae > Eragrostis > Eragrostis curvula. The sequence goes on from CM017442.1 coordinate 7,900,103, forward strand.
GTACATGTTGAGTGATTCTTCTTAACCAGGTGCATTCCTGTGTTGCGTCGTACAGGGCAATAATCTCTGAGTGATTTGTTGATATAGCCACCATCGTCTGCTTTGTAGATCTCCAGGAAATAGCAGTTCCACCACAGAGAAACACATAACCAGTCTGCGAGAATGATTTGTGTGGATCCGACATATACCCAGCGTCGGTGTAACCTTCTAGAGTTACATTCCCGTATGATACGGTGACTTCAGCTTTTCTGCTTCCTGCGAACTGCTGAGTCAATGGAAACCATGCGGTGACACCGTCGTATCATATGGTTATTACCACCGTATTATACGGTGACTTCATCTTTTTTCTGTCCAGAAATTTATCTTTTTATCACCACTAATCACCGTATCATACGGTGACTAACACCGTATTATACGCTGCCTCTGCAATCTGCTCTTTCTTGTTTCGGCCATAACTTTTTACTCCGAACTCCGATTTCAGTGATCTTGGACTTGCTGGAAAGCTTGTGAAGAGCTCTACCACATTACATAGAGATATAAAGCTCATCACCATCTGATCAATCCTCAAACTCATGAGACAAGTCCAATTCATTCCTCTCATTGTCTCGGCTTCGGTTCTTCAACAAAACTTGGTTCCTCTTCACCTCAGCTGTCACCCAAGTGCTTGAGAGACTCTCTGAGCATCCACATACCTCTACCACTAGTGTGACCTAAGAGAAACGACTCGATCCCCCTTGATAGTCCGGTGTTTCCTATGGACTCAAGCCTACATCTACACCAAGCCAACACTTGCTTGGATCTAGCATGTCCTTAGCCTTGATCCATCTTCTCAACCGCGACCTCCATCAAGAACAATGATCCTCATCGTCATCCTTCGTCGAGAGGCAACCAATCACCGGGATTCTTCCGATCATGTGACCATATGAAAATCTTTTCTTCATCCAAAGATGTTAGTCACAATGATCTCGTTGTCATAAAGGACAACTCGACCGATACATGATATAATGTGCATAAGATACGTAACTTAAAACTAGCACAAAACATCATCATGATATAAGGATATTAAAGCAAGCTACATGATAAATAGGTAAAGCATGATGACAAGATATAGTATACATAAATAAGCACAAGCATGTCATCATCACAAGAGACAAGATCATCATGGTATAGGATATAAGGTAAGACTAACATGATGATCAAGAGCATGTCAAGGTATAAGATATATAGATAAACATATGACATACTTACCTTGTCTCTTACCTCATATGTGTAGTAGTCACCTCGTAGAGTAGTCCTCATGTATACTTCTCTTTTTTATCATCTTCCTTGTAACCTTTTAGGTGTTGTCACTCCAATAGTGTATTACTACATCCATGAGACTAACCATCTTGCACACTAGCAAACCTTGTTAGTCCCATTGACTATGTTGACATCAATCACCAAAACCTATGAACCATGCTCTAGGTTCATTGATCTTACACTAGAACATTTACTAAGTGGAAAATAATGATTGGAAAAATCAAAGGCAATTATGTGCTACAACTGTTATTCTTTTTTATAGATAATTTATGCTTAGATTATTTTTATAGATCTACATGCATTGTTTAAACATTGGAGACGAGAGAATCCAATGCATTAATCAGAGTTGCGGCATCGTTTGATAGCAAGGCGCTGTATATATGGCCGAATAGAACTAGTAGTGCAATTATTCAATGGAAAAAATAATGTATCTATGGATGAACGCACCTAGTAGTGCAATTACTCAGTGGAAAGTAATAATGTATATATGGCCTCATGCAACTAGTGCAATTACTCAGTGAAAAAAATTATTAGATAATCCAATACAATTATGTGTCATAGCTGTTATTTCCTTTTTTTTTCTTTGGAAACAAAATCAGCGTGGAGGAGAAATATCTGATTGGCTGAAATCTCCTATTTAAGCACCCTCCACCACGCACCATTTCCTTTTTTATAGATCTGCGTGCTTTGTTTAAACATCGAGAGTCTTCCAAATCTAGTTTGAAAAAAAAGGATTATTTTTTCTTTCATTAATTAGGGACCGTTTACAGCAAGGCGTTGTATATATGTCAGCTGGTACAATTACTCTGTGGGAAAATATAATGTATATATGATGTGATGCAACAATAGTAGTAAGTATAATTACTTAGTGGGAAAACATAGTTGGGTATGTGCCACTGCACTTAATAGGTGACCCTAGTAATTTTTTACACATTAATGGCAATTTAATTTTTCCAGCTTAGCTTGTTTTGATTTCCAAGTAAAACGTTTGACTCGTGTTTTAGAAAAATTTACATGTGCAATGTACCATTGAAACAATACAGGACTATATTACATGTTGATCAATCCTTGTCCTTTTAGAAATAGAAGCTGACATATGTTTTGAGGAACAGAAACTGAAATACGTTTCTGTAGGAACACAAACTGACATTTGTTTTTTTTAGGATCAGAAACGTACATACGTTTATTTAGAACTGAAACTGGCGTACGTTTTCAAGTTTTGGAACTTTCTGTTTCAAAATTTAATCTCCAGCAAAATTTACTGGTTAATTGTTGTAATAAATTTTCTAGCTTATATGTTTTGTAGATAATTTATGCTTAGATTTTCTTTTTATAGATCTACATGCATTGTTTAAACATCAAAGAGTCTTCCAAATCAAGTTTGAAAAAAAAAACAAAGATTATTTTTTTCCTTCTAACTGGAGGTGAGAGAATCCATGGCATTTATTAGGGACCATTTACAACAAGGCGTTGTATATATGGCAGCTCGTACAATTACTCTGTGAGAAAATATAATATATACATATAACTCGATGCAGGAATAGTAGTACAATTACTCAGTGAGAAAACATACTTGAGTATGTACCACTGCACTTAATGAGTGACCCTAGTAACTTTTTACTCATTAATGGCAATTTAAATTTTGCATGCTTAGCGTGTTTTGATTTTCAAGTAAAACGGTCGGCTCGTGTTTTAGAAAAATTTACATGTGCAATGTGCCATTGAAGCAGTACAGGCCGATATTACATGTTGATCAATCCTTGTCTTTTTAGAAACAGAAACTGACATACGTTTTGAGGAACAGAAACTGAAATATGTTTATGTAGGAACACAAACTGATATTTGTTTTTTTAGGAACAGAAACGTACATACGTTTTTTAGAACCGAAACTGGCGTACGTTTTTATGTTTTGTAACTTTCTGTTTCAAAATTTGATGATTAATGGTAGTAATAAATTTTTCACTTTATATATGATTTATAGATAATTTATGTTTATATTCTTTTTTATAGATCTACACGCATTGTTTAAACATCGGGAGCCTTCAAAATCAAGTTTTAAAAACGAAACAAAGATTTTTTTTCTCTTTTAGATTGGAGATGAGATAATCAAGGCATTAATCAGAGTTGCGGCACCGTTTATAGCAAGGCACTGTATATATGGCAAGAACAATTACTCAGTGCAAAAGAATGATTGGAAAAATCAAAGGCAATGATGTTCCACAGCTGTCCTTCTTTTTTTTTTCTAGGAAACAAAATCAGCGGGGAATAAAATCTTGGGTCGCCTCCTCATTTAAGCGCCTCCCACCTCCCACCATTTCGATCACCAACATCGTCTCTCAACACCACCCAGCCCTCCTACAGCAACCAAACCGAACCATGGGGGTCACCGGACTCGAGGAGTCGCTCTTGTTCCTCCTTCCGTTGGCGTCCCCGCTGCCATCCATCGTCGCGGTGGTCGTCCTCGGCGCCGTGCTGCTGTGGCTCTCCCCGGGAGGTCCGGCGTGGGCTCTGTCCCGCAGCCGTCGGCCCCCGTCCGGCCCACCCGGCGTGCTCACGGCGCTCTCCAGCCCTGTGGCGCACCGCACGCTGGCGGCGCTAGGCACGCGCCGTCGAAGGAGGCAAGTCGCTGATGTCCTTCTCCGTTGGCGTCACCCGTCTGGTGGTGGCGAGCCAGCCGGACACGGCGCGCGAGATCCTCGCCAACCCGGCGTTCGGTGACCGGCCCATCAAGGACGCGGCGCGCCACCTCCTGTTCCACCGCGCCATGGGCTTCGCCCCGTCCGGCGACGCTCACTGGCGTGGGCTCCGGCGCCTCGCAGCCAACCATATGTTCGGCCCGCGCCGCGTGGCGGCGTTCGGCCACCACCGCGAGGCCATCGGCGAGAACATGGTCGCCGACGTCGCCAGCCGCATGGCCCGCGACGGCGAGGTCACCCTGCGCCGCGCCCTGCACGCCGCGTCGCTGAACCACATCATGACCACCGTCTTCGGCAAGCGCTACGACGACTTCGAGAGCCAAGACGCCCAGGTGCTGGAGGAGATGGTGACCGAGGGGTACGACCTCCTCGGTTCCTTCAACTGGGCCGACCACCTGCCGTTGATCAAGTACCTCGACCTCCAGGGTGTGCGCCGCCGCTGCAACAGGTTGGTCCAGAAGGTGGAGGGGTTTGTTGGCCAGATCATCCAGGAGCACAGGGAGAGGCGCGCCAGCGGCGTCGTCGCTGACGAGTTCACCGGCGACTTCGTCGACGTCCTGCTCGACCTCCAGGGCGACGAGAAGCTCTCAGACTCCGACATGATCGCCGTCCTCTGGGTAAGACTCGTTAGCATTTTATTCTTTTGAGATACTTGTTCCATTGATGAGCCGTGCGTTCTGATCCTTTTCTTCTCTCGTCATTTCTGCAGGAAATGATCTTCCGAGGCGCGGACACCGTTGCCATCCTGCTCGAGTGGGTCGTGGCCAGGATGGTCCTGCACCCCGACATCCAGGCCAAGGCGCAGGCCGAGCTGGACGCCGTCGTGGGCAGCCGCGGCGCCGTCGCCGACGCTGACGTGGCCAACCTCCCCTACATCCAGAACATCGTCAAGGAGACGCTGCGCATGCACCCACCCGGCCCGCTCCTCTCCTGGGCTCGCCTCGCCATCCACGACGCGCACGTCGGCGGACACCTCGTCCCCGCCGGAACCACCGCCATGGTCAACATGTGGTCCATCGCCCACGACGCCAACATCTGGCCCCAGCCCGAGGAGTTCATCCCTGAGCGCTTCGAGAAGGAGGACGTCAGCGTGCTCGGCAGCGACCTCCGCCTCGCACCCTTCGGCGCCGGACGCCGTGCATGCCCCGGCAAGATGCTCGCGCTCGCCACCACCCACCTCTGGGTTGCCCAACTGCTGCACAAGTTCAACTTTGCGCCCGCTGCCACCGGCGTCGACCTCTCCGAGCACCTCAGCATGTCCCTGGAGATGGCCACCCCGCTCGTGTGCAAGGCCACCGCGCGCGTCTGAACAGTGACCATCTATCAGCCGGTTGCATGCTATCTGGAGTGCCTGGCTTCTGGCTCTATCTAAGTAGTAGTCTGTGATCGTCCTTGTGCCAAGGTTCCTATGTAACCAACTTGATGATCATCAGATTCGATATATAAATAAAATTCCAGTGGTGCTTATATACATTGGTGTTCGCTGTTGTTCTTTCCTTTTGTTCGTTGATTGAAGTATCACCCTCGTGCATGGCGACATGTTCCATATGTCTGTCTCAAAAAGAGCTTCGACATGCTAAGCTTGAGGTAAAATCTGTTGCATGCCATGGGTAAAAACATAAATCCCCGATATGGATGGAAGAAATGAAAAGGCCCTATGATTACTCGACAAAATGAAATTGTACATTGCAATATAGAGTTACAGGAGGTTTGCAGGAAAAAAACATATCTTTATTGGCATGACTTAGTGAAAAAACTCATCAACAAAATATATTCCAAATATGCAAAGAAACTAAACGAATATTTACAGGGCTTTCTTTTTTAGGGATTATATTACAGGGCTTTCTATGGCCAGTAGTTTGTTATGATCAAACAAAAAGTCTGTAAAAAGAGCTAGGAATCAATCTGACTTCTTCAGAAGATAGAACAATAGACCAACCGTCGACTATAGGCTGAGGCAATCGCGATTAAATATAGTAAATTAGTTTATCTAATGCAGACTAAGATCCCATAAATAGGAAATAAATAATTAAAGCTAATAATTAAATAAATAAATAAGAGTATAAATGTTACCCAACCGAGGTACGAGGACTCTACACTTGGTGGAGCTTCATCCCCGAGGCACAAGGTGCAAGAGGGAGACGAAATCTCCAGCTCCTTTGCAAGACTTTATACCTCTCACTCTCAGTCTCTAAACATATTTTTACAGAATGACGCTACTTTGGACCTTTGTTCTCTTCTCTCAAGTGTGTTTGATGTGTGAATTGGACGGAAAATTCTTGGAATATTCCTTGCTTGCCGACTTAGTTGCCTTGGTGCCTGCGTCAAGTCCCGTACCCACCAATAACTCGTCGGTCCATCGCGTACGTAGGCGAGCGCACCCAGCTATAACAGGCCAAGGAGGGATAAACATGGCCCACGTTAGATGGGTCGTTAGGAGAAACATGGGTCGTGACGCACATTATTAGCGGGCCAATTGTCATAATGGCACTACTAAGGGGGGACTATCCTTAAAATAGCATTAGTAAGTGCTGAAGCTCTAAAATTGCACTCTGCGTCGACCTCTCGGAGCACCTCAGCATGTCACTCGAGATGGCCACCCCGCTCATCTACAAGGCCACCGCGCGCGTCTGAATTCCTAAGCATGTTACCTGGAGTGTCCCATTTTATCTAGTGTCCCGTGCATGCCTCAGCTCCTCCTAGGCTGTGGCTTGCTCCGGCTTAGTAAGACTCTTTGATCGTCCTTGTGCCAAGGTTCCTCTCTAACCAACTTGATGATCATAAGATTTCATATAAATAAAATAAATTCCAGTGCTTAAATACATTGTTGTTGGTGTTGCCTTTTTGTCAATTGATGTATCCACCGCCCTCGTGCATTGCGGACATGGTTTCTTGCATCCGAACACGTGAAAGACGCGTCAATAGGGCAGCCCTCTTTGGTAGGACTCTCAAACCAGCTCTGGCTTCGGGGTGAAGTGCTTCAGCCCCAAACAAGGAAAACACGTTCTTAACAAAATGAACTGGGAACCAATAATAGAAAAAAAATACTCGTACGGCTCTTCTGCGTAAGGTGAAACTTTGTGCGCCTAACAAACTATAAGCGCTCATGTTGTACTTTGTGTTCATCCTACCCTATCTTCCAGTCTCCTTCCTCGTGAATGGCAGGAACAACTCGCGACTCATGCATTACTTCGATGCTGCACGTCAATATGGACTTGGTTGTGCATGGCGACATGTTTTATTACATCTGATGTGTGAGTAACGCCCCCAAACTAGATGATCCACATAATCGTCTCAAAAAGGGCTTTGTCATGGTAAGCTTGAAGAAAAAACCGTTGATTTTTTTGCTTATTTTTTTTAATTAATATTTTATTATGTGTTAACACGCAGAAGAACTATGTGCTGTTTATTTACCTTTTCAATGGGAACCTACTTGGGCATGTAAAATTGATTTAACAAGTGATCTTAGTAATTTTGTACTCGTTAATGGTAATTTTAATTTTCCATGTGTTTCACTTTCTAGTAAAAATTTTGGGTTGTATTTTAGCATCAATGTACCATTGAAGTGGTATGGGCTGGCATTACGTGTTGATCAACGTTGACAATTTTTTCTTTCACAAACAGAAACTGACATACGTTTTTAAAACGAAAACTGACATACGTTTCCTAAGGGACACAAACTGCCATTTGTTTTTTTAGAAACAGAAACTGACATACGTTTTTAAAACAAAAACTGACATACGTTTCCTAAGGAACACAAACTGCCATTTGTTTTTTAAGAAAAAAAATGTACACACATTTCTTTAGCCACTAAACGGAAATATGTTGTTTAAGGAACAGAAACTTAAATGAGTTTCTCTAGAAACAAAAACTCACATATACGTTTTAGCGAGTGACCCTAGTAAGTTTCTACTCATTATTGGTAATTTCAATTTGCCAGTGTGTTCCATTTCCTAATAAAAATTTTGGCTTGTATATATTTTAACCACGTTTACATATGCAATGTACCATTGAAGCGGTATGGGCTGGCATTACGTGTTGATCAACATCGACACATTATGCTTTTAGAAACAGAAACTGACATACGTTTTTTGAAACAAAAACTGACATATGTTCTTATCAGGTGTTGGACCTACTTTTTTTATGGCCACATTTTGCGGCAATGTCGCATGAGGTTTCCCTCTAAACAATACAAAGTGCAAGTCTGCTACACCCCATAAAGCAGCCCACTCTCCGGCTATTAATACTCTCAATGATTTCCAGTCTCCGGACTCTTCTACCTCTAGCCGAATCACTTTAACTTTTCCAAACCAAAACCCGCAACTCTCTGGTGCCTCCATTGAAACCCCCATGGCGAACTACCCCGCCGATCCCCGCCATTTCCTACCACCAGGCTTCCGCGTTGAGGCTTGGCCGCCGGTGGAAGCTCGCAACCGTCCTCATCGTCGCCTCCGCTCCTTCGTAGGACCTGTTCAGAAGGTGAATGAGATGGTAGGGATTGCCATCTTGCATCCGGAGGTGGCTCAGGAGGACTTCCGCTCCATGGCCCTTACTCTTCGCGTGTACCTCTACCACCGGCGTCAGGTTCGCTCTGCAAAGATTGAACCCTGCCCCCTTGGTGCTGCCTATGTCACATTTAGCTCTTGCCTAGAGCGTGATAGGATCATTGGAGAAGGGGCAAGATCTTTTGGCCCCTACACCTTGCGCTTTGTTAAGCATGATGAGGGAATTAATGCTACTAAGTGTGAGTTAGATCGTATTGCTTGGTTTATGTTGCTGAACTATCCCCTTGATTGCCGCCATCCCATTGTTGTCAACAAAGCAGTTGCTGGGTTCGGTCTCTTGCTTAAGATCCATGATTACTCTACAACAGCTTGTGTCATTGTCAAGGTCCAGCTTCATCATAGGGCTGAAATTCCTGATGATGTCCTTGTTACCGTTGGTCATGAGCCTGCCGCTAGATCTTTTACTGCTATGGTGGTTCCTCTGATTTCTGAGTGGGTGCTCCCTCTCGGGGATGAGATGCCCCCACCTGATGACGCTTTGGCTCACCCACTCCCTCCATCCCCTCCGTGGTGGATGGGCGCACACCCTGCTGGACTCGGTGTTGCAACCTCTGAGATTCCCTCTGCTTTGTGGCACCCTACACGTTCTGCTGGCCGAGGGGCCTCCAATGGAAATGTGATGTCGCCAACCATCCCTACATCCAGAACATCATCAAGGAGAAGCTGCAGGTGCACCCACCGAACCCGCTCCTCTCCTGGGCACGCCTCGACATCCATGACGCGCATGTCGACAGCCACCTTGTCCCCATTAGCACCACCGCCATGGTCAACATGTGGTCCATCGCGCACGACGCCAACATCTGGCCCCAGCCAGAGGAGTTCATCACGAAGCGGTTCAAGGAGGACATCAGCGTCCTGTGATGTGACCTCCGCCCCGCGCCCTTCGGCGCCGGACGCCGCGCATGCCCCGGCAAGATGCATGTGCTCGCCACAACCCACCTCTGGGTCGCGTAGCTCCTGCACAAGTTCGACTGGGCGCCCGCTGCCACCGCCGACGTCAACATCTCTAAGCACCTCAGCATGTCGACCCTGGAGATGAATGGCCACGCCGCTCGTCTACAAGGCCAACGCTCGCGTCTGAACGCCATCTATCTGTCGGTGCATGCCTCAGCTCCTCCTAGGCTGTGGCTTGTGCTATATCTGAGTAGTACTCATCTGTGTGATCGTCTTTGTGCCAAGGTTCCTATGTAACAAACTTGATGACCATCAGATTTCAATATAAATAAAATAAATTCCAGTTCTTGAATACGTTGTTGTTGGTTCATGCTTTTTTTTTCAATTGATTGATGCATTCCCCTCGTGCATGGTGGGACCTGGTTTCTTGCATCCGAGCAACAGCTTGAATACATTGTTGTTTCTTGCCTTTTTGATGTATGTATTACCCTCGTTCCTGGTCACATGGTTTCTTGCATCCATCAGAACATGTGAGTGACACGAAGATATTTCATTTTGATATAAACTAGGAAGGTGACCCGCGTTAATAACGCGGCTAGACACGGCACAATACAATTTCCTTGTGAGTTTATTGTTTTTATGCTAATAAGACATAAAACCAAGAGAAGAACTATCTTATCCATTGTCACTAAAGTCAATAATGATCCATAATGCATTGCCATTTGAAAGATAATTTAAACAGGATCAAGAGGAGAGGTGGACAATCCCAATTTTTTAAAAATATAATCCGTCAGCATATTTGGAATGGATATAGCCCACTTAATCAGCTTGGCCCTCTGCATTCTCATAGGTAGCACACTATATATATTTGGATCTATGTTCCTCCTTCCTCCCTCTTGTCGTACTCTATGAATTTGAATTTTTTCTAGCATCGTTGATATTTGTTTAGCTGCTCCAATAGGTATCTCGTGTAGTAACTCTCAATGTTGCATTCTCACATCATCTGGTGACCTTTGAAGATATTCAAGCTCACCGTATAAGTACATCAGTTATCAAATTGATTGATTCCAATCGTGTTATCACTTCAAAATCTAAAAAGAGAGAGAGTAAGATTTCAACTGCTTATACTGCCTGAAAATATTCAGAGATAAGTGAATTACTTGCGAAATATTCGAAGGTTTAGTTAACAGGGCGTGGCAAGATAAGTAATGGTAGACATGAAGAGACGATTTGCATCCTCACATGGAAAGTATCGTTGTGCGCCAACAGCTTTTGCACTATCCCCTTCCTGCTAGCCCCGCGTCTCTGAATACCTACAGTCTTTATGCTCGCCGTTAGTCCTTGAAAGAAGTGGTAATAGAACATCATGATCTTGACCTTGCTTCTCTCTGCTGATTTTTTTTTATCTTGCCCTTGAGGTGTCACCTGCGCGCCCTACTCTGATTGATCACCGAGGTTCTGATAATGGTATTATTCATCCTCCTCAAGTGAGGTTGTCTGCATCTTCAGCGCGGCGTAGCTGGCGGTGGAGTGCCTCCGTAACTATGATGCGGCATTGTGACGCTCGCTGCTTGGCCAATGGCTTAGACCTAACTTGCATCACTGCTCGATATTTGACTGATCTTCCACACCTTCCTCTGCTTTCGATGAGAACAAAATTAAAACCCTATGTTGTTCCTATTTCATCCGCAAGGCTACTAATTAATGTCGCAGTCTGGAAACATTGGCTTGTGAGTGTGCAAGCAGGCAATCTCATCTCTTCTCATTATGTGAAAATCTTGAAGTAGTGTACTTGTTAGAGCCCGTTGAGCTGCATCCTCCCCGCCGGGCAAGAATTTTTCTGAGCTAGCTAACGGCTTCCTCCTGCTGACCGTGTCCTTCGGCACACAGGTCCACAACGTCCATGACGCCACGTTCACGTCGCACGCACCCGCATTGCTCGCGCATGACTCGCGCTCGCCAACGCTCGCTAATGACGTTCTCATCAAAACCTGGCGAGGAGATGGATTGGGGCACCATTCAGAACGGCGAGAAACATATCGCAAATTTGAGGAGAGAGCTCGACGCCCTTTGGCTCGGGTGGCAAGACTTAGAAGGGATCAGGGTCTCCTCCTTCCTCTGCCGTCTCTTAGCAATCCAGATTGCATCGCTAGCAATAGATCCGCGCCATTGGATTAGCCCTAAATGAAGAACTTGAAGCCCTGGACGTCACAACAGATCACGTCGGGTCTCAGGGGAATCTGGAAGCAGGGCCATCCCGGCAAAAATGGAGGCCCTGTGCAAAATTACAAAATGAGGCCCCTAAAAAAATGATGACATCATTATTAAAACTATAGATAAAAATATACTTATTTAGGTCTTGGATGCATAATCATTAGTTAAACAACATCATATCTTTTAGTTTGATTTGAAGAAGACGTGACTAAATTAAATCGTGAAAAAATGAAAAGAAAATGAATGGACTGGTGAACAACAAATATGCTAGCGGTGCATTGGGTTTTAATCGAATTAGACAAAAATATTAAAATAATGTACCTGCGTGTCCTGCGGAAACACGGCAGGCTAGGGTGTTGATGCTTCGATCAGACATTTCGAATTCAGGCTTCGGTGCTTCGTCCTCGTTCCTAGGCACTGGTTGCTTCGTCCGATGGTCGCCGTGGTGTCATCCTGCCGGGCAGCAGGCTGGCGATCGGGTGTTTGGCACTTGATTGCGGTTTGCGATTGGAACCGGAGACGGCCGCTGCAGCACGAACGCAATCAACGCGACGTGGGGTGAGGGCGTGTCGCGTGTGGGAATTGATCGCAGACTGCAGGCCGACGGAGCGATGGGCTACGGCCTGATCATCTATTTTGTTTTAGGCCGGAGAAAAGGAGTGATATACGGACTGTACAAATACGACCGCACAGGGCCAGGGACGGCCATCTGGGCGTTTTCTGCAAAGCTTTTCATCCTGGTCTAGCTTTAGGAATTGTTTCGTCTCAATCTTCCTTCCAGATGGTTTCCTCGGGCATCTGATGTTTGAAGAACGCAATTGCTGGCTACTGGAGACGATGGCTGCCTATGTGAGAATAGCGCGGTCCCGGGAAATCTTCTCGCGGCAACGCAGCTCCGTGGCCTTTATGTAGTAGTACGTGAACATGGAAAGGACTCTTAAGTTTGCTTGTATGCGTGCATGTATCAGATTCCATCTTTAACTCTTTATTAGATCTAATGGTCATTACTAATGTACATCAAAATCGATGATGCGGTAATCTACACCGTTCAATCTTCATAAAATCCAACGGCTCGTAGCTTCTCTTTTTTCTGATTAACGTAGTAATTTCGTAGCCTTAAGAGCGAACGTGGTGGTTTCTTTTTCTCTTCAAATACTAAGATAATAGAAGATAGATGAATTTGAATACATTGTGGTTGGTTCTTGCCTTTTTCTTAATTGATTGATGCATCACCCTTGTGCGTGTAAGGCGACGTGTTTTGTTACATCTGAACACGTGAGAGACGGGGCGATAGTGCAGCCCTCTTTGGCAGGACTCTCAAACCAGCTCTGTCTTTGGCTTCGGGATGAAGCCTAGCCTACCAAATGGTCTGAATTTTGAAAGTGCTTCAGCCCGAAACAAGGAAAAACCATTTTGCAAAATGAACATAAAGCCAATAATTGAAAATAGTAGCTTTGTATTCGTTCTCTACAGGAGCCAGCTGACAGGAAATCGTCTCTGAAAAGTGTTTCTCCTCCACCAGGTAAAAACGTGAGAAGTTTGTTTTACGATCGGAGCCAGAGTGAGGAGCCCGTTTCTGGAAGAGACAAAGCGGTACCAAACGAGTCTGCCGGATACAGACACCTCGGCCTCTGTTTTAGTGGGGTGTAAGGTGAAACTTTGCTGCTTAACAAACTATATACACTGATATTCTATTGTGTGTTCATCCTACCCTATCATCACATCCCCTTACTCGTGAATGGTAGGAACAACTCGTGACCGCATTACTCTGAAGATAGTTTCTTATAAACTTTTTTTTACAGGCCTGAATTTTCATTTATATTAATGGTGGCCCTAAATTGGCCCAAACTGTTTTGTACATGGTATCGAGGGGGGAAGAGCAATATATCTGAAACTTACATATTTGAAGAAAACAGGCAGCGCCAAGAATCTGAGACTTGAGTGTCCTCACGACAATTTTGCAGCAGTCTAAGTAAAGAGAGCTTCTCATCCTGGAAGATTATCTCGTTACGATGTTTCCAAACCATCCAGCAGCACTGCAGCAGAGATGTAAGAAGCTGTTGTAGTGCCGAGCAGTGGCGGAGCCACGTTTCAAACTGAGAGTGAGCCGGTCAAATATGTTTTTGCGACACAGCATATTTGAAATTCCAGCTCGCACTTAACAAAATGTCTCCAAGATACAAGTTACATGAGTACAATTCTAAAAACAAAATAAGAAACTGTTACAAATGAGTGTGCATTGAGAATATCTTGATCTGTAAGCACGATAACCTCATTTGTGTATCCAAAAATAGCAAACATCGTGTTCACTGAAAATAAAGTCAAATGATTCCAATACCAAAGACGAAGAGGGATGAATTCTTTTTTTGCGGCAATTCTCCGAAAAAGGGATGCAATATCTCCATCCTTCTTCTTCTTCATGTCTCAACAGTTTCCTGTGCAAGACACAATCAAATTGAAAGGAATCAAAGAGCAAGCAGAGCAGTCGCTTGCCGGTTGTCGCGCCCGCGCGCAGAGAAGTTCGTGCGAGCCGGGACCGTTGGAGGCCGGGGCAAATTCCACAGTGTGCGAACAGACGAAGAGGTAGTGATAGTGAGGCCAATAGCAGCCCAGAACGCAGCAGCAGTGGGGCAGTGGAAAATGAGATGATCTTGATCAGTTTCAGCTGTGTCACCGCATAGCTCACACACATCAGTTTGGACGACATGCTTCGTCAGGAGAGTGGTGCGGCACTTGATACGTAGTACGTTCTTGAACCAGCAGCCAGATGAAAGAACTGTACGCGCGGCGGGATGCAGTTTTGCAAAACGAAATAAATCAGCGTAGGGGACTAAATAAATACCAGTATCTATATACACCGTTCTTTGTTATTGCCGCTTTGTTCATTGATGCATCACCCTCTTGCATGGCGACGTGTTTTATTACATCTGAACGTTGTATTGCACCAAACCGTTCCGCACTTTGCAGTTGCAATTCGCACAAGAAGGTCGTGTCGTGTACCTAGCTCGGTGCCTCGGCGTTGCGCGTACTGCACCTGCACCCGGACATTCAGGAGAAGGCGCGGTGGTCCACGGCGAAGCCCAGCAGCCTCTCGTCCCACCGCGATTGACGTAGACTGTTGCTGCTGATTCCGCTTCAGCATGGCTTGCTCTCCGCTCGACACTCGCGCGGGCCACCGGCACCCCGGTCGCTGCAGCGAGCCAGCTTCTCTATCCTCCTCAGGCTTCGTTTGGCAGGCGGTGTTAAGTTGGATGCACCAACCAGTCACTTATGGTTCAACACTCCTCCTCACGTACAGCTTTTGTGGGCGTAAACGTGAAAATAAGAGCGGCGCAGCGGAATATGCTGTCACCAGGACTTGAACTCAAGACCTCTGGCTCGATACCATGTTAAGTTGCATGCACCAACCAATTCACCCAAAAGCCTAAGCTGATGGGGAAAGGTGGGCAATTCATTTATGGTTCAACACTCCCCCTCACGTGCAGCTCTCGTGGGCGCAAACGTGGAATATTGGAGTGGGCTGCAATTTATTTAATAAATCACGCCAGCCAGGATTCGAACTCGAGACCTCTGGCCCTGATACCATATTAAGTTGCATGCACCAACCAGTTCACCCAAAAGCCTAAACTGGTGGAGAGAGGTGGGCAGTTCACTTATGGTTCAACAGGCGGGGATGCACGTACATCGATCCAAAGCAATCCATGCCAGTCCACAACACCCAAATACGTAATCAGGGGACTGGAATTCACGGTTGTGTAACGGGGTTGGGGATGGTGACGGTCGCCTTCTTGAAGACTTGGCCTCTCGATGCCAGTCCACGACGAGGGACATGGCGGCCATCGCCGACCCTGGGCGGAACGCCGCCGACTACCGGCGTGTATGGTAGAATGATCAGCATCCGTGCTTGAGGAGGTTTAAGGACTGAAGCAGTGTGGATAAAGCACGCGTCGAAGGCCGAAGAACTCGCGGCGGAGGCCATGGCGGCGTTTGTTCTCGCCGAGGAAAGCGACCCCGGGGCGGTCGCTATTTGAAACAGCGACCGGACGGTCGTTGTTTCGAATAGCGACCACCCCCGGACTCTCTTGTAACTGTGGGATGGGACGTGTGCGGGCAGGATCAACGCGGCTAGTGCCAATCCTTTCCTCCCACCGCCGCCGTTCTCCTCGACGACGCGCCGATCGAGCGCCTGCGGGCTGCGCTCTCTGCGCGTACGCGCCAGGCACGTCTCGCCGCCTGGGAGCGCCCGACGCCGGCGCGTGCGTGCTCCATGGAAACGCGTCCTTCGTCTTCCATTGACCACGGCGCGCGTGTGTAAGAACGCGGCCGCGCGCGCGTTCTGTTCCCAGTTTCCCACCCTTGGCGATCATATCCTCCGTTCATCGTCGATCACCGCACTACCCCAGAGCTGGTGCCGATGCTGCATAGCGCGAAACAAGTGGTCTGGGCCAGCTGCAGGCAGCATCCTTCAACCGGAGCAACGACGACGGCGACGTTGGTTCTGGGCCTCCTAGCGACGTGCCGACGTGGCAGGCTGCAGAGCGTGCGTGCGCGGCGAGCGCCGTCGCGACAAGGTCGTCGTGCCAGTAAATGCCAAACTGCGGAACAGATGTGATAGTCACTCGGTCCACGCGTTACTCCGGAGCGCAAGCAAGCAGTTTGCCCGAGCTATTTGGTTTTCTTTTTCTCGCTACGGGTATCCATTTTGTGAGCCAAAGTTGCTTCATTTCATTGATTGAGGTAATATATATTCAAGTAATGATCCTGCTTATTGAAAGCAGATTACATAAGCTAGCTTATGATAAGCTGAAGGGGAATAACCAACTTCAGATCTAGCTATCATAATACGGTGGTCCAAATTATATATGCAATTTATAGCAACAAACAAAGTAGCTTTTCATAATCTGTGAGCCGTAACAAATATGCCCTTGTTTGCCTGGTTTCGGTCCTTGTCAGTGTGTAATCTTGCTTTAGGTAGAACCGTAAAAGCATTCGCAAAAAACAAAAAAGGTAGAACCGTAAAAGAGATTTGTCTTGGGTTTTGATTAAGCCAGCCATGATTTTTTTTCTTTAAAAAAAAGAAATAGAATCGTTAGTCAGTCATGATTTGTCTTGGGTTCCAAGTAGTGCGTATAAGTCTCATCTCTTCAGCACTTTGGACCATTCGGTTCCACTTTTCCTGAAGCGTATCCATGACGGTGTGCGACTAAGCCTCCTCATTTAGTCGCTGATCCACTGTCTCATTTCAAGTTCACGGACATCACCACTAACGACTCGATCTATGACTGACTCGTGCAATTACATACAGCCAGCTGGTGCAAATATTCGAGACCTGGGCGTTTGTCAAGGTCTCCACTTTAATTTTCTGCGTAAAAAACACTTTGGACATTCCAGCTGTAAAATGGAAATGAGACGCATTTCCCGCCACACATAGCAAGCATCGTTCACTCGCAACACTCTCTGATCAGTTGGATACATGTATGCGGCTTTTGTGTGTGCACTACTGCTAGTTTTTTCCAGCTCGATCGGGGATCTGAAGCCATGGCGGAGATGGTGGGTTCTGCAATTGTGCAGGAGACACTGAAGCAGGCCTTGTCCGGCCTGATCGGCAGCAGTGGTGGCAGGGACGAAGAGAAGGAGCAGCACGTGGAGCGGCTGGTGATGGCGCAGATCAAGCTTGAGGCCGCGCTCGCTCGAGGCCTCCCGCCGGTGGCGCATCCGAGACGCGCCGCTGCTGCGCTGGCGCCGGAAGCGCAGGCGATGGGAGGACGAGGACAAAGCGCGGGAGGAGGAGCAGGAGTCCTTCCCCAGCCGCCTGGCGCGCGCCGTCACGGCCTTCTTCGGCGGCGACACCGACGCCGAGGCCGCCGCCGTGGCGGTGCGGAGGTTCGAGTGGTACGCGGCCGGCGCCGGCAAGCGAGTTCCTGCGGTTTGTGGAGCTCGGCAGCGGCCGCGCGTGGACCCGCTCATCGGGCGCCTCCTCGCCGGCGAGGAGCTGCGGTACCGGTTGTTCGTCCGGCGCGGGGAGTGCCACCTGTTCTGCGTGCGGCCCATCCGGCTGGACGGCCGCGGCGTGGAGGCGAAGCCGCTGTTCATGTGTGTACGAGGACGACGAGTCGCCCGAGAGGAACCTGTGCTTGGGCTGGCTCCATCCTGCGGCTCTCCGAGAGCATGCACCGACCTCGTCGGCACCGTCGTCAAGTGCCTGGAGCTGCTGGTCACGCCGCACTTCCGGCCCACCGCCGAGTCCGCGCGCCGCGAGCTCGTCTGGCTCCCGCGCCAGGACTTCTCGTACGTGGGTGCCGTACCTCGACTCCGGCGACAAGGAGCACTGGAACGCCATGCACAGCAGCTTGACCCAGTGTTTCCGCCCCAACCCGCTCTGCTGCAACCTGCAGCACGCCTAGGCTGATCTCGTCTAACCTGTCATTGAGGTGTTCCTGCAGCGCCACATCCCGCTGGCCGAGTACAACGCGCACCGGACCAAAGCCGCCCTCGTCGACGACGCTACTACAACGTGTCTGAAGAACGTGCCGCACCTGAAGCTGGGGCTCCTCTTCTCCCCGCATGGCTCGTCGGAGGAGGCCACGCTGGCCTCCGCGGAGGAGAGCGCGGCGGTCGAGGTGATCGACGGAGAGGAGCAGGCTTGCGGCGTGCACCGGAACATTAGCCTGGAGCAGCTGGACGAGTTCGTGCTGCCCAAGGCGAGGCACGGCACGGAGTTCACCCATGTGGAAAAGACGGCGCTGCAGGTGAAGACGCCGCCGAGGCGTGTCGTCGGGAGCAGGCGGGCAGGATCCGGCAGCGGCGAGACCCCAAGCTGGAGAGGTGGATACAGGTGGTCATAGACTTCCTCAATCTGTTGGTGACGCGCGTACGTGCCGCGCCGGCTTCAGGGCTCCTTCATGGAGAATGGGTTCAGAAGGCAAACGAAATGCAACAAGGGCGCACGTCCAACATGCTCTGACGAATTCGTATTAAAATCATGTATTTTGTAGCCATCTCAAGGCGTTTTATAGAGAGAAGAGAAAATGAATGTATTAATAGAGCTTGAGCTTAGCATATACACTAAGTAAGAGTTGACAAAAAAAACCGAGACCGAAACTAGCCTTAGATAACCGAACTTTATTTTTCAAATTTGGTAGTACCTTTGGGTACCTGAACTACCTAAAATATCCAAATGTTTATTGATAGAGGCAATTTTGAGCTTTTTTAGGTGAATTTTGAGCCACAACCAATATTGACAGCTTATAAATACAGGGGCATTTGCCGTGGTGCAACGCATTAGAGAAATCATCAACTCTTGTACATTAAGAAGAAATCACAAGAATACCAAGGTAGAAGCGCTATCAAGCCTGTATAGCTCTCTAATCATCAAAAGAGCAAGAAAACTAAAGAGAGGATAGAAATACACCGTTCGTCGTGATGCAGGCAGAATCAATTTAATTATCCAAATATGATTCCGTATCGCTTCCACATTTGTGTAACATTTGACACCACAAACATACTCATGAATGTGCCAGTTAAAGTTTTTTTTCATCAAATAGCCAATTCTATGCACACATCTCAAAAGAAAAAACACCTTTTTTATAACTTCTTTGGCCTCAGGCTTTGTTGATTTGCTGATATGATAAAATGCCCCAAGTGTTACTGACTCTATTATGAATTCATCCTTAATGCTGAGAACATAAAAATGCAAAGTCGCGTTTGCTAAAGAATTCGGTTTATAAAAACAAAATGGTTTTTTCGAATAATCTCCTCCAACTCATGTTTCTCATTGTCCTCAAAAAATAACTTCCTTTGAACTTTGGGTTTCATGGGAGCTTTGTGCCTGTTGTAGTGCTTGAGTTGGTATATTTAATACAATGTAAGAGAGTTAAAGTATAAATAAGCTAGAAGTTTGGAACTACAATTAAAGGAAAAAATGAACTCACTATTTGAACTAGCTCGGTGAGATCATATTGTGTTTCATCTCTATGAAGCGAAAGAGATTGTCCATTTTATCACCTTCTATACAAATGTGTGGACACTTATCATAGTCCACTGGTCGGGGACAAAACAGTGCCTACCAGTTCTCTAATTCTACTCTCAACATGTATAGGCAACACTTAGTGAAGAAAAGAAATAGATAATGAAAAGAAATTCTTCTACATTACCATCCATGTTTTATTCACACAAACAAATCATAAAATCATACAGAAATATTGGTTAAAACCTGCTAGTTCTCGATCAAGAATTGAAACCAAGTATTCAAGAAAAGGCTAATGCATTCCTATCTAGTGCTTTACATTTTATTAAAACAATTGTTCTTAATTTAGGCGCTCCCTAATGTTAAACCTTTCAACATGAATCATGAGCAGAAGTTTTTTTTATTGAGTAAATTTCACAAACCTACAACTATTTGCACTCAAATAACACAAAACTACGACTTTTGAATTCAATTTTAAAAAACTATGACTATTTGTACCCAATATTGTTTGTACTTTTTGTAACACAAAACTATGACTTTATGATTGATCCACATGTCAGTGACACATTTTAATTTTGATGAAATGTGTGACTTACAGGTTGGCGCTGATCGAGCGAGCCTGGGCGAGTTGGACGACTAATCGCGATTAATCGGACGAGTTGAAAACGGGGTTTGACGCCCAGCCATGAGTCCAGCTATAGCCTTCTTCTTCCTTCTCTGGACAGCAGCACAACTCCTCACCCTTCTCTCTCCTGGTGACCTCCACCTGCGCTCCCCAATCTCGCACAACACCTCACGCACAGCAGCTGCCCCCCCCCCCCCCCCCCCCCCCCCCCCCCCCCCCCTCTTTTTTTCTTTTTTTAACTCGACACCAGCACGTAGCTTCAGATCCTATTCTTCCTTCAAACCAGACTCTCTCTTTCTCTCACTTCAATCCTCAAACAAATCAGCACAGCAGCAGCCTCAAGTTCCAATTTCTTTCACGAGCAGCAAAACAAGTGCTCAAATCTCTTGACCCTTCTCTCTCCTCCTTTCTTTTCACTCAAATCCCCATCCTTCACTGGTAGCAGCATACGGCAGCAAGCAACGGATGGCAAGCCAGCAGCAGGTCGCGGCTGCTCGCTCCTGCAGACCAACGCCATAAAAGGAAGCAAGTGCTTGGAGAGAGAGAGAGAGAGAGATGAGCGGGAAGGGGAGAGATGCGGGGGGAGAAAGAGCATGCGGGGAGGAAGGAAGAAGAGCCGAGCAGCATGGGTGGGCGCCAGAGGACTCGGCGCCCAATTTTACACCCTGAGCGCTACGGCGCCCAGCATGCCAACTCAGCAGTGCGGAGCGTGTTTATGTGCTGACTAGGCAGAGATGCACGCCAAATAATGCAGGGTCCACCTATGTAATCTGGACGCCAAATCATGCGGCGCCTAAAAAAGAATCCATTTTTAAACAATTTTTTTCTAAAAGTCCAAATATGTTAAACTTTTTCTAAAAGGGTTATTTTGTAAAAATTACACGTCACAAGACAGGGATAGATGACATTTGGGACTGTGGGTCGGGAGCATGAGCCGCACGCAGACTTCACTAAAAAGGCTCACATGTCAGTTCAAGCCAATTATGTGTCACCTATGGCTGTATTGTTGTAAGAGTTTTTTTTTTGTAAAAGAAGTTTTAGGGGCTAAAATCAAGAATATTTTAATAAGCTAAATAATAAAAGAAATGTCAGTGCTAACTTATTGGATTCGATATCACAATGTTAGAAGTTATTCCCTTCTGTGCTAGAAATGAGCTACTGAATGTTTCAATATGAGTGAAAAAAAATTGGGAAAAAAACACTTTTTTTCTTCTTCTAAGTTATAGTCCCCTCTTTTTAGCTGTACCAGAGTTACACATGATTTTGGGCATGTTTGCAGTGCAGGATTACAAATGTTTCATATGAAAACAGCCCGTTTCCCGTGTTTCCACCAAACTTCGTCGGCGGTAGAACGGCTATCCAAGTATGGCACACTGACTCAAGCGTGCCTCGTGATGGCATCGCCGACGCAACATCTACAGCAAATCACTGGCCGGAAAACCGAAATGAAGAAACCCCGCTATCACGATGCTTGTTTCGCCGGCATGGCAGCTATCTCGACGAGGGTCTTGTGCAGCGCCTGCGGCTTGGAGAAGAAGGGCGCGTGATCCGAACCCTTCAGCCGCAGCACCTTCTCCGGCGGATTGGCGCCACACATGCTCTGTTGAAGAGGCAGAGGAATGGCATTGTCCTCCGTGGTCTCCACGTAGAACCGCCGCACCGACCCGTAGTTCTCGGCTGTTAACACCAGCTTCTCCAGCACCGGGGCAAAGGGGATGGGCCTCATGGACACTGATGCCAGTGACACATCCTTCAGGAGGAGCACAAGGAAGAGAGCATGAGAAGTTGGCTCTGAAACTATAATTCAGTGATGTAATTTGGAGATGATATCCTATGAGGAACTGTGGGATACCTTGGAAGGGCTTTGGTTGAACAGCAGATCTCTCAGCAAACCCTTGTCGATGTTGATAGCTGTCGGAGGCTGGTCCTTGCCATTGGAGTAGACGAATTCCTGCGCCTTTTGGAGTGTACCATTTGTGTCCATCTGTAACACAGAACGGCATCAGAGTGGGATATGTTGATTTGGATGCAAGGCTACGCAACAATCACCGTTCTTGTCTGTTTGATTTTTCTTTCATTTTATTAATGATGTGAAGGATATTAACCTGTTGTTGAAACATGTCAAGTGTGCTATGCCCATTTGTCAGCATTGCTGCACAGAGGAAGACGGCCTTGGCAACCTTCAACGGGAACATCTCCATTGCATAGGATATACAGGCACCACCAAAGTCATGTCCCACGAGAATTACCTGCAGAATAATAAAGGTATCGAACTGTTAATCAACAAAAACAGGGACCCTGATGTGAATTTGAGAGCAAAGAAACAACTTGAATGGCACTCAGCTACTTTAAATCATTGGAGTACATAACAATAAGGTCATTGTCAAGCATCAATTGCCAAGCATGAAGCATCGCTCTGTAACAAGACTTTAGTTTGCTCTCAGGCTCTGCATCATGATTCATGGCCATGGGACCAGTCCAATCTCAGATTCTGAGTATTAAATAGGATGGCACATTAATTTGTTATTGCTCGAAGTACAATTTAGCTATTAGGTGGTTAAGTATATTCTAACACTGGTAGTTTCTGCTTCTACAATCTTACGCTCCACAAGACTATAGTCTCACCCATGTTCACCTTACCCCTTACTAACAACTTTTATGCTGCTGCACTAACATTTCTTACCTACCATGCACAAAGCTACAAACTGATACAGGTCCACAACTCTAAAAGAGTCCGATGTGCTACAAACGTCTTGCAGCATAGTCCAAGTGCTTGCAACTCTAGCATGACTCCACAAAAATCTCCAGAAAAAAAAAAATACTACTTTCCTGTTTTATAGCTCTCAACTTGCAGATTAGATGTGGTAAGTAGTAGCCATCCCAGCAATTAAGTCACAGATGAAATTTCGTTGTT
The DNA here is from genome assembly GCA_007726485.1 of Eragrostis curvula. NCBI lineage: Eukaryota > Viridiplantae > Streptophyta > Magnoliopsida > Poales > Poaceae > Eragrostis > Eragrostis curvula. Next base: position 7,923,276 of record CM017442.1, read on the forward strand.
CTGTACTACAATCATGTCACTGTTATATTACTAGTTTGGAGTGTCACAACAGCCAAGCAACTCCTTCAATGCAAAGAAGATTCATAGTAATATGGTACATGAAAGGGGGTATGTTACTGAACATCACGTACCACAATTGAACAGTTATGTCAAAAGAAAGCAAACCTTCAGGTACCCAGGCTACTAAGATTCCAAACGAAATTTAACTATCTAAAAATATGACACAAATATTATGGATGGTGTATCGAAAGAGAGCATACCTTTTCAGATTCGCCTAGGCCTCTAAGGTAAGATGTCAGTGGTTCAGTATACTCTGAAAGACTGCTGATTTTATTTGTGTCTGAAGAATGAATCCCAGAGCCTGTTAAGTCGATGGCATTAACCTTGAACCCACTATCTTCCAGAAGTGATATAGTCTTGTACCAACACCAAGCTCCAAAACCACCTCCATGAACAAGAACAATGATATTGGTTTCCAAATCCTTAGTATTCAAATCCTGTTTCAGAAACAAGCCATTAGTCAAAATACAAGTGGTTATATATATACGCAGTTATGACAACCAACTTCAAATTGTTTGTGCTAAGGAATAGCAAGAATCATCCGGCATTAAAATTCAAGAGAGGGTAAACTAAACAAATATCTAAGCTCCTGATGCCTATGCATGCAATGTACTTGTTCTTAAGTCAAAACTGTGGAAATGATTGTTTGCTCATAAGCACTGAACAAAGGGAAAGACATTGAAATTTCAAATAGCATGCCAATTCTTTTGGACTTTTCACAGATATCAAATAAATTTAGCATTCACCATATGCATTGGGAAACTGTCCAGTGACTTTGGAAATGTCAAACACAAACGTGCCAATTCCAATCAACTAAGATTCCTCGCTGGCTGGTATCCTCTTACTAGTCAACAAAGCTGTTAGTGGTCAGCAATGCCGGTACACAAGTCAATACATCTTAGCAGCCACACCAGCTGCCAATTCACTAATTAAATATTTTCCTTTATCCAAAAAAAATCCACTAATGGTCAGAGAAAACCTGGCAACATCAGATCCAGACACCTCATACGTGTCGATACTGAAACTGTTCGAAGCAAACAATCAGGATCCCATCGTTACACAAGTGGGATATACTCGGCTTCTCCCTTGTCCTTTCTCAAGAAGAACGAATATACATGCCAATATGATAGGACAAGAGGTAGAAGCCTTAATTAGTCGATTTCAGCTGCCGCCTATACAAGAAGAAATTCTGAGCAATACCAATCTGTATCAGTATCACCAACCACTAACCGTCAACAACCGAAGTTTCCCACTTCCTCTAAACTAATACCAAATGAGCGCTCTGTCGTTTTCCTACACCAAACACGTTCACATTTCACAAGGGAATTCCATCGGTCCAAATGATAAAATCGAGGTCCTAGTCAATGTCGAATATCAGGAACACATGTCCGCCCATAGAACAGCAGAACCATCAAAAGGTGGAAACAGGTGGGGAACTCCTTCGATCCACATGCGCATTGCACCGGTCCGAACCTGCAGGCTAACAAGTTTCAACGGCAGTGCTTTCTCAAGGGAGACACATTGCCTGGTCCCACTCCACGGCCACAAATCGTGAAATTTGTCCACCCAGTTCGTACACAAGCTAATCGCGAGAAACCAATCAGAGGAGTTCGTCAACGGACAAGCTGCAATTTAGCTGGGCACGCCAACGCAATAAATCAGGCAAATGAGGACACGAATAATCCCCAAAGACGGAACCTTTCTGAAACCGATCCCAAACACAAGAAGCACATCATGAAAGTAGTCTAAATTTCACCAATTTCTTCGCAAGAACGGGGACCTGGGAAGTACGAGAAATCCCAGAGCTCACATCTTTCTTACACGGGACGCAAGGACAGCGAATCACGGCGAAAAAGAGAAAGAAAAAAAAGGGTGCAGGGTCAAACCAGAACACGGCGATAATTCAACGCGGCGGCGCGCACACCAACGAAGCAATGCGACGGGGAGGACCACAGAGAGAGAAAAGAGTCCTCACCTTGGCGACAAGCTGCTGCGGCTGGAGCTCGGGGTCGGCCAGCGACCGCGGGCGCGTGCTGCAGCTCCGGGGCAGCGGCGGGCCCTGGCTCTGCCGCTTCGCGGCGTACCGCACCGACGCCGACCGCTCGAACGCGCCCAGGCCGCCGGCGGCGCCGCGCTGGCCCAGCACGAGCGCCGCCGCGGCCGCCAGCGCCTCCTCGTCGATGGCCATGGCCTTGGCGGCGTCCCGCGCGCCCACGCTGCTGCCGCGGCCGCGGGAGGACGTGGAGGAGCGCCGCTTCGCCGGCGCCGGCGCCGACGGGGACGACGAGGGGCAGGGGTCGGAGATGCAGGAGATGAGCGAGCCCATGGGGCCTGGTCTGCGGTCTGCGCCGGTCTCGAGAGAAGGGGGAGAGAAAAAATCCTAGCTTTTGCAGCTGCGCCTGCGATTCAGGAATGGGGGGAGAAGGGGGGAAAGAAGAAGAAGCGGGAGCACCAGCTGGGGGCGCGGCAGAAATGGCAGCAAAAGCATACGAAAATTTATACTTCTTGCAGTACCGCCGTTTTTGCAGATAGGGGCTCCCAGTTCCGAGAATTTAGCTACCAGCTTTCTCCTGAGGGGACAGAGATCATAACAGTAAGACGAATCGTGTTGACCAAATCAGAAAACTGAACAGTTAACAGTACAGGTATTTTCACAGACAAGGCCGAGCCAAAACCAAACTTGTGTGACTTGTGTCAAAAGTTTATGCCGTTTACATACTATATGGCTCGACAACGCACATCATCGACTGACTTACCCCTCCGTGGCGTAAAAAAAGTAGTAGCAGCATCATGTTTGGTCATCAACACCGCACAAAAGTTGCCCCAAACAGAGGAAGAACAGAGCCAACACCGACAACTACAGTCCTTCCTTTCCAAATCCTCTGATCACTGAAGCGCGACACCTCCGAAACGAGAAGCAGGCACGTCCTTCGCATCACCACCGACCCACCCACCCACCAATCCGCCTAAATTTTCCCGAGTCGACGTCGACAGGATCTCCATTCTCCGTGCCCTGTCTGTCACGGTCCCTTTTCGGTTTTCTTTTTCCTGATCTGATCGATCGATCAGGCTTGGACCTGGTTGATTGAATGCAGCCTAACGACTAACGAACCTTGTGCAGACCTGTGGCGCCAGGACGACGTGCCGGGGTTGGCGTACTGAAGGTGTCCTCGCATGCCACTGTTGCCATTGAAACGCGGCACACGGTGCCTGCAGATGTGCAGAGGTTATAAACGCTCTGCCGTGCCGTTCGTCTCCCACCGCCGGAAGGACGTCGTCACGCGATGGCCGTGTCGTGTCGTGTCGTGTCGTCCATGGCCCGTGCTTGTACTCGGTGACCGCGGAAGCACGACGACCAGCGGCGGCTGGACGCCGGCGGCGGACGAGACGGACGGGAACCGCAACGACCCAACTCCAACTGATCCAATGATTCTGAACGTGATCGGAAGTCAAGGCGGTGGCGTGAATATACGACCCAGATCTCGCTGCTTTTCTCTCCCTTTTTTGACGCGCCGTTGCGAGACCCGTTCCCGCGTCTGGCCGCCGCAACAACGCCGTGCCTACGGAAGCGATCAGCTGACGGCGCCGGGGACTGAACGGGGCAGAAATGTCTCTGCAGGTCTACTGGACACTGATGACCAGAGTGAATGGGCTTTTGTGCAGTAACGAGAAAAAGCCGCTCGATTCACTGACTCGGTTGTGATGTGGAACGTGATGATAAAGTCTTCGGCCAATTCCTCTTTCGGAAAGAACAACGACGCCGTGGCACCGCTCAAAGAAAATGCAACAAATGGCGCGGGAGCACACGCACACGCCGGCACGAGAGTGACGGCAACAATTCGCTCCCAGTGAGCGCGTCAGAGGAAAAGAATACTCTACGTTAAGCAGCAACGGGTTGTTGAGTCGAATTGAAGGCCTACTATTCAGAGTCAAACAAAAACCTATTTCAGAATTATATTACTCTATCAGCATAATTTGATTTGACTCCACGGGATTAGATAGAACTTGTGTTTTCTTTGGAACAATCAGAGAACGCGTTTGACCATACTAAGGGATCCGCAACAAACATGCACGAACGTGAGACTCATGCGGGTTGCAGGTTATCCATTTCTCTTTAAAAATCGTGGAAATAATGTGGATCATGCCGCACCTACTTTCCCAAATACTTTTTATTTACAGGGCATACAATTTGTCTTCAGCAACTCGGAATACAAAGAGACGATGAGTAGTACTACTATACTAGTACCAGCTAGTACAGCAAAATACTTAGAAAAAAGAGTGTGTATCGTCAAACTGAGAAGGAAAAAAGCAGCATTAACACATCTCCGAGCTAAATTCGTTGTTTAGCATTGACACTGACCAAAACGAGAAGAAAATAACAAGCACAATTAACACGTACGTCTCGGAGCCAAACCTCGTTCTTTATGACCAACGAACGTTGATGCTTCATGCCAGGGATTGATGTGGATGTCGTCAGCCCATTTGATATTGCTATCCATGGCCATCGGTGCTGCTCTTGTTCTTGCTTGGTTGTTGAGATCCTGATCATGGAAAAGATCAGATCAACTAGCGCAAAAGCTTCTCGTCGGGGGCTCCACAAACTCGCATGCACTTGTTGGAAAAATTGTGTAGGCTTTGAGGTAATCTGCCGCGCACCAACCGCTCAGAAAATGCGAGGACGTGCAGACTATTGCCATCATGCCTCCATCAACAAGACTGTCTGATCTTCGTGATTTTGGATCAACCACTGTGTAGAAATAGGGATGATTGAGCAGTACTTAATCTGATTCAATCATTGTTTTTTAAAAAAGGATTTGTTAGCATTCAGATGGTTTTGTGTGAACTTGAAACTGACACGCCCCGATGTGAAGTGATTTCATGTCAGGCGCCGCCGATTACGTAGCGGGTAGGCTTAGACTGACACGTATTAAAAAAAACATTTTCTTGTAAGGAAACTATTTTATCATTTAGTGTTGAACATATAGAGAATTCAGGGTGCGTCGTGCGTGGGTGGTCACCAAATTATGATTGTTGTCCTGCTAGCTAGAAATGTTGAACATGATTGGCTCACTTGTAACACATAAATAAAAGGCTTTGGTTAGAATTAGTATTATTTTTGGTGGATCAGGTAAATACACTTGCCAGTCACGATCAAACTAATTTGTGTTTCCAAACTGCATGTTTTCTGCATGATGACTGACTAATGAGCAAATCATGCATGTGACTAGCACCTATCAGCCTATCAGCAAACTTTCTTCAACAGGTAATACCACGGCGGATTTTGTGCCACGCTAAATGCTCCCATATTCCCAAGTATTTGCCAGACTGGAAATCATGCTATTCCCAATCGCCACAGGTAGCAAACACTTTATCTGAGAAGTAGTAGCGGTAAGGCCAGTCTCAGTGGATACTTTCATTTCACACTTTTCAAATGTGCCACATCAGATTTAGAGTTTTCACATGATAAATGAAATGGTCTCTCTCAATGCACAATTTCATCTCACAGTTTCATAAGCAAAGCATAATATTAAATTCTTGCATTGAGATTGGTCAAAACATGTTATGATGAAAGTTTTTGCTCTCAATGGGTCTTTCAATAAGCTTTCATATATATGAAACCGTGCCAACTTCCTTTCATTAGGATGAAAGGAACTTCTCCTCTTTCATCTTAATTGATGTGTCATGTCATCTATTTTGTTGATGTGGCATCTTATTTAATGTTGATGAAAGGACCATTGAGACTGGCCTAATCAGTAAAGGTATGTTTGGTTACCTGTACTATCTTAGCCTTGTATAGGATCCTATCCATGCTATCTCAAACCAGGCTAAATCAATGCAAGAACAAAAAACAAGCACATGTTTGGTTGGCTGTATAGATAACTTTTGGCTAGTGCAAGCTTGTGTTTGGTTGCTAGCATTGGCTGAGTAAGATCACCCTGCATTTGATGTGGTGAGTGGTAGACTCTTTCACCTCCCCATTCTTCCTTCCCATTATCTTCATCGGTGCAAATTAATCAATAATTTATTTCTTTTAACTTAAAACCAAATATCACTATTTATGCATTTTTTAAGTTTATACTTCTTTTTTTTTGCCTTTAGAATCCAACTTTTGCTTCTAACTCTGCCAGAACAATTACCGACTTGCATATGGTCCCACTTTCTTTTGTCAATCTTGTTGAGAAGCACCAGAATAGAAAGAGTAAAGGTTGATTTCATCAGATTTCCATACAGATCAATTCAGGTCTGATCTCCAACACCTTGCTCACATGTTCCCCACCAAAAGCTGAAGTGGAAGTTTCTTCAGGGCCATCCTTTTTGGGGGAAAAGCCTCCCGGAGCAGGCAGATGAAGAGCATCATTGTTTCCATTGCCACAAATATCATGAATCACATGAGAGTTCGTGTACGGTTCTCTTTTTCCCGTCCTTATTTTACATCATCACAAAAGGGACACTGATACGGTACTCATAACTAATGATAGAACAACATCTGAATGCTAGAGGGCTCTGCCAGCCATCATTTCCTCACGAGCTTCTGGAGTGTAGGTTAAGGCTATGTGAGATTCTGCTGCAAGCATATCACGGAGTCTGGATAATTATATGGTCTTTAGAGATAAGAATACAGAGAACACAAGGTTGGAGGTAGGTGCCTGAAAACTTCTCTGTTTTTGCACCATAGTTAACTAGAGATAGAGAAAAATCCATTCCATGCATGCATCTATTTTCAGAATGCAGTGCTGTACTCAACAGAAAATAGCTGACCATAATCCTTGAGGGATGACATGTTCAAAGAATCGAAGTTCAAACTGGACAGCAGAGCCACTAGGCTGAAAGCACCAGCTGATTGAAGTCTCTGTCATAAAGAACATACAGATATGATTGTTATATGTAAAGCACAAAAACACTGGAAGATCGAACGGGACCAGCGGCCCATCACCAACTTAAGTCCGAAGCAGAAGCACACCTGCGAAGTATGTGAGCTGGTGTACGTCCTCCAGTGCATAGAGGCATCTGGCACTTGAGTTCAAAGCAGATAAGCGGATTGAAGATCATGTGGTTGGTGAACTGCTAATCTGAAGACAGAGACATGGACCGGCCTGTACATGCCTACACTCACAGGCTAGGTCCTATGAATCGATACAGATGTCTTCTTTTTTTTTTCCCCAACCTGTAAATCAGAAAGAAGGACAGAAAAAAGGAGACGAGAGCATCCAAATCAGTCATAAAATCTGGGTACCGGTGGCCGGAGATGTTGAACAACGCACATGTGTGCAGCACCTAGCTATACTTCATATGTTGTGCCAACTGCAAAAACTACTTAAAGATCGATGATCTGTAGCAAGGACCACAAGCCAAGCTCCTGCACAAGTGTCCAGCCCCAAGATCCACAACCACCATATATAACGAAATCATATTCATGTATGCAGCGTTGTGGTCCAAGCATGCATGCGTGTGTGCAACGCTTGTGTGAGCTGCATGCATGCGCGCGTCGTGCGTGCACTGTGTGCGCATGCATGCATGTGCGCAGAAAGGGCGCCGATTGATCATCAGGTGATCAGGAAAAGTTTTGCATCTTGCATTGTAAGTTGCTTCTAATTATCGCCGACGATCCGTGACATGTTTTGCAGGTAGAGCAACCGCACGAACGTGACAAAGTGGGTCTGACGAGGCAAAGTGCAATCGCAATAGTAATGTTGAGTTTGCGCGCCAGATAATTCGTTTAAAAATTCAAGCTGTTGATGGAAGTAAGCTCTGATTTGATGTTGCTTTTCAACTGTCGTTCAAATACGTGATGTCTTTCAAAGATGATGATACGTGTGGAGTATATTTATCAGTATCCCAAATATCTGTCGTTGAGTAACGTTAGCAGTGACAGCGTGCTGAAACAGTGAAACTAATGGAAACTACCTCATGTTTGCGAGGTAAAGTATTCCCAGAAACAATTGAAAAAAAAAATCGAGGACTTAGGCTTTCATAGATTAAACAAGAACAAGCCTGTGAAGTGTGAAGTAAAACAGCCCATGTGGTTTCCTAGTTCTGGCTTAATCGGTGATGTAAACCAGCCCATGTTATCGACTAGGCCCAGTGAAGGCTCAGCATCGAAAACATCAACGAGCTGGCTAGCGTCCAACTGAACAGTTATCTGGACCCGTTAATGGATTTCTTCGGATTTGACGGGCCTTATAAAATAGGAATGCAGGAAAAATGCCATTCCAACGGCTCTCCTCGCACCGGGCCTCTCTAAAAAAGAGAGCAGAGCAGCTTCAGGGTCTGTTTGGTTATACTTTTGCTACCTGCTTTTTCTTTCTAAAAAGCCCACAGCCAACCAAAGGCTCCGACTGTCACGGGTCTTCTTCCGAAAAAGCAGCTTTCAGCTAGGCCAAATTCACAGCACCCGGCGACGTGCTTTTTGCGGCTGTGAGAGCGTGAAGTTGGAGAAAATTACCCACTGCCACTCGTTATGCGTAACGGTTCGTTCTTTTCTCTCCCATTCCCCTTCCCTCTCCATCGCGACAGGCGACGAGGCGATAGGGTTGGGCTGCGCCGCTCGTGAGCGCCGCCCCTGCCCGCCGCCCATATCCCCCGCCCGCTGCCCCTTGCAGCCGCCCCTAGCCCCTGCCGGACGCGCCTCTCCTTCAGATCGAAGCTCGACGGGTCGTCAACGGCTCGCCCCCTCTCCAATCGAGACCGGCCCATCTCAAATCGAGGTACGACGCTGCTCCCAGGTCCTGCCGATGGTCGCCATCGCTATGCTGCAACTGACGGTCGCCCCTGTCCAGCAGATCGACGACGGGGCACGCAGATTGACGCCGGGGCTCTACAAGCTGCAGATCGACGCCGGGCCTCCTCCCTCTGCTCCAGATCGACGCCCCCCACTGCAGCACGACGCCGGGCCTCCCTCTGCTCCAGATCGACGCCCCTCAATTGCAGCTGGACGCCCCTCAACTCCAGATCGACGCCGGCTTCGCATCTGTTGTGCAGGACAGGTACGCAAGACCATTTCCTCCTAATCCTTCCTTCCTTCTTTGTACTGAAAAGATTGAATCGTTGAATTTGTGATGTGCCTGTGCCTGTGATGTGCCGGTTTAGTAGCATTGTTCACAATAACCTACTGCTTGCATGTAATTGGGTGAAGGAAACTGATTAGTAGAAAAATGAGAAGTTCACAATAGCCTGTGTTGAACCGAGAGCTCAATTTCTGATTTTTGATTCTTATTAAATTGTTCTTTTGCTTGATTTAAAGGATGTCTGATAAGGCTGACTGGTGTGATGCCAACTTGAGGTATTTCTTTGATATCTGTAAAGGAGAGATAGAAGCAGGAAATAGGCCACATGGACAATTCACTAGGAATGGTTGGAAAAATCTGAGAACCAAGTATGAAGAAAGAACTACTCTGAAGCAAACTAAAAAACAATTGAAGAATAAGTTGGACAATATGAAAAAGGAATATACATGGTTCATGGAGCTCAAGAATTCTGCCACCGGACTTGGATGGAATGATGCCAAACAAACTGTTGACTGCCCAGAGGAATGGTGGGATGAGCACCTTGCTGTAAGAACTAACCTTGCATTGTTAATATTTTTTAACATGCTTTTGATATATAAACTAACTTGTTTGATTTTTTTTCCTTTTAATTTCAGAGATGCAACAATCCTGAGAAAGGTACCAAATGCAACCATGTGAGGTTCAAAAAGCAAGGACCGAAGTATCTTGAGGACCTTCATATTTTGTTCGAGAAGGTGCATGTCACTGGGGCTAGTGCATCCTGTCCTGGAGATGTTTCCTCTACTGAGTCAAGTGATGAGGATGTGACTGAGGTACAAAAATCTCCGGATAGTGATGACGTCAAGCTGGCTGCTCTAAAGAAAGCAAAACCAAGCAAAAAGAAGCGCAAGGACATATCTAGTGGTACTGAAGATAAGGAGGAGAAGAGCCCTTTCCTTCGACTATACAAGAACACTTGTTTGAAGATAGAAAATGCAGCTACGAAGATCTCCACAAGTGCTGAAGCATCATCTGCTGCTCCACCTAACCTAGTTCCTACCATCACAGAGGCCATCCAGATGGTGAAAGAATGTGGGGTGGAAGAGAAAACTGCTCTAATGCATACAGCCACTAAGTTGATCATGAAACCTGAATTTAGAGAGGTTCTTCGCGCGCTTAAAACAAATGAAGGAAGGCTAGATTTGATTGAGAGGGAGCACAAGATGTTGGAGTAGACTTGCTGCAATTTGTTTCCTTCTGTATTTTCAGTTTCATGTATTGTAAACCATTTTTCTTGTTTACTTGAGAACCATTTGAAGTTGCTTGTAACCTAAACATTATTTCCTAGTTTTATTTGAGATTGTGTCATTGCTGTTCTGGAAATTTCAGATTGTGTCATTGCTGCTATAAATTTCAGATTGTGTCATTGCTGCCATAAATATTCTTTTCCAAAGTGTGATTAATCCATTGGATGTTTTCTGCAGATGGATGACAACCTGCATAATTTGCAACATTTGGAACATCTAGCTCAACTTTCCCAACATGCTGCCATGCTTGGTAAAATGGGGAACCAATACACTGAGCGGTATTTGAACAAAGGACCATATAGGGAGACACCAGAAACAGGATTGCAATGGGTTATGAGGTGCATGGATCGTCCCAGGTACTTCTATAAGATGTTTCGCATGAGCCCTGAGGTTTTCATGAAACTTCATGATTTGCTTGTCTCAGAATATGGTTTGAAATCAACTTGGAATGTAGAATCAATTGAGTCATTAGCCATGTTCTTATGGATTGTTGGAGGACCCCAATCATTCTCACAAGTTGAAAATCGTTTTACACGATCAACATGGACAGTTCACACCAAGTTCTACGAAGTGTTGCATTGTTTACTGAAGTTAGCAAAGAAGAATATCAAGCCAAAGGATCCTACTTTCTCTAATGAGCATGGAAGGGTGAAAGAGGACCGTTTCTGGCCTTATTTCAAAGGCGCCATTGGAGCTATTGATGGTACACATGTTCCAGTTGAAGTGGAACCAGAGGAAGTGGTAAACCACACTTGTCGACATGGCAATACAACTCAGAACGTGCTAGCAATATGTGACTTTGACATGAGGTTTATCTTTGCGGTAGCTGGTTGGGCGGGATCTGCACATGATACTCGGATATTGAATCATGCATTAGCAAATTTTGATTCTTTTCCGTTTCCTCCTAAAGGTATACAATATTGCAGAACTTGTCAGTAATTAGTAATTCTATTTCCATTAGACCGACTGATGTCATCTATTTACATTTGATTTCGTTTTGTAGGAAAATATTACCTTGTCGACTCTGGTTATCCAAACCGAATTGGATATCTTGCCCCTTTCAAAGGAAGCACATACCATATTCCAGAATTCCGGGCTCGTTCGGGCCGTCCTCCACAAGGGAAGTACGAGTTGTTCAATTTCTTGCATTCATCCCTTAGAAATGTCATTGAGCGGGCTTTCGGAGTTTTGAAGCAGAAATGGCGCATTTTGAAGGGCATACCAAGTTTTCCAATTCATACTCAGAAGCATATCATTCTAGCTTGTATGGCATTGCACAATTTTATTCGTGATAGCAACTTGGATGATAAGGAGTTCGCCAGATGTGATGCAGATGAGCAGTACATACCACGTGCCACACGTGACACAACAGGAACACAAGGAGATGATAATGCAGATGAAGAGAACGAGGATACCATGAATACCATTCGTAGTAAGATAGCTGATGCGTTGGTTAGGGCGAGAGGGGGATAATTATGTTCTTAGAGCATATTTGTATCCATTGGACTCTTTTGTGTAATGCCATCGTTGTTTTTATGTGGACAAAATGCTTAAGGTGGATGCAACACTTTCAAATATTTAAGATTCCCGTTCTAAAATGGTCATTTACATGTTAATATTGAAACATGGCACAATTTTACGATCTATTCCCATATATACTGTTGCTCAGTCATTTCACAGCTTTTTCACAGCCACAGTCAATTCAACCAAACGGCTTTCAGCTTTTTCCACAGCTCACAGCCTACAGCAGCTTTTTCCACAGCCAACAGTCCACAGCAGCTTTTTTCACAGCCACAGCACAACCAAACACACCCTCAATCTTTCAGAACCTCTCTGTTTTTATACAGAACATATTCTTTTTCATATTTTCCATCTCATACCATTTCCTTCCTCCATACCATCCATTCCCATGCGATCCAGTTTTACTCAGCCTTGGTATTCCATCACAAACCGGCAACTAGATCCACAACACGCAAGAATATTCAGAACGCCTCTGCGTGCTTCACTGTACCTAACTGAACACCCAGCGCCACATGCCCCGCCCTCAAAAGTCATTGCTTACTAATCTCCAAATCTGAAAACTCATCTCTACATTAATGCGCGTGCTTAGCTTGCTAGCTTAACTAACACACATGATTTGACAATCCAAGGCCCTGACATGCTAGGCATGTGCTCCCTTGCCGCCAACTGCCAAGTACTCTCCTAGCTTGATTGGTCAATACAAACAGTGATCAGAAAGGTGGTTAGCTGGTTGGTTCGTGGGTATTTTATGACAGATCTAAATCCCAATCTATCTTGCAATGAGATCTACCTACAGCTACCTAGGACCGTGTGTTTAGACTCTTTAACGGTTTTGCGTATCTTTAATTGCATTTTTTTCCCCTAGCTTTGTGAATGCTAGATGTACATATATATGCGTTTGAAGACAACGGTGTCTCTAGTCGTTTGTCAACCAGTGTAGGAGCACGTAGAGATCTCAAGGTCAACTTTAACTGATCATGGTAGGAGGCTTACGTTATCCCAGCACCCTATTTTTAATTATATTCACACTTATAAGAAATTGATCATGGACAAAAGGGTTAGTCATTTCGCTAGCTGTTTCAGCTGCATGTGAGTGGCACGTTAAGAATATATGAGGATGTCCGCGTGTTTACCTCTGTACTGAAAGCGTGGAACCTTTCTGATTTCTGAAGTAGATCGGAAGGATCATGTTGATCTTGACTTTGAATTACTACGTCGGTTGCTTAACCCCCAAGAGTCGTACGCATCGCCAGATCCCCAACCGAAGCTACCCATTTGACACCTCTTTAAGAACGCTGAAGAGAATTACACCCTCTATGGACACTTCAAGTACGAGTAAACATGCATGCTTGGCTTTGACTAATGCTTATCATTTTTACTAATCCAAGTGGCTAGCTGCAGTGTGTAAATATCTTAAGTAACTGTAGTGAAAATACTGATACTGAGAGATTTCAGAAAACAAGAGTCACAAAACTGGCCAACGCTGTTGAGATTGCAAAATGTGCTGTAATTGTGCAGGTTTCGCCACCAGTAGCTCAGTTGAGCAAGAGCAAAATTAATCAGCGGATCTAGTAGTAAAAGGACAACATCATCATGAACTCATGATCAACTGCACACCTTCGATTCACTGTTGCTGGGCACGAGGAGATATAAGCATCCTCCCAATAATAATTTCCCCAGCCGTGCTTAGCTAGGCTTGCCGGTTTAGGCCACTGATTGTCATGTACTCATGGGACGTGGGGCCCGGCCGCCGGCCCTTCATCCTCTTCCTCGCTCCCATCAGCTGTGATGAGCGGGGGCCCTGCTGCCTGCATCTACGTACCCGCTCCAGAGACAGGGAAAGGTAGGGTACTGGCTCTCGATGTCCTGGCAAGGCAGGAGGATGTTTTTGGCAATCAACCTTCGTGTCCAATCGTGATGTGATGCCTGCTCGAATCATGTCTCTTCGCTTGTCTGTCCTAGCCAAACGTGCCGTGTCGACACGTTTGTTCGATCTGTTGCAACTGTTCCGGACTTGTGCAATGTTCATCTCGCAGGGCAGAGTGCTCAATGGAGTAAATAAACAGAGAAGCTGCACATGGATGTTACGGAATTTCGACGATTTTCAGTAAATTCTTGCTAAACCTTGAAGTAAAAAGTCGATTCGGCTGTCGGCATTTTCAGTACTAGTTGAGCAAGCATGGAACACTACCATGCATGCAGAAAAACAAGCGATCGATCGATCTCCATCAGAACAAGTGTAAGGATAACCAGTGCCGTGACAGCACTCGCCATACTGCACATGCAGTTGTCACAGTAAATTGAAGGGAAGGCCTCCATCGCACAACTGACTGATGCTAACCGGCCCGTTCAGTACATAAATCGATTCAGCAATCGATCGTTTGGTCATAAAAGGCCGGGTCAAACTAAAGGCCATTTCGAAAATTCAGACCATTCAGCTGTCAGCATTTCCAGCAGTTGAGCAAGCATGGGACACCACCATGCATGCACAAACGAGATTAACAAGCGATCGATCCATCCATCTCCATCGGAACAAGTGAGTAACCAGTGCCGTGACAGCACTCGCCATGCTGCACATGCGGTTGTCACAGTAAACTGAAGAGCTGACTGGCGGCTGTCATATGCATTTGCAGGTACTAGTTCCCATGCATATCCATCAGTCTACTGCACATAGTCCACCCGGCATCGGTCTTCATCGTCCCAGTCTAGTGGCTGCTTAATTAATTGGGCTCACACGACTTGCTTAACCACACATCACCATGCTTGCATGGGTGTAAGCACAGCGACGTCGTCGCTCGTCAGATGCGATGGCATCGATGATCGGGCGTACGTGCAGCCCACGCTCGATCGCGAATCATTGAGCCGTCGTGGTCGGACGGCGAGGCATCAACGCTAACTGGCCGAGCTCGCGAGTACTACTGTCAAGCCGGCCGGGCGCGGACGCACATGGCCGGCGACGCACGACGGCGTCGTACGCAGCGAAGCATGGCATGTGCGGATGTGCCGCTTCGATCGATGCATGAGTGCAACTTGCAAGAGGGTCTTTTGCCTTTTCTTTTTCTTGGTTCGATCAGCACTCAGCAGCGCTGCACGTATCATGGGAAGTTGGTTACGTTGGGGTCGATGGTACTAGGTTTTCTCTCTGCCTTTCTGGTCGATCGTCGATTATTATCATCACAACACAAGCTGGTGGTGGTGCCTGAACCCAGAATAATGCTCGCATAAAGAGCAATCATATACATGCTGCGCGCATGGAAATTATTTGTGGGACACACCGGAGTTTCGTACAAATACAGTCAGTCCTACGCACACCCCACAGTGCGCGTACGAGTACATTTCTGAAGACAGATGCCACGCGCGCGTCAGGGACGACGACAGGGTATACGTGCGGGCTCTGACGAGGCGGCAGAGGCTTTCGCTCGTGCAACAAACGAATCCAGCTAGCAGAGCTAGAGAGGGAATCGGCCAACGGAGAGAGGCGTCCAAGTAGATAGGGATTCCGCCTGCCTGCCTGCCTGCCGAGAGAGAGCGGCAGGCAGGCCGTGGTGGCGCACACGCACACACCATGTGGCGAGCACGCCACGCCGCCCCTCCTCCCCACGCACGTGGCGCTGCTCCCCACTGGCCACTGCTGCATGCCCCGGCCCCCTCCTCCTCTACTCCGCCTTCTCCTTATCCTCCGGCCTCTTGACCGGTCGGTTGGCGCCCGCAGGCATGTAGGCCACAGGCCGGCCGCCGCGAGGTTCAGCGACACATGCGTTGCAAGCACCCATGGAGACACCACCAAGTTGCAGCATCACTTTCACCTTGTTCGGTTGGTTCCAACCATGTACTATACCAGACTAGCTAGTAGACTGCAAATTCATTGCTCGTCTCGTATACTAGAGTTGAGCGCTAGTATTTGGACCTCTGTTCAGTCTCATGCCATAAAAACGTTTCTTCATACAAATGCAACTTGCTGACCCTACCTACTGTACATTTGTACTACGGTATGCAGTCCGTTCGCCTTATCCTGTTCTTCAGCTACGCTCCGCTCGTCCTCGAGATGCACGGTGTACTTTCGCGTCCCGTTTAATCATTTTAACGGAACGGCTAATAATGTTCCGGATCTTGAGTAATAGAATAAGTGCATATGCTGTACGGCTGGCGCACAGGCTTGCTTTAGCCTGGGACCTTGGATTGTCTCACGTCTACTTATGTGCAATAATACGCTAATACGTACAAGCAGAGCACGCATACACTTGCACAGAACCACTAATAACTGAACGAAAATGCGTAAACTAACTGAATCTCGGTTCATCATTCAGACTACTACTATTATTTTTTGACAGGTACGTGCCGTAGTACATGTGTTGTCAATTATTATTGTTCCCGATTTCCAGCCTCCCCAGGCCGAGAAATTTTTAGTATACGGTTGTACTTAGCCAGCGCCACATGAGCCATCATGTGACCCCGATGCAAATTGCACTGAATAATCCACAATTCCTGCCAGTTTATACCATTTTTTTTAGAAATGGGCCAGTTTATACTTAGTATCATTGAAACGCACACGGGAAGACGAGCATGATGGACTGTCATCGATCCAACAGTGCGTTTATTAGCGACAGATCTTGACTTCACTTAACCCAATAATGGCAACAATAATGCCTGGATATATAAACCGAGTTTTTTTTCTTTTTATAAGACATATAATCGTTCCAGGTGTTGAGAGATCTATGGCTGGCTCCTCTGTACTGCTTGTCACCTGCAAGATTCTCCCGCCAATTCTTGATTTTTCAGGAAAAACAAAAGTAAGTGGCGCATGTCGTCATCAAGATCTTGCGAGTTGTACCTGCAGGAGAAAAAAAAAGAGAGTATTCGTAGTGATCGTGTCAGGTTAGTTCGTTGCTTGGCCTGCGACGACTGCAGGGCAGGTGTTGGTCGCCTGCTGCTTACTTCAGCAGTGTCGGCACACCTGCTACTGACAGCGGCAAGATAACTATCCCTTGATCTCTGTCAAAGTCTGGGAGAATCTCGCGCGAAGAATTTGAACGAGGGTGTTTTGGAGTTTTCTACCAATGGTTGGTGACACTTGTTTTTTACTCTGAAAGATATGGAGAGCTGGTTGGCGCCTAGAGCGTAGATGCCATAGGTAGAGGATTTGGCACACGGCAGTCTTTTGAGAAAAACGTGCTCACGATCAAATCATTTGCTTGTCGAAATGCGCAGTACTACTAGCAATGGAAACATGCTCCCACTTTGCACATCCTTCTAAACCCCTAGTTTTTCCCCTTTTTCCCGTACTCCCAAGCCATTACGTAGTAGAAGCTATACTATATACGCACGCAAACAAGCTATTAGTAGCCATTACGTAGAAGCTATATACGCACGCAAACAAACATGCTATTAGTAGCTAGGTAATTAACCATTGTATATTTTCGGCAAAGAATCAAAGGAGCAATGCGAGCCACCATGCTCTGCCTCTGGCGCATCGCTGCTTCAACCACACGCACGTTGCTTCTACCAGTCCATCACATTGTTGCTGCAGAACCAACGTGACGAGACGGTCGAGTAAAAACTGAGCGCGACTTGCAGGGACGACGTGCGAGCTGCAGTTGCAAAGCAGGCGCGCAGCGACGTGCGTGAATGCGTTGCGAGCAGGCGACGCGGAGGCTGCCCCAGCTGCGACGGCAGCGACGGCTCGGACAGCAACCCCGCGCCGAGCCGAGAGCAGCGGACACGGCCGGTAGGACAGGAGGAGGCTTCCATTGATTGCCTCTCCTCTCTCACGTCGCTCTCGCCCCGGTTCGGTGCAAGCGGTGCTTGCTGGCTGCTGCTTCCTGCATGCCCGGCTTGCACTTCACACCAAGAGGACCTGAATGCAGAGCATCCACCTCGTGTCCGGTTGCTGGTGAGCAATGCAAGCCACCTGCCTAGCTACTGGCGTATGTATGTACTCACTGCCTACTGTTGTGACTTGTGAGTTCGCCTCACAGGGCACCACTTGAATTTCGAACTTTTTTTATGGAAAAAATGAGCTGTTTGCACGCGAACAGAAATGCATGGATCCAGTTCAATGTAAGGAGTCATCATTATATTAACAAACAAAAATGTATGGAGAGTCATGCACACGACGAGTCATGCACACGATCCATTTTGTTTTCTGAACCGATTCATTACACTATCCGTCGTCACGAGCACTACTTGTGGACTGCAGTATCTAGTATGGTACGGCGCTCTTGTCATACGACGTTATCGTGTTGGATGTCGCCACCCGGCTATTTAAATTGTCACTATAACTTATCAAAGATTGTACTGGATATGCATTATTTCAGTCGAGTGGATGCACACATTTTTCATCATTGTTTCTTCAATATTTATCGTCATCGGTTTAGATTCTCATAATTTTTTGCGATGTCCGGAGCCCCCAGATAGCAATAGTTTATCCATGACAAGATTTCTTTTTGGAGGAAATATCCACGACAAGATACTAAGAAATGCATCAAAAGAAAGCAAAATACCACCCGTTCTTTTCTTCCTCTCATCAAATCGTGCAAACGTCCTCGGCGTAAATGTCCATGAATACCTGCAACTTCCGTTTCGAACTCCACCAGTTTGGAGCAGAGCCTGAATACTTTCGCGGTTTGGAGCCGGCGACGTTGGCGGGAACGAAAAAGGAAGAGGTAATAACGCCCCCCTCGCATCGCGCGTACGACCCGGCGGCGAGTGTAACTGGCGGGAAACGTAACGAACTCCCTTCAATTCAATCCGCGGCGATCGAATCGAGCCAGTGCACCACCTAACCTAACCATCGCTGCAGCGGCATTGAATCGCGTCCCATGATTTTGGAATCTCAATTGTCGGAATTAATTGGCAACCTAATATGCTTCAAATTTTACCACCCGGAGAAAATTTCAGCCAGCAAAAGTTCTTTGATTTACACTGAGATTTCACGGAAGCACCGAGTTTTCAAAATTTTAACCTTGATTTACGTTTACTAATCACCAACAAGATTCACCACAGCTGGGGAGAAGAGTGAAGCAAAGGATGATGATGATGATGGCGGGAACCAAGCAGGCAAGGGGTCCTGCGAACCGGACACAGCTCGGCAGCACTGCCCCCAGATCCACCCGCACTGGTCCCGCCGGCCCCACCGACAGGCGCCTCAATGCGAGCTCGCGTTCTTGTTCGCTTCCAGTTAACGTCGCTGCTGCAGCAGCAGCAGATGATGAAGCAGAGAGTTAGTTGCAGGAGCACAAAGTTGCAGTTTCAGCATTCAGCAGCAGAGGAGTTCAAGCGCAACTCCCTCACTGCAGCACTCGCGTCAGCATCGCATCTCGCGCGCGCGCGAATCCCTTCTCCCGCGAAACGGCTTCGGGACTTGTGAAGGCGGCAACATGCGTGAATGGATGGATGGAGATGGACCACCGCCATTGCCGATCCATGCTTGGCGCCATGAGAGTGCGCGGCCCAGTCGCAGCCATCCTCTCCTCCTCCTTGATTCCTGTAAACTGTTCGCGGCTCTGCTTAATTACCTCAGCAGCAGCAGGCAGGTCGGCATTCACCGGCAGCAGTAACATGATGTCACGAGCTAGACTGGTAGAGGTTAGGTTTGTGTGTTACCGATAAGTTTCCGGGCTTTGTTTACTGTTAACCTCGAGGTCACACCATGTGAGCTTAGCTACTTGCCTGCTGCTAGATGTGAACCGAAAGCCGATGCATCTGGATTAGCAAAGATAGATAAATACTAAAGTAAAATCATCGATATAAGAAAAAGTTCATTGGAGCAGCTGCCTCGCCCCGATTGGGGTGGCGGCTGCTGCAACTGATGCTAGTGATGATATTATTCCAAAGGGCGGTGAGCCATCACTGGGATGATTGTTGTGTTGGCAGTGCCCACACTCTAACCTAGTACAACGACTACTAATTACAATCCTAACAACGCGTGTTAACCTAGTACTACTACTCCTTGCACCATTTGCCTTTTGTTCTGAGAGGCTTGATGGTGCGTGTTTAAGCCACACCTGCCGCTGTGTGTGTGACCGAGCTGACGACCCTTTTCTCTTAAATCGCACTAAAGTCCAATGACCGTGCATGTTACACATAGCTGTGCCTCATAATTGTGTTGTCCAAACACTGCTTGCGTTGCTTTACGATCCGTCTCCAGATCTAGGAGTATTCTCTTTCGGGAAATTCAAAACTCCTAGCGTACCAATACCTAAACAAGGGCCACAAGTGCAGGCAGTAAAAGAAATCACAGGTTCGGAGAGGCGGCAGTCACATATAGCAGTAACGGGTATCAGGGGTTTGGAGTGCGATGCACGGGGAGCAAGTACTCCTCCTACGCTACACATGACTCCGTAGCACAGGACAGGCTCCTTGCTCCCCCACACCACGCATGACAAATCGCCATGAAAGAATTACCAGGTCCACAATGCATGAGGAATCTATCCATCAGATCAGAGTCACACTTACCAGTAAAAAACAGCCAAGCCACTCACTATCGCTATCAAAGACTCACAAAACACATTCAGTACAGTACATAGGAGGCGTTAACTCACTGTCCGAGTGTCTCCCTGACCAGGCAGTAGCTAGTGCTAGTCCCCAAGACAGCGGAACGCAACGAGCGACAACAAGATTGGTAGTACGTGTACCACGTAGGACTCGTACGTATGTCAAGTATATATCCATATGCGACCATACATGGCAACACATATCGTATTCTCAGGATCTCGGATCTCGCCGTGTACGAGCTCTGATGCCTACGCGCGTACGTACCGCTGTGTATACGCGTGCGGACCGGGACCGCGGCCCCGCCGTTGTTCCCCTCTCATCATTCTGGCAAAAGGTTGGCGATAGTTGACGAGAATACCGGCCGGGATATGGTCATATAATCCTCCCAGGATTGGAGCTCCATGCAGATGTGGCAGACCGCCAGCCACCTTTCGATTTGCAGTAACGCCGCGCAGCTCAGCACGGCGGAAACGGTCGCCGGCCGATGAGCTGTCGAGTGTCGAAACCGCCGATCCGAGCAGGCCGATCTGATAACATACAGCAACAGAAACAGCATCAGTGTCG
This sequence comes from Eragrostis curvula, assembly GCA_007726485.1. NCBI lineage: Eukaryota > Viridiplantae > Streptophyta > Magnoliopsida > Poales > Poaceae > Eragrostis > Eragrostis curvula. Next base: position 7,944,205 of record CM017442.1, read on the forward strand.
GTATAATCAATTGGCTGTAAGGCTGTTCATGATGAATGTGTTCGTCTAATCCAATGACAACCGTATGGTGAGCAGCTACGCCATCGGACTAGCCAGCCGGAAGCTGGCGCGCCGGAACGGAGAATTGAAGAAGCCGGCCTGGCCTGGACCTGGACCTGACTGGCTCCTCCTCTCCTCAGAAACTCCTGTGTGCTGGTGGTGGTGGTGGTGGTCTGACAGGCATCACATGCCCGCGCACACCCACACCCGCACAATGATCAGCCCCCCCTCACATGGCCTCGCGCGCGACGCAGCCCGGCAGATGGATGGACACAGTGCAGGACCAGGGACACGGCTTGACCCACCCCAACACGCCATGCCGGTGCCTCCTCCCTTCTTCGCCTCTCTCCTTTATTTCAACCCCATCACCCACGCGCACACACCCAAACCCAAGCCAACGCCTCTCTCTTAAATCCACAGGCAAGGCAGGGCCTCGTTCGCCTTCCTTCCTCACGAGAGCCTGCATGGCGCAGCAATGATAACATTCCTCTGAACTCGCCCATCCCAAAGGAAGAAAAAGGAAAGAGAGAGAGAAGAGCGCCGCTCCCTCCGCTGCTCCAGCTTCTATATCTGCGTACCGGTTTCTGCGCGCACAGGCGCTTCTTGCAGCCTTGCTCTTGCTCTGATTGGGTCTCACTCTGGTTCCGAAGCTTCTTCTTGTTCTGGCGGCGGCGCACTGTGGCCTGGCCTTCGCTTGCACCTGAATGTGATGTGGTGATCTTCTTCTACTTCGGCGGCTGATCAGTTTTGGCAAGTTTTTTGGGAGCCTGAAAGAAAGATGCCGACAAGGATGCGCGGCGCCGCCTTCTCCGACGACATGCCGGAGTTCGGCCGGCAAATGGGGTGCATGGCCGGCATATTCCAGATCTTCGACCGCCAGCGGCTCATCACTGGGCGGCGCGGCGGACGGCAAGCGCAGAAGAGGCTGCCTCCACCTCCGGCTTCAGGTAAGGATTCCTGACTACATCTTTAGGCCACGCCATGTTCTCATTTGACTTGGCATATCTCAAGTTTTTGCAAAATCTTTTTTTCTTCTTCGTTGTTTCGGTTTGTGCTTCTATGGACTGATCTAGTTTTTAATCACGCTCTAAGTAATTAGCTACTACTCATCCTGGTATTGTTAACCAAGAAAGTTATGCGTTTTTTTTTCTTGCCCCAACAAGGTGCTGCTTATGTATGTTGAAAAATCAAATTCTTCCATACTATTCAAAGTTTGGTAAGATAGGCAGTTGGAAGCTTCAGCAAAGAACAACGGACTAATAAAAAAATACCTTGGTTGGTAAAACTGCTCAAGTATTAATATGTCCGGGTGCAGCTTGGGCAAAACCGCTTTCCTGTAAGGTGCAAGATGCAAATGAAATTGTCAACTTGACAAAAACTGAATACTAGTTTTATATGTACTTTACTTTACTGTTTGTTGTGCAAGTTAAATGCGATAAGGCATAAGTGTACACTGTAGCAGTAGTTGCTTGCAGTAACTGTGCTCCATAAAAACCAGTTCCTTAAGATGTACTGATGACAGCGCATAACCTTTTTTTAGCACTAAATGAACATGGCATTGACATGATGACATCCAATGAGGATAACTATTCGCGCTGACTGAAGAGGACAGCCGAATAGTTTCTTATTAATTTCATTTAAATAATCAAATTGAAGAAGACATCTTAACTTTTAGTTTTAAAAATAAACTATTCTTGTGATGACAGTTTAATTGAAGAGGACAGTTCAATAATTCATAATAAAATTTCTATTTATGTAATGATGTGTATATTTAAATAATTCACAACCTTATGCTCCTTACCCATGTTTTGTATTACCAGCATGACATATATTATCTCTGTTAGATATCTGCTTATTTCTCCATATATATATTGTCCAGGCAATACTCCTGAAAAGAGCAGCAGCAATGTTCCAGTTCAAAGTCCAAGTACCCCCAAGATCATTCTGGTAAATTTCAACCCTTATTGGACTCAACTTTCTTATTTTTGCCTGAAAAAAAAAATTCAATGCATTGCATCAGAAGTATAGGACACATCAAGGAGTTGTACTGACCTATCAGTTGCTGATGCAGGAGAAAACATTCAGCAAATGCACGACCGAGAATAGTAGCCTTTCAAATGAATCATCAAGAGCATCTTCATCTTCCTCATCGTGCTCATCTTTCTCGTCACTTGATGGAAACAAATCGGTCCAACATGAGCTTCCTTACACCAATGAAGAGCCCTTTGTGCAGAGGTCACTGAAGAGCTCACCAGCTTTGAAGGGCACTGACATGAACACGAAGCCTGGACATACCAACGTCGGTTTCAGAGACATTGTGAAGGACTCTATCAACCGGGACACTGGGGGCCTAACTGTCAAAACCTCGGTGCAGGAGGCAAGGAGAAATGGGCAGTACAAGGACTCGCCGAGGCCTGTGCTGCTCTCCAAATCAATGGACGGAACCATTGTCATTGGGATTGATAGGAGCACAAACGTTCCTGCAAATGTTACAGAATCTAGCAGGCGTTTCCAAGAACAGTCACGCTTCTCATGTGATGACCGAAGACTCCTGCGGCCAGCTGAAACCCAGGAAAGCAAAAGGGCTTCCACAAGACTGAAGGAGCTTCCAAGATTGTCTTTGGACAGCAGGAAAGAATCTCTTAGTCCAAGCTTACGCCTGAAGAACTCTAGTTACAAGAGAACTGATGATATACTCCTAGAAACTTTGAAGCCACAAGATTCCCCAAGCCACAGGCGAGCAAACAGTGTCATTGCCAAGCTGATGGGATTGGAAGAAGCAACAGTTGCTACAGGGGTGCTAATTGCTGGTGACTATGAGCCTTCGAGATCACCACGAACTGTCCAAGTCACTCAATATGAGCAGCCATCACGTTCCCCAAGAAGCTCTTGCCAGGATTCCTGTGTTTTGCAGCTAAAGAATGAGTCTTCAGTACTCAAAATCAAGCCTTCCCCAAGAATTGTTACCGAAGCCGCTCCTTGGAGGCAGCAGGACAGAGGTTCTACCAATTTCAAGGCACCCCAATGTCGTGAAACTGAAGTGAGGCCGAGAACTGCTTCTGTCTATGCTGAAATAGAGAGGAGACTTGGGGGCCTGGACATCTTAGAATGTAACAAGGACTTCAGAGCTCTCAGAATACTTGGTGCATTGCATGCAAAGGATTCTAAGCAGCAGAATGACAACAATATTGGATCAGCTGCTGATCAAAGGACAGGAGATGATTTAACAAGCAGCTCCAGAAGCTTCCAGCCTCCCATTGTCGTCATCAAACCTGCAAGAGCCACAGGGAAGCCAGGAGTTTCAGTTTCTTCGGTTACTCCTGTTTCAGGTCTTAGAAGTCTCAAAAAGTTGCAGCCCAGAGATTTACCTCTTACTGCCAAATACGAGACCAGCACAAACGAGAAGAACCATTCTCGGATGCCAAAGGTTCAACCAAAGTCTGAAGAATCTATCTGTGGTGCAAGCTCACCGAGGCCTACAGGTTCATCAAGCCCCAGAATGGCTCAAAAGAAGGCAGAGTCTGAAAGAAGGTCTCGTCCACCGGTTTCACCAAGATCTCCAAGTAAGAAGTCCAATGAAGCTGCCTCCCCAAGAGGACGAACAAGATCAAAGCCTTCTCAAGTAAAGAGCGCCCGAGATAACGAGGCCTTGCAAAGTACAGGGAGAAAAATCAGTTTAGTGAAAGAAGTCGATGTCAGCATTATGGATTGTCAGAAGCCTCCAGCTGTCAGCTCATCATTTGGTCGACCAAGCAATACAGCAGCAACATCAAGTCACAAGGTACAGATTAAAACTTAACATAGTTAAAAATATATCTAATCTGACAATTTTCCTTGCATACCATTTTGATTTCACAGCTAAGATACTTACGCACTGAACTATATGTTTTGACTTTCCAGGGTTCTTCAATTTTGGCATCAGACTCACTGGAGAATATCCCAAGCCCTGTTTCTGTCCTCGACACATCCTTCTATCACAAAAGGATCTCAGAGTCGTTCAAAGGTGAGAAGTTTATGCAGTAATTAGTTTATGTGCATTACTTTGCAGCATAAGATAACTGATTATTTCCTACAAGAACAAGAGCATGATATATCCTACAGTTAATCTCATTTAATTCAGAAGCCCATAGTGTTATGCAAAGTACAAGCATAGTTAGCTGTAAGCGTGCTGATAACGCTAGTGACAGATAATCTGCAATTAAAGCTACCAGATAGCCTGTGGTCCTACTATTGGGAGGAACAACAGCAGGATGCGCACAACAGTGCATCCCTGCTACCCCACAAGTAGCACTTGCTCATGCTGGAGCATGATGTATGTCTTTTGGTGTCCATACAAGCTAGTGTAGATGTGCCCACAAGTGTCCCCCTCTACAACTACACCTAGTGGTATGATTCGATGGGTCTGTAGGTAGACAACAATTTTGTGTATCCTGTCTCCTACATGTCTTCTTCAGTTGAATTATCTGACAGTAAACTCCACATTTATGTTTGGTACACTAAATTTTCTGCAGTGCTTTAAGTATTGTATTCTGAATATACCTTTTGTTACTCGTTCAGATGGCGAGACACATACTTCAGATGAGTGCTGGAACGCAAATAGCCTGCCTGATACACCACAGTCGAAGACGAGCAGTGAAGTCAACCAGATTAAATCAGAAAACTTGGAAGTCCTCATCCAGAAGCTTGAACAATTGCAATTGATGAATGAGGAAGCCGCAAACACCCAAGAAGTCATGGTATCAGTCACTTCAAACAAAGACCATCAGTATATCTACGAGATACTCTCAGCATCTGGTCTTCTGCACAAAGATCATAGTTTCACAGCATATCCTGGCCAACTCCGATCATCCAGTTATCCAATCAATCCAGAGCTCTTCCTCATTCTTGAACAAACAAAACCAGAATTTGTTTCAGCAATTCAAGCCAGTGGAACTAAGAGAAGCACTAAGCCGTACACAGGAAAGATTCACCGAAGACTCATCTTCGACCTGGTAAATGAAATCATTGGCCAGAAGATGAACATACGCAGACCGACAAGTCAACCAGGAAAGTTTCTTCAATCAAGGAAGTTAAGCTGGTGGCAACTATTCAAAGACTTGTGTGCTGAGGTTGACAGGCTTCAACCTGAGAGCTCAGCCTTCTCTGACGAGGATGAGGCTGGATGCGTGATGTTACTTGAGGATAATGTACTGGAAGATTGGATGAGCTTTGACATGGAGCAACATGACATGGTTTTGGATATCGAAAGATCCATCTTCAAGGACCTTATCGATGAGGTCATAGGCGGTGAGACTACAGACAAGGTGCAATTTGGACAGTGGAAGCTGAGGCGGCAGCTGTCGTTCAAGTAGTATGAACTGAACATGCTTTTGTAGCTGTTATTTACATGATTAAGAAGCTTAGCTGCGTAAATGTAACCTTTTTTGTATTTTTCTGAAGACTAAATTGTAGGAGTATAAATGATCTTCAAAACTAGCTCCCTGCCATCAGCATTAGAAGAAGCAAGTAAATGGATATATGATAGTATTCTTTATAGACTCTCTACTGTGGGTGTGACATTTATTGACTGAATCATGTCATTATTCTAGACTACACAAACTACTCTTTTGCTCATGAACTAGTCATAAGAAGCAATAGTTTCACCCAATTTGCACCCATTTGTTATAACAAGGAAAGGCTTCTACATTCAAGGAACATTTCACACTGTTGTAGATAAAAGAAGTTTCTCGCCACTCTGCCAAAGTGGTGATGACACCCAGTAGAGCTGAAACAGTTTACACATTCAAAAGAAAGCAACAGTTCTAATCCGACATTTGCAGGGGCCACACTATGAATGAAACAAATCATTATCTACTGCCCCCCCCCCCCCCCCCCCCCCCCCCTCCCCCAAGCTAAACTGTGCAAACACAACATTCATGCATAGCAGTTGAGGGTCTGTAGAAGCAAATCATAAAACTGCGCCGCTTAACCACACGCAACAAGATAACTGTACCAGAGTCAGTGCCAGATCATCTAGTACACGAGACATGAAACAGGACGCGAATTGGCAACAGAGAGATGAATTGAACAGCCAAGGACGGGCATTTTCTGAAAGTGACAGAGCAAGGCATACCTCCAGTCCTGGACCAGCATGCATGCCAATCTTAAAACTATGCGCCCACAGTGAATAGAGTCAAGATTGCAATGATCCACCACCACTCAGACAAATCTGACGGAGAAGAGTTACACCAGATTCCGGCACTCAATGCAGCTTGGCCGTTCAGCACTGTTAAGATTTCAACGAGCTGTTAACCGTTGGAGATTCATCGGCTCGGACATGTGAGCATGTGACCTGCAAAAAAGTCACGTGCAGTGAGTTTTGAGCTATGGAGAAGGACAGGCAGACCCACGATTGGGGCACACGCAACGCCGGAGCCGCCACGGCAGCGCCTGGTACCTCCTCGACCAACAGCCCCATCGGCGGGGAGTCCGGACCAGGGGCCAGCACCTACCTATGGCAGCCGTCTGGCTCGAATGCCGCTCTCCAGCAAACGGCATGAGGTCTGCCTTCATGTCACACGCGACAACATGTTGAGACGCCGCCTGACGCTCTGACATGCCGCAGCTCGTTCTGTGCTCCCAGGTTCTCTCCAGCCTCCATTGCGGGTGCGAGCGCCTCACAAGCATTTCGCCGAGCAAGATGCAGGCGTGCTGCTGAGCCGCTGACAAGTCGGCTGGCGACCCTAGTTACGAAGACTGTATCGGCACCACACTCGTCGCCATCACTACCAAAGTGAGGCGAGACACCGAGCTTCCCTGCGGCGGGCGGCCGCATATTGAGGGTAGGACGGCGAGATCAACCGTCCCCACTCCCGCGGAGGCCGCGGCAACCGGCAAGACAGCTTCCGAGGGGAGCGAGCACGCGGGAAGAAAAGCCTGGTCGTCCTGCTCCGCCACAAACGGGCCGGACGAGTGTTACCACTTACCAGGCGTTATGGACTGGGCCTCAAAAGAGAAAAAGCATAATGGGCGCGTCACCCTCGCGGCCCTCCGCGGGTTTCGCTCGCAGAACTGGGAAGGAAAGGGACCAACGAGACGTCACGTGGGGCCCGAACGTCAATGACCCAGAAGGTTCGATCGCCGCCCGGCACCCAAAAGGCCAAAACCCTTGTCCCTTCCTATAAACCCTTCCGCCCCCTTCCACTGCCTCCGCCTCCAGCATCACGCGTCTCCCCTTGCCCGCGAACTTGCTACTGTTCGCGTCGGCGACTCGCCGCTAGGGTTTCCCGTCCCCTCGCACGCGGCGGCGTCGTCTCGGGGCGGCGCCGTCTCCGTGCTCTCCCGCTCCGCAGGTGACATATCCCCCTCCCTTCTCTCTTTATCCGGCTTCGATTCGATCTCTCCGCGTAGGGTTATAATGTGGGCGTGTTTCGATGATCGGGTGGGTTTCCCTGAGGTAGTGTACTCGTCGCGGATCTATTGGTGGAGAATTTAGGGTTTCCGTCCTTTTATCGGTGGAGATTGGTTTCTGCGCAAAGAGGTGATGTGCGATTGGTGGGGATTTGTTGGAGGTTTATTTGGAATCGAGTGCTTGTACATTACCATTATGTTTTGTGATTTTGGGGATTTTTGTATAGTATGTACGAGATTTCGGTTTGTGATGTCATGGATCCTTTTGTTGATTCTACCACAATCTATGCACTCATGTGGTGAAAAACTCTCATTTAAGCAAAACAATGCAAACGTTGCCTTAATCGTTATGGTGTTGTATTTGTGTGAAATTGTGAGCTTTATTTTCTAGGTTCAATGCTTTAATTGGCAGTTAGCTAGGATATAGCATCAAAACAAGCTGAATGTGGCAATTCTTTCTGAACGAAAGGAATAGTAAGGTAGGAAGATTAATTTGATTTTTATGCTGTAAGGTAGCTTTATGTTGTTATTATAGCATTCTTGTTCGTTCGATGGGTGTAGGTAAACCAGCTACGTTGGACGGTGGTACTAAATTGTTCATTTTGTTGAATTTATGAAGCTAAAGTCTTTCGTGTCCACTATTTGTATATTTTGTTCTGAATTCCTTTATAGTATCTGGAGTTATTCTTATGTTTTTCTTGGTTATGCTAGGTAATCATGTATCATCTGTTAATCCACCTCAGGGCTCTCAAATACTAATTAGTATATGTTTTGTGCAGCAATGGCACTGCAAGATGACAGCTCCGCCACTTCTTACAGTCCCCAACTGGTATTTACCTTTTTTTCCCTTTTCCTCTGGATTCTGAATTTCTGATAATAGCTTATCTAACTGATTAAATATTGGTCTGATTACAGGTTGGGAATGCATTTGTTAACCAATACTACTATACTTTACGTAACACCCCGGAGCATGCCCATCGGTTCTACTATGACTCATCTACTCTTGGTCGAGAAGATTCTAATGGAAACATGACATCTGTAACCACATTAGATGTAAGCCCCGCAAAATTATAATACAAAACAAGCAATCTTTAGATTGGGGAACTAAAGCCTGGTTTGATTTTGAAGCTCAATTTTATGCATGTACCGATGTTAGATCTGCCTTATTATTTCAGCGTGATAATGCATTTGTTAAATTTTATTAAATGGGTCTTTTTTCTTGCTGGCATATTGAGGCAGTAAGGTGCTCTTTATAGATTTACAGTTTTGATATTACTGAGCATGAATGATCGAAGTATGATGTTATTGGATATTAGTATAAGGCACTAGGGCTTCGAGCACTAAATTCATTTCTGTTTCCTGATCAATAATAATTTAAGCAAGGTCATAGGTGAGGACGTTTAATTTTGATTTAGTTGACTGGTTGTCTAATCATTTTTTTTTTTGGGTGTGTTTTTGCTTGAGCAGGGTATCAGTGCACAAATTATGTCTACTGACTACACTGGCTATGTGATGGAGTTACAGACTGTTGATTCACAGGCATCCCACGGGGGTGGTGTGCTGATTTTGGTTGCTGGTTCCTTTACTACACCTGATGCTGTGAAGAAGAAGTTTACACAGTCATTCTTTCTTGCTCCACAAGAAAATGGAGGCTATTTTGTTTTGAATGATATGTTTAGATTTGTATCAGAAATGCCATCAACTGTTATAACTGAAGAGGCTGGCCATGATAATGGTAGCACACAGAGAGCCACCCTGCCAGCTGAGTCAGGTATGGAATATGAATACTTTCAAAGTTGTTTTTGTTCTCATTTTTCGCTGACATTTCGATATTTGACCAGGAACAGCTTCAGCTCAGGAGAGTACAGTCCCGGATCTTCCATCTGCAGCAAGCTTGCCTGTCAATCGTATAGTTACAAGTCCCTCTGCAAATGGCGCTCCTTCGGTTACAATTCCCTCTGCAAATGGTGTGAAAGCGGCTAATAATGGTGTAGTGAAGATGCCTGAGGCTGCTCCTGCTGCCCCAGTTGAGAAGGTCGCTACTACCACTGCTTCAGTTGAAAAGGCCGCTCCTGTTCGTGCTCCAGCTGAGAAGGCAGCTACTACTGCTCCAGCTCCAGCTGAGAAGGCCACTACTACTTCTGCTCCAGCTCCAGCTGAGAAGGCCACTACTACTTCTGCTCCAGCTCCAGCTGAGAAGGCCGCTACTACTTCTGCTCCAGCTCCTCCAGCTATGGATGTTACTAAGAGGACTTATGCATCAATTGTGAGTTTTGAACTCCCCATTGAACTACCTAAAATGACATTTGTTAGATGTTAATCAAATTAGCAGAACATGAAATGCATTTATTTCTTGTTATGTTGTTAATGCCTGTTGTTGATAACTTGTTATAGGTCAAGGACATGAGGGAGAGCACGCTGCCTGCACTTGCTCCTGCTGTCAAACCCAAGCCCAGCCCACGACCAAAGGCAGCTCAAAATGCCGAGAAATCTGCATCTTCCCCTGCAAAACCTGTCCATGCTACTAATACTGCACCGTCAGGCGACAAAAATACTTCTAAAAGCAAGCAACCTGATGGTTGGTTCTTTTTTCTTCTCTATTCACTTGTTTTGATGAAGTACCCTTGTTTTTGTGACACTACCATGTTCTGCAGAGCCAGGGTATTCAGTTTTTGTCAAGAATTTGCCTTACAATGCAAGTGCTGAAATGGTTGAACAAGAGTTCAAGAAGTTTGGTCCTATTAAACCTGAGGGTATACAAGTCAGAAACAGTCAGGTTTGTCAAACTTGTAGAATTTGAATCGCAGCAATCCATAAATCGTATGTGTATTGACTTTGTTCATCATGTTACTGCAGGTTGATCGGTTCTGCTTTGGCTTCGTTGAATTTGAGTCACAGCAATCCATGCAAGCAGCCATTGAGGTTTGTTTAGATGCATGTGCTGGCTTGTTTCAGACTATACTTTGCCAAAAAAATCATCACTTTCTTTCTAAAAAAATATATTTAGGCATCAACAATTGAATTAGCTGGATCACATTTATCTATGAATTTTTATTTTGGTCCTGAATATTCTGAGAATGTTTGATTCTAGAATTCGAATCTGAAGTTTTTCTTTTTCAGCTAACATACCTGAAGTATTGTTTACTATGTTTCTTTTATTTTATAGGCACGTACTGTTTATTTCGGTTCGAGAGAATCATATGTCGAGGAAAAAAGAACATCAACACGAGGTGAGCAAGCATTCTAATCTGCACTAGTTACCAAATTATGGCAGAGCCTACCTTTCTTCATATTCCTGAGTTTACTGCTGTAGAAATATGCCTACTTGACTCTTTAATTGGAGTTTGTGTAGTTTTAAGCCTGTAGCAGAACACTGCTTATGACTTGTAAAAATGCATATATTGTGTCCGCTAGTAAGATTTTTCAAGACAACATCTGGATGCTGCTTTGAGTTAAGTTTTCTTTTCCATTGAAGCTAAATTATGGAACTATGAACTGTTTTACTGCACTGCAAACCGGCACTGCTGCCAATATATTTGATTTTATTTTTGAATAAGATCTGGTAGCTTGACTCAGCTGTATATTGGCCTTTTGAGTTACCCGCTTTGACAGCATGTCATTGTGTTCAAGATAATGTGCCTACGTTTATCATTCCTTGTGGGTGGGCCAACATGCTTGTGCGTTGGGTTCTCATTTTGGTTGAATTCAATTGATGTGCCTGTTTCCATTTTCTATTTCAGTTGTCAACGGTATCATCACACGTGGTGATGACAATGGCAATGCTGGTGGCGGTCGATTCCAGTCAGGCAGAGGTGGTTACCAGGGGGAGAACTTCAGGGGAAACAATGGCAACTACCATGATGGTGACAACATGAGGAACGGATACAGAAATCATCAGAATGACTATGGAGGCCGTGGCCAACGACCACAAGGCAACGGTTACCATCAGAATGGTAGTAACTACCATCAGAACAAGAACGGCTATCATCAGAATGGAAATGGCTACCGTCAGAACGGCTATGTTCAGAATGTGAATGACCAACAGCGAAGGCCCAGCAACAATGGTAACGGGACAGGGAACGGGAAGGTTGAGCGGGCCAATGCTACCACCAAGCAAACACTGGCTGCTGCATAGACATCATATTGTAATCCATCCATCAATAGTAGGGAAGAGTTAGTTTTCTCCTAGGCAATTTTCTCAACCTACTCCTAGGAACTAGGAGAACTAGGCGCTAGGAACAGACCTGATCATCAGTGTTCTTTTTGGCCCGGGTTCAGTATGACTTTGTTATGCAGATGCAGTTCCATTTTCCTGTCTAGTTTGCAAAGTTTTTACCTTGTGCCATTATTAATCATGCTTGTGAACTTCTGGTACTGGGTTCCAAAAATCAAACTGGTTATCCTTCTAAGCATGCTTGTGAAGCTGGGCTGCTTGTGCGCACAACTGTCTGGGCTTAGCCGGGCATGGACTGATGTTGTAGGATGGGGAACCGGTTGCTCTCTACTTTGGGCCAGGCCAAGGCCAGCTATAGCTTTCGCAGAGACCAGAGAGGTTGCCGTGCAAGCTTCCCCAAACACAAGACGCAGGTATCGCATTCACTTTTCTTTACGGGCGCAGAGGCGGGCATCAAATCCGGCCGCGATCCGCTTCGTCCCCCGCGGGCGACACATGTTTCCAACTCCGCGGTTGCGTTGCGTTGCGGCTCTGGTCGCCACCACCAGATATTTCGTGGATTCCCCGTCGCCTGCGTGCCCGTGTCGATATCACGTACATGCACGCGCAGCGACCGCACAGCCAGCGTCAGGGTGACTCGCAACTTGCATCCCGGTGTGCTGGTGCATGCTTGCGCTGTCCGCTTCAAGGGAAGGGGGGAAAAATGGAAGCAATGACAATGATAGTAGTTGATTTGTGCTGCTTGGAAAAATCCATATATAGATGCTATTTGACACAACTTCTGCTCAGCTTTCTCTCCGGTAAAAAGCGCAATATGCCCCGAAACAGTAAGGTTTTTCTTCACTATAAATATGGACCGAGAAGACGCAAACCACACCTTTCTCCGGTTAAAAAAGTGTTAATATGCTCCAAAGTCAGTACGGTTTTTTTTTTCCCTGCACTATAAATAATGAACCGAGAGGACGTATACCTCCTTGTTGTACTGTGCATGGGCCGGCCAACAGGAATGGCGCGACGGAATAACTTGTCCATCAACTGACTACCATATTTGGTCAAAAAAAAAAAATTGACTACCATATCAAAGTGTTCATTCATGCAAACGTACATATCTCTATTTTTTTTTTCTCTCATTCTGTCCCAATCTGCAAATAAAGTGCAGTGCAACCACATGAATTATGGCATGAGCGCACATCGGCCCGGCCAGCAGTCAAGTTGCACGTATTATAGTGCCGCCAGGTGCATGCACGCACGCAGCCGAAACACACACGACGCCAATTTGGCGTCGTGGAGACATTGAATAGTGGTCGGTGGATAACATAAACTATTACACATGCATGTACTGGTTCCTCTCTTTCTCTGTCTAGGTAGCTAGCCAGATCTTGCAAATGGCCGGGGAGAAAGAGAGGATGAAAGGAACAGCAGCAAGTAGCAGGAGCAGAAGATGAAAAGGGTCTCCATTCTTCTGGGCAATATTCTGCTTCGCAACTTGGCCAAGAGGCTATCGACGATAGGCTTTGCGTTTGTGGTCAGGGGATGGACTGGGTGGACCCTTCTCCGCTTTTACACGTACCGGCGGTCTGCTCCCCGTCTCTGCCGCCTTCCTTTTCCTTTTATTTTCCTTTTTTTCTTGGCTACTGGGGGTGCCTGGCTGTTATTCGATTAATGGACGTGACCAAGGTGTAAGTGGGTTTACTGATGATGCGTTGTTCGAACTGGGTTTGCTGATGGCTCCGTCACGGATGAAGTCTTGTCAAAGTGTGCAGACTTTCGGGTAACTATGGATCCACTCTTGTTCAGCTAGATGAATCGATTGATATTCTTCTTTTCCATTCACCTATATGGCTAGGCATAACGTATATTTTCATTTGTTGGATGAAATAAAACTTTTCTTGTATAAAATGATATATTTCTACGTATAGAGCCTCTTTAACTCTCCTTTGATGTAGCAGGCTTGTCAAATTCTTGACGTACCCCCCCCCCCCCCCCCCCCCCCTCTTTTTCTCCCTGATTAATTTGCTGTAAGAGCTTTTCAATGTGCGAGCAGCTATGCATATATACTTAATATATATTATGTCATATTTCATTGTGATTCTACGAGTGGAAATGCAAAAGGATTACAGAGCAAATGCTTGAATCTGCATAAACTCAAAAAGGAAAATCTTGAATCTTTTCCTATAAAGGAAATATGCTCTATCAACTCGTTACAGCAATGAGAAGAAGATGCATAATACTAAAATTTTCGCCAGACGCCTTTTGATGGCATGTTTGTGTAGGGGAATAGATACGCTACACTAGCATAAATAATTTCATCTATCACATTCAACTAGGAACACCAAGCAAGAGAATCATTGATCCTTACCACTAGACGCGCAGCCAGAGCGGAAGAGAGGTTGGAGCAGCGCGGTCCAATCGTAGCATCCTCCTCCTCCTCCTCGTCCAGTTGATCATCCCAACAATGGCGCCTCTCCTTGCGGTATCAACGCGTACAGGGGTGGAACACCACACTCTAGGGTGCTAGCATCGGTGCCGCCACTAGGCCAGGTTTCGTGGGAGGGAGAGAGGCGGCGGCGACTAGGGTTGCGGGATGGTGGATTAGTCTGCGCTCTTACCCCTGCTCCTACTTATATAGACTACGCTAATGGGCTTTTACATTGTAGGCCCATTAGTACTCTAACCTCTCACAAATCAAATTGTTTTTGTTAGAGCACTAATGGGTCTATAACGATTCTGGAAAACCTCTCACGTCAATGCTTTAACCTCCCACATACGGATCCAATCAGTATTGTCTTTTGAGCAAATATATCCAATAGTTTGTAGCTATTGATTTTTCAGAGTTGTGGCCATAGAGCCGCACAAACAACAGTGAGACACTTCGTCAATTTTTCATTTACATACAACCATATATTTTTCTGAAAAAACATTTATCAAGAAATGGAGCTCCCGAGTGATTTCAATGGGTTTTGCGATTTAAACTAGATCCTAGTGATCCGCCTCACGATCCTTTCTTTGACCTTTATATTATTATTGCTTGGCTTACGTAGGACTCACTTGTTCTTTGTGACGAGAGCTTGCAGTACTTAGCACTAACAGACTTCATTATGAGACGCAAGTTGGCAATTAACAAGAATTAACTAACCTTGCCTGCGTTGAGATGCAACAAGGATCGCATGGCAACTTGCGCTTTTACAATACGCAGGGTGTCCAACTATTGTGGTCGGTCATTGCGTGTTGGATCCGCCTTTTTTTAGTTTATAGATATACTTAGAAAGCAGCCATAGCTACTACGGTAAACATCACTGTCTTTGTTGCCAAAATAAATATGCTGATAACTTATCGTTGAATGTGAGCTTGTGCTGAATTTGGATCGTAATCAACCAGCTGTGTAATGCTGTGGAGCACTGATCACCAACATATGTGAAAAGTCGCCCTCACACGGAAACAGTAGCTAAAAAGGTGTCCAAATAACTGTTTCCCTCACACAAAAAAAGGTGTCCAAATAAATGTGGTTTCACTGCAAATTGTGACGTCCAAGTTATTTGGCACGTTAATATAAAATTACCTCCAGATTGAAATAGATATATGCAAAACATCTTTTCGAGACTTTGGGTCCAGAGATACGCATATAGTTTTGTCGCATATTTATAATGCTAGAAAGTTCATCAACAAAATTAAACACACTATTTCTCAGCTAATGTGCAACTCGGAGGGGAAAAAAAAGAGAAAAAGGAATGACTAGCAGCTATCTACATATTATTTTAGACTAAGATGCTGCCTACATCTCGGTAGCATTAGAAAGCAACGTAGCATGTACTTGCTAAAACCATGCAATCATCTTATTTCGATCTAAGGTGATTTAACGTTGCTATTATACTGTTATCAGTGTGGTGTACGTACGTACGAATAGAGTCTATAGAATAAAATATTATTATATAAAACTTAAATTATTCTCGTAACGCAATGACAGACAGTCCTTCTATGTGGATGAGAGGGAAAAAAAAAAGTAAACTAATTAATATCACCTCCAAGCCGAACAAATGCCATCGCTGAATACATGGAAGACATACTTAATTTCGATCGAAACCATGCGCACTGATGTATAGAATAGTAACACGTCTTGTCACATGGTTATGACGCTACTAAATTCATCATGAAAACTACTTACCTTAACCTATTAATGCGTGCCTCAAAGAAACAAGGACCAATCAAATTAAGAAAGAAAGAAAAAAACGTTCATGTGGTTTTGGCCCGTCATTATAAAATTACTATATCTCCAAGCCGAAATATATGTCGTCTTACTAGACTGCATGTAAAACAAGGCACCCCTTTTTGAAGTTTGAGCACCGTTAGACACCTTAGTTTTGTCAAAAAGTTATGGTTCTAAGAAAGTCGTAATGATATTAAACATTACTTATACAACGTTCCTTCAAAAAAAGATGATATTAAACAATACTTATATTAACTCGTCAATTTGTGCCTCGAGGAAATACGGAACAACTAGCTGTCATTTATTATATACTATACTTCAATATAAGATGCTGCATATAGTATTAGCACTTTGCCAAACTTAAGGCCAATCATCTTCTTTCTACCAAAATTGAACCCCTCCTTTTTAGCAGTATACTATTATAGCCTGAATACACCACTAGAGGAAAAATATTGAAAAAAAAAATGTGCAACTTGGCGCCGGGCAACGGGGGCCATCCAACGGCGGGAAACCACGCAGAGAGTTAATTATTGGTGGTTTGAATCTGACAGCGTCAAATCGCCGACCTCTGATATTTTTTTTTCTTCTAATCTTTCTCTCTGTGGCCAACATCGTACAAAATCGATATCCCCAAGATTCTGCTCCCCGCCTCCCGGATTTGCCGGATCGCCTGCGAACGGGGCGTTTGTAGCCGGTTGTGCGCATGGTCTTGTGGCCTGTCCTCCGCGTAGAAATGATTTGCTGTAGTAGCTGCCCCTTTCTTTCCGGGGTCGCTGGTCAGCAGTCAGGACTGATGGCTATGCAGTGTTCAAACTCAAACGGCTTATTGTTACACCAGTATGGCTAGGTTTAGAGCTTTGGCCAAACTTAAGTGGTGTAGTACGACGCATGAACAAAAATAAAGACATTACTCTCAAAGAAATAAGAACATATATAGTACTTTAGTTAGATGCTAAAAGATAAGATCTAGTTTCAAGCGATAAAATTTTAGCTCCAAATTTCTGAATTGATGAGCGAAAATAGAGACATTACTCTCAAAGAAATAAGAACATATATAGTACTTTAGTTAGATTTTAGTTAGATGCTATCCTAAAGCAGATTGCGAGAGAAATTATATAAATTATTTTTTTTCTTCTTTATACAGTCTAGAAGTATAGTTATTTTTTTTTTGCCAAAAAACATAGCCCATTTTGTAATCTCTTTAATTTCTCGCGCACATTATAAATGGCATCTCACTTAATACCGGAGATACATCTTCTTGTTAGTCAAATTAGAAACTAGTAGTGTAGCAAACTTGGCGACAAACGAGGAGCACATGTCCATATTCCAATTTTTTTTCCTTCGTGCACTTCATTTCGTGCCCTGTTTGGAACGCAGGAATTTCACAGGAATTTTACAGAAATTTCACAAGAAACAGTTAAATTTCCGCAAGAATGGAGAAGAAATCGTCCATTCCAAACGAGGCCTAAGTAAAATAAAAACATACATTTAAAATATGCAAAAGGTAAACATAAAACCCGGAGTTAAGAATGAAACTCCGAAGATACTTCATCAGACAAGCATTGTTCATTGCCCGTCAACAAAACAAAAAATTACCGACATGTTTCCTACGTTTCATATCTTTGTGTATTAGAAGTCAAGTTGTTTCCCGAACGATAAGTAACTTGGTTATATAATCTTCTTCTTTCATTCGTTTCATGTAAAAACTGTAAAGTTACTTTATTTAGGCTAGAAACGTACATTTGAAATACTAAAGGACAAACACAAAATCCGGAGACAAAAGGAAATACTCATGATGCTTCACGAGACTCGCTTCTATTACCCATTAGCAGAACAAAACTTTCCACCCATACAATTTTTTCTCTTACATTTTTCTTTTCTGTTTTTGAAAGGTCTATGTTGTTTCGTGCATGATGTATATCTTTCTTCTCTAATTTTTTATTTGCGTACACTTCATCAGAAATGTAAAGTTCTTTTACTTAGGTTAGAAATATACATCCAAAAAATTGAAAAGCAACACAAACCAAGAGATGTGAAGGAAACGCCTTAAAAAACCTCATTAGATCGACCTCCGTTACATTTTTAGAACAAAACTTTACTCTTATAAGATGTGTTTTTTCTTGCGTTACATACATTTCCGTTTTAGAAACAGAATCGTTTCTTGCACGATAAACAATTGTTTCTCTAATTCTTTACTTTACTTTATTGTCAGAAACTTACGTTGAAAATCCTGTCAGACGAAAACACAAAACCTGCAGATAGGAATCAGGGGCGGAGCTACGGGGTGGGCCGGGTGGGCCGCGGCCCACCCCCAGATTTGGCTGCCAAGCAGCCCACCCCTTGAGCGCAGCTCCTCCCGAGCAGGCTCCCGAGTCCTCGACTGACTCCCGTTCGTTCTCGTGCCGCAACTGACGAAATCGAATCAAACCGAAGAGAGAGAGAGAGAGGAAGGAAACGGGGAGGCTAGGGTTGGGCGGCACTCCTGCTGGCTGGTGGCATGGCGGCGGTCAAGGTCCGGCGCGGCGGCGGCGGCGAGAGCTGCGGGCCTGCGGCTGTGCGGCGCGAGCGCAGGCATGGGCGAGGGCCGCGACCCGCGAGGCAGCAGGCAGGCAGCGGCTGCGCTGCGCGCGGTCGCGCCGTCGCGGAGCAGGCAGGCAGGCGAGGCTGTGTCGAGCGGAGCAGTCGGGCGCGCCTTCGCGGAGCCGGCAGTCGATTTGCTGCTGCTCAACGCTCGGTTCAGTTGGAGATTTGGAGTCCAGTTAGTACTCAGGTATGCCGTATGCAGCCAGTGACCAACTTCTAAATTCGATTTGAGCTTGGCATAGGAAAATTAAATCTTACGAAGTACTATTTGATTGCAGTGAACTAGTGAGTCTGAGTCATGAAGAAACAGAAAAAGGATGGAGACATTAGAAGGCATAGGCCGGATAGGCAGCAGCAGCCAGAAGTAGCAGTTTCTTAGGTTGTTGTAACCATTGTACTCATTTAACTTGTATTTCGGACACATTTTGTTAATTGCAAGTTGGCTTCAAATTTATTATGTCACAAGAAATTTTTTTGACCGGCCCACCCCCACTTTCAACCCTGGCTCCGCCACTGGTAGGAAGGAAACCGCCAACACGACCCGCCACAAGACCAGCAACCGTTTGTTTACCCATGAGCAAAACCAAAACTCTGCCGCACATGATCCGCGCGCGCCCACAGTCCCGGGACCACAAGCAAACACTATCCGCCATCCACTTGTACACGGGGCCCACTCTCCGGTGGACAGCCAGGCTCCCCCATCTCTGCCGTCCGTTCGTCCCCGCTCCGCCGCCGCCCGACACGTGGACGCCTTGCGCCAGTACGTCGCCGTCACCCCCACCCGGAGTGACGTGTCTACCGACCACAGTGGGGGCGTCGCGGACTGTCTATCCCGTGCAGCCCCCGGACGCACCGCTATCGCCAGCCGCACCACGTCGCCGACTCGCGGGCCCGACGCGTCACCGTCCCCACGCGTCAGCGCTCGGCGCGGAAAGAGACGTGGGCTGCAGGAGCAGAAGCGCGGCGGGGCGGGGCGCGCGAGGCGGCTGGGGCTGGCTCGGCAAGTTGGCCTCGGGGGCAGTGAGCTGTCGCGGGCCCCGCGCTGGCGTGCCCGGGAGAAGGCACGTGGCGCGCGATGCGGCGGCCTGCAGCACCACGTCTCTCCACCCGCGCGCGGGGCCTGCGGCTTTAAAGCTGCGGATGCCAGGGGACGTGTCGCTGCAGATAGGGCCCCGCTTGACCCGTGTGGGCCCGAGGGATGCAAGTTGCCGCCGTTCTGTTTGGGTGCCACTTGCAGGCTACTAGACCGTATAGCCTGCCTGCCCCTACGGGCGCGCTGAGAGCCGCCTTTTCGCGTGACCAAGCCAATAGCCCGAGCCGAGCCGGTCGGTGCGGTAGTCGCGACAGGCTCGAGAAGTTTTTTTTTTTACTAACTGGACTCAGCCACTCGGGTTCTTATTTACCGACCCTACCAGTTAAACTACAATGTGTACCAAATAGCACTCGAATGAGAACATTTTTACCATTATGTACTTTGGACGTGTTTTCTTTTCTCTCTAACCTGTAAAAATTCGCTCACTCGTTTGTCCAGCTACGAAAAGGTTCGACAAGCTATATATCTTCATTATTTATTTCACTCCGCCGCTTGATCCGCCAGCTAACACATCAGGTGTTGTTTATCTATTCTCTCCCCGTTTCTATATATTCATCGGCCCCCACGCCCTCCTCTTCACACCTCTCCGCATATATCCAACCCCCTCCCTCCCCCGTCCCTGTCTCCCCAAAATCCATCCCTCCACATCCAGTGGGGAGAGGGGAGGGGGTGCCACCCTCCCCTTTCCCCACGGCGGTCCACTCGTAACCTCTTCACTGATAGATCTTGCATCTTATTTGCATTCGTCGTTGCATGTGTTATTCTAGTAGGCTATGGCGTCCACCACCATGACAGCATCTCCGCCTGACAACAGGAGAGCCTAGGGGAGTGGCCTCTGACCTCGCCCTGAGCCCCAAAATTCCATCCCCGCCCGGCCTCAAATTGATTATCAGGGCAAAATCCAGACCCATCCCCGTCCCTGTCTCAGGCTCCATCACAACGCCACATCACCCTCCACCATCGTTGCACTTAATCGCAACCGCCCTATTTGCCGTTGCGACCGCTCGTGGCCTCGCGCCTCTGTCACTACCTGGCAGCCTAACGCCACGCCATGTGGCACGGCCGTCGCGATTGTTCGCAGCCCCTTGCAGTCGCTGTCACGTGCTGCTTTGCGCGGATGCTCATCCATGGGCCATGGTTGGATTTAGGAGATTTGGGGAGGACAACGACAGATCAGGAGTCCATATTTCAGCGACAAGTGGACCTCCACGGGGCTAATTTGACACTCCGACCCAAGTTGACGTCCCTCCCTTTGCTCTCGCATGAGGAATTGACGCTCCATCCCTGCCCGATTTACGGCTGCTCGCTGCGGAGGCCGCCTCAAGGGGAAAGTTGTTAAAGGTGAGACTATATTCGTGTATCCACTAGCTTTATTTCTATGTTTTAAGATTTGCTAATTTGAACTTTGTCTAATGCCAATCGATATCTTGTGTCTCTAACACGTGTCGCGTGATTAGATCCATCCATCACTCCTAATATCTTCTTCATTATTTCTAATGGTCACCATTGACTCTCTTTTTGTTGTCATTAGGTATGTCATTCTTCATACAAACGGTGCAACATATTTAACACTCCCTCCCCCGAGTGGGCCTCAGTGCCGGCGGACAACTTGCTCGAGTTCATCAAGTTGCGGCGCTCTAGCCGCTTGCGCTTGGCCACTATGCGCCTCTGGCACTGCATGGCCTTCCGCTGGAAGTGCGCCTCGTCGTACTCGGTGGGGAGCGACGAGGTGCGATGGAGCGGTGGCGTAGGCTCCGCCGTGGCGAGGTCCTCGTCGGTGATGCCGCGCAGTGAGCAGATGGAGGCGATGGAGGAGAAGCGCGCCAGGCACTGCTTCTTGGCCTCGCGCGCCGGGTCGGAGCCGAAGCAGCCGCCCAGGGACAGATCGAGGCTGAGCTCGAGGTCGTCGGACTCGCCGCCGGCCGCGCTCCCGGCCTTGTCCTCCCGGGCGCCACCCTCCCCGAACCCGCCAAGGAAGCCCCGAGATGCCATGGTTGCACCCCGGTGCAACCCCTTCCTCCCAAAGACCGTTTCTTTGTTCGTCAACCAACTCGTCTAAATCATGAATAGTCTACAATGAAATGTGCATCAGGTTATACAACTTCTCAAGTGCACGGTACATCCAACCTTCACATTGACTTGGTGGAACAAACTTAATTCCGGTAAGTGATAAGTACGTGTTTTATGTAAGTCTTATGTTAATTTTTCTCATTCAGCAATAGCTAATTAGTACTAAATACTACTATAGCATAATGGTTAAACGAGGGAAGCATTGTGTATTTCAATTTGAGATAGTTACGTGTAGTTATTATGAATGTTTCAAATATTACCTTAGATCGACGGTGCATCTAGATACGTGAATCTCCCAGATTTGTGTTAGACAGGTTTGTGTTTTTTGAAATGTGTTGGTCACATTTTCTTTTGAAATGTTTTAGACACATTCTAGAAGGATGATATACTCAGTACATGATTTTTGAAATGCTCTTATATCTTTTCACCTCCCACCAATAGCCGGTACCACAGCCGAATCCTCCGGAACGTGTCAGGCCCGGCGCCCCACCGTGCCATCGACACGTCAAACTTTTCGGAGCCCCCACCCAGCCAGCCGAGCCGAGCCGGGCCCGAGACTGCGCGGCTCGGCTCGTCCCGGCGTAACACGTGTCTGCGTTGTCCGACACGCGGCCACGCGCCATGCGCTCGTAGTCCCATCCGAGTAGCCTCGCCCCCTACAAAAGCCGAATTTCCATTCCAGTTTAATTGCCGAAAAAAAATCAGGCAAAAAACCTCCTTTTTGTTTAATGGAGGCCAAGCAGAACGATTAGAGAGAGGGACACGAAGGCCTCGTCTCCTCCTCTGTACTTCCTCCCGTGCTCGGGCTTCCAATCCTGCTGCAACACTCGGTTGGGGGTGAGTAGTGAGATCTGGTCGCTCGAATTCCGCTGTGTTTATCGTGTTCTCTCGATTTCGTTTGTTCGGACACCGTTTCTTGGGCGTTGCAATGCTCTGTGCTCGGGCACTCCGTCGGTTGAATTCTCTGTTTTCTTGAGCAATTCGCGGCGTTGGAAAGTTGTTCTTTTTTTTCGTTGTTAGCAATCCGGTGTTCGTGGAGGTTGCTCAGGCGAAGCAAGGTAGTAACCTGCTGCTCGTTTCGCTGTGAAATTGTTTGTAACTGAGACGAGTTTATTTGATGTGTGCAGAAGTGGTCTTTGGGAGGTGGTCCGTGCCGGAGTGCATCCATGGCATCTCGGGACTTCCTTGGTGGGTTCGGCCGGGAGGGCGGCGCCCGGGAAGATAAGGCCGGGAGCGCGGCCGGCGGCGAGTCGTACGACCTCGAGCTCAGCCTCGGCCTGTCCCTGGGCGGCTGCTTCGGCTCCGACCCGGCGCGCGAGGCCAAGAAGCAGTGCCTGGCGCGCTCCTCCTCCATCGCGTCCATCTGCTCGCTGCGCGGCATCGCCGGCGAGGACCTCGCCACGGCGGAGCCCACGCCGCCGCTGCTCCACCGCACCTCGTCGCTCCCGACCGAGTACGACGAGGCGCGCTTCCAGCGCAAGGCCATGCAGTGCCAGCGGCGCATGGCGGCCAAGCGCAAGCGGCTGGAGCGCCGCAACTCCATGAACTCGAGCAAGTCGTCCGCCGGCGCCGGACGCGACGACGCCCAGGAGGCGATTCAGCAGCTCCGGCGCTCGGGCGCGTCGCTGGGGAGCAGCTCCTCGAGCTTGCCAGACCAAGGTAATTCATTTCACAGCACGCGAATCTCCACTGTTTTATTGCGGTTATCCGGTTAGATTTCTCATTCTATTTTCTTGGTCGCTAGTTCTTGATTACGCATGAAGGCTGCTGCGTGTCTAGATTTGGTTGGGTCGTGCTCGATTTTCGTTAGGTAGGAGATGCGTAAGCAGAGATCTAGGTGGAGCTGGTTTAATGGTATTTGGATCTTTAGCTCCGAGTCTGTGATTTCGGTTACCATCCTCCTGATGTCATCGATCGATTCACGAGCTGTTCTTGACTTGTTGCGTTGCCATGTTTGGAAGAAGCCGTTGTGTTGATGGTTCTGTGATTTGGACATCGCTTAGCGAAAGGAGGGTATTTATCCAGGGTGGTCCGATCTTAGCGGCGAAGGAATTTTTCGTGTCATGTCCTCATCGTCTTGTTTCAGTAATTTGGGAAGATTGTTGTAGACGTTAGCTTTTGCAGTAGAAATGGGTTGCCATTTTCAGATGACGATGATGGCTTGACAAATAAGCTTGTATGTCTTTAGCTAGTAGTGTTTGGTTCGATTCCTGTCACTTGCAGAAGTTTGCTATGCAGGGTGGTTTACAGAGATACTACCAGTATGCTACAAAGTAGGGGGTCATGCCTCTTAAAGTTAATCTGCATTTGCAATGGTACGATTGTAGATCATTAGGTAGCATTAAGTGTGATTATTAGGCTAATCATTGTCCGAGCTGGTGCGTATGTTCCGCTTTATGCATTGTCCATTGTCAAAGTTCAGTGTGATCGTAATCTTCTTCACATTTGTGGTAGGTCATCTTGTTTGGTTTTTAATGTCAGAATCTCTCACATTTTCGGCAAATGCATGTCAATCTGAGTTATGGCCTGAAGGACCTCCTTATCTGCTGCAAATATTCCTTTTTTCCTTCACAGAAATAGACTGAAATTTTCATGATAATAATTAGTTTCTTTTTTGCCTTGAACGGGTGGGACATGATCCATTCTTCCAATGCTATTTTGCTATATTTTTTTTTAGAAACGGGAATATATTTCAATATTCCAGCCTCTGCATCGACCAACGCATGTAGCTGTATATTTTGCTATATTGGTGTAGAATGTTAGTAATACTGGTACTATTTTCCAGTAGTAAACTAGTAAACTGGGACATGATCGTTCTTCCAATGCAGCCGTCTGACATTTTGTGCCATTGTTGCAGGTGGTAGCGGTAGTGCTGGTGCTGATCAAGCGAAGAGCTCATCAACCATGAACACATCTTCAGACAACAGCGGCAGCGGCGGCCAGAACAGCTCCCTTCCCCCGACGGCGCCGTCGACGGGGGCCACCCGGCCGCCGCCGAACGGCAGCAGCACGCGGGAGCAGCAGCCGCTGCGCACGCTGCGGTCGCTGACGATGCGGACGTCGAGCACCGGCGACTTCCGCAAGACGATGATGGAGGAGATGCCGATGGTGTTCTCCCGGCTGGACGGGCCCAACGCCCGCCGCATCGACGGCTTCCTGTACAAGTGCGGCAAGGCCAACGACGTGCGGATCGTGTGCGTCTGCCACGGCAACTTCCTGACGCCGGCGGAGTTCGTCAAGCACGCTGGCGGCGCCGGCGACGACCTCGCGCACCCGCTCCGCCACATCATCATCAACAAGCAGCCGTCGGAGTTCTTGTGAGCGGGCGGGCGGTGCGTGCATGGAGGCTGGCTGGAGGCTGGAGGAGTGTGTACCTAGTGCCGGGAGGACAGAAGCTTAAACCTTTTTTTTTTTTCATTTTTCTCTTAGCAGACAAGTTTTTACTTGGTCCGATTATATTAGTTACTTATTACTGTTAGGTTATTCCCTGCCGCTCCCAAGGGGGTGCAGGGCCAGAGAGATGGTTACTCTGTAACAAGTTAAAGGGAGTGAACAAATTCGAGGGATGGTGAGCTTAACAACAATGTCCGAAGTGGATGCTGGTTCAGTTGAGGCACTCGACTAAAGTTTAGCCATAGTGTTTCTGCCTGTCTTAAAAAGGTTTTGATTTTGTAGTTGTAGCATCCAGTAGCTGGCTGGTGCAATGTCACGCTGACCCCCTCTCATAGTTCTGGCCTTCTAGGAGCACAAGAAATCCAGGAAAGGAGCGGCAGGACTGACCACACTGCCCCTAAAAATTGTACCAAAAGTGCCCTCTATGATTGTCGAAGGACGCCTACTCATCAGTCATCACCCTGTTGATTAGGTGCCGCTCCGGACGTCTGATGTGACAGCATCCCATCCAACCATTGATTCTTGGACACGCCGTCGCGGTCGTCGTCATCGCATCGCAGCGCCGGCGACGATATTTTTCGCCGAACCGGCACGAAGGCCGGACGCGTGTTCCGGCCTTTCCCGATGAGGCCCGCGCGGTAGCTCGGACGGGCGCCCGTGTTCGCCTGCCTGTGCTGGCTGCTGTGCACCGGAGGTGTGTGTGTGTGTCCACTCCTGACGGCATCTTTGGACAAGTGCAACTGTGCTGTGGCTGCCACGAACGATCACGAGACGTTACGTCGCCAACCACCGCTATCTTGTTCTGGGAAGAAGATACAAACTGCACTCGTGTATGCCGGCGTGAGCAACCTGTGTCACAAGTTTTGGAAAGGTTTGTATATCGTGTATGCCGGCGTGAGCAACCTGTGTCACAAGTTTTGGAAAGGTTTGTATCTGGCAGATAGTAGAGCTCATCAGTCATCATAGCGAGGGTTGACACTTACGGTAACTAAGGAAACGACCCGAATTTGGCTAGAGAGGAGTTTTTCAAGCGGTGAATCAGAACGCACCTCGATGATGATCGTCGGGATGATGCCTTGAAGATGGGGGGTCAAGGCCGCCAAGGATGTTCAGGATCAGATCTCGCTCCTGGACCAACGCGTCGAGATCGCCGAGCATGTCGGCGAGTTCCTTCAAGTGGGTGCAATATGCCGGGATTGTCATGTCTCCCCGATACAAGTTTCAGAACTCAGTGCTCATGTAGACGGAGCGAGCTTCGGTGTTGTCGAGGAAGAGGGAGTGGACAATGTGCCACAACAAGTATGCCGTGTCCTTTCGGATCTAGATGCATGCACAAAACCCCATTAAAAATAGTACAACAAAAGACGATGACAAAGTTGTTGCACCTAGTTGGAGTCCCTACGTGTGTGGATCCATGGATGTGATCCATGACGCCGAACTTGGTGAGGACGACCAGAAACAGCTATCGCCAGAGATTGTGGCTGGAATCGTTGAGATCTAGGACGGTGGGGATGTGCGATTTGACGTTTGTTAGTTGGATTTGGGTGGAAGGGGGTGGGTTGGTCACGACGCGAGGTGAAGGTGAACTGGGAGGAGAGGTCGCCTCAGAGGAGGTGGAAGACATCTCGCACATGACGTTCATAGAGCCAGTGGAATTCTCGGACCGAGAGGTCACTGATACCATATAGAGCGAGTGACTGAGAGACAAAGAGATAGATCTGATGCAAAAATAAATTGTAGTAATACCATGTTGGGCGGGACGGGGTCGTGGGAGGCACCCTCCCCCCCCTCCCCCCCCAAATCCTGGCATGATCCCTACCCGCCGAGGCCCGTGAGGGTAGGCGTTGAGATGCACGACGAGGGCGAGGGGCGGCGTGCGCCATGGGAGGCGGTACTCGGCGACGGCATGGCAAGAGCGTGGCTTCCGACGGAGGCTACGGCCGATGGAGAGCGGCAGCGTGAGCGTGTGGACGAGAGATGGGCGGCGGCGGTGTGGCTGGAACTTGGCTAAGAGAGATCGAGTGTTGGTGGCGGCCGCTGAATTAGGGAAGAGGAGGAGGCGAGCCACGATAAGGTTTCGAGTTTGGAAGTGTGGTTATATATGATTTGTAGGCTTTTTCGATGGGCTTTTGTTGTTGGGCTTGAATTTGCTGGATGTACCTCTTCGTATCGGGTCTCCATGGGTCTCCGTGGGGTGCGGGGTGGGGGGATCCATCCCCGTCATCGACCGGATAACTATCTAGTCTTGCGTGGCGCGGTCCTCGTCAGGATAACTGCCGGGAGGACACACCCGTACACAAGGCTTGTTTGCTTCCTGCGTTCTCAGGCAACCTGTCCATCAGCAGCGCTCCCAGACGCACGATGTTGAGCGCGTGGGGCCGAGATGCGTTGACGCACGATGTTGAGCGCGTGGGGCCGAGATGCGTTGCCTGCGCCCAACCAAACGGGCCTGCAGTTTGCAGAGGAAGCTTCTTCTTTTTTTTCTTTTTTACTTTAAGAGGGTTTGTAGAGGAAGCTTAAAGAACGCTTTTGCTCGCAAAAATAGGAAAAAGAGCAAAACCCCAATTCCGATCCTAAAGGCCTGGATGAAATCAACTTGGGCCTATTACCACATTCTACAGCCCACATTACCTCCTATTTCGCGCTCCAGGCTCAGCCCACTTCCTAACAAACAGATGAAGTCCATGTCCCTTCTCCCCGTGATTTTTCCCTTTGTTTGTTTTTTTAGTGCGATTTTTTTGGGTCAAGTTCGCAGTGATAAACCCTCCAATAAACACCATTCCGGATTAACACGGATTAAACTAAATTCCACTGGAATATTCCTCGCGCGCCAACGCCTTCTCCCCTTATATAGCGCTCTCCGCCACCGCGGCGTTCCAGTCCACTCCCTCCCCGACGCCGGCGGTCGCAACTGCAGCCACCACGCCGGCGAAAATGGCGTCGCACTGTACGTTCACATCCATTTCCCGGACGCCCTAGTCCATTGATCTCGTGGCAGGCCGTGACATGCTTTACATAATGCAGGGACGATGATCGCGGCAGCGGCGGTGCTGGTGGCGGTGGCGGCGGCGGCGACCGGCGCCGCGGCGCGTCCGCTGGTCGGGGGAGGCGGCGAGGAGGGCAGGACGCCGCTGCAGACGTCGCGGCCGTTCAACATCGCGCACCGGGGCTCCAACGGCGAGCTGCCCGAGGAGACGGCGGCGGCGTACGCGCGCGCCATCGTACGAGGGCGCCGACTTCATCGAGGTCGACGTCGAGGCGACCAAGGACGGCCACCTCGTCTGCTTCCACGACACCACGCTCGACGACGTCACCGACGTCGCCGACCACCCGGAGTTCGCCGGCCGCCGCCGCACGCTCGAGGTGCAGTGGGCCAACGTCACCGGATACTTCATCAGTACGTGCACCGGATTCGATCGCAGGCGGAGTTCTTCCTTGATCTGAAGATTGTGTTCTTGTTTGTTGATGCAAATCCTTTTTGCAGCTGATTTCACCCTGGCGGAGCTGAAGACGCTGAGGGCGAAGCAGAGATGGGAGTTCCGTGACAAGTCCCACGACGGTGCGTGCGTCACGGTCGGCGATCCAATCGCCATTAATTTCGATGAACCCTTTTTTCCCCTATGAAATGTAAGAACAAATGTTCACTGACATCTTTGTCGTGCAGGTGTTTCGCCGATCATCACGTTCGACGAGTTCATCGACATCGCGCTGAACTCCAAGAGGGTCGTCGGGATCTACCCGGAGATGAAGAACCCCGTGTTCATGAACAAGCACGTAAGCCCCGTCGATTTCCTTGTAAAAACATGTTAATTAACCACTCCTTGACTTGGTCTAACCACAGTAAATTACCTGCTTGCCTTGCGCAGGTGAAGTGGGCGGACGGGAAGAAGTACGAGGACAAGTTCATGGCGACGCTGAAGAAGTACGGGTACGGCGGCAAGTACATGTCGCTGGCGTGGAAGGCCAAGCCGGTCTTCATCCAGTCCTTCGCGCCGACGTCGCTGCTCCGCGCCGCGGAGCTCACCGACTCGCCGCTCGTCTTCCTCGTCGACGACGTGACCGTCCGGACCGAGGACACCAACCAGTCGTACGACGAGGTCACCTCCGGCGAGTACCTGGACTACATGAAGAAGTACGTGGCGGGCATCGGGCCGTGGAAGGACACGGTGGTGCCGCCGACCAAGGACAACCGGCTCGCCACGCCGACGGACCTGGTCGCCATGGCGCACGCGCGGGGCTTGCAGGTGCACCCCTACACGTACCGCAACGAGAACAAGTTCCTGCACTTCAACTTCCGGCAGGACCCCTACGCGGAGTACGACTACTGGCTCAACGATGTCGGAGTCGACGGGCTCTTCACCGACTTTCCGGCGAGCCTCCGTCGGTTCCAGGAGTGGACGGCCAAGAAGAGGGACTGATCATTGTTCACGATTGATGGGGGCAGAATACATGGGGTGTTAGATATGTGCACTTAAGTTTTGTAGCAGGATTGAAAATTATCTTTACGATAATTGCTCGGAAAAAAAAAATCTAGTTCTTTACGATGGGTGGGCATTAGAATTCAGATTCTAGTTCTGGAGTTGTTCACTGGGGAGAGACAACTCCTTGGATTTTGCATTGGATATACACATGACAACAGTTCCTCTGAATAGTTCTGTTCAGTTATGATCCTGCTAACAACCAGTCAGTAAACACCATATATTATTAG
The DNA here is from genome assembly GCA_007726485.1 of Eragrostis curvula. Taxonomy (NCBI): domain Eukaryota; kingdom Viridiplantae; phylum Streptophyta; class Magnoliopsida; order Poales; family Poaceae; genus Eragrostis; species Eragrostis curvula. The sequence goes on from CM017442.1 coordinate 7,973,858, forward strand.
TGCAACAACTGATTCGGGCAATAAAAGGCCTTTGTAAATTCCCAGGGTAGCAAACTGCTCCTATCATCTCGGAAAAGAAATTTTAACTTGTTTGACAGGAACGACTTGTTGAATATACTATTGTGATGTTTAATTAAACTGCAGGTCAGTATAGGCATTCAAGCAACTTCAAGAACTTTGCACACCCCTAATACATTGTAAATTCCAGTAAATCATTAAGACTAGTAGTTGAGTAGGGACTGAACAGTCCTTCGACATTAAGCCTGAATCAACATAGCATGTGCATCAGGACTTTTACCTAGATGGTGAAAGGCTGAAAACGCCTGAATGCATGGTTGCGACAAGCTGAAATTTTCAAAGTGGATGAAGATAACCCTTTGAAAAACATACAGCACATGTTACCTTTTTGAGAGATGCATCTTGTTAGTTCTGTGAGTTAATTAGGGAGGTCATGTAATTTGAATCGGCTGCCTTTTTGAGAGATGCCATTTTTCCCCTTATATTATAGTTCAGCAGAATAAAAAATGATAACAAATTTCTTCAGTCTGCTTGCTACCACAGAAAAGTTTGGTCTTCAAAAAGTTCAAATTAAAACAGCAGACAAGAATTTGGTGTGTAACCCAAAGACATCTCAATGGTCATTTAGAAACATGGTACATCATGTGAACGGTCAGGAAATTTTCTTCAAGGAAATTTCATGTGTGATACTCTCATGCTAGAGCTTAATAGTTAATACTGCTTACATTTGGGTTGTACATGGACTATACTACACAGGTTACACTCTAAAGAAAACAATATAAGAACACACGTCAGTATTCTTAAATGAAATCTTTGGCATTAAGATTGTTACTTTACATCTGCTAGCCTTATTTGCAGATACATTAGTGAGAGATTTAGAGGAAACTATAATACAAGGCTGCCTACAAGATAAAATCTAGTCAAACAGATGATTAGGGAAAAAAATCATCACCGGCGCAGGTCATGGCTATCTTTACCTTCTACATGTTGAATATGTAAATTTGGCATCCTTTATCGATGTTCACGAATTGGAGGCCGCACTTGCTTCAACCGTTGAACGACCTGCTTCATAGTCGGCCGTGTAGAGAGTGAATCATCTGTGCACATCACTGCTAAATGCAATGTCTCCACCAAGTCATCGTGTGGGCCAACATCCCACAGACCATCAATAAAGAACTCACGAGCTCGGCCTTTTCGAAGCAGCATGCATGCCCAAGCAACTATGTTGAACCCATTGCCATAAGGAGAAAATGATGGATCCAAGGCTTTCTTGTCTGAGATTAACTCCATCAGGACAACACCATAGCTGTACACATCAGCTTTATCTGAAACACGGCAAGTCATTGCATATTCTGGAGCAACGTATCCAAAAGTTCCAGCTACACCAGTTGTTGCATGGGTTTCTGAATTTCCCAAGAGCCTTGCCAATCCAAAATCCGATAGATAAGCATTATAGTTTGTGTCCAACAGAATGTTACTAGGCTTCACGTCCCGGTGAAGGATCCGAGGAACACAGGTATCATGTAGATAAGCAAGTGCCTTTGCAATGTCCAACGCAATCTTGTGCAGAGTTTTCCAGTCAACTGGTCGCTTTGACCTCTCCTGTATAAACCTCTCCAGGTTTCCACCGGGCAAGTAATTATATATGAGAAACATTTCAGACTCACCAAGATGGTATCCTACTAAAGTAACAAGATTCGGATGTCTTAATCTCCCTAGGGTTTTTATTTCAGCATCAAACTGTTGGGCTCCCTGAAATCTCCCAACGGAAAGCCTCTTAATAGCCACCAACACTCCAGGTGAAATTTCAGCCTTGTACGTGGCTCCAAAGCCTCCACTTCCAATGCAATTGCTAGCGTTAAAACTTCCAGCAGCTCGAACGACAGTCTCATAAGTGATTGGCACACCAATATCTTGGAAGAGTATAACTTCTCTTCTTCTTCCAGATGATCGACCGGACATTCGGGGAGCACACTTCCTTGTGTAAATGAAGAGCACGATCAGCGCAAGGAGGACAGAAACGATGGCTGCTGCAGAAGTTATAGAAGCTATTTCAATTGCACTGAATGAATGGTTCCCTCCATCATTTTGTGAGTCTGAAGGTGTTGTATCATTGTTGTCATTCGAATTCAAAGCACGACCCCGCTGAGCAGCTGAGGACATGGCCAGACTGTACACGTGACAAGATTGCAGTAAAGGATTTCCAATAACACTGTCACATCTAACTGTGTTGCCGTTCGTTGGCACCGGACCAGACAAATTGTTGAAGGACACATTAAACTTGGTAAGCGATGCTGAGTTGGCAAACCCTGACGGAATTTTTCCAGTAAGCTTATTATTATCAAGGAGGAGGGCAGTAAGATTTTTGAGGTCAGAAATTGCATCAGGAATCACCCCTGTGATGAGATTGGATGACAAGTCCAAAACCTTTAGAGACTGCAACTGATTAATGTCTGTGGGAATGGTGCCATTCAGAATGTTATGGGCCAAAGAGAGGCGCTCCAAATTCAGCAAATTCTTGACAGAAGTAGGAATTGCACCAGCAAGGTGGTTTCTACTCAAATCCAGGCTGATAAGATAAGATAATTGCCCGATACTTGTCGGTATCACACCTGAAAGTTGATTACCAGCAATACCAAGTACAATAAGAGAACTGCACATTGAGCCAATCGCTGCAGGTATCGCACCATTGATAAAATTATTGCTGACTTCTAAAATGAAGCCCCTTGAGCTATTGCACTTGTCAAAGAGGCCAGGCTGCAACTCACCCTCAAGATGATTTCCATCAGCCAGAAAAGCATAGCCCCCCTGCATCCCCAACTTCTCGGCACCAATAGGCAATGATGTAACCGTGCCAGTAAAATTGTTCCGTGCAAAGCTATGGTAACTTGTCAAATCCACACCTGGCAATAACAAGGATGACATGAACCCAGCAAGTGCTTGATATGTGAAAAAGGAAGAATACTCTGACACCAAATCATCGAAAGGGAGCTGAGCTGAGTGACACTTCTTTGAGATAAATAGCGGAATCGAGCCAGACAACTGGTTTCCACTGACATCAAACAAGTCCATGCAAGGCACTCGCAGTGAAGGATCAACTGAGCCTGTTAACTTATTCGAGCTCAAATTCAAGAACTTAAGATTCTCACATAGTGCCAAGCCCTTAGGAATCCCACCAGAGAACGAATTCTCCCCCAAATTCAGAATCTCTAAGCTCTGGCAAGAACTCCAATTACCCGGTAATTCTCCCTCCAATGTAGCCCTTGGCGCCCACAGCACCCTCAGCTTCGGCAACGCAGCGACTGCATACGGAATCCCTCCTTGGAAGTAGTTGAAGTCGTCGAGATCCCCATAACCAGATGAACTCGAACCATCAACCGGCAGATAAGGATTGGACAACACAAGCACTGATAACTGAACACAACCACCAAGCTCAGCTGGCACAGGCCCAGTCAAACTGTTCCTCGAAACATCCAAAGCCCGCAAGTTCCCGAGCTTACCAATCTCCGGTGGGATTACGTCGTCCAGCAGGTTGGATGATAGCAAGAGCGCTTCAAGCTTGCTGCAGTTCCCCAGACTCCGGGGGATGCCGCCGACGAGTAGGTTCCCGGAGAGGTCAAGGAACTGCAGGCTGGGGCACCCAGCGCCACCAAGCTCATCAGGTATGGCGCCACCGAGGCGGTTGGAGGCAAGCGACAGGCGCCGCAGCTCCGGGAGCGTGCCAAGCGAGGCGGGCACGGAGCCGTTGAGCAGGTTGTAGCTGAGATCCAGCGTCTGGAGCATGAAGCAAGCAAGCGTCGCGGGGATCTCACCCTGGAGGCGGTTGCCGGAGAGGTCGAGCACGCGGAGGCGGCGCAGCGACCAGATCGCGGGCGGGAGCGGGCCCGAGAGCGCGTGCGACGGGATTGCGAGCACGCGGAGGCTCCGCAGCTTCGCGATGGCCGGAGACAGCGCGCCCGCGAGCGCTCGCCCCGGCGAGGACGAGACGTTGACCGCGACCACCTCGCCGCCCGCGCTGCACGACACCCAGGGCCAGCGGCAGTGGCCCGCGGAGGCCGGAGTCCAGCCCCGCAGCAGCCCGCCCGGGTCGGAGGTGAACGCGGCCTTGAACTGCAGCAGCGCCTCGCGCTCGCCGCCGCCGGGCGCCGAGGTGACGTCTCCGAGCAGCAGCAGCAGCAAAAGCAGCTTGAGGGATCGAGCGGCCATCGGCAGCGGGGGCGGCGGCGGCGGGGGCCGCCGTCGCATAGAGGCGAGACAGTTGGGAAAGCGGGCCCCGCGTCCCGAGCCCGCGGTGGAGTGTGGAGGCGGAGGCGGCCGGCGGCGAGATGGGCACGCGTGGAATTTTTGCGGCGAGGACCTCGGGGTAGGTGGAGTTTTTTTTCCGAGAAGGGTGGGTGGAGTTTTTCGTTTTGCGCTGTACGGTGAAGGGGGTTGCTTGGTTGGGTTGCACTGCGCAGTGTGCTTCGCGGGAAAGGGCTCCGAGTAGTCGCAAATTGCACTACAGCAGCGTGGTGCCGGAGTAGTAGCTTTTTTTTTTTTTTTTTGATACTGCCGGAGTAGTAGCTTTGTTGATTGCAATCAGGAAGATATGGCGATTGAACTTCGTGGTGTAATTAATTGTGTATGTTGTCGAGTGTAGTCGCGAGGAAATCAGGAGAACAAATACAGATACCAATTTCTTGTTCACCCACTATCAAGAGTGTTTGTGTGACAAATCAAGAACTCGAGTCCTTGCAACATAATATAGATATAACTGAAGACTTCATAGCAATTTAACAATACATCAGTCTACAGTCAACTGCAAAAGAGCAAGATAAACGGCAATGGCATTACACCTATACAGGTACACAGTTCGCACAACAAAGAATAGAACATCATGTCTTTCATGGTGGCATGCCATAGGCTTAAACATGTGACTTCAATTTTAATAATCTTACGGGGTCCCGTCGGTTATAGTAAGCTTAGCTCTAAGATGCACATGAAGAGATTAACAGTAAACAACAACGTACATTTTACTTCGCATCAAACAGTAACATGGTGCGCCTTTTGGTCTTACACAAGAGGAAAAGCACAAATGACATAAGGGCAGGGTGAAATAACGGCAGAATGGACATTACAACCAAAAACTAACATGCACAATAATATGACGGCAGCTGACAGACTTGAACGGAGTGGAAAAAATGAATAGCAATACAGAAGGTATGTATAGGCATTCAGGCAACCTGAAGAACTTAAAATGTTGCACATCCCTGGTATATTGTAAATTGGTAATCCAGTAAAGAAATAACAATAGTAGTTAAGGACTCATTTGACATTTGCAGAGTTAATATAAGCTGAAGCCTCAATCAACATTGGCATATGCATCAGGAGTCACCTAGATGGTGAAAGCCTGAATACATGGTTAGCATGACTGAGACAAGTTGAAACTCAAAGTCAATGAAGATTTAGAAGAAAAACAGACATCGGACCTTGTTAATTCTTACTGTGAGATAATTAGGGAGGTCATGTAATCTGGATTCGTTGACTTTATTTAGAGATGCCATGTTTTTGTTCTATTATAGTTCCGCAGAATCAAGATGATAACAACTTTCCTTCAGTCTAATAGCTAGCCACAAGAAAACATTGGTCTTCAATAAGTCCAAATAAAAACAGCAGACAAGAATTTGGCGTGTAAACCATAAGTCACCTCAACGTGTATTTAGAAACATGATACAGCATGTGAATGGTTAGAGACATTTCTGAAAGTCAAATTAATGCATCATACTCTCGTACCAGCGCTTAGTACTGCTTACATTTGGGTTGTATGTACACTCTACACTGGATACACTCTAAAGGAAATAATAGAAGAACACAGGTCAGTCATTCTTAAATGAAATCTTTAGCATTAAGATTGTTACTTTACATCTGCTAGCCTTATCTGCAGATACATTAGTGAGAGATTTAGAGGAAAACTATAATACAAAGCTGACTACAAGATAAAATCTAGTCAAACAGATGATTAAAAAAAAAATCATCAAGGGCGCAGGTCATGGCTATTTTTACCTTCTACATGTTGAATGTGTAAAAATTGCATCCTTTATCGGTGTTCACGAATTGGAGGCTGCAGTTGCTTTAACCGTTGAACAACCTGCTTCATAGTCGGCCGTATAGAGAGCGAATCAACTGTGCACATCACTGCTAAATGCAATGTCTCTACCAAGTCATCGTGTGGGCCAACATCCCACAGACCATCAATAAAGAACTCACGAGCTCGGCCTTGACGAAGCAGCATGCATGCCCAAGCAACTATGTTGAACCCATTACCATACGGAGAAAATGACGGATCCAAGGCTTTCTTGTCTGAGATTAACTCCATCAGGACAACACCGTAGCTGTACACATCAGCTTTATCTGAAACACGGCAAGTCATTGCATATTCTGGAGCAACGTATCCAAAAGTTCCAGCTACACCAGTTGTTGCATGGGTTTCTGAATTTCCCAAGAGCCTTGCCAACCCAAAGTCCGATAGATAAGCATTATAGTTTGTGTCCAACAGAATGTTACTAGGCTTCACGTCCCGGTGAAGGATCCTAGGAACACAGGAATCATGTAGATAAGCAAGTGCCTTTGCAATGTCCAACGCAATCTTGTGCAGCATTTTCCAGTCTACTGGTCTCTTTGACCTCTCCTGTATAAACCTCTCCAGGTTTCCTCCGGGCAAGTAATTATATATGAGAAACATTTCAGACTCACCAAGATGGTAGCCTACCAAAGTAACAAGATTGGGATGTCTTAATCGCCCAAGGGTTTTTATCTCAGCGTCAAACTGTTGGGCTCCCTGAAATCTCCCAACAGAGAGCCTCTTAATAGCAACCAACACTCCAGGTGAAATTTCAGCCTTGTACGTGGCTCCAAAGCCTCCACTTCCAATGCAATTGCTAGCGTTGAAACTTCCAGTGGCTCGAACGACAGTCTCATAAGTGATTGGCACACCAATATCTTGGAATAGTATAACTTCTCTTCTACCAGAAGATCGACCTGACATTCGGGGAGCACACTTCCTTGTGTAAATGAATAGCACAATCAGTGCAAGAAGAACAGAAACAATGGCTGTTGCAGAAGTTATAGAAGCTATTTCAATTGCACTGAATGAATTGTTCCCTCTGTCATTTTGTGGGTCTGAAGGTGCTGTATCATTGTAGTCATTCGAATTCAAACCACCACCCTGCTGAGCAGCTGAGGGTACGGCCAGAGTGTACACGTGACAAGATTGCAGTAAAGGATTCCCAATAACACTGTCACATCTAACTGTTTTGCCGTTTGTTGGCACCGGACCAGACAAATTGTTGAAGGACACATTAAACTTGGTAAGCGATGCTGAGTTCGCAAACCCTGAAGGAATTTTCCCAGTAAGTTTATTGTTATCAAGGAGGAGTGCAGTAAGATTTTTCAGGTCAGCAAGGTCATCAGGAATCTCCCCTGTGATGAGGTTCGATGACAGGTCCAAAACCTTTAGAGAGTGCAACTGATTAATCTCTGTGGGAATGGTGCCGTTCAGAAGGTTATGGGCCACAGAGAGGCGCTCTAAATGCAGCAGATCCTTCACAGAAGTAGGCATCGCACCAGCAAGGTGGTTTCTACTCAAATCCAAGCTGATAAGATAAGATAACTGCCCGATACTTGTCGGTATTGCACCTGAAAGTTGATTACCAGCAATACCAAGTACAACAAGAGAAGTGCACATTGAGCCAATCTCTGTAGGTATTGCACCATTTATCAAGTTGTTGCTGACTTCCACGATGAAGCCCCTTGAGCTGTTGCACTTGTCAAAGAAGCCAGGCTGTAACTGGCCCTCAAGATGATTTCCATCAGCCAGAAAAGCATAGGCCCCCTGCATCCCCAACTTCTCGGCAGCAATAGGCAAGGATGTAACCGTGCCAGTAAAATTGTTTCGTGCAAAACTATGGTAGCTTGTCAAATCTGCACCTGGCAATAACAAGGTATGCATGAATCCAGCAAGTGCTTGATATGTGAAGAAGGAAGAATACTCTGACACCAAGTCATCAAAAGGGAGCTGAGCTGAGTAACACTTCTTTGAGATAAATAGCGGAATGGGCCCAGATAACTGGTTTCCACTGACATCAAACACGTCCATGCAAGGCACTCGCAGTGAAGGATCAACTGAGCCTGCTAACTTATTTGAACTCAAATTGAAGAACTTAAGATTCTCACATTGTGCCAAGCTCTTAGGAATCACACCAGAGAACAAATTCTCCCCCAAATTCATCATCTCTAAGCTCTGACATGAACTCCAATTACCCGGCATTTCTCCTTCCAATGTGGCTCTTGGTGCCCACAGCACCCTCAGCTTCGGCAACGCAGCGATAGCATCCGGAATCCCTCCTTGGAAGTAGTTGAAGTCGTCGAGACCACCATAACCAGATGAATTCGAACCATCAAGCAGCACATAAGGATTGGACAACACAAGCACTGATAGCTGAACACAACCACCAAGCTCAGCTGGCACAGGCCCACTCAGACTGTTCCTCGAAACATCCAAAGCCTGCAAGTTCCTGAGCCGACCAATCTCCGGTGGGATTACGTCATCTAGCAGGTTGGACGATAGCAAGAGCGCTTCCAGCTTGCTGCAGTTCCCCAGACTCCGGGGGATGCCACCGACGAGTAGGTTCCCCGAGAGGTCAAGGAACTGCAGGCTGTGGCACCCAGCGCCACCAAGCTCGTCAGGAATGGCGCCGCCGAGGCGGTTGGAGGCAAGCGACAGGCGCCGCAACCCAGGGAGCTTGCCAAGCGCGGCGGGCACGGAGCCGTTGAGCTGGTTGTAGGCGAGGTCCAGCGTCTGGAGCGCGACGCAGGAGAGCGTCGCGGGGATCTCTCCCTGGAGGCGGTTCCCGGAGAGGTCGAGCACACGTAGGCGGCGCAGGGACCAGATCGCGGGCGGGAGCAGGTCGGAGAGCGCGTGTGACGGGAGCACGAGCACGCTGAGGCTCCGCAACGCCGCGACGGCCGGCGACAGCGCGCCCGCAAGGGCGCGCCCTGGCGAGGACGAGATGTTGAGCGCCACCACCTCGCCGCCCACGCCGCACGACACCCCGGGCCAGCGGCAGTGGTCCGCGGAGTCCGGGGTCCAGTCACGCAGCAGGCCGCCCGGGTCGGAGGTAACCGCCGCCTTGAACTTGAGCAGCGCCTCCCGCTCGCCGCCACCGGAGGCCGAGGTGACGTCTCCAAGCAGCAGCAGAAAAAGCAGCTTCAGTAGGGTTCGAGCGGCCATCGGCAGTGGAAGCGGCGGCGGCGGCGGGGGCCGCCGTCGCATTGAGGCGAGACAGTGGGGAAAGCGCGCCCCGAGTCCCGAGCACGCGGTGGAGTGTAGTGGCACTGTGGCGGCGGGGGCGGACGGCGGCGAGAGGGGCACGCGTGGATTTTTTGCGGCGGGGACCTCGGGGCGGGCGGAGTTTTTCGTTTTGCGCCCTCGGGCTGAGGTGGGGGTGGGGGGTTGCTTGGTTTGGAAGCTTGGAGCATGTGAGCGAGCGGCTGGGTTGCACTCCGCGCAGTGTGTTTCGCGGGAAAGGGCTCCTATTACTCGCAAATTGCGCCGCAGCGTGATGCTCTCCTAGCTTTGATGATTGCATTGCAAATCAGGTGACAGGAGGATATCTCGGTTGAATTTCGTTGGCAAATTGTATACAAACAAATTTCATGTCAAACACGATAGAGAATTTGCGTGAGAAATCAAGGATTTCATGGTCTGTACACACAAATTGTGATGTAAGAGAAGACTTTACAACAATTACATAGTAGAATTACGAGTCTACAAGATAAGTAACGTAGTACAATTTGAAAAGCAAAGAGCAGGGCTTTAACGTGCAGGTAATTTCATTACTAGTATTAAGGAGTTAATAAATTATACATTATATACATAGGCGACTAAGTGAGGAATAGTGAGGTAACATGCGCTTAACAATACCAACAATCCTCCCTGATTCGCTTGCAGTAGGCTCCTTTGCTTTCCATCCCATCGGCGCCTTTCAAAAAGACACGGCATCTTCAATCCCACTAGATGCAACTATACGAAAATTACCTCTTTCTTTAATAACTATATAAAATATACTGGCAACGTTCGTTTGAGATTGATGCGGTTGTGCGACAGTTGTGGCTGCTTCAGCCAACGCACGCAGCCACAACAAAGAACACTACGCTTAAAATTGAAACAACGTAGGCGACTCTGGCACTAGACAACGCTGCGTAACTGCAGCAAACAACAATCTCAAACGAACGCTAACACTATGTATGGTTAGATGTAACTATATGAAAAAAATGGGGCATATGTCCTTTTCATAGCTCTCGAGCAAGGTTTACAAAACCGCGGTAAACCGGTCCGAAACCGGTCCGGTCCGGTTTACCCGGTAGTCCGGTTTTCGATTTTAAATTTCAAATTTTTTTGAAAATTTGAAAAATTTTGAAACAAAAATATGTAAACAAACTAGAAGAAATATGCAGAGCAATGGCGAAAACGGAACATGAAAATTCAATCGTTTGATGGTTCAAAAAATTCGAGGAAGTTTTCTGGGTTAAAAAAGAATTTTAAAAAATAGAAAATGACGGCCAACAACATTGTTTGATTTTTTTTTACCAAGCAAACAATTGAATTTTTGTGTTCGGTTTCCACCATTGCTCTGCAAATTGCATCTAGTTTTTTTACATATTTTTTGTTTCAATGTTTTCAATTTTTCATATTTTTTCCATTTTTCCTCTCTAAACCGGTTTTCCGAAATTTGTGTCCGGTTTACCGGTTAACCGGACCGGTTTACCGAAAATTTCGACCTTTTCATTCAAATTTCGTCATTTGAATTTTGATCCGGTTTCCGACCGGTTTTTCCGGTTTTTCCGAAAACCGGAGATCTCGGTGGCGTCCGATTTTTCCGGTCAAAACGGTAATGCAAACCCTGCTCTCGAGTTGGAGGCGAAATGTGATGTCTTAAATATTAAAGGTCAACTTATGAAATCCGCATGTGATACGAACCATCTTTTAGTAATTGATAATTTTAATTTTGATTTTTTTTGCACGAGCATAGTGTAATTTTTTCTCCTTTTTTACTTATATTTGATACCGGCAAATCAACTTATGTATCTATTATATAATTTTTATAAGCACATATCAGGTGCATAAAAAGTATTTGGTGCATATATACATAAAAATTTTTGATCGTAAAATCTAATTTTGATGGCCTGAAATATTATAAGCTTGGAAAGTCTGGGCCATGATTTTAGCAACCAGAAATTCAAATTGTGTTTCCAAAAACATTTGCTTCATCAATGAAAATTTTCACCCATGATTTTAGATGTGTAGATGCAATCCAATGATTCTCAATAGTTTGTGCACACGTGCACCAAATACCTATTGATTAACACCAGCTTGACACTCTCTCAAAATATCACAATGGGCGCGTTCGGCGTTTTAGAGTCTAAAATTTAGAGGGGTCTAAACAAAAAGAATTTTATCTTAAATAAAGTTTAATTACAAAACTAACTGCAGAACCCCCCCTTTAAATCGCGAGACGAATTTAACGAGGGTAGTTAAGCCGTGATTAGACGATATTTACTGTAGCATCACTGTAGCATCACTGTAGCAAAACATAGATTAATTAGGCTCATTAGATTCGTCTCGTAAAGATGTACCCATCTGTAAAAAAGTTTTCTCATTAGACTTTATTTAATACTCCTAAATAATAAGATTCTCTTTAGAGTTAAACTTTAGAGGCTCTAAAACTTGTCGCCGAACGCACCCAATATATGCTGCAAATAACAGTACACAACGTGACAATGACTACGAACGTCGTACATTGGAGCCTAGAGAGAGCAACACATGTTTCGTCTTGCCATTATCTCGTGTGTGCTGTATGCTAATCCGAGTCAGTTTACACCTTCGAACACTTCCAAGCTCATCAAATTCAAAGTCATTTTACACCCGCAACACGAACTCCAAGTCCAACTCGGCATTCTCTCAGTCCTCACAAGGACCTTTCCCAGAATACGAGCAAACACAGCGTCCCCATCCGCAAAAACCCACCGGACCAACACACACCAGCGTGCCCGCGTGCAATTCCGCGAAAAGGAGGTGCCCGGCGCGAAAAGGCGCCCGCTTACCCCCGCGGCGGCCTCCTCCTGCTTTCCGTCCCACCCGCGCCTTTCACACCGGGGCCCGGCACCCACCCACCCTGATCGTCCGTTCCTCATCGCACGGCGCCGAGGAGGCGGGTACGTTTCCACCCGGTGCGCTCAGCGCTCGCCTGCCCGGTGCGCCCCCTCCCACCCGTTGCTTTCCGCGGCGGGGGGGTTCGGAATTCCGAAAGCGACGCGGCTCCCGTTGCAGCGCAACCCGGGACCACGTGGCGCGGGGCCACGCGTCAGCGAGTGGGAGGGGTGGGAGTGGTTTCGCCGCGCCCGCGCGCGCTCGTGCTCTGTTCGCGACGGCAGCGGTCAACATGGTAGCGCGGCTGCGGTCAAAGCGTTGGCGGCTGCCGCCTGCCGGGAGTGAGTGGGGTACGCGTGTGCGAGCGAGCCAGCGTTCCGGCCCGGCGCAGTGGTGAGCCGCCGGGTACGATGGGTTGGGGAAATGGTTCGAGTTGGCCGAAAAAAAAAATGGATAGGGACGAAGGGTTCGGCTCCGTCGTCACCTTTTGTGCCCCGGCCCGGTCGGTCGCGTACGTTGCGTGTTAGGTCGTCGTGTGTTACCGAAAGAAATGGTTGGTGGTAAGCTATCCGCGGAGTTCCGTTCCACGTGCGCGAATATAGATTAGCATCCTCGGTTTTGCACTACACTTCGCCGTCGCAACTGAACAACGTGCCAGTTTCCGTGGCATGTCGCGAGCTTGCGATCTCGTCGTGTGCCCGGCCGGGACACAGGCAAATAGGCAATGGTCGCTCGCGGTTTCACGTACTTTTTTTTTTTTTTTTTTTGCGAGGGGCGGTTTCACGTACTAACGGCCAAAGCAACAACAACGCTCTGCTTCCATGACAAGAATTCCTGCTGTTCGTGCGTGCGATAGATCGTGCATGGACACTGGAAAATCTGGATTGGTTTCCGATAATGGGTTTGGAGTTAGGTCGCGTGTTTTGTCGCCGGTGATAGGCAGATAAGATCGGTCGCTGGTGACGTACAGCATTTCCGTAGAAAAAATGGCGGCCGAATTGCGCCTGTCCTCTTTGAAATAAACAAGACCGAGCCCCAAAGTGGCGGTGCGTGACCACCAACGGTGGCCAAAAGCTCGCCTTTCCCGAAGCATATCCATTTACCCAGTACAGTTCTTCTTTTTCGTTCCACGGTTGCTTGTTCTGGGACCTGCCTAATCGTTCTTAACGTGATCTCACCGCTGTTTAACACTGCAGCTCGGTTTTTTTTTTTTGAAGGATTAACACTGCAGCTCGTTAGCAAAGTGGGGTGCAGGTCTGCAGGATGAGACGGCTGACGTTGAAAAAAAAGAAAAGAAAACGCCAGGATGAACTCATTGGGCTGTTCCCTGGGTCGGCCCGTTCGCGTGTGGGCCTAACATTTCTCCGAGCTCAAAGCCTCAAACCACTTCGACTGCCACTCGAGCCTGCTCACCACGGCCGTGGTAGGGTTTAAGCAGGGGACGGGGAGCCGCCGCCGTGGAAGCGGGAAGCGGACGGCGATCGGTTGCTGCTCGCGAGCCGCGCCGTGGAGGTAACGAATTCCCCATTCGCCTCTCCGATAATCGTAGCCGCGACAATATTTTGCCCCGATTCTTCTAGCAGAGCTGTTTCGACTTGCGATTGGAGGCTCTAGTATGTGTTCCATTATTATCGAGTAACTTGATCGTCTCTTGGAGCGCGGGTTCTGGGGTCTGGATTGGTAGTTTTTTCAAGCTCGCCGTTTCATCCATAGTGTTGGCTGTATGAGTTCGGAGTTCATTTCGACCTAACATACCGCGATTATTTTGTTTTTTTTTCTTTCCCATATGGGTGTTGAATTGGGGCTCACTCTAGCAAATTTGAATATGTACAAGACACTAGGAAATTTTCTCTCCTTTTTTGCCATGGTTGATCCATTTACACAATTAGTTGTGGGTTTGTCTCTCTCAGCTGACCAGCTTGTGTTAATTTCGGTGCATGTGGTTCCTTGCAGGTGCTTGACCAATGGCTTTCACTAGCAGGATTGGAAATGCGCTCAGGAAAACTTCATCGCACTCGATTTCGCCGCTGCATCAGGCAGTAAGATGCATGTCTTCTTCGAAGCTTTTTGTCGCAGGTACGTAATCAATTATTCTCCTACTATCTTCCCACTGTAAGATACAGTCATGTTTTTTATACAATCTAGTATCTAATACCATTTGCGATCTACCTTCTTTTTAGGACTTTCCTTTGCCACTGATGAAACCACCCTGACGAGCGCCTTTTCCCACTACGGGAATGTCCTTGATGGTTGCTTGTCCAATCATGCCTTGTATTGTGCTTTCATACTTTTTTTTTTCCTTACCACGTTCTCTATGTTGTTAATATTTCTTTATTTTTGGATCGCATTCAGCTCGAGTCATTGTCGATCGGGACTCCGGAAGGTCGAGGGGATTTGGATTTATAACTTATTCAACTAGTGAAGATGCTGCAGCTGCAATTACAGCCATGGATGGCCAGGTAAGCATTCCGATCTATTGTTTTCCTGTTATATCTTTTTCGTCGCTTCACTTTCAAAGAGGAATACCAAACTTTAGGTTCCTTAGCTTCACTTGAGGAGTAAAACTGTATAACTGCAAATTTACAAGTGTTGAATTTTATTAGGTGAGAACAGGGAGTGCACTTAAGTCAGCTTCTCACTACTGAAGTTTAGTTTGTCACTGATTTGAAATGGTGTTCAGAGAATTGTTACATGATCTCCAGCCACTGAACTGCAATCAAAGCAACCCTTTGTCAGTTTGGTTGCAAATTATGCTGCATAAATAAATAAATAAATAAATAAATAAATAAATAAATAAATAAATAAATAAAGAAATAAATAAATAAATAAATAAATAAATAAATAGTAAACATCCATTTTCAGCTTAGCATAATGTCAGGCTATTCTATTTGCTAGTTCACAGGACGGAGTTGTTGGCTTGTACGGTACAAATAATTGACTTGATATGGTGTATGATTCAAAATGTTTTCTTTTAAGGAATCTCATGCTATTTCTTATAGTTACCTAATGTAGCAATCCGGCTGTACGATTATGAGCACTACAGGAGGTACAGATCAGAGCACCCTATGGGGTGCATCATTCCTGGTCATAGTTAAATTGTTTTTTCGCATTTAACTTTTCTTAGGATAGTGTGTTTAGCTGTAAAAAAGAAGACTAATATGATAGTCTGAATAAAAAATGTTTTATTTACTTGATTTAACCAACTCAAGTGGTTTTTCCACATTGTAGAAACTTGTTGCTAATAAGCATGTTCAGTTGTTCACTGTCTATGGAAACGGAAAAGAACCAATTCTGATAGTTTGGCCTCGATGGAAAGTATTTTTTTTGTCAGTTTGCAATAACTATTAGTAGTTTTTGTTATGTTTGTAATAACTATTAGTAGATGTTTATGGGTTTTAGTATAAAGGCTGAGGAGGACTCTCCCCTCGACAGTTCAAATAATAATGATAACAACCATTTGTTTTCTGGAAATGTAAATGGTTTGCTTGTGCTTGTATAATATTGAAACAATTTCAACTGAATGCAGGTACTTCAAGGACGGAATCTAAAGGTGAGCTATGCCAATGATCGTGCTGGAGGAATACGAGGAGGTGGTGGATTCGGTGGTGGCGGTGGTGGTTTTGGCAGTGACAATGGATTTGCTACTGGTGGATATGGCAGTACCGGTGGATATGATAGTGGTGGGAGTGGCCGTGAATCTGGTGCTGGAGGGTATGGTAGTAACAGCGGCACATATGCTGGCAATGGTGGTTATAGTGCTGGAGCTGCTGGTGGTGATTATGCTAGCAACTACAATGCTTCTGGTGGCGCGGGTGGATATGCTAGTGGTATAGCTCCCAATGGAAGTTATGCTAGCAACCAGAACACTGTTTCTCGTGGTGGATATGCAGGCAGCAATAGCGGTTACAGTGATATAGCTCCCAATGGAAGTTATGCTAGCAACCAGAACACTGTTTCTCGTGGTGGATATGCAGGCAGCAATAGCGGTTACAGAGATGTGGCCAACAGTGGTGATTATGCTAGAAACTATAACGATGCTTCTGGTGGCAGATATGCCGGCAGCAATAATACTTACGGTGATGGAGCTTTTGGTGATGGTTATGCTGCAAAGTCCTACAATACCTCTGGTGGCGGATATGCCACTGGCAATAGTGGTAACGGTGATGGAGCCTCCAGTGGTGGTTATGCTGTCAATTACAGTAACCCTTCTGGTGGCAAATATGGTGGCGGCAATGGTGGTTACAATGATGGAGCTACCCGTGGTAGTTATGCTTCCAACTACAACAATGCTTCTGGTGGTGCATATGAGAGGAGCGGAAGCTACAACACTGCTGGCAATTCTTATGGAAGCACTGGTGGGTATAATTCTCCAAACACTTATGGTCCAGGGAAGATTGGCAATGAAGTTCCCAGTGGTAGAACCTTAGGCGAATTCGGCGGCGGTTTCAACGGTGGAGGTTCTGGTTCTCCTGGCCTCAACAGTGACGGCAACTTTGTTGGTAATGCAAGAGGAGGCAGCTATAATCGCAGAACCAGCACCGGAGGATTTTCAGGCACTGAGGCTAACAAGGTGCAGTACAATGGCCAAGACGACCTGCTGGGTGAAGACTTCTTTGACGATAAGGAAGTAGTAGAGAATAGTTAAAGTGTTCGTACTTGCATCTCTTGGTCGTTGCTGTATATCTTGAGCCAAGCCTAGTCTGATCACTGATGCTAAATCAGAGAAAATAACGACTTCTATTTGGGCTGGGCTGTAGAGCGTATACTGCTAAGTTTTGTGCTGCTTTTTTCAGACATGTAGTACGATGCTTTCCACGATGGTTGGAGTCATGTATGTGCGATACTTTCCACGATAATTGGATTTATACTTTATCTGTTGACAAAGCACAAAGTTTGTTAAGCTGTTTTTGTGGTTTTCTGAGTGTCTTCATCCTGCCATTCCATGAGACCATGTCAATTCAAGCCATGGTGCGCAGTGACTCCCCGCGGGTGGGCGATGGGCCACACATCCTGTGGCTGTGAAGTCGTAGGCTGCGATGCCGATGCGCCAACGAAGTGTCTTGCTGTTACCGTCGAAATTGGTGGCTGCGGTGACCTGGGTGACTGGGTCCGGTCGCCGCACAGTGCGAAGCCAGACCAGTCACTCGCTCCAGCACTCTTAAGAGCGGCGTGTCCGTCCTAAATCTCAGTAATTCAAGTACTACTACCTGGAGTACACGAGTCTCAATGTCGTTTCCCTTCCGAGTATATATATGCCACTTACATTGAGCAATATTTCTGAAAATCAGACGACAGACTATCTCTAGTGGGAACCTGGGAAATTGGGAACGAATCGATTCAATTTTAACTATCTTAACAAAAAGTGTTCATGAAGCTGGAATAGCTCAGTTGGCCAGAGCGTGTGGCTGTTAACCACAAGGTCGGAGGTTCGAGCCCTCCTTCTAGCGATTTTGTTTTAGAACTTTTGCTCCTCGATATTGTTGTGTCGTAGCGTACTCACCTGCGGATCGCAGGGCGAAGCTCTTCCTTCAACGCTCGTGAGTCCAAGCACCAAGTCGCAGGGATATTGTACGCCTACGCAGCATTTGGTGCCTACACGGCTACACCAAACAACAGGCCTTCCCATCCGACTGGAAACAAATGTAGCAGTATCACAAATTTACAAGCACACACTAAAGCGGATTTTCTGCCTGACACTTTTGTGCCATCCATCTCGCACATCAATAAAACATTACTCTTTTTATCCATAAATATAGTGTCTTTTTTTGTTGTGCCTTAAGTCAAATTTTTGTGTGTATAAAAGAGTTATAAATTATGATAGTCTATTTCACGATGAATCTTCTGTCATCATTTTTGCATTGTTAATATTTATAATTTTTTCATAATTAGTAGTCAAAGTTTAAAAAATTTGACTTAGGACAACTAAAAGAACACTATATTTATGGACGGAGAGAGTATTATTTATCCTCGCCCTAGGTGGCAAGCAGAATTGATTTAGTCAAGCACACAACAGCAAAAACATTAGGCAAAACCAGTGTTGCTACTTCACAACTTGTGTCTCTCTCCCCAAACTAACCAATCTGAGGAGAGCACCAATGATGAAGCCAGGGTTTTGCTCTTGACGACCCTAAGCATCAATGATCAAGCCAGGGTTCCCTCTTGTCGACCCTACCCAATCTAAATCAGATTCCAATTCCCCGTTTATGGAGAAACGAGGCCTAGGCAGGACTCCCAGTGCTGAAACAAGCTGTACTTTTGGTTTTTTTACACACAAGGTCAGATTCCCTGATCCCTACGACCTGTACAAAACACACGGCAAAGCGTCCTTCACAGGGCCCTTGCAGCAGCAGAATTGATGTAATTGGCGGCTTCAACTTCATCTAGCTGCTTCCCTTCCACAAGTCCCCTTATCAGTGTGGCTGCATAGGTCTTCGATGGAGGTGCTATCGGTAGCTCACCAGATTTGAACCTTTCAATATCTGATGAAGGGCACCTGCCGAGGGAAAGATAAATACAAATCATAGTCAAGAAAAATGTATTTCACTGCCGCCCAAAAAGGTGCTGCAATGCAATGTGCGAGTAGCAGTATCAGTAATAAAAAAAAGGACTTCATGCGGATAGGGAGACTTACGTCATAGTCAGAATTGGAAGATCATCCTCCTTCCCAAGATAAAGTACATTGGAGTACCAGCTATCCTGCAGGAAATTTATAAAGAAGCAATTAGCTATTCTGTAGAATGTGGGAAGTCTGTATGTCACATAGATGATTGATAGAAACTAGTGTCAGAGTTATGCTCATGCAGGCTGGGTTAGAATGTTGTTCTTTAATGGCATGAAACTGTTTCTTCTTTCAGTTTAATGTAGAGTACTAACATAAGGGTTCCTTCGATTGTTTAAAGATGTCAGAAGAGTCAAATCAAATAAGATTCCAAAAGAGTTCTGGCTCCCTGACCATGGACCTTTTCTAAGCAAGATGAAGCTGAAACCCCAAATAGTCTAGCATTGGCATTTCCTAACAGGTCCGGGAAATCAAGGTAAAAGTGACCTATGCTACCATGGGAAAGGAAGGTTCTATAATCTATTAATAAGCTTCTGGAACAGCAGGCACATAGGTTCAAGAGTGATATATTCAACAGCAGTGTTCTTAATACCATGTACGAGAAAGAGAAGGTTACAATTGTTATAGTGGGATAACAAATCAAACCTTAATAGGCTCAAGATGAAGAGCTTTATTTGTTGCCATCAACTCCACTTCGGATGAACCAATTAAAGGAGAGTCAGGATACTCGACATTTCCATTGTTGCTATTCTCCAGCACTAAACGATTCTCTTGAAACAAGACATCATTGAATTGCTCAAGCCTGTTGAAAATGGACAAATGAATGAAATCTGGAATACCCAACACGATGAAACCCTACTCGAACTCAAGGATCACGAGCATGTAAATGTAGTTAGAGCATACATACGTTATCTTGTACATGCAGACATAAGACTTTTCGTTGTAGTCTATCTCAGGATTTAGAAAAGCAACACCACCAGTTCCCCAACAGGGGGTAGAGGCTCTACCAAAAAGCAACCTGTGAGGCACGGTCTTCCACATGGTTCCGCTTGGTGAGCTTGGATCACGTGATCCATGACATGGTATACTCATACCATCAGCCTGTCCAAGATCAAAACAAATAGGAAATTTATTTCTAAAAACATACTGCTTGCTATAAGAGAAAATTCAAGGACGGTATGGAGAACAATGATAACAGAATGGATTCCTAGAGTGTCGCAATACATGATGCATGCCACTAATGCAGTGACAGCTAACAAGCAGAGAACACTGCTTAAGGCACTAGTCACACCGCCCCCCCCCCCCCCCCCCCCCCCCCCCCTCCCCCCTCTGTTTTTTTGAGAAGCCATTAAGTTATTCAACTTTACCTTTCCCCCTTGAATGTAGCACAGAAACCTTGGCATCCACATGTTTGAACCAAAGCTGGCATACCAAACATAAATTCTTGATAAAACTGATCGCCAAGATAGGTCAGATATTCTTTTGGAAACCACCACAGATGCTTCATTATGTGCTTCAACTGAATTAGTTGGATGTTGTTCTGCTGTTAAGCCACTTGGGGTGGTCTTCATGGTAAGGCTGTCTTCATCAAGTTTCATTTGTAAGAGGTGTTCACCCAGAACATCATCCGGGGCTTGGATAACATTGACAGATGAAACAGCACCATAGAGCTCATCAACATCTTCGGTGTCAGACTCGGAATCAGATGAAGCGCAGAGCTGTTCATTCCCAAAAAGGAAACAAGAACATGTTAAGTATTCAAGTCCACCACTGAATTGATGTTTTCAAAATTTCTTGTCTCTACTGTCAGTGAGCCCACATGGTGCCCGGCGTAAATGGTAAATCAAATGTGCATCATAAAAACATGATAGTTTATAATGCACAGAATCTGTAAAGTTGAGCTATATAGCTGATGTGTTTTCTAGTAACCATTTATGGCAAAGAAGATAATTAAGAAGTCAAGGACAAAAGCATGGAGGCCTTAAGAGAATCCTTTCCTCCAAGCTTCACTCTTCGTGGATCCGACAAGGCGTGGGGTCCAAACGATGCATTGTCCAGAAGGCAGAAGGTGCCGTCTTCTGATCTTCTGTCTGGTGCAAGTGGAGAGTGTCTGTATATGTACTTTTGGTGTCGTGATGTTTGACGATTTGTTGGTGTTTCATGGGATTTTGAGGTACTTCTTGTCCTACCCAGGAGTTGTATTGGCGTTAGTACTTCTCTTATATTGTTTCCAACCGGGGCGGTGTATTCTCTTTTACCTGAATAAATGGTAAAGCTTTGTGTACAGTGTCACTGATGTGTTTTTGAATCCACAGTGTCATCCGTCGACAGAATGATTTCACATTTGTTCAGTGATATATAAGGCATTCTCTTTTCTTGGTAGTTAATCAGTTGGGTGTAATGTAATAGCCTGCCAACTGAGCTGCTTAACGCCGTTGGCCCAGTTCATGACTCATGGACAGCATTCACCTTGCAAATTAATTGAGGCACACTTTACTACCATAGAAAAGTTATTCCAAGAGCCATTACGAGTACGACATGCCTCCAGAAAACAAAAAATAAAAAATAAAAAAATGAGGTGGTCAAGTTTCCAGCAAATTAGCAAAGTAACCTGGTTTGAGCTAATTCCAGCAAACATAACTTGATTTAAGCTAACTGATGCATATCTCTTACATCAAAATCACGATTCATTAATCTTAGGCTACATTAAACAGTAACCTCATCCAAGTCCCCAGGATACGAAAATCAGAAGTGAAATAATACCTCACTCGGTGAGGGACTTTTCCGCAACGATACATTATCTGGCAGCTTACTACTTAAAACAGGCCAGCGTGTCTTTAATTCATCGCGTACCTGATCAGTGTGTAAAGAGAAGGTTTATAACACCATCCACAGGAAGGAATAAGAGCTCTAGTAAAATAATAGATAAGACAGCAACAATTCATGCCGACCATTACCGCTTGTATAACTCTCCATGTAGCTTCGAATGGCTGCAGCTCCTGAGAGTTGAATGTGAACTTGTCTCCCAACAAAACCTTTGCACAAGAAAGAACTGAATTTGCTATGGACCTAAGATTATAACCTCCTTCAAGGGCCATCACTATCCTTCCTTGAGCAAATCCTAACAGCTGCAGGGTGTCATGTAGATAAGCAGGCAACCGTTTAGACATAAATACTTGTATAGACACTGCCTTAGCTCCTTGCACTAGATTTCCATTTTTGAAAAGCTTGTTTGTATAGTTTATCAAAATAAGCACAGAAGTAGATCAGCATAGTGGAAATCACAAGAATGACAAGATGCATAGAGGAAATATTAGACAAATGGAAGACATCAACATGCAATAGACTAGTAGTGGGGCATAGAATAGAATCAGAGATCACTGAAGCAGCAGGCATAAAATAATCGCCTTAGAAAACATTGAAGCATTTAAATATATTCTAGCTCGTCTGAACTAAAAAGTAGAAAAAAAAAAGTTCAAGATTAATGCCTTCTTTAAGGCCAGGTGTATGATGTCGCGAATATTCTGATAAAAACCTGGTTTTCTGCAACTGCATACCTTTGTCAGTAGCAGAGCATACCCGTTCGGAGTGATGCAGCAACCACCGAGAGGATCACCCAATGCTACAAGGAAATTAATTCCGAGAGAAGAAGAATAATCTCAAAACCAGTGAACAATATAAACAGATGTGATCAACAAAGGAGAGACAACAGAAGGATAGATTGCTATATAATGTTTCTGCAATTCATTGCTGAACAATACTTCCAGGAGCTTTTAGATTCTTCAGTGAAAATATCGCTTATTCTGTCACAGCATAATCAGTTGCATGAGTCATACTAGTTGGAGCAGTGCTCCGCTAACCCAAAGAATATTGAGAAACTGCAGCTAGTTGGTATATATATACAATCAAATTTTGTGCATAATGTTTTCAATTTTAGTTCAACGAGTAGGTAAGGTAATGGAATAAAAGAGTCCGAAAAAAAAAATATTTGTGTACCTGCATCAAACCCAGCAGACACAAGTATTATATCAGGATCAAAAGATTCAGCAACCGGAAGCAGTACATGGTCCCAAGCAGCAATGTAATCTGCATCACCACACTTCCCATGCTCCCAGGGAACATTAATGTTATACCCTTCACCAGCTTCTTCCCCAATGAAAACATGAGAAGCATCTCCTTCGCCAGGGTAGAAGGTTCCAAAATCAAACCTGCAAAACAAACATGAGAAAAAAAATAGATATTTAATTGTGACGCTAAGTTGCTTACAGGCATGACTAAAATGAATAGACACTCATCCAAGAATTAAATGCAAAGCAAACATGAGGAAACATGTATTTGCAGGCATGCACTAAAATTAATAGTCACACATCCAAGAATTAAATGCAAAACAAACATGAGAAAACATGTATTTGCAGGCATGCTTAAAGACCATGACACAGATGATTGAGTGGGAACTTAACCCTATCGAGTATTGGCTAGATTTACTGTGGATAGCAGTCATAATGTGAAATAAAAAGAACTCGGCCGGTGGGGGAAAGACTGCCACAACGGTATTGTTGTATAGGGAACTCAACCAGAGCCCCAGCCGAGAAAATAAACAAACCCTGGTCCCATCCTCAAGGGGCATCCCCCTGTGGTTCGGGCCTTAACTCATGCTTTGAACCCGAATTATATGAGGGCCTGCCCACCACAGTTCGGATCAGACCAATTAAATGGGACGCAGCGAGTGGATTTTTTTTTATTCCATAAACTGGTGCACTGCACACATGATTTGAACCCTGGTGGGTGGCCTCACACCTGAAGGCTTTAACCAACTGAGCCATAATGTCAAATAACCATGACAGAGACAAATAACTAAGAGTTATGTATTATAAAATAGGGCGAACTAGATGATATTGAGTTATATATGGTGAAAAAAAGAAGACCAGACTTTGTGGTGGAGGGGACTTGAACCTTGTTGGTGTGGGTGTACATCCACACTTCTTATGAATAAAACCTATGCTCAGTTCCCACAACTAAAACAAGAGTTCCATAGTCGTCCAAGTTCCAATTGCCCAAATAACTGGTGGGTTAATGGGTTCTTTGGCACATTATGTTGCCCTTGTCAATTTGACAAAAGAAATCAGATTTTGTTGCACTACCTCAGCGGCTGGGCAAGCAATGCATTGTTCAAAAACACTTGAAAGTGATACAAAAATTTGGTTCAATTATTCATATTCTCAAGAGTAAAATGATTAATGAATGATCAATGTGATTTGATGGATTGCAGGCATTAATTCCACTGATTACCATATTGTACCGGATACATAAAAATAAGTTCAGCTTGTTTGGTGGGTTATGGGTTCTTTGGCACATTATGTTGCCCTTGTCAATTTGACAAAAGAAATTAGATTTTGTTGCACTACCTTAGCGGCTGGGCAAGCAATGCATCGTTCAAAAACACTTAAGTGATACAAAAATTTGGTTCAATTATTCATATTCTCAAGAGTAAAATGATTAATGAATGATCAATGTGATTTGATGGATTGCAGGCATTAATTCCACTGATTACCATATTGTACCGGATACATAAAAATAAGTTCAGCTTGTTTTAATTTCAGGTTTGTCAATATCATGTATATACTGGTCGGAGGTCTTAAAGTTCTATGTTAGCTGCAAGTATCCAATGTTTGCATGAAAAATAAGCACATTCCGGATACGATAGCCATTCCAAGAGCAACAAGTCGTTGAATAGAATGGAGAAAAAAAACTAGCATAACTTTACAACCACATATTATGAAGGTAATGAAACTAGTCTCTAAAGTCTAAGCAAAAGTAGCAAAGCAATATCAAGGTGTTCTGTCAAACCTGTGAACTGAAAAGAACAAAACACGAGGGTCTTTATAAAACATTTTCTGTGTGCCATTTCCATGGTGAACGTCCCAATCGACAATCAATATCTTCTTGATGCCTAAGTCAGTCTGCAACGGGAAAAGAAGAGGCAAATGAACACAAATTCCTATTAGACTGCATCATAAGAAAGGATGGGGTTCATTCCAACATACATCATGTGATGAACATTGGTAGCACCATTTATTTTAAACAGAAAAGAAAAACATGCAAGTTTAAAATGCATACCCTCTCGTTTAAGAGGTAACTTGCTGCAACAGCCACATTGTTGAAGAGACAAAATCCCATTGGCACACCATGTTCTGCATGGTGGCCTGGAGGTCTGACTAGAGCAATGGCAGAATTTAATTCACCGGCAGCAACCTTCTCAGCAACCTACTTGCAAAACAAGAACATCAATTTTAAGTGACTTCCCCACAATAATATGGAATGCAACAGCAACAAAAAAGTCAGGAATATTTTTGTGCTATGCAGTAAAGGCTGGAGTAAAGATTACCTCTATGACAGAACCAGCAGCGAGAAGAGCAGACTCTGAGGAACCCTTGTTGAAGTAAATTGAATTGTATTTCTTAGCAAACTTATCTCTGCTGGAATCATATTTCTTTGAGCTGATATCCTTCATCAGTTTTATATGGCTCTGACTATGAACAGAAGCTATGTGCTTGTCCTTGGCTTCCTTGGCCTTAAGGGCCACACACCTAGAAGAGAATTATGCTAGATCAGTGTCGCAGAACCTTGCAGATATTCTCGATAAAGAGTAAAAAAATGCTAAGGAAAAAAAAACAAATCAACAGCACCTAAACTCTAATGCTAACCTTCAAGCTCGCTAGAATCGAAAGTACTGCACAACAGCATCATCATCCATAATTGCACAGCACTGCATGATTTACTTCTTAAGTGTATAACCCATGGGATTTATTAATTTTTGCAAGGAGCCGATGCATCGTTTGAAGTTTGAACTAGTCCATTGTTCCAGAAATTTGGCATTTTGGACATTTCAATCGTTCAGACCTAAGCATACAGATAAACGAGTACAACACTACAAACAACTCCTAGTATGTCAGTGCAATCAGTGTGCATACTAGTAGGCCAATCAGATCCCAGTCAGTGAACAGGCAACAACAAAAAGCAAAGCAACTATAGTAGAGCGAAGCGACACTCAGGCGCTTTGCATCCCCTTCTAGGCGATTCTACGGAGCTGTCTAACACCAACAAAGCCGCGCGCACGGCTCGCAATTCCGGCCAAATCCACACAGCTCTCGAGTCGGAGAACGGGAGAGGTCACAAGCAGCCGCTAGGCTAGAGCCGTACCTGGACGCGACGCCCTCGGCGTTGAGCTTGCGCCAGATGGAGCGCAGCCGCTCGGGGTTCTCCGGGTGGTCCTCCCCGTTCGGCGTGGCGTGCGCGCACATCCGGTCGTCGTACAGCAGCCCCACCCGCGCCGCGCCCCTCTGGGGAGCCCTTGCCGCCGCCGCCGCCGCCATCGAGCGCCGCCGTCGATCGCCGCGCGCGGCGGAGTGAGTGACGGGAGCGGAAGGAGGCGGCGAGACGAGTCGGGGAAAGTAGGGGGGAGGGCGGGGTCCGCTCCGACGACTCGCCACTGGGACTGCCGGGCGCCAGCTCCTGCTCCGCTCGTTTTGCGTGTGCGGGGCGGCGCGTGACAGACGAGGGGACCCACCTGGAAGTCGGAGAGTTACTGGACATGTTTTGAGTTGGGATGGCTCGGAGACATGGAGGGCCTGAACGGGCCAGTAATGATCGGAAGGGCCCATGGCGAGTGGATTTCTAAAGAAGGCCTGTACTAGAGTCGAGCTGGGCCCCATGACTTTTCTTTTTTCCTTTTTGAAAGAAGAGGGCACATAGCTAGCTCTGTTTCGTTGAAGTGTGATAACTCTGCTCACTGGAAGTACATCTCCTGAGTTTTGAATTTGTGAATGTTCCAAGCTCCATGTAGTTGAAGCTCTGGATGTGTTTTCCCTTCGTCTCTTGCCTCGACTCCGGCGGTGGACCGACCGACCCCCCCCCCCCCCCCCCCCTCCCCCCGGCCCGCGCCGTGCATGCAGTCGTGGTGCGTGAAGCTCGCCGCCGGCATGCGCATGAGCTCACCACAAATCAACGGCGCCAACGGCACGGAACCAACTGCGGCGTGAGCACATGTCGTACATGACATGCAACAGGGACTCGCAGTAGAAACGAACATGTCATACATGACATGCGACGGCGTACGAATCGTTGGTTTCGTTCGGTCCACACACGCGCGTGCGCGATCATCTTCCGGCCGATCGCCATTCCCCACCTGTGGCCATCTCCGACACACAGCTCGCCGGCCGCAAGGACGACATGGGCATTCACGCCCGGCTGCTCGATCGCGCGGGGGCTAGGCCGTCCACCTGCTAGCACAGCGCCGTCCACCTGCTAGCGTGTCCGGACGACGTCGCTTGTTGGCCACAGAAATGCATGCGCGGAACACGGCACACCGCGAACGTGCTCCACACATTACCCAGTTACCCGGGATGGGATGGATGATGGGAATTGGGAAGGGAGAAAGACTATTCCGCGGGAGAGTGCATGTGATCGGTGAGCCTTCCGGCCGGCCGCTCTGACAGCGACGGACCCTTCTCCGCACGTCGGCGCGCGCCACTGGCCACCAGGGCGGCGGTCCCAGCCGACCGGGGCACGCGCGGCCGACCGACCGACGCGAATGCGGCTCCGAAACCGATGGCGGACGGCGACGCCGACGTCGCGTGCCCATCTCGCCCTGGCCCTGGGTCCTCGGAGCGGCCGGCCACATGCATGGCGCGATCGATCGATCACACCGCGCTGTGCGACACCAACGTAACGTGACGGCGTGGTTCGTCACCCCCGTGCCTACGGAGTTCGACGAAGCATGATGCGTCGAGTGCTAACTCTGCCATACCTTCACCTTCCGTGCCGGACGCAATCTTCAGACTGTTCGTTTCGCTGCAGCTGCGGCTGCAGAAAAATAACTGCGAACACTGTAGCAGCTGCAGAAACACTGTAACTGCTGCAGAAGAAATAACTGCGAACACTGTAGCAGCCGCTGCAAAGCAACGAGATGAACACGCTGCTTATTTTGATGTTCACGACGATATGGTTTGGTTGGTCACAGTGTCATCTCGCGCGGAAACACCGTTTTCAAATGCGATAATGCTCTTTCTAAGATGAGGACATGCCACTTTTCCTTAATTTGACGCCAAGCTTTCAGTTTTCATGTCTGCTCAGACTGCTTAGACTACACATGCACTATGGTTTAATAGCAGCAAGGAAGGAAAAGCCGAAATGACGAAATGAGAGACCATTGTTGTTATCGTAGCGAACAATGGTGCAGATAAAATCAGTGATCACATGTTCGATCATGGCAGCAATGACGAACAATGGTGCAAACCAAAGGGGGCCGTGCCCCCCTCCCCATGTTTACCTTTTGTACATGGCACCACACATATTAGAGAACTTTGATGTGTTGTATGTCGTGGGATGGCTCTATGTGTTAGAAGTTTGGTACGAGAAACTTGAATGTCCTTGTAAGGCTCGTAGCTATTGCGCTGGGCGTCCTCCTGTTGTGCTTGCATTGGTGTGCAACAGAAGCACAAGCTTTAGTCCAGATTGAAGGTCTAAAGTGAGAACAATCAATTTAAATAGCTAATGATGCGAAATGTAGTAACTCTGGATTAATCTTTGTACGCGATGCGAAGAAGAAATTAGAAGCGAGTTAAAACGGTTGGTATGATTCCGTGACCATTGCATAGGCGTATTAGGCCTGCCATGTTTGTTATTAGTCATGCATGCAACCGTGATCATGATTCATGAAGCATAAAGTATTTGATGTTTCTATTTCTAGACTTTTAGTATAAAACTAGGTGAGTGCCCGTGCGTTGCTACGGGTGTAAACAATTTGAGTATTATAAAAATACAAATAGAAAGTGTCGTTACTAAGAAATTGTATTAACATCACGTA
Source organism: Eragrostis curvula (assembly GCA_007726485.1). Classification (NCBI taxonomy): domain Eukaryota; kingdom Viridiplantae; phylum Streptophyta; class Magnoliopsida; order Poales; family Poaceae; genus Eragrostis; species Eragrostis curvula. The sequence continues at coordinate 8,002,487 of CM017442.1, forward strand.
TACAAACAACACAATTACAATATTTGATTGCACTAATTACTGCTACCACCATGCTTCACATACATATAGTTTAATATCAGAGGTATATGGCACAAAGCTAGAAGCAGGAGACAATACTGTGCAACCAGTCCAGAATCATCCACCATGCCTTTACACATCTGACACCTCCTCGACTGATTGTGCGCCTTCCTCACTGATCAGTAACCAACTATCCAGTTGGCTTATGTTCTTGTCTCCTCGGTGAGTGATGCAGGACACAAAGTTCAAATATGCAACCATCAATTGGAAACGCAACAGGCCAAGCTGGGCCAATTAATACGAAATGCATCAGGAAAGCAATGGTCTCCTTCCCTTCCCTCAACAGAACAGCACGCTTGACTACAACAGTGGAGCTAGTGTTAGACAGCCATCGGAAAAAATCGCAAAACCTACTCACAATTCCTTTCTCAAAGGTATATATCACTTACCTTGCTCCTGTAGCAGCTCATCCACCAACTTCGCAACATACACTTTTCAGAACGGTAAATGCAGTGGTCTTCATTGTTTCATTGCATAAGGGTTACAATCAAGTTGAAGGGACAATGCAAGCTGAACCGCAAAGCCAAAAAATCCAACTCGACTTCTCAGGAGGTTCTACTGACAGTAAAACTGCACGCGGTTATAAAGAAAAAAAAAATCGTTCAACTAATTCTTGTTTAACAGCAAATTCTACAAAATGATAATTACAAAAACTACCTCACACACCAAAGAGCATGGATTTAGACATGGAAAAAGATGGCATAACTCATGCAAATCTGATAACCTCAAATTCACATGTTAGCTAAAAACAGTTACTTTTAACCCAAAATCGTAATAAATATGAAAAAAAAAGAGTGAGAAAAAGATATCATTGCGACCATGCTGTTCAGCCAACACTCATGACAGTATACTGCTATATCTGAAAGATGGCAGACGAAATGGACCAACACATGACAATCATCTAAGCTTTTATTCCAACAAAAAGGTTTGGGATGAAAAAGTCATATGCGTCTTCGGAACTGGCAATATAGTCATATGCGTCTTTGGAACTGGCAACATCGACACCATCAGCAGGAACGCGAAAGGACTCAAAATCATCATCATCTGTTAAAAATTATTTTGGATGTCAACAGAAAAAATAAATTTAGTATGAAGGGATATTGTGAACGTTATATGGGCCAAGAAAATTACTGTTTTCTTTATCCCAACAGTCTGTGTTGTGCTCACCATGGGTATCCTCAAGATGTTCTGTTTCATGATTGTGTTATGAAAAGACAAGGTAATTAATTTTTTGTGTAACCAGTAATCATAATTAAATAATCCAATTCACATGGAGCAACCTTCTGCAACATAATCAGGCCGTGAGGGCTCAAATATCGCTTGGTCAAATTCGATTTCATTAGGTTCCCTAATAACCTGTAGGAGATGAATCACTTTCTCAACATCCTTTGCTTGAGTAAGCCCACCTGAAACATGGAAAATAATAATAATAAACCAGGCATCAAACTTAAATGTGCAAATGATCTTTGCAATGGAAAAACATTGAAAAATTCAGAAATAGCTCACCTGGACCTGACACAACGTCCGTTGAATCTTGGTGTGTCTCCATTAATATTTCTCTACTGGACTCATCCATATTTTCGTACCTTACTCGCTTACGGAGTAGCTTGTCCTTACTCGAACTACCACCTGGACATCAATTTTTTATAGATAAATTATTAGACATATTCATACATTGTAAAGCATACAAGGGAAAAAAATAGGAATATACACCAGCAGAGCACCTCGATCAGAAGTAAGACAAGACGCCATCTGATTATATCTCCGAACATAATTATTGCTTCTATGTAGCCAATCAGAGGGATCATCTGGGTCAACATTTTCCTTGTCTGGAAGGTAGGGAGTTTGCAAGATGGTTGAACCCAGCGTTCCTAGATCTGACTGTTGGCCTATGAAGGATGAAGCAAGAGTGGGTGTTCCCTGGATTGAGGTTCCACCAGATGTCAGGCTAAAAAAGTACGAATCTTGCTTCCTCTCGCATGATCTTCCACGTTGTCGTGCAAGTGAAACAGTTGAACAGAATCATGAAAGCTGAGAGTACAGAATCATGAAAGCTGGTCTCGACTGCATAGAAGCCAATGATTTACTTATATTGTGTAACAATACTTTGATATTCAAAATAGTGATGGCAGTTAAATATACTTACCAGTACGTTGGGACACCATATTCACTTTAGTCTTCTTCCTGGACCCTGATATTTTTTTCCTTTTGTCTTTCTTTCGTTGCTCCTCATCCCTCCTTCTTTGCTCCTCATCAGACACCGTAGGTTGAGGTTCTGTCCACAGTGATCCATATGGTATGTAACGATATATATCAAACATGAAACAGTGATGAAATAATTGCACATCGAACCATACCTCTACTAATTCTGTTAGTCAAATCTCCAAGTGGAGGGCGCCTTGCACTCGGCACAACCATGCTTCTTCGTCCTACATTTGTGGATACTTTTTTTTTAAAAAAAAATAAGCTTACTAAACAATAGACTGCCAATGTAGATACTTTTTTTTTTAAAAAAAATATAGTGATCAACCATATCAGTGAATCCATGGATCATAACTCAGAGATACATTTGTATGTATTGAAGTCAGAGTAGAGGCATATGCAAGTTTAGAGTGTCTCGTCAGTACAAAATCAGTATGCAATGTTCAGTTTCAGAGAAATAGCAGTTCGGTGCCTGAAGAATATTCTGGGGGACCTCTAGCTCCGAAAGGATATTGGTTTTGATTGTGTGTTGCATGCTCAGTATTGAAGTGAATATGAATTTGGCGTATTCACATTTCAAACAAGAACAAACTTCAGGCAAACTCAAAAAATAATCAGACATTTTCACTTTGCAACTGAATCTTATAGATAAGACGTCTTCGCATTGCAACTGAATCAATTCAGTTGGACTCCCATTTAATTTTCAGGCATGCCGAATCAACAATCCCTTAATCCACCCATTTAAACAACTACTAATCAATCAACAGGAAAGGGAATAGAAGTGCATCATACCTCTATACGGGAATTCCTAGTCGGCAGCCATGACCTGATCGCCCTGGGAGGCAGTGGTTGCCCGACTTGCACTGTAAAATTGTCCCCACCTAAAAAACATATGAAGGTGCGACGCATCAGAAAGTACCCAAAGCAAAAAACACACATTTTATCGGTGCCCTCAACAAATTTGGCAAAACACTGAATGTGCAACAACGGGAGGCATTCAAATAGAATTATTATTATCATTTGCCATAACACCAAAAAGAATAATGTGAAGTGACTCCGTTACAGGTAATGGCTGCAAACTGGTTCTTGAGACGAAAAATGAACTCATCTTTTCGATTGAAAAATGTGAGCTCATTCGTGCCTCCATGTCTATGTGAGCAGGACACTCTTGTTTGATGAGTAGAATATTCTGTTGTATAAATCAGTGAAAAATCTGTTGTATAAAGCTTCAACTGGGAGCCTTTTGCACCAATTTGGGCCACCTTCATAATCCCACCTACAAGAAAGGCACCTTGGACAAGAGGGGTTGCCTCCAGGTTACATGAAACACAAATATAGATAAAAGTACTTGTCTGATACACGATGCTCAAGTCAACCAATGGTTACTTTCATGTTGCCTGAAAATTATTTTTTGCAACGCTGAACCAATCCTGGAATCTGGAGATACTCATTCTGCACAGGCCAGATTGTAAAATAGACATCCACAGTTCTTGTAGGATTGCCAAACGAATCCAGTATTATAATATAATCCTACAATCTACTCAATCTGGTCATATGTCTTACTCCCCAGTGAAATTAAAATGCATTGCTGACCAATGTTCACAACACCTAGGTCGCTGGTTGTATAAAAATGCATATTGAGATCAGACCACTGAAGCAAATCCGCAATTGGCCAGATCACAGGCAGGAACGGAAACCATACTTGAGAAGTTATAGGATGCATCCATCGAAACAAAGCACCAACCTCGAATTTGTTTCTAATAGAATAATCGAACCTTTGCAAGAACAGATCACGAAGGAAAACATGCAACACTCAGCAAAGAATCAAAGATATCCGAGGCGGCCTGTCCACCGGAGAGCGCGACCCCGACCTTGAGAGGCCTGGTCACGGCGGGCTTAGGCCGACGGCACCATCGACACAGAAGGAACGGTGCGTGATTATGGTGGCTGACCTTGTACTGGAGGAGAGAGGGGCCTTGAGGATCGTGAATCTGGATGGAGATCTGGGTGATGCTCGCATCAACAGCTCCTGTAGCTGCGGCTTCTTGATGGGCGCCGGCTCCTGCAACGGCTTGTTGGCTGTTGCGGCAGCGGACCGTAGGCATGGCCGGGTTGCTGCTGGTCTTGGAGAAGACGGGCCATGAGGGCGCGAGGCAGGATTGGAGAATACGGAAGCCCGCGACTTCTGGCGACTACGGCGGCGAGTGGATCCTGGATATGGCGACCTGTGGATGTGGCTCCCAGTGACGGCGGCGCGCGGTTCCCGGCCACGACAGCCAGTGTGGAGGCGCAAGCGACAAGGCTTCATGTGACGGCGACCCGCGACTCCTGGCGACGACGGCGGTGCACGGATCCTGCAGACGACGGCCCGTAGCTCCCAGTGACGAACTGACGATGGCGCTCGGTCCCGGCCGCAACCGCCATCAGCGATTTGGTGGTGCGAGCGAGGAGGGCGAGGACGTGCGGGGTTGGAGAAGCGGTGTGGAAAGGCACCGGTCATTCGATCTGCATCGGACGGCCCACGAGAGGTGTGCGCGGATTAAGGGGTTAAAACGCGATTAGGGTGGGCAGACGACCACTTCATAATTCATTAGTTGTAGAGATAATGACTCAATCAAAGACCCTTCACCTTTCGCGCCTAGTTATAGATATGAGTAGCTTCAAGAAACTTGTAGATTCTCTACATCTGAAGCTCTAGCAAATGAGGCTTATAGTGGAAGCTCCAATGGTCAAGGTTCACCGAATAACATGTTCTTACAATGTTAACCATGACAGTTAAACCAAACAGCATCAAATGATTGCGGGCGTAGCATCGGAACATGAAATGTTATAACAAAATATAAAAGGCATCATGCTAAGCTTTAGGCTTTGTTTGTATCCACCTAGGTTATAAGAAACTGGATTATCCCCTAAAAAAAGAAACTGGATTTTAAAGGCCGTAGAGGAGCCAAACACCCTCTTAGGAGCTCCATTGTCTTTTGAAAAAACTGAAAACAAAATTTACTGTCTCTGTTCTTTTTATTTGTAACTTAGAGCTAACCGGTGTTTTAAAAAGATTGATATAACAAAAATAATAATAGTTGATTGGTGCTAAAACAATCTTAATTTATATGTACAAACTCTTACTATAGTCGATCATTATAAACTTTATAGTACTACTCTTTTTGTTTTTAAATATATGATACCGTTGATTTTTTTCGTTAATTTGACCATTCATCTTATCTATAAATATTTATGCAAATAACAATATTTATAAATTAACTTTATAGTACTTTTAATGATAGATACAATGATATTCATTTTACACTAAGTAAGTAATTAGTTAGCTATATATTGTTGGTTAATTTTCTTTTAAAAAAATCAATGACGTTATATAAAAAACGGAGGAAATAGTAGTACTATAATCTATGGCGGCTCCTATTAAGAGCGTCCTCAATGGTAAAGTTAGCTAAGAGACAGCAGCTAACTTTTGCAAAGGACTGAAGAGTAGTGGGGTTCATATTTAAGTCTCTCATTTCTTTTAAAAGTTGCATGTTGAGAAAAAATTAGCTGTCTTCTCTATTTTTTTTCCAATAAACAATTTTAAAAGTTAGCTTAGAGTCAACTTATTAGAGACGCTCTAAACATCCACCGGAGAAAAGAACTGCAGTTCATTATGCCCGGCTGCCGCCGTCGATCGCTCTATCCTCCTGTCCATTTTTATTTATTCTCTTCCTTTACATTTCAACGGCAGGAAATCACATGCTCCGTGTTCCCCGTGGCGGGCGAGACGATGATGTAGCCGCGTAAGCTGCCACGCGGCCTCCACCGTTCATCGCGCCCTATAACATCCGCTCAACCGCAGAGCGCACACGCTCCAACAAGCCGGGCGGGGCGGGCGCGCGAGCGAGCGGCTATCTCGACGACCAAATGCCGCTGCTGCTCACCTCCTCCGCCTCCCCGGCGCTGCCGCCGCGGCCGGCCGCGTCGTTGAGGACCCGTCTGAGGGTCGCGGCTTCCGCCGACGCCGGCGCCACCGCGGCCGTCGCTGCCTCTGCTCGGGAGCGCCGCGGCGGCAGTGGCGGCTTCCCATCGTTCCTCCCCCCGGCAGTGGAGCGCATCCGCGACGGCGACGCCATCCGCCTGGCCAAGCGAATCGAGCGGGTGCCCGTCCAGGCAAGCCACCGATTTCTCCCGTCCTTTGCTTGAATTTCGCCCAGTCCCAGTGATGGTAGTTCTCTGAACAGACTGAGCTTGTCCTCTCTTCAGACTGGCTTCTCCAAGAGCCCGATAATGAGCAGCTGCGTGAGGCCGCTCGAGCAGCAGCAGGGCGCTGATCCCGTCGTGCTGCTCCATGGCTTCGACAGGTGAGTTGCAGTACAAGCACATAATTGATGGTTCAGCTTTGCAATGCCTGAATTTTTATGTGGTCATTGTCCATGGAGTGCTGCACTGCTGCTGCTAGTTAGTTAGTGTCATGTTGTACTTCTGCTCCTGTTAAGTAGTCCCCGGCCTCTGACGGCAAATCACTAGCGCATGACTTGAATTTTAGTTTGTTAGAGAGCATCAGTTACATCACAAATTGCACCTTCTTGGAAGAAGATTACTGAACATCTTCAACTACATTATACAAGCATCGCTTCTCTTAAATAAAATTTGTTGTACTTCTGTCAATTAGCACTGTTACTGTCACTGTGGATTCAACACATTCTACACTACAGGTTTCTCTTAAAAATAATTTGTTGTACTTCTGTCAATTAGCACTGTTACTGTCACTGTAGACCATTTAAAAGTATCAGCTACAGTTCTTGTTTAGAGTGGAGATACACCTACCCTTTGCTTGAGGAGGCTGGACTCGAGGCTTGGGCTGTGGATATCCTTGGATGGGGCTTCTCCGATTTAGGTATGCCGTATGCCCCCCATTCTGTGTGTCATGTGATTTCGTTCTGTCACTGTACTTGTGCTTAGTACGGTTACAATTTTATTGGTCTGCTCTAATATTTCTGGACTGGCCCATAGAAACAAGGCCACCGTGTGATGTTGCGTCGAAGCGAGAGCATCTTTACCAGGTACACTGCTGGTGCACGTGGATCATTTTCCTGTGATGAGTTCAATTCCTGGTGGATAACTTGTTTGTAGTTCTAGTATGCCAAATCAGCATTTCAATGTCAACAATTTGTTTTAACATGACAGGTTATTTTTCACATGAATCCTTGGTTCAAAATGAGTTCTACAAGCTACTGAACGACCTGCCTTTCCAGTCATGGCATAAGAACAAAACTTGCTCTGGTACACAGAGTTATGCTCAACACAAACGGATCCGAACTGACTTCTTTGTCTTTGAGCAAGTTTCCACTCTAGTTTGATAGTATGTTTTTTACCTATTTGTTAACCAATTGTTGTGACTTAATAAGTACAAGTAATCTTTTGTTGTCCGACCCTATCTAATGGTTGTAGTGATATGAGTGACTGTTGAGATAACTCTAGATAGATATAATTGAGTTAGTTGTTGAGATCACGGCTGTTGTGATCTCACACGTGTAGAACAGAATGTAACAGAATTTTAGATAGCTTCGGTTGTGATTATCTGATGTAAAACCAACTTGTTGTACGTGCCACGCTGAGGACTCCCTCCTCCTCCTAACTGGGTGAGAACGCTTCCTATCATTTTCTACAATGACTTGTGGGCCTTACATCTTAATTACCTGTTCTGTGTAGTTCTGGAGATCCTACATCAAAAGGCCTATGGTGCTAGTTGGTCCCAGCCTTGGCGCTGCTGTTGCCATTGATTTTTCAGTCAAGTATCCGGAAGCGGTAAGTGCATGTTGAGATTTATTGGCTTATTGCGTTTCCTACATTTTTTCTTACCTGAGAGTAGTAGCACAGACTATACTGACATATCTGTAATGCTTTCTTTAATGTCAAGCTTGTCAAAATAATGCACAAGTCAAGAATTTGTATTATAAGAAGCTAATTTAATTTTGGTTGTTGCAGGTGTCCAAATTGATTTTCATTGGTGCAAGCGTATATTCTGAAGGCCCAAAAGACATGACTAGAATGCCCAAATTTGTTCCATATGCTGGGGTGAGTAATTCGATAAGTTCCACGGTTCAGCTTTTCTTTCATGTACTTTGCCAATATATGTTTATTTTCTTGTCTTCCTGTAAATATTTACTCTTTGGTGCTAAGTAATATTAATTGCTGGACCACTGAAGCACAGTGATTTTTTTTTGGTTATTACTCTAGGTTTCTACACTGAAGAGTCTTCCATTGCGATTGCTCGCTACACGCTTGGCGTTTTACAAAATTCCAAGTGGATTCTATTTTGATTGGGTGCAAGTAAGCCTCCATTGAACTCTTTCAAAGAAACAAGAACTACAATCGTGTTTACTTATTGATCCAGTAGTTTGCTGCACCTTTTGGCATATGCACCCATATAAACCTGTTTTCCATTTCTGCAATAAATCGGCTCCTGTTCAAGAAAATTATATTTAGTTAATGAAATAAACTGGAACCATTACTAAGTATTTGTGATTACTTCTACTGCAATCATTCATTTGTCGATTCATCAAACATGATTGTTGTCCAAACATTTTACTTACTTTGTTATGTAAAATTTCATTATGTATCAAAGCCAGTATATTTATCTTACCCTCTGATTTTTCCTTTTTTTATCTGATACTCTATACAGAAACATTGCCATGACTAATCCAACAAATTCACTAATAGGTTATTCAAGTTATTCTGGTTTTACTAGTCCTCTTCTGAAGTAACTGTTTGACCTTTTTCACCTTAATATCTCAGATTGGTCGCCTACATTGCCTACTTCCATGGTGGGAAGATGCTACAGTTGATTTTATGGTTAGAGGGGGTTATAATGTCCGAAACCTAATAAAACAGGTTGTTGTCTTTAAACTTTCTTGTCATGAAACTTTCACTCCTTGAGCATGTTAAATTTCTGGCCTTCTTTTCGTTTCAACTGACATCCATTGTGGTTACTGTTACCTTTGTAGATGCTAACCTAGCTATTACAGCACATTCAACAATGTGTTACAAAAATAAAAACTTATCAAATAAAACGTAGCTGTTACTAACACCAACGATATGCTTCGTTTCCTCTGTGATATTTTTGGTTTGTTGCATATAGGGGCTGCAGTATGAAATTCCTTAAACTATTAACCCAACCCACTGAGTGATAAAATATGTACCCGTCACAGTGGATGTGTGCAACAGAAAGATTGCTAATGATGATGCTCACATTCTTTACAGGTAAAGCAAAAATGCCTGATCATATGGGGAGAGGATGATGGAATAATAATGAGTAAATTAGCATATGTAAGTTTCAATGCTATATATTATTTACTTTGCAAGATATATGCGTCCGTGATGCAAATGCACTATGCACACAATTCTAGCTTTCTGTTGCCGTTCCAAGAATCTGTAAGGAAAACCAATACGGCATCAAATCAATCAGAATCCTCAAGTAGCATGTGTAAGTTTAAATTCACATGCGACCTGACATTATGTTCATGCATTTTTTTGTTGCGCAACTGCAGAGATTGCATCAGGAACTCCCAGATGCAACTTTAAGGATGGTAGGGCAGTGTGGTCATATTCCTCACGTAGAAAAGCCAAGGGAAGCTGCTAAACATATTCTTGAGTTCCTTGAAAGAAACAAGGTAGAGAGGGCGGAAGGGGCTGCTTCTCCAGTAACAGCAGTACTTGGGTATGTCATCCTTGCTGTTTTTTTTTTCTTCTGAGTGATATCCTTGCTGGTTTTTATCACCAGTGCTGTTGTGCATTCCTGAGTATGTTGTCTGACTTATTGCTCTTTTTCAATACTCCAAAATGGCACAGGAACCGCTGAACAGATCCTTCAGGCTAGGCTGTGTAAAGTAAAATGTAGCAATGGATGATGAAATAAGCTCACTATGCCTGGGCCTCCCAAGCCGCTGTCGAAGCCGAGTGTAAAGTAAAATGTAGCAATGGATGATGAAATAAGCTCACTATGCCTGGGCCTCCCAAGCCGCTGTCGAAGTAGGTGATGTTTCGCTGAAGGTTATCTTGTCGTCTACCTTTTGCATCGGTGACCGATCTGTGGAGAGCCGGGTGGGACTGTGGGAGAAACTTGTGCCTAGGCTGGAACAAGTGGCACGCACTAGAACTTGGAGGGCGTGCCTCCCTGGTGGTCAGCTGACCGTTTGTAGGTTGTTGGTTAGTTGGCTGTAGCAATGCAAAATGGTTTACGCGGTGATGGACTGATAATAATTGTACCAATATCAATCAAACAGTGGCAGGTTCATTCGAGCAAGATGTTTTGTTGAGATGCATGAACACACGTAGCCCAAATTTGCTTGCTACCATGACGTGATCTGATGATATGGATGTGCTGGATTGAGATCCAAACGTTAATGTACACAAAATTGACCACAAGGGTAATTTCGTCACTTGTTTTCTTCATCTATGCAATGCAAGAAAATATTATTTTAGTAATTTTGATGTCTATTAGCTAATTTTTTTTAATCCTCAAGCTCGTATGGTTTTATTCATCACCTCTGGACCCAGCAATGTCGCGGGCCACCAGTTCGGATACAAAATCAGTGAGGGGATCCAACCAAATATTTGGAAAGTCTGGGTCCCTACTCAACCCATACTGAGCAAGCTCATGAGCACAACTATTACAGGTTCGAGAAACATGAATAAACTCGACACAATTAAAGTAAAGCGAAAGTAGGCTCTTCGCCTCTCTAAACAAAACACTTCCTGGAGACTGATCAAAAGCCAATGTCGTCATTGCCTTCACCAATTTGCTAGAATTTGTCTCAATCTGAATGTTCATCATAACTTGGTCTGCACATGCTTTGAGAGCTTGCAAACACGATTCAGTTTCAGCACATAGAGCATCATGAACTCCCATCAACCTTCCTGCTCCAACGATCACCGAAAGGCCATCACTAGCTCTGACAATAAATCCCCATGCACCTGACTTATCTCGACTAGAGAATGCCCCATCAACATTCACTTTCAGAGTATCATTAGGTGGCGGTGTCTACCTATTCAGCTTGTTCGCCTAGCTGCATTGCAGCAGCTGCAATGCAGCAGCTACAGTGTTTGCAGTTATTTCTTCAGCAGCCGCTACAGTGTTCACAGTTATTTCTTCAGCAGCCGCTACAGTCTAACAGCTGCGATTCAGCATGTCGAACAGGTTCATCACAAGAAGGCAGCCTATTGTTACTGTAACGTGTCGGATTATGAACAGAGCCCACATTTTTTATATCTGTCACTATTGTTACTGCCTTATGAGCTAGTACTTCATCACAAGAAGGCAGCCTATCCCCAGCATTCACTTTATTTCTTGCATCCCACCAAGCCCAAAGAAGCATTATAGTCTGCACGTTCATCTCTTCCTCCATCTGTAACACAATTCAGTCAGTTTAATTCTAGCCTCCTCTAATCCCACAACCAGCCAGCATTTTTTAGACATCTTCAGAAAGCCATGGCCACCATCTTCATCTGGACGCCAACAAACTCGACATCCTGTATCAACATCCATTCCTCTCCTTGTGAGATTCATGCGCACAGGTAAACTGTTATGAGCAAGTCTGAACAAAAAATGCTTGATCTTAGGTGGAATTTTGAGAGTCCACAGCTGCACCCAGTTCACCAAACAACCAGTCAGATTTGATGAGGTCTCACCATGCTGTCTTTTTGCCTCCCTCTCCCTCTTATCATAAAGAACATGGTAAGCCGACTTCACTGAAAAAAGTCCTTTTGTATCAAAGTGCCAAGCAGGAAAATCCTTCATATCTTGGTTAACTGGGATCGACAAAATATATTTGACATCCTCCTCCCAAAAAATATTCTTTATCAGTGCTTTGTCCCACCACCCAGTATAAGGATCAATCAATTCTGAAACTCTAGTAACCAGAATCTGCCCTCTCGGTGTAATAGGTTTTCTGGTCACTTTGTTTGGCACCCGAGGATCCAGCCATATATTAATTTGTTCCCCATTGCCCACACGTCAAATTAAGCCTTCCTTCAGTGCAGCAATACCCCTTACTATACTCCTCCATGAATAAGAAATTCCCTTTTCTTCTGTCACTTTCAATAAATTGCCATCAGGAAAATTTTGGCTCTTAAGACTTGTCCACATAAAAAATCAGAATATTCTAAAAGTCTCCAACCCTATCTAGCCAACATTGCAAGATTGAAAGTATGAGGATCACGCAAAGCTGAGACCACCATTTTCTTTCCTATTGCATAATTTATCCCATGCAATCCAGTGCATTTTATTCTCTTTATCCATCTGCGACCACCAGTAGCGGCGGCACAACATAGTGCTAATCTCGTCACACAGGAGTTTTGGTAAGATCAAAGCAACTCATCGCATACGATGGGATGGCATGAGCAATTGCTTTTATCAAAATCTCTTTCCCTGTCTTGGATAGTAATTTTTCCTTCAACCCCTGCATCTTCCCTGTCCGTTAGCTAATTGTCGGTGATATAAATACCGAGGTATGCAAAGACATATATTCAAGCCACAAAAGATCCAAAAAAGAATACATTTGACAAGGCTAGACAATATGAGCATCTCTCCCTCTCTCTCTATGCCTCCCGTGCATGCGTCAATGAGAGGACCCTGTCAGCGGCACATCCGGGTCAAGGGGCAAGGTGGCAGCGCACAGCAGCAGCAGCGCCATTTCCAGCGAGATCACGGAGGGCGCGTCGGTGAAAAGCAAACATCCCATCTCTGTCCCCTCCATACCGCTTTTATTTACTCCTGTACGGCCCGATGTGGGATGCCCCTTGGCTTGGCTGATAAAAGGGAGCACCCGGGGCAGGCAAGGGGGACTTCTTCCCTCTCTTCTTCCTCCTCCTCCTGCTGGAGGCTCTAGCTCAAGAACTTGAGCTTTTCTCCACTGTAATATTCTATCAAAAATACTCAAATAATATAGACAGACAGGACGTAGGGCTATTAGCCTTCGGGCGGCCCGAACCTGGGTAAAATGCTCCGTGTGTTGTTTATTTCCCGCATTAATCCTCTATGAGATTGCAACGTGTTCATCCCCTAACCGAATCTCAAGGAGCGGTTCCTACTAACCCCCTATATATTGATTTTATATATCGACATTTGACGCGTCAGGTAGGGGGATGAGGCGCTGTTGCCTCGACTCTCGATGTTTTCTTGTTCTTGCAGTTCTAGCGCAAGCAAACGCACCTATTTTGCTACCTCTAGTGGCAGAGGTACCTAAGAAGTCAAGGAGATCCAGACTGAGACGGCATACGTCACGCTAGCGAGCCTGCTCCGGGCGTGCCTCTGGCCCCGGCCGGGTGCCTCTGGCCCTGGAGCACGGTTTCCTAGCAGCAGTCGCCGCCGCACCCGGCGCTCAGCATATCTCCCCATGTCGACACGCTGCGTCGTTGCGCCCAAGCGAATCCGGCCGTGACTCGTTTAGGAGCGCATGCTTCTTACCGGCCTAATCCAGTCTTCTCTCTTTATTTACTACTAATCTATATTGAATATTATACTCTGAGGTCCATGGAATGAGGCGCATGCGGAACAAGCACCGGGTCTCAGACTGACTCCAACAACGCCACCTTAAATGGAACGCCCAAATGACCGAATAGGTGTCCGTGAAATAGGTTTATGAAAATGATATGTGCAATTTTGTAACCATCTTTTGTTTTATGATATATTAAATTTTCGTGATCAACAAAATTAAAAATTACTTGGCAATTATTTCCCTGCGTGCATATGTGAAAAGCGCAAACAATGTTTATACATTGCATAATACTTTTAAACGGTTGTTGAAAAACTATATTTGAATACCCATCAATGATGTTTCAATATATGTGCATTTATATTTTCCAGACCATGAGAATAATTAAGGACGACACAAAACGTTAAAGCAAACTTGAAGGAATAAATTACAGGATATATGGTATTATAAGTTTAAAATTAATTTATGTATACAGCCCAAGATTACTAATCTCTCTCTCTCTCTCTCTCTCTCTCTCTCTCTCTCTCTCTCTCTCTCTCTCTCTCTCTCTCTCCCCCTCCACAAACACACGCACACAACATATCTCATATCGTAACACACACAAAAAGTAAATCAAACTGAAAAGTTAGGTAAACGTGAGAAAAAGAAGCATACCTGCTAATGGGTGATTTCTGAGAAATTAAGATAGTATGACATTTTCCAGTTTGATATATATGCAGTTCACTATGACATGCACATATGCAGATGCAGTAGTAGGCACCGCAAAGACATTACATTGTATCCCATTCATTTTGAGGCTGCCCTCATGTGGATTGCAATGTCGTACGATATCAATATTGTTGCAGCAGTTGCCCTTAACTACACCATATATATTGTAAGCATTATTGGGCACTTAATTATTTGTCAAAAATAAGATCCATCGCCCACACACTTCCCACGTTACTGACCTTGTATCAGTGTTGCTTCCTCTCATTCATCACCGAAGCTTATGTGGCACAGAGTAACGCTTTGCTTCCAAATATAGGGCCTGTTTGGTACGGATTCTGGAATGGATTCTGGATTCTGCTTCTATCACTGTAGATACAGTAAAAACACTGTAGCAGAATCCGTTTTTTGCCAGAATCCATAATCCAGTGAAACGTAGCTTCTCGCGGATTCTGCTACTGTAGCTACAGTAGACACTGTAGCTACTGTAGCAGAAGCAGAATCCGGAATCTCTTTTGCCAAGAGGGCCATAGTATGCCTGCCTCGCCGACGGCCGCTGACTACATGCGTGATGGAAATGGAATTCGGATTGATGACAATGTGCCTTTGACACGGAGCACGTGCCAATTTTTTGCCTGCTTGTCCGTCACACATACCGACCCTTGTGTATGGCGCTCTTGAATGGCAGCCTTGCCTCCAAGTCTTATGTGAGTTCATGATGAGAACTTAGCATATTGCTTTTTGGGAGAAAAAAGAACGCCCACCTTAGCTATCCATCTACGTACTGGCTTGCATCACCCTTGCCGGAGCCTCGCCAAGCTGCAGGTGGCAACGTTCAGCTCTTATTCACCGCTGC
The DNA here is from genome assembly GCA_007726485.1 of Eragrostis curvula. NCBI lineage: Eukaryota > Viridiplantae > Streptophyta > Magnoliopsida > Poales > Poaceae > Eragrostis > Eragrostis curvula. Next base: position 8,017,808 of record CM017442.1, read on the forward strand.
CAACCAAGTCGTACTGGATCTCCATCTTTGATATAATGAGGCACGGTACAATTCCAAACCAATTACAAAGATATTTTCATCTGACACATGTGCACTACCGGTCAGTTGTTCTTTGGATGGCTACGAAAAACATGTCGAGGAGACATAAATGGATACGTTTTACTCCTCAGTTATGTTCTACACGGACTCCTCTACTTTTTTATTCTGAATTTAATTATTCTGATTTTATGCTGGACATCAGTTTTATTTGACATGGATTCTTGGTTTAATCTTGACCATTGAATGTTCATAAAATCCAATGGTTCATAGGTTTTATTTTTTTTCGATTAACGTGGTAATTTCGTGGTTTTAAGAGCGAACGTGGTGGCTTCTTTTTCTCTTCAAATACTAAGATAATAGATTCCCCGGAGAACAGTACACCGCGTGCCTGTCTCCTGGGTTCTTTTCCTCTGCGCGCACATGAGCGCCTCTCCGGCGCACGCGGCCAGGTAGCGGCGGGCAGCGAGGGCGGCTGCTCTCTCCACCCACCATCGAGCAGACGCGGGCACGCGGTGGCACTCCGGCTCATCAGACAAGGAAGCAACATCAGCAAAGGAACTGCGCCTCGGGCTCGCACGGCAGTTACCGCGGCGAGGACGCCGGCCTGCCGGCGGTGGCCGGGCAGGGCGCGGCGCTGCAGGGACCCCGTGTGGGATGACTATGGCTCCGTGCGCCGGGGGCAGCAGAACGCCGCGGCAACGGCAGGGACGCCGGCCTGCCGGCGGTGGCTGGGCAAGGCGCGGCACTGCGGCGACCCCGTGCGGGGCAACTACGGCCTCGTGTGGGGGCAGCACCGTGCACTGCGGCCACGAAGATGCATATTAGCGGCACACCCGACAATCGGCAGCCGAACTCGCGTCGCAGCAATCAGGACTGGCAGCAACGACTCGTCCGGCAACTCGCGCCCGCCCCAACTTCGACCGGGGGCTCGCCCAGGGCTCGAGCCTCGAACCCGGGGGCGCGCCACGAGCCAACTCCGCTGGCCCGTAGACTTGCCTCGAACCCGCGCCAGGTGGCTACAACGACGCGATGGCAGCGGCCTGCCGTGCTCGGCGACGCCCGACTCGCGGCCGGGGTTGCGGCCCTGTGATACTTCGCCCGGCAACTCACGGCGACACGACATCAAGTGACGACCACGGGGACGACGGCTGCACCTCAACGACGCGCGGCGTGGCCACTAGCAGCCCAGTGTGTTGTCTGCAGCACCTTTACAACTACTACAGGGCACACCTCGCTGGACCCCACTGCTCACGGGCATGCATGTGAACGGTTGTTCGCATGCGTGCTGCAGTCGTAGCACTGCTGCTAGCACGCGAAGCATGCTCCCTCCAGCATGGGGGCTGGCAGGCCCAAGTGAAGATGTGATTCGGCACAGCTGCAGTGCGCACGCACTCCTGCTCGCGAGGCCGACGCCTTCGGCTGAGGGGCGCGACGGAAAGCTTGCGGTGCTCAGCTCACTCGTGCCGCGGCTCGCGGCAGCTCGAGCAGCCGGGGTCTTGCGGCCTCCACGTCGAGCCTCTTCAACAAGAATGCCGGGGGCTCCGCGACAACGACGGGTCCGCCTCGCACGACGGCGTGGCTGGTTACAAGCGAAGGCAACGCCAACGAGAACCCAACCGAGCACTTCCTCGCGCGCTCATGTGCTTTTCCCCAGCGACGACCGGCCCGCGCAAGACCATGACCTGTGCCCAAGCTCGCACAAGCGGTGACGCCCCAGCGCTAGAAGGAGGGCAAAAGTTAGGCCTCATCGTCGGTCTCGCTGGGCCCTGCGTCCAACAATGAGGCCGGGGGCTCCTAATACTACGGTGCCTTTCCTCTTCGCGTTCGCTTGAGTGTCTCCGGTACACGCGACCGGTCAGCGGTGGGCAGCGAGGGCGGCTGCTTGCGCTACCCGCACAGCGGACGCGGCGGGCTGGGGACCATACTCTGCAGTGCTCAAGGCTGTCTCCATAATGGCCTCGCGCACCACGGCGACGGTCTTGCCCGGCGGCAGCAACGCATCGCAGCCGTGAAGACGTTGATGGGCCTGCTGTGGCTCGCGGGATAGCGGACGCTGATGTTGCGCTACGCGGATGACCCGCCGCGACGCCCGGCGACCAGCAGAAGGAGTCGCGACGCGGCGACGGCTTGCTCCGTGACTCTTGGCTACCACAACTTCAACAAGGAAGCGACACTAGCAAAGATCCAATCAAGGAATCGTCCTGCTCGGGGGCTCGTGTTGTTCCTCGCCAGCTGCGACCTCTCCGTGCTGGCCAGGGACTGCACCTCGAGCACGCACAGCGGCAACGCCGGCCCGCCGGCGGTGGCCGAGCAGGGCGCGGCGCTGCGGCGACACCGTGCGGGACAACTACGACCTCATGCGCCGGGGCCAGCAGAATGCCGCGGCAACGGCGACGACACCGGCCTGCCGGCGATGGCCGGGCAGGGCGCGGCGTTGTGACGACCCTGCACGGGAAACTACGGCCTCGTGCGTCAGGGGCAACACCATGCTCTGTTGTTAGCGCAGAAGGCATACTCGTATGGGGGCTAGCAGGTCCAAGTGGAGACGTTCGTCAGCGCAGCAGCGGTGCCTGCAGGCACGCGTTCGAGGCTTCGAGTCTGCGAGATCGACGCCCCTCGGCCGAGGGGCGCGACGGAGAGCCTGCGGCACTAGGCTCACTCATTCTTCGGCTCACAGCGGCTCGAGCAGTCGAAGTCTCGCGGCCTTCGCGTCGAGCATCATCAACGGCAACGCCGGGGGCTCCGCGACGGTGAAAGCACCGATCAAGGGCGAAGGCAGCGCCGAGGGGGACCACGCGAGGGCGCAACCATCACCGACGGCACCTGGACGACGGCGCCACGGTGGCAACAATTCCACGGCGGCAACACCAAGTCGCGGCTCGACGGCGCGGTCATGTGCAAGTCCGGAGTTGCGGCGCGCCCGGCAACCTTGGCGGTCGCGCGGCAACAACGGTAGGGCCGGGGGTCCCACTCCCGGCAACGGTGGTGTTGGCGGCTACACCAAGCACCGCGACGACGAAGACGCAGAACAATCTCTCCAGCCACCGCGGCTTGCCGGCCAACCTGCAGACGTCGTGAGTTCGGCCCGCGGATGCCGTGACTTCAACCCGGGGGCTCGTCGGGAACTCTCCTCCGGCTCGGGGGCTCACGCCGGACTCATACCTCCGGTTGGGGGTGCGAGTTCGGGGTCTCGCTCCGCCTACTCCCGGACGCGACTGCTTCGACCCAAGTCCGCCGGCCAATCCACGGATGTGACGGATTTGGCCCGGGCTCGCCGGCCAGCACGCAACTTCAACCCCCGCGCTGCAACGACCCCACGCAGGGAATATACAGCCTCGCGCAGCGGGGGCGGCACCAAGCGCCGCGGCTGCGGAAACGCTGAGTGCCGACTGACGCAGCGACGCCTCGTCGGCAACCCATGGCGAACGCTGCAGCACACGGACGCGGCGACAACCCGACCCGTACCTCCGGGCTGCCTCAACTCCAATCCTAGAGCTGCACGCCGCAACCCCACGTCACCGAACGGGGGCTCGCGCCGAGCTTGCGGTGTCCTCGGCGGCCTCTTCCGAACTCGCGCAATCGACCCGTGACGTCATCCCGCGGCTGCGGCGATGTCAACCCGGGCTCACCGTCCAACACGCGGGCATCGACGACTTCAACCTTGGGCCGCCGCGACTCCGGTCGGGGGCTCGCCTGCCGTCTCGCGGGGATCACGCCATAAACCCGCGACACCTCAGATTTCAACCCGCGGCATCTCGCGGCCTGGTTTACGCAGATAGGTCCCTCCGCTGGAGGGCGGGGGCGCAGCTCGCCAGGCAACCGACCGATGTTCCAGGGGGCTTCACAACAGCCGAATCAAGGGCCTCCTCGACAACAAGGCGCGTGAACCCCGACCACATACTACGTGCGAGGAAGGACCACGCGCGTCCCGGCGATGCATCACTGCCCGACGAGGCCACGGGGGCGGTTGTCCCCTGTCTCGATCGGTGGCCTGTCTTTGCCTCCGTCCCTTGCCGCCTCGAACTCGCCTCCGGCGTGGGGGCTCACACTGGACTCGCACCTCTGGTCGGAGGTGCGTCAAGGACGGCCATAAGACGATCATACCGCATGTTCGCGCCGACATCTTCGCAAAGCCGGCTGATTAGCTACGGTCGCACCAAGCCGAGTGTCTTGTACAGTCGTACGCAAGCCGACCGTTCCGCTGCAGCCGCACCAAAGCCGATCGTCCCGTCACGATTGCACAAAAGTCCACCCTGCTGTGGCCCGCTCTGGCGGAAGCCGACGCCGGTCGCACTAAGCCGACCACAGGGCGCGTTCGGTGTTATAGATTAGAGCCTTTAAATTTTAGCTCTAAAGAGAATCTTATTATTTAAGAATATTAAATAAAGTTTAATGACAAAACCTTTTTACAGATGGGTACATCTTTACGAGACGAATCTAATAAGCTTAATTAATCTATGTTTGGCTACAGTGATGCTACAGTAATGCTACAGTAAATATCGTCTAATTACGGCTTACCTACCCTCGTTAAATTCGTCTCACGATTTAGAGGGGAGTTCTGCAGTTAATTTTGTAATTAAAGTTTATTTAAGACTAGATTCTTTTTGTTTAGACCCCTCTAAATTTTAACCTCTAAAACGCCGAACGCGCTCACAGTCGCACTGTGCCGGCTGATTTGCCACGGTCGCATAAAGCCGACTGTCCTGTACAGTCGCACATAAGCCGACCGTTCCGCTGCAGCCGCACCAAAGCCGATCGTCCCGTCACGATCGCATAAAAGTCCACTCCGGTGGCCCGCTCCGGCGGAGACCGTTGGCCACGGTCGCCCAAGTCCACTCCGGTGGAGACCACTCGCTATAGTCGCACTAAAGTCCACTCCGGTGGCCCGCTCCGGCGGAAATCCGACTCCGGTCAGGGTACCCTCGGCGAAAGGCAATCCCTTTCCTGTCGAGGAAGACCATTTCTTGCGCGCAGTTTTCGATCATCGTTATGGACAGGCTCGTAGTGCCGTCATATGCGAGGGATCGCGGCGCCGCTATACGGGAAGTTAAAGAGGTTGAGTGGCTGCCTGCGCCTAGACATCATGCTTGGTCCGGCACCCGTGGTGTCAGCTTGGCTCAAGTCGCTCCAACTCCGTTAATTCCTCAAGTTTCACCCAAAGGCAAAGATCATTAGGCCATAAAAAGGATGCCTCGTGGAGGCGCGATGCGGACTGCTGAAAGGGTTGGGACTATCGTCTACACACTGGTCGCCTAGCCTGTGGATACCCGTGGCATCGGTCTGGCCCAAGGTCCCCCTGTGGTTATCACCTAAGCCCCGATCGCCTAGCTTGGTCACACACATGTGGCACCAGTTCGGTTGATGTTGTCCCGACACTTGAAGCACTCTTGTTTGTACCCGCAGGCAATTACTCCAGAGATAACAAGATTGAAAGCAATAGATTAGGCCTCATCGCCTGTCTCGTTCGGACCCTACACCCAACGATGAGGCCGGGGGCTCCTGTCGGTGATATAAATACCGGGTATGTAAAAACACATACTCAAACCACAAAAGATCCGAAAGAGGAGTACATTTAACAAGACTAGACAATGAGAGCATCTCTCCCTCTCTCTCTCTTTGCCTCCTGTGCATGCGTCAATCAGACAAAGGCAAATGCATGCATGCATGCATGCAGGGCCGGTCTTGAGATTTTGGTGGCCCGGGGCGAAACGTAAATCGGGGGCCCTTTAATATAAAATGAAGCCAACATAGACACCCTCACCTTCTAAAATTATTATCAAAACAGGTAGTATAATTGAATATTTACTAAAGTCATTTAATTTCTATCCAGCAAAAATTAGCATAGACGAATCGGTGTCTTTTTTGTGTATATTCAATTAATAGATGTACAAAGTCAAATTTACGACAATTCAGTGAACACAACTTGAATTGCACGATTTGCAATCTATGGCAATGAATGCGGTGCTTGTACAGCTAACAAGATTTGGATACATAAATCAACTGCATTAACATAACAATTGTTCATCAAAATTATTCAGTTGGTGGATTTATAACAATATGATCACTGTGTTTGTATTGTTTTTACATGTTTTTCCAATCTTGGTGAAGTCAACATTTTGCAAGTCATGGATAAATCAGGAATCTCCTACAATTGAAATCAAGACCTAATCACAATCATTAACAAAAAGGAAAAACTATGATGTGCGGTGAATAGAATAACCCTAGGAAATCAGAAAAACTTGGACGTATGCAGACGCATAACCGGCAGGCCGCTCACTTTAGATCCGTTGGCTTGTATATGCACACATGCAGAGATGTGCAGGAGACCACTGCGCCAAGAATACACGGCCGGCCTTGGTCGCTGAAGCCTGCTGATGGGCGGCCAGTGTCGATGGAGAAGACCCGAACAGGAGGAGCCAATGCTTGCGGAACGGAGACGACGGCGGCGGAAGACGTGTGCGTTTCGTCTAGCTGCTTGCGCGAATGAAAACGTGTCTAGTAATTTGGGCCTGTGGAGTATATGCATAGTACATAGGAGGGGCCCTTCCGTTTCGGGGGCCCAGGGCGGCCGCCCCGCTCGCCCCCCTCCAGGGCCGGGCCTGCATGCATGGGCCCGCAGCTACTCCCCTCACACCCTCTCAGTTGTCATGTCGCAAGAATACATGGGAGTGCAGCATGCATGCCTTGGCCCGGGCAAAAGGAGGACCCTGTCAGCGGCACATCCGGGTCAAGGGGCAAGGTGGCAGCGCACAGCAGCAGCAGCGCCATTTCCAGCGAGATCACGGAGCGCGCGTCGGTGAAAAGCAAACATCCCATCTTTGTGCCCTCCATACCGCTTTTATTTACTCCTGTACGGCCCGACGTGGGATGCCCATTGGCTTGGCTGATAAAAGGGAGCACCCGGGGCAGGCAAGGGGGACTTCTTTCCTCTCTTCTTCTTCTTCCTCCGACTGGAGGCTCTAGCTCAAGAACTTGAGCTCTTTTCCATTGTAATATTCTACTAAAAATACTTAAATAATATAGACAGGCAGGACGTAGGGCTATTTGCCTTCGGACGGCCCAAACCTGGGTAAAATGCTCCGTGTGTTGTTTATTTCCCGCATTAATCCTCTACAAGATTGCAGCGTGTTCATCCCCTAACCGAATCTCAAGGGGCGGTTCCTGCTAACCCCCCATATGTTGATTTTATACATCGACACTAATTACCACCATTGAGTAGTGTCCATTAACAAAACATCAATTAAATAGTGTCAAGAGCAAAAACTACCATTGAAGTGTGTTCATGAGTAAATTTTGCTAAAGAAAAAACAGTTCAGGATCGCTCATACCCACGACCGGCTGCCATGCCAGCTCCGTATTCTTTCTCGCGCGCACACGGCGCGATCGTGCATGCTGATACTGTTGAGCAGCTGCCGCTCACTACACCACAGCACAGAATTATCAACTAACGGTGAGTCGCTAAAACGGCTTTTACCGACTTACCATAAGTCGGTAAAGATATTTACCGACCTTCCTGGTGAGTCGTTATAAGTGGCGTTATTAAAATTTTACCGACGCATCACTTTTTACCGACTTACCGTCGGTCGGTACAGTAAAGATTCAGCGACGCATAGTGCGACGCTACTACAATTATCACCGACACACTGCTAGATGCTACTTACATAATTACCGACTTATGGTCAGTTGCAATACTGGTGCAGGACGGAGAAGAAAGGAGGCGGCTGCTCGATAAAGGAATAACGATGCATGCATGTGTAGGGTTTCGGTTTTAGTTGGGCTGGGCCGCAATGTACAAATTCTCAGTGTGTTTCGGTCGTTCCCTTTTTCCGACTCACGGTGCGATGTTGCTAGATATGTTTACCGACGTATCGTTCGTTGCTATATATTGAGATTTTTACCGACGCTCGGCGAATCGGGAAAAAGCGAATTACCGACTTATCATCCGTCATTAATTTTTATCGACTTATAGTAGGTCGTTAATAGTTTATCTTTACCGAAGTCGCTAATTGTATGCCGTGGTGTAGTGGCTGTCCAACGTACGTCGCAGACGAGAAGGAGGCCGGTGCCGAGTTCCTGTTGCCATCAACCGTCATCGCCATGCCGGCCGGATGCACACGTACTTTGCAAGCATCATCTGGAGCGCAGCTACGCCGTTGAAGCCGCGTGGAGGAGATGATGCAGACGGGAGGAACGAGGAGCGCCGCCGCTAAGGCTGACTCCAACAGCACAAGGCAAACCTATATATGCATCACAATCTGCACTGTGTATCACCCATCTCTTCTCGAACAGACTAGGTAAAGGAAGAGGCAGCTTGCATTGCGAGGAGAGAGGGGAGCTAGAAATGGAGTCTCTCTCTCCTGCTATTGCATTTGATGGACGCGGAGGAGGTGTGGGCTCCTGCTCGGCCCGCTCGTCCCCGGCTCTCAGTCGCGTCCCCGTCCGACGCCGCCGCGCTCGTCCGCAAGTAGCTGGTCGTGTCCCCGCCCGTCGCCATCGCGCTCTTCGTCCACGTCCTCTTCTACGGCTGCTGGTGCGGCAGCGTCCTCGGCGCGGTGGCCTGCGGGGCGAGCAGGACAACGCGGCGCCGGGGCAGGACTCGGCGAGTGGCTGCGCGGCCTCGTCCCCATCCAATCGCGGCTCAATGTCAACTGCTCAAGCTCGTGGGCGAGCGACAGCTGAACCCGGGGCCCACGGGGCAGGCCAGGGCGCGCGGACTGACGGGGAGGCGGGGCGGCGCAGGTTGGGGTGGAGGCATGCGCAAGGCGGTGGCGCGTCGTCGGGAGGACGCCGGAGGCGAAGAAGAAGTGAAAGGGGAGTCCTCACGCGCAAGCTAAGCTCAGGCAACGCGCCGTAGCTTCCCTGTCGGCGTCGTCCGAGCTCGCCTCTGTTCCCGAGCCCGAACGCGGCGGAGTGAAGCGCGAGGATGAGTGCGAGCGTGGGGCGGGGGGCCGTGGCGGCGCGGAGGGCGAGCCGCGCGTGCGCGGCGGAGGCGGGCGGGCGTGCGCGTGCTGGGGCGAGCAACGAGCGCGCGTGCGCGGCGTCGCGGTTACCGCGTCCATGGTGGCGCACGGCTGCATCGTCCTCGTTGCGACGGCCGCCCATGTTCGTTATTTTGATCCCATTTTCGTCTTCGTCTCCGCTCATCTCGATCCGCAGTGTCGATTTTCTCCGATGAAGCAAAAATTGTGCACGGGCGCATGCGCGTGGCGGCTGCCAGGTGGTGATCCGATTTGAGCCATCGTTTTGAGCGTGAATCCGAGCAAGAAAAGTCGCCGTGCTCGAATCCACAAGGTGTGCATCTTTGGCCGGATTCAGGGGAGACGCAGGAGCTCGACCGCCTCGCTGCCACGGCCACCGCGCCCCGCCGCGCCCTGGCACGAGGACGAGGGTGTGCTGAGCAGTGGAGCGGAGAATGCGGGCTGGACGAGGTGGAGGAGCCCATAAGCGCGGCACGACGACCATGGGTGGCCATGCCGTTCGCGCCGCCGCCCGAGGCCGCGGCCATGGTGATGCCGCACCAGATGGCGCCGGCGCCGCCGCATCCTGCGCGCGCTCTCGCCGTGCCGGCTGCTGGTCCGGCTCCGCGGCGCCTACGTGAACGCCATGGGCGCGTCCTCCGCCGCCGTCGCCGGCTACGGCGCCGCCGCGCCCTACTGCACTGCTGGCGACCCGTTCGCGCGGACGCGGCCGCTGGTTAGGGACTCGTGCAGATTACCGGTCCATCCTCGCGCGCAGGGACGCCGCGACGGGTCCGAGCGGAGCGTGGCACGTTGAGAGGAGGGGACGCGGGTGATGCTGGCAGCGCCGTTGATGCATTTGTGCTGTTGGAGACGGCTTCAGCGGAAGCAACTGCAAATGACTGTTCATCGTAGGCAATCACCAAAATGCGTCTCAAAAATGCCAATGCTTGTTGGAGTCAGTCTAAACAGGGTTCTGAACGAATTCACCATGCAGGCTCGATCTTGTTTACGTAGGAAACGGCACGATCTGGCTTACGGACGAATCGGCTCAATCTCTCAAGCAAATTCTAATGCGTTTAGATTCGTAACGGGGACAGATGGCAACAATCGGGATGGTGCCGCACAGGCCTTTGGCGTGCGTCAGGTACGCATAGAATTTCCTTTGAAAATTGATACACACGACTCCGTTGTACGACTGATTCGTCTTTAACTTCTCTTTTCATTAGATGAAGTTTCGTCTTTTAACTGGCCTTGCTTTCTCTTCCTCGCAGTAGAAGAACTTGATTATTAGCGAGTGCCAGATGGTAGCAGGGGCAAAGCGAAGAAAATAGATGGAGATATCGAGCAAGACGAGCCGGGTGTGCTGCGTCACCGGAGCCGCCGGGTTCATTGGCTCCTGGCTGGTGAAGAAGCTCCTCGACAGAGGCTGCGTGGTCCATGCGACCGTGCGAGATCTAGGTATGTAAGAACGGCAGCAAAATTTGACTAGTACATAGTGTATGATTCTTGTTGTACTGATCTGTGCGTTACCCGTCCGCAATTCGCTGTCCATACATGGACTTGTTGAACGACGACGTCATTGCCGGCAGGGCACGAGAAGAAGGTCGGGCTCCTGCGGGCGCTCCCCGGCGCGGCGGAGCGGCTGCTGCTGTTCGAGGCCGACCTCTACGACGCCGCCACCTTTGAGCCGGCCATCGCCGGCTGCGAGTTCGTCTTCCTCGTCGCTGCCCCGATGGTGCGGCACTGTTCCGGCGGCAGGTCCAAGGTACCAACCCCTGAATGTGTAATCCAAAAGGAAATATATTAAATCAATATTTCAGCATCTGCACAGATCAAATGCTTGTATATGTTCATTATTACAAGCCAGTGTCGAAAAACATCTAATGTTACATCGGAAAAAAAGAAGCGTCTCCATAGTTTTAACCATTTTAAATTCTATTAATGAAACACCAGGCATTTTTGACGAAAATCTCCATGATAGAAGTTTCAAACACACGAAATCACCAAGTAATTTGGGAGCACTCCTCCTCCTTTTGCAGCAAAGTCCATAATCGTATCCAGTACGTACCTCTGTAGATAACCTGCATAGGAGTAAAAGCTCATGTATTGTTAAAAATTACATCATTTCTACATAGTGCCTAACAAAGAATACAAGTTCCCACCAAAATTTGTACTTAAATTTCTTATCCACCCAAGTAGCCACATCAAAAATATGATTTATACTCAACAGAGGTGTAATATTAAATGAAACATGTACCAGTCGCTATAACAATCTAGCAACTTGACAATCAAAGAAAAGGTGTTGGATGGATTCATTCATATTACAAAAACAACATTTTACACTTCCCTTTTATTGTCTTTTTGCTAAATTATCTTTAGTAAAAACTATACCTTTGATTAGGTACCAAATGAAGATCTTTATTTTTAGAGGCAACTTTAATTTCCATAAGACATATTTGTATGATATAACATTTGGCGCTGCTATTTCCCTATACATAGATTGTACTGCAAACTTCCCATCCTGTTTCAGGGTCCATCTAAATGTATCTTTATGATCTGATAATTGGATATTCATAAATTTAACCACCAGCTGATGACATGTTGTTAATTTATTTTCAACTAAAGATATATTCTAAAAGCTACATTTAAAGGATGTACTCTTTTTCCGAACTATATTATAAAGACTAGGAAATTGATCTTTGAAGGGTGTTGAATCTAGCCAAGCATCCTCCTAGAATCTTATTTGAGAACCATCACCCAAATTAAACTTGCCAAGTCTCAAAAACTCATTCTTGACCTTCATAAGGCTTGCCCAAAAATGAGAGTCTCTTGGCATGTGTTCAACTTGTGTAATTGTTTTATGTCTTAAATATTTGTTCCGGAGTATTGTTTGCCATACACCATCTTCATTTATGAGTTTGAACAATCATTTACTAAGTAGACATTTATTCTGTATATAGGTCTAAGTCTAAAATGCCCATACCTCTTTGGTCATTAGGTGCACACAAAATTCCTCATTTTGTCAACTTATAATTTTTCTTATGCCCACCACTCTGCCAAAAGAATCTAGAATGTGTAATCCTTTAGTTTAGCAGGCACACGTAGCGGTACACCATTTAGCAAGTGAATCGACACCCAAACGTTGCTAGCAATCTCCATTCTCCCAGTGTTTCGTTGTTGCCTAAAATTGACTGCTTTTCTGACTGCCCTTAATCTAGCTTTGCTATTATCATTTTTTTTTGCTAAATGAATATTGATGCGTCGGTAGGGCCATTCATTTGTAGAATCCATAATACACAACTCATCTGTACGGTTATATCATACAATTAGAGATGTACTCTCTCCATTCTTATTTTGTTGATGTTGATTAGTCGAATTTGAGCTAAACACGTAAAAAAGAAAGAATAGAGGGAGTAATAGTTTAAAAACCAGGTGAATCAAACACTCAAACCAGCAATCTCCATTCTCCCGTTGTTTCTCTGTTGCCGAAAATCATCCCTGCTTTTCTGACTGCCCATAATCTAGCCTGATTTTTTTTTTTTGACTTTGTAATAATCTTGCTGACTGCGGTCCGAGTTTCCGCTAGGACGCCATCGAAGCGGTCGTCAACGCGACGCGCACGATCCTTGAGCAGTGCGAGCGGTCCAAGACGGTGAGGCGGGTCATCTACACCGGCTCTCTGGTGGCGGCGTCGCCGCTCATGGAGGACGGCGGCGGGTCGTTTAAGCACTACGTGGATGAGTCCTGCTGGACACCGCTCAACCTGTCCTACGGCTATAGCAGCGAGGGCTTGAATGTAAGCGTCCAATTTTTTTGCCCTGAATAATTAGTGTTCAATTTACATATATCCTTTCACTTGCTTATATTAGGCATTTTCAGAACAAAAAAAATCACTAAACCTAAACGCATGATCGATCATGATCTTGATCAATACCACACCTTGCATGCCACGGTAATTAACTTGCAGGGTTACGTAACCGGCAAGACCCTCTGCGAGAAGCTCCTGATCAACTCCGACGGCGCCGCCCAGCAGAGCAGGGCGTTCGAGATGGTGACGCTGCTGTGCGGCCTTGTGGGCGGGGACACCCTGCTGCCGTTCCTCAACGGCAGCTTGCAGGTCATGGTGTCGCCGCTCACCGGAGCCGAGGCGGCCCACAACAACCTCAAGTTCCTGCAGGCGCTCCTCGGCTCCGTGCCGCTGGTGCACGTCGACGACGTCTGCGACGCGCACGTCTTCTGCATGGAGATGCCCACGATCGCCGGCCGGTTCCTCTGCTCCGCCGCTTGGACCAACATGCAGGACATTGTCGGTCACCACGCGCGCAAGCACCCGGAAAGCCTGAACCCGGCAGTCAGCGAGTATGCAAACTATTTAGCTTGCTCCTTTCCGTTAATCTTTCTCTCTTTTTTTGTAGATTATATATTGCGTGATAAAAAGATGCCAGAAATCACAGGTTGCGTGGTAGTAATCAAACATTGTTAGTGATGTTTATACGTTTGTATATGTTCTGCCTGGATTATCAGGGTGGAAGGAGAGGGAGTGAGGGTGCAGGCTGGCACAAGCAAGCTCGTGGATTTGGGGTTCAGGTTCAGGTACGGAGCAGAGGAGGTGCTGGACGGCGCTGTGGAATGTGCGAGGCGGCTGGGAGCGCTCTGAATCATGATACTAATCGAGACGCTTATCCATGAGCCAGAGTTTTTTTTTTCTCCAGTTTCCATCTGTTAAATAATGTGTGTTCTGATAACTCAATAGTTAATCCTGTATTTTCATCAGGATTCACGTCGTTTTGGGTAGACCCAATTATAGACAAGCTGATATTATTGATATAAGCTTGAGCCCTTGTCCAATTAAGAATGCTAAAAAAATGCACACTTTTATCTAGCTGAAGTAGATGGATATTCCAACGCGGGGTTCAAGTTGGATGACCAACATACTTTTAAGTTTTCACCATCGTTTTGAAGGGAAGGCAACTAACGATTCGACACAAAGAATCATAGTCTAAAAAGTTTGTGGACAGATTTCAAAATATCTCTTGTAATCAGCAACTCCGCAATCTACATTCACATTATTTCTAACATGCCTCTTGTGAGTGTGATTGGATAACCTGTCGTACACGATCGTAGTTGGTAGAAAACAAGCCAGATGCAACGCTTTTTTCAAACCGAAGCTTCTGTAAGCTGAAAATGGGATGCAAACGAGTGCAGGATGTTGCGGCGGTGCGGCCTGACTGACTGGGCAAAAGCTTGCTACCGTCAGGCGGCTGCTCACATGCTACTCAAGGTGAGATGCACCTCTAAAAAGCTTACCAATCGATTCTTTGCATGCCCACTAAATTAGCTCTAGCTTCGCCACTGTGTTTCGTCATTTGCATGCCGTCCTCATTTTATTTTCTATAGCCGGTTTCCACGTCAACCATGCTTTAAACTTTATCATGATATTATATTACTAATCGAGCGAGATAGCTCCGGCTCACCCTCCTTCCTCTTTGTTGTTGAAGAGAAGTCAGAGCACGAAATGATAGATGTGCCAGTTTCGTTGCCCCTCCTCGTATATACATACATACATACATACATATATACATATATCTGTGGCTCCTCGATCGTTTCCATTCCATCCGAGCCCTTTTACAGTAGACCCAAATAAATGCACATCATTCATTTCCTCCATCTAACGGTTCAGATCTTAATCATGATACCTTTACTATCTAATGGTATTATAAGTATCATGGTCCGGTATCATGGGTATTATCGGAAAAAGAAAGATGATAGCTAGAATGAATCGTTCTTTTTCTTCTAACCAACAACGAATGCCCATCGCCCTCCGCATCGTCATGATCGGGCCAACGGATCCGCCGGCGGCGGCGGCAGACGAGCGAAACCGATGCAAGTCCTCACTCCGTTGTTCCGACTACTCCGGAATTTGGCGGCGGCCACGAAACGTCGATCTGGAACTACAGGCCAGCGAGGACGCCCTCGCCATCACGCACAAGGAGGGCCACGAGCTCTGGATGCCGCTTTACAGCATGTTCGTGGATGACATCAAAATGTTATTATGTGCTTGCCATTACTAGCAGCAATTTCTTGTGGAGGAAACGGCCACGGCCCACGAGTTCAGTGCATTGAACTTCGATAAAATGTCAATTAATTGTTCAGTTGATCTCATTTGAGAAGTTAGCAACTCTGTTTCTGTTAGTTTGACTGCAAGTTGGCAACAACTCTGCTTTAATTCATCTGTTTCGCAAAACACGTCTATCTTAGTTCCTGATTGCGATGGCAGGCAGATCGCTGGTGTGAACCAGATTCGTTGCCTCGCCCTTCATTCCGTTGATCTTCTTGTTTCGTACATTCACGCTGGACGTGGATAGATGGGGAAGGGAGATGCTTTGCGGGCTGGACGGAGCACGTCGCCGGCGAGGATCCACTCTGCCAATGGTGCAAGGGCAATCGACGGCTTGCCGTACGGTGTCGGGCGGCGGCGGCGGCCGCACGCGTCCAGGAGAAGAAAGTTGCGGTGGCTCCTCTATTTACGCGTGACCACACGATTCGTTTCTTCTTCTTTTTTTCCCCTACTATCCATGGCCTAATTACCCTAAGGGTTTTGTTATTAACAAGGACGCAAATTAGTGGGTAATTACAATAGTGCACAATCAAATGAACGGTTAGATTACATCCATGATACTTCTAACTCGCCGGTATCATGATCTACTGTAAAAGTCCTCTTCCATCCGGCGTCGAAGAATCGAAACCACGAATGCGTGCGTTGTTGCGTAGGTGACCATACATACATCATACATGGCGAAGGAGAAGATGCAAGGTGGATCAGCAACCGCGGCGGCTTCCTCGCCACCTCCTCCGGCCGTCCGCGTCCTCGACACCGCCCTGGTGCGCCCCTCGTCGTCGGGCGGCCTCGCCCCGCCGGAAGAGACCTGCCTCCCGCTCACCTTCTTCGACGTGTTCCGGGTCCCCACCCCGCCCGTCGAGCGCGTCCTCTTCTACCGCCTCGCGCGAGACAACAACGCCGTCGTCGCTAACCTTAGAGATTCCCTCTCGCACGCCCTCCGCGCCTTCTACCCGCTCGCCGGCCGCCTCCACCTCGCCCCCGGCGCGGCGGACCGGTAATACGAGCTCCACTACCGCCCGGGCGACGCCGCCGCCTTCACCGTCGCCGAGTACGACCACGACTTCGACAGCCTCGCCGCCGACGAGCCCCGCGAGGTCGCCACGCTCGCGCCGCTGGCGCCGCCGCTCCCGGCCGGCGGCGGCGTGCTCGCGGTGCAGGCCACGCTGCTGCCCGCGCGCCGCGGGGGACGCGGCCTCGCGCTCGGCGTCACCATGCACCACGCCGCCTGCGACGGAGCCGGGTCAACGCACTTCCTGCACACCTGGGCGGCCGCCGCCGCCCGTCATCGACCGGACTCTAATCTCCGACACGCGCGGCCTCTACGACGTCTTCTGCCCGGCGGCGGGGTCGACCGCCGAGGACATGGGGTTCGCCACGGCGGCCGGCGACCAGCGCCTCGCCACGTTCACCCTGTCCAGGGCCCACCTGCACCACGCCAAACAGCTCGCCGGCGACGACACTCATCAAACCTGCTACTTGATGCCCTCCGTGGACTACCGGTCGCGGATGCGGCCGCCGCTCCCGGACAAGTACTTCGGCAACTGCGTGGCGGGGGCGCTCGCCACCGCGCCCACGAGCGAGCTGGCGGCGGCCGGCCTCACCGGCGGGCTCGTGACCGCGTGCGCGGCGATCGCCGCGGGGATCGACGAGGCGGTGAGCGGCGACGACGTGACGGAGACCATGGCCGAGAGGCGGCAGCGCATCATGGAGGCCGCGCGGCGCGCGACGACGGGCGGCGGCGCGAGGATGCTGCTGACGGTGGCCAGCTCGCCGAGGTTCCGCGTCTACGACCTGGACTTTGGGTTCGGCCGGCCGGCGAAGGTGGACTTGGTGTCCGCGGCGAACCCGGGCGCCGTCGCGGTGGCGGAGAGCCGGGCCGGCGACGGCGGCGTGGAGGTGGGCGTGTCGTTGCCGCCCGAGGGCATGGACGCGTTCCACAAGTGCTTCGCCGATGCATAAAAAGGAAACAACAATCCGTCTCTGATGAGATTCATGATCACCATCGGACAGCCCGCCAGCAAAAGGGTCAAAGAACATTTCGTTTTGTGCATGAGAAAAGGCGCGCAGAGACTGATAAAGAGCGAGTTTTCAAACAATGAGCACGGCTCTTTCATTTAAGAAAGGAGAAATACAAAGTTCAAATTGCATTACAATACGAGTATACACAAACAATTCACAACTTAATCGCCACATGGGCCTTTATTCAACCTCCTAGCTTCGAGGTTCAGTTTCCTAGCCGTGATGCCGCCTATAGTTGCTAAAAGCCCGTCCCTATCCTCATCTCTTCATTGGTAATGCAGAAAACTTGCTCCGGTTGAACCGTTTGGTGCTGAAGAACTCTTCTATTTTTCTCTTCTCATATGTTCCACTTCGTAAGGATTATGATGGCCGCCATTTCTCTTTTTAGGCCGTCAAATTTTTCCGATGATGTCTTTGATTATTTTACAAATCATCAAAGTACATACTGATTAAAGGTTCCCCCGGACTTCCTCACGATTTCATTCCACTACTCAAAATTGCCTTTGTAGATTTCTTGTTGCTTCCGGCCATTGATTTTAATGCATACTTCTACCTCTTTGGCATATGGGCAATGCAAGCACAAATGGTTGATCGTTTCTTGCACCTCGCATGAAAAGGACCCCAATTTCGCTTCAAGAGATTGTCTGCTGATTGCCAGCCATGTGAAATTTGTGTTTCCTTTTGCCTTCACTCCATACCTCAGTGGCATCAAATTTGCACATGGACCCTTGACACTGCACATTGTAAGCTGATTTGGCAGTGCATATTCCGTTTGAAGTCCATCACCCAGGTTATGGTTCCCGGCTGATCAGTTGTACCCGCTGAACTTTAAGTCGGATGAATTGTGAGAGAGAGAGAGAGAGAGAGAGAGAGAGAGAGAGAGAGAGAGAGAATATAAATTATAATAGTAGGTGGCATTTCAGTAACATGAGAGCCCCGCGCGTTGCCGCGGGCACTTAATATCATAGATTCATGTAAATAAATAAAAAACAGAGTTAAATATTCACTAACATTTCTTGGTGCATTCAAGCTTGGCTGTTCAAAAACATGTATATTCGTATATAGTGCACCATTTTCAAGTGAACAATGACAATCATAAGTTTATATAAAAATTATTATTGACAGAAAAAATCTAAGCAGATAATAAGGTGCGACCTACATATTCTTTCATAGGAGCATGTAAAGTAAAAGTGTTAACCGTTCTATCCAATCTCATAAAATACACAAAATAATCTCCACGTAGATAGCAGCTAAGTTTGAATCACAGACAACGGTAGGCCAAATAAAGTCAAAAACCATGAGTGCTTAACTTCAAGAATTACACAAGCGTTTGATACAAATACATGATACGGAATTGTAGGGACGCAGATCATCTTCAGCAGCAGCACACGCTATGCATGGTTGAGTCCTCAGACATGATCGTTTCCATTTTCGCCTTTAACATTCCTATTTCCAAGCATAGAGATCATATGAGTTCCTTGAGAAACCATATCTTCACCAAATAGTGAAATAAGCACTCTATCTTGTTGACAACTGTTTCATAAAGTGTTGAAACCATCACCCACAAAATTTACTCACCAGCCCAGGAAAAAGTGATTGACTCCAAATCATACATCTACCATTAGTCACGATACACCGTGAACATTTCATATGAGTTGATATTATTCCTTTGTTTTTTGGGTAAATGAACCAAAAACATATTGTGAATAAATCCATGCTGCTAAATGTTTCAGAACAATTTTTTAAAAATTTAATACAAAGGAGAACAGTTTTTCAGAACTAAATAGAAATCTCAACAGGGTATAGTAGGGTCCAGGATGAGAACAACAAATTATTTACCAAATGTTAAATGCTGTGATACGATATTGAACATGTTGAAGCAAATGGAGAAGCTTACCCGATAAATGAAACTTTCTTCATGCTGCCTCAAATCCTTATATTCCAACTGCAACATCCTTATATTATGTAAGGTAGATGCAGCAGTAAGCAGGTAAAAAAAATGTCTTCAATGCTTCTTCTTCTTCTTATTCTTATTATTATTATTATTATTATTATTATTATTATTATTATTATTATTATTATTATTATTATTATTATTATTTCACCTCTAAGGTGATAGAAATATCTTACCCGTTAAAATAGGAAATAGAAAAAGGAGCAAACAAACAAAGGTGCCAAGAGTTGATATTATTCCTCTAAAGTGACCACAAGGGCAATTTTGTCAACTTGCTTGTTTTCTTCCTATGCAAGAAAAATATAATTTTAATAATTTTGATGTTCATTAGCTAATTACCACCAGTGAGTAGTGTCCATAACAAAACATCAATTGAATAGTGTTTAAGAGCAAAAACCACAATTGAAGAGTATTCATGAGTGAAATTTTACCAAAGGAAAACACATATCAGGATCAGCTCATACCCACGACCGGCTGCCAGCTCCGTATTCTTTCTCGCGCGCACACGGTGACACGCGCGATCGTGCATGCCACCACTGTTCAGCGGCCGCCGCTGTCCAACGTCGCAGACGTGAAGGAGGCCGGTGCCAAATTCCTGTCGCCATCAACCGTCATCGCCATGCCGGCCGGACGCACACGTACAATCGGGATGTACTGCTAGTGCGTCAGGTACGCATATAATATCCTTCTTATCACTACTGCTAGTGCGGAGTGTGCTTGTCCGCTTGCAGGTATTAGCTCTGAACACCACCTGCAGACAAACCTAAAATTGTTTCGGCTCGAACTTCTCTTTTTTATTAGATGAAGCTTCGTCTTTAACTGGCCTTGCTCTCTCTCCCTCGCAACGGAAGAACTTGATTATAAGCGAGTGCCAGATGGTAGGTGGTAGGTGTAACTAGAAACCAGGCGCAGGGGCAAAGCGAAGAAGATAGATGGAGACATCGAGCAAGACGAGCCGGGTGTGCTGCGTCACCGGAGCTGCCGGGTTCATCGGCTCCTGGCTGGTGAAGAAGCTCCTCGACAGAGGCTGCGTCGTCCATGCAACCGTGCGAGATCTAGGTACGCAAGAAGGGCAGCAAAAATTGACCAGTAGTGTATGATTTTTGTTGTACTCTCTGCGTTACCTGTCTACAATTCGCTTCGTCGTCGTTACCTGCCGGCAGGGGACGAGAAGAAGGTCGGGCTCCTGCGGGCGCTCCCCGGCGCGGCGGAGCGGCTGCTGCTGTTCGAGGCCGACCTCTACGACGCCGCCACCTTCGAGCCGACCATCTCCGGCTGCGAGTTCGTCTTCCTCGTCGCTGCCCCGATGGTGCGGCACTGTTCCGGCGGCAGGTCCAAGGTACGCATCCTGCTGAACTCCCTAGTTTAGCAGCACGCAGGGCGCGTGGATGATATTTTACTCTTCTTTTCTTTATTTGCTTTAGCGTCGCGATAGCTAGATGCTACCAGTAAAGCCACACCATTTGGCAGCATCCAGAATTGTTGCTGTACTTCTATATGCCAGTGGACCACCTTCCAGCCTAAAATTGTGGCAGCGGCGACGAGATCGTGCTCTAGCTCGTTTAACGATGGCATCTGCCTGTTGCCTTGCATCTCATATGTCCTTCAGTTGGTTTAAGTATATGAAAATTGATGTGTCAGTACGGTTTATCATTTTTTAGGAAAATACTTCTTGTGGGACTTGCTCCCGGTGTTTGTTGTTGCTGAAAATTGTCTACTTTTATGACTGCCCTTAAGGCGGCCTAATATTTATCATTTTCGGCCAAACGAATATTGATGCGCCCTTATGGCTTTTCATTTTTACATGAGAAAAGTCAATTTTACTACCCAAATAATTCACTTTGTCTGATTTACCCCCTAAACAAAATCATGGGTCAATTTACTCCCTCAAACAATTCAGGTTGGTTCAATGTATCCTTCCATTATGATTTATCTTTTTTGTTTCTCGACATAGAAGTTTAATTTAAAGCTAAAATTTTGCATAGTGATAGCTCACATAACAAGCTATGTTAAAATAATTATAGCATATATTTAACATCATTTGTATGTATTTATTGTTAATTCCTATTAGACTATGTAAATAGTATTCAAAAAATATGCTACAATTATTTTACCATAGGTTCTTGTGTTAATTATCATCAAACAAAACTTGAGCTTCAAATTCAATTTGTACAATGAGAAACAAAAAAAAATCACAATAGGGGGTATATTGCACTAACATGAATTGTTTGAGGGAGTAATTTAAGCCATGATTTGGTCTATGGGGTCAAACAGACAAAGTGAATTGTTCGTGGGAGTAAAACGGAGTTTTTCCTTTTTGCAATACATAATGCACAACTCGTTTGCACGGTTGCATATTACGATTAGAAATATACTCCCTTTGTTCTGATTTTATTGAATTTGGTTTGCTTTAACTTGAACTAAACAACGTCAACAAAAAGATAATAGAGGGAGCAATAGTTTAAAAACTAGGTGAATCAATACCCAAACATTTTTTTTTTGGCTAGGAATCTCCATTCTCCCGTTGTTTCTCTGTTGCCAAAATTCATCCCGCCTTTCTGACTGCCCGTAATCTAGCCTGACATTATCGTTTTTGACTTTGTACTAATCTTGCTCACTTTGGTTCGAATTTCCGCTAGGACGCAACCGAAGCGGTCGTCAACGCGACGCGCACGATCCTGCAGCAGTGTGATCGGTCCAAGACGGTGAGGCGGGTCATCTACACGGGCTCCTTCGTGGCGGCGTCGCCGCTCAAGGAGGACGGCACCGGGTTTAAGGACTCCGTGGATGAGTCCTGTTGGACCCCGCTCAACCTGTCCCACGGCTACAGCAACGAGAGCTTGGATGTGAGCGTCCAATTTTTTTCTTGAATAATTAGTGTTCAGTTTACATATCGTTTTGGTCCCCCCCCCCCCCCCCCTCTCCCTACCAAAAAAAAAAAGAAATTTACATATCCTTTCACTTGGTTAAGCATTTTCAGGCCATGCAAAACACGATCTTGCAGGGTTACGTGACCGCCAAGACCCTCTGCGAGAAGGAGGTACTCAACTACAACTCCAACGGCGACTCGCCGCAGAGCAGGGCGTTTGAGGTGGTGACCCTGCTGTTGGGCCTCGTCGGCGGGGACACGCTGCTGCCGTTCCTCCACGGCAGCTTGCAGGCCATAGTGTGGCCGCTCACCGGCGCCGAGGCGGCCCACAACGCCCTCAAATTCTTGCAGGCCCTCCAAGGCGCCGTGCCGTTGGTGCACGTCGACGACGTCTGCGAGGCGCACGTCTTCTGCATGGAGCGGCCGTCGATCGTCGGACGGTTCCTCTGCGCCGCCGCGTGGCCCAACATGCAGGACATCGTCGGTCACCACGCGCGCAAGTACCCGGAACGCCTGAACCCGGCAGTTAAAGAGTACGCCGATTATTTACTGTAACTAGCTTTTGCTTGCTTGTTTCCGTTAATCTTTTGGTGATGTTTATGTTTGTATGTTCTGGCTGGATTAATTATCAGGGTGGCGGGAGAGGGAGTGAGGGTGCAGGCTGGCACGAGCAAGCTCGTGGATTTGGGGTTCAAGTACAGGTACGGAGCAGAGGAGGTGTTGGACGGCTCCGTGGAATGCGCGAAGCGGCTTGGGGTGCTCTGAAGCGTGGTACTAATCCAGACGCTTATCCATGAATTCTCTTGTACTATTACGTACTCTAGAAAATTGGCTACTTCTATCTCCGTGCACGTGCATGTGCTCAAGAAATTTCTCGAATTTCATGTGCATAACTACTGTACACTTAAGTACACTGGGGCCGGACAAATGGCAGCGTTAGAAACTACTACTTAAGTTCTGTCGATTCAATTAGATTAAGCTTACTGCCCTGCTGCCGGCTCCACCGGCGTCATCTGAAGTGAAGAAAAAGAGCTGATCGGCAAGCATCTCACGAGTGAACTGAAATACATTAAAGATCAGATCGCCAAAAGAAATGGAAGAAATGCGGAAAAAGCTTTTTCAAAAGACCATACGTGTAAAAAGTTTTTTCGAAATTAAGACCAAATGTAGAAAAAGCTTAGAAGCATTTAGCCTACGAGCTGCTCGGTAGGAGTAGACAATACGGGAGTGCGGTTTGATGCGAGTTTAACGTGACGATCATCTGACGCAGCCATTGCATTTGCACGCGAACGATCGTCCGAGACCATCCGAATCACGCACGTCCAAGTACGTAATCGGCACTCAGCGACGAAATAGCAAGCAGTCGGATCAGCAGTGTCAGCGTCAGGGGCATACCGATATGGTCGATCCTTTTGTTTGTCCGTGCGCATGCGTTCGACCGTTCTTTTAGTGGCCTGTGGCCTTTCGTGTAATTAATCAACTCTCGGGCGTGACTCTGTTTCCCTACCCTTTGGAGTATAGTATTTTTCTCTTTAGTCTACGGCTTCACCCGCCGCATACACATCATCCACGTTTACCGGGTTACATTCTACCGTCTGATCTTAATCACAGCTGTGTAATTGGTCTTGGTGAATTGCTGGACGGTGAAAAAACGCAGCATGTACGGTGCTGCGGCCGTGGCCGGCTCGGGTTAGCTGCTGCGCTGAATGGGCCGCGTGCCCTCTCTCCATTGCATCGTCACTGTCCGCGGTGAAGTTATTAGGGTGGGTGAGCATCGGTGTGGTCTCCTCCTCTTCCTCCTCCAGCTTCGCTCTTCCTCCGCCGCCTCTTCCACTTCTTCGCGATCTAATGCGTCATCGTCCCCTGTGCCGTTGTCTCGGTTCGTGCGGAGCCACGTGAAAGCAGCAGAGGGAGGCTGGAGGAAGGAGATGACAGTTGCTGGTATTTGGCAGGCGCCTCCTCCTCGCCTCATTTGCTCCGTCCCTTCCCGTTTCTTCTTCCTTGGGGTCTTCGCCTCGATTGGTCCGATCTGCGCGGTGGTGCGTCCGGTGAGTTCGTTGCTATCTTTCTCCGGTTGCTTTCTGGTAGGATGCCGTGGGCGCGGTCAGTTTGGGTTTAAAGCTTGTGCGGTTTCGTTTCTTTTTTTTTCGATTGTTCTTGGTCATGGTTCAGGCTGTTCGTTCATCTTGTTCGGTTTGATGCGGTACATGTGGTGCGTTGTACAGATTCTCTCCGATCTTGGGACGCTGGGCGTTTCTGTTTTGGTTTTATTTCTCTTTTGGTTTGTGGATTCTGTTGTTGCTAGTCTGGACTCACGTTTTCCTCTGCAGGCTTGTTGCTACGTCGAAAGTGACGAGCCGACGACCAGCGGATATTGTTTTCAGTAGCAACGGACGTAAGATGAAGACGACCTTACCTGCTCTTTCATCTTCCTCGTCCGTCGTGTCTCCCTCACCATCCTCGATCACGCTTTTCGATGATCCGTGCGTCCAGGTGAGGCTAAACTCTCGCTATTCAAAAGCCCTCCCCTGACTTCCGTCTATGCCTGCTGGTAAGGTATAGCAGCTTCCAGCATCCATGGTGACTAGGGTTGTTGGCAATGGAGGAGATAAGGTGCCGAGCAGCCCGTCTCTCTCATGTTTTCCCCAAATTTCGTCACCTCCCGTAAGGCTTGGGCCATCAGGATGCAGGTCTTATTAATTGCCTCTCGTGGTTTGCTAGATAAATGCTATAGCTAGGCCTGTGTCAACAGTTTAGTTAAATACTTTATACTTAAACTGATTGTTCTGTTCTTCAAATTGAACTGGGCAACAGCTGTTCGAATATGAGTGTTTTGTTGTCTTGTGGATGAATTTTATTGCTCTAATATGCTACGTAGCTCATGCCAGTTACGTATTTATATTTGTGATTTAGCCTGGGGAGGAATTAATCTACAACCCGTACCTTCCAATTATATAGAGATATTTTTCCTAATTTGCTGCATTAATATACATATGAAATTTACAATTAATTTACACATCAATTTTTCAATTTATTTGAGAGTTGTTATAATAAGTTTGATAATTGTCAAAGAGAATAGCCTGAGTCCTGAAACTTTAACTTACTGTATTAAGTAATGAGATTTGCGTTCCCTCATTTCAGGACAATGTCAAGAACTTGAACTTATCAAGAGAGCGTGAGCAGCTATCATATCTAATTCCCTTTAGCAATGGTTGGATTTTTTTTTTGGTCAGATATAAGGTATCATTTTGGGGTGAAGTGAGACCAGCTATTACTTTTAGTTGCAAAAGCTTGGTTGCCAAATGACATTGCTGCATGGTATTTCGATATGAAAAAGGCTATGAGGTTGGTTCTTAGAGGATTATTTTGACATGGTGTTTGGTGTTTATCTGCATGGTATTGCTGAATTGTGGCTTGTTGGGACAGTCACATTGTTTTAAGGTTGCATCTTTAGGGAAAGATGAGGGCATGCTCATCTAAGACAATGTTATGAAATCTGGTAATTTTCAACTTTCCTATGTTATTGCACTTTTTCCATGGTTGTTTCAGCGTACTTTTCATGTTACATATGTGAATTGTTGTTTTCATTTTTAGCACCGTTTTGCATTTAAAAACATATCTTTTATTGGATAGAAAGACCATAATCTCCCCTAATTTTAGGCGAACTTTATATACTATCTGTGGTTGGGAAGATATTTGCGTCAGAATATCGACCCCATGAGGAGCTATATATCTATATATTTTTCCTTGTCTTTTTAGGATATCAAATTGCATAGTTGTGTACCATTGGAGGCATATTTTTATTTCACCTCTAACAGTTGTCAACTCACATGGCTTCTTAATTCTTTGGACTCCATCCTTACTGGAATAGTATATAACATCATGGTTCAGGCGGTAGCTATGATAGGAGTTTTTGTTTCCTTTTGGGGGGAAGCATAGCTATAATAGGTCTTGCTGCTGTCGTTGGACTTCTTTTTTTTTTGTGAGGGGCTGGCTCATTGGTTATCTTGCCTAGCTGATTACTACTCTGCACAGGTTTAGTGGGCACCGCAGAGGGCTCATAAACCCAACTCAATTGGCAGGACCATAGGTTCAAGAAGACTGAAAGGTATGTTACTTTTGAATATTTTTTTTCACAGTTGTGATCTGAGGTTACCTTGCATAATCACTGAATGTTCTTTGTGCAGTACATTGAACCATGGAATATGATCTATGTGCTAATAATTATTGTGTCGCTGCCTGTACTTTGCACGGTTCTTTTAAAAAAACTGCTACTTTTATTGAGCCTGGTGTTTTTGATAACTAATGTGCTCAACTTTGTTTCGCTATTCCTTTATTTAATTATTATTGAATGAAATAGGTATTCATTCAAACATTATATTGGTTAACAAATTCACTTTTCTACCAATGGCCGCACCGACCAAAAAAAAAACCACCTTTAAGCTAAAGAACCATCTTCATTTGTCAAACGCATTCGTTCAATTTTTAGTTTATTTGTATGATTATACTATAAGAAGTGTTCAAGAGCAAGCAAGGCCATGTCTTCTTTCCTGTCTTGGAATGCAGCTGATGTCATTAATAGTTCTAATTACCATTTTGTTCTCTGCAAAACAGAGGTAACTCCTTCCAATTTGATAAAATATTTTTCCAGCCCTATGCTTATCATTAGAATATTAATTTGAATATCTGATGCATGAAAATCAATCCGAGTAGAATTTGATGCAGCATACCTCATGCTGAATCTGTGACAATTTATCTTCTACAATATAGGCCTCTGGCAGCTTGTTTTATGATATTCAGTTAATCGAATATTGAAAAACTCCAACATCTGTTTATTTGTGACTTGGGAATTCAATCCACGTGGGAAGCCTTATTGCTTTTTTGACTCATGAATGTTAATGATGTTGTCTGTTGAAGCTAGCAACTTTTTGCTGCAAACTGATTAAATCTTACTGCACTGCCGAGCCAAGAATCAGAAATTGATACATGGTAACCTTATTTGCTTTACAATATCTTCTTCACCACGACTGAAAGTTCTCAACTTTGCTTAAGTGTGTGATGTTCGTGCAATTCCTTCTGGAAATGCCCTAAGGCTTAAAAAAATATTGCCAGGCAACAGTTGTTCATTGAATTAGAAAAGAAATTTAGTGAAGTATTTGGTACTCTGTGAAAGGATTTAGTATTGTCCATGAATAGTCCATATTTCCTGTTCATATAAGAAATCTAAAAAGGGCTATGCCCGCACTATTTCTGCCTCTCTGTTTACTTCAGTTATCCAGGATTTTTTCATATAATGTGTGCCTAATTCTTGATCACTGTTTCAAATTTACAGACTTATTTACCTGTGGATCTCCTTTGCTCTTTTGCATATAGATATTGTCATGCTGAAGCCTTTTCATGCACATATTGCTTCTTGTTGAAAAGGACATATATTACCTGTTGCCCTTTATTTTGCTACTGGAATGTCAACAGGTGCCTTTTGCTGTTGATATCATGCCACGATAGGATGTTAAGGGCTTCGCCCATGTTCTGTTCGATACAGTTTCATGGGCCGTCCTGTCAATTAAATGGACGAGGAGTCTTATAGTGTAATAGGTGTAGCAACACTTACTTTGGAACATATGAAGCCTTATACTCACGATTAGTTACCATTATCCCATGGTGCACTCGGATATTTTCCAGCTGCTTAGCCTGTAGGAATCAAACTATATTGTACTAATTTTATTGCATATTATTTATGATATATGCAATTATATATGTATTTAGAACCTAATCAGTATCATTCTGCACCACTTATCTTTGTTTCGACAGAAATTTCAGGACCAGCCAAAAGATCAGATAAGGAAAACGGAGAAAGCGGGGCGGAAAACGGAGAAAGCGTGGTTGACCACATCACTTGGGTTAGAAGGCCCGCCCTCTCACTCCTGCTGGTCCTTCGAGTCGGGAGAAGCGGCGAAAGAAGCGATGAGCCGGAGGGTGGTGTGCGTCACCGGCGGCGGCGGCTACATTGGGAGCTGGCTCGTCAGGAAGCTCCTCGACCGGGGCTGCGTCGTCCACGCCACCTTGAGAAACCTTGGTATGTGAGCCTTCTCCTCTTCTCTCTTTCCTGCAACTAAGCAGAAATGGCGATTTCTGCTGATGCGCGCATGAATTATCTGTGTAACCGGCGAGTGCAGAGGACGAGAAGAAGACGGCCCTGCTCCGGGCGCTCCCCGGCGCGGCGGAGTGGCTGCGGCTGTTCCAGGCGGACATCTACGACGCCGACACCTTCGAGCCGGCCATCGCCGGCTGCGAGTTCGTCTTCCTCGTCGCCACGCCGCTGTCGCACGACCCCTCCAGCACCAAGGTACTTGCTAATTATCGATCGATCCCCAGCCTTGATCCTTCGTCTGCGGTTCATGTGCATGCGTTCGCTCGTTCTGATCTGCCTCGATCGAGAATCTAAGACGCACTTGTCAGCGTCGACTCATTCTGCTAGATTAGTCCTTTTCGATTAATTTACTGTTTAATGGATCGACGCGTCGATGTGGTCGGTCTTAGAATAAACCAGGAATCGAAGCGTCCTGCAAACTGGCCGTGAGAGGCCACGTGGGCTGCTGCTCCGCAGCTCGCGCAATCGCTTGGCTGCTAGCAGCACGTTCTGGACTCTTTTGATCTCGTTGTTCTTTTGACCTTCATTTCTCTTCCATATTTAACTGATTGATTGCAAGAACGCTGATGCAGAGAACCGCTTGCAGTTTCGTTTCGAACCCGTCTTCGAGTTTTTTTTCCCACCTTGTGTCCAAACCGTCTTGTCGTATCTCGAGTCTAGCAAGCAACGGAGCACTCAATATGTGGTCATAACAGCTGTAGCAAGCCAGAATCCAACCTGTCTCAGGTGTGCCATAAGCGGAAGGCTCCGACTCTTGTCTTAAAACTTGATTTTGCTAAGGCCTTCAACTCCGTTTGTTGGACAAGTTTGCTCACAATAATGGAACAGCGTGGTTTCCCCCAGTGTTGGCTACAGTGGGTTAACAATCTTCTGAGCACGTCAAAATCTGCAGTTGTGGTAAACGGATGCCCGGGACCTTGGTTCAGCTGCACTAGCCTATCAACCCGTGCACCTACACGGGCCAGTAATAATTGAAGACACATGAGTATATCAATTTCATAGAAAATTTTCAAAATTTATAAAAAATATAGAAGTGTTTTAAATTCTTGTTTATTCTTTTTGTTTATTGAAAATATAAAAAATGTATCCTTAAGTAATAGAAACCTATCTACTCAACAAAAATTATGGCTATATTTATTTTTTTCTGAAGTGGTAGATACTCCTCCTAGATAGTATTAATTGTGATTAATCAGTTCGATATAATGTTTTTTGTTGATTTGAACTGGAGGATCAATCACTTATACATTTTAAATATCCGAACACAAATTTATTGATTTTTCACATAGTACTTTGTCCCTTTTGAAACTTTTGAACCTAACCAACAACTGATCGAAATACTTGATCTCCTATTTCTCTTGCCTCCTTGCTTGTCCTTTTCATTTCACCATAATATCTGCTTTATGCATGGATACTCTCTTATCTACGTCCAACAATAGTATATTACCATAGTGCAATGATGTACTGAGATGTTACTACAATCCTTCTCTTTGAACTTATTCACGTGGTACCTATATACTGTCTGAAAGTAATAATTGTAGACTGAATTAGTTTGTACCTTAGAAGATGTCTTCCTTTTACTTGTTTGCTAGCTGGTCAGAACTACAGAAAAAGAATAACCTTACCTAATCATGTAATATCTGATCATATCTCATCACGTTATCCCCACAATATATCTTCTTCTTTGCCACAACTCCCTGGGTGATCTATTTTTTTTTTCCAAAAAAATCTGCAGTGTTGCATTGGATTTTGATTGAGCAAGCCAGCGCTTCTTGGATCAACCTAAATTTGGTCATACAGGCCAACCTTGATCTCTCGGTGTTCTTGCAATTAGGATGCATCCAACCATAAGCTCATGTCCCACCCTGGCCACTCTCATCGGTAAATCTCCATGCATGGGATGCAGAATAAAAAGATCACTTCGAAGTCCAATCTGTCGATACCTGCTTGAGTTCGCCAGATATATTCTGATCCCCACATCCTACTACCTCCTCTCCACACCACGATGAAACTGCAACTCGATCTTTTCCACACTGATCTCTGCATCCTTGCAGCCCATGAGATTGACCTCTGTGATCCATCTAAAAAAAAAATTACCTTGGCCAGGGACATGTTCTACCATCCTCTGCGTTCTCCATGGAAAGAGCTTGACGAAGGTACCAACTGATATATGGTCAGAACGTCACGGAGGAAAATCGATCATGTCCTTGCCGGCGTAAGGGAGGAGGACGACCCGGGCCTTGAGTTGAGGACTCATGTTTGGCAGCAATTCCTTTGTTGCACGATTCCTAGGTCACATCGGTGGCATTTTTCCTTCTGAATTCGAACTCATGAGTTTTCTCCCCCTATAAATCAGATCGCATCAATATTAGTACGTGTTCGGATGTTTTGCTTTTTTCTGGTAATTTCTAGGATTTTCCACCGATTAACGTGGAGGCTTCAAAAGGAGCCTACAATTAGTAAATATAAGATAAGAAGCGTGGCCTCCGACAAGGAGACCCGTTGTCGCCCTATCTTTTTCTGCTGGTTGCTGATGTCTTGCAAGCTCTCATCAAAACTGACGGTGGTGTGCGGCACCCCCTCATCGACAGCCCGTGCCCCATTCTTCAGTATGCCGATGACACCCTCCTGCTACTCCGTGCCGACCCTACAGATGCTCGGCGCCTCAAGGACTTACTGGACCAATTCAGTGCGGCCACCGGGCTTCATATAAATTTCTCCAAGAGCACCCTCGTCCCCATGCACGTCGACGAAGCTATGATGCCCTCCTTGATGGATATCCTCGGTTGCAAGCGGGAAGGCTTCCCACAAACCTACCTTGGACTCCCTATTAGATATAATCAGAACTGTCTAGTTCTTGGCTGTCTAGTTCTTGACTTCTTGTATTCTGCCTTAATTAGCTAGACTCTTTGTATCTTGCCTTAATGGCTCATCCTTTGTATTCTGCCGTATTGGCTATATATATGGAAGCTCACCTCCCTAGCTGGGTGTGGTGATTGCCCAACTCTCTACATGGTATCACGAGACCGGGTCCTCTAGGCCGTCCGTGTGCCCACTCCTCCGCTGCCCTTTCCTCTCCTCTCTACCAGGCGTCACCTCCACCATATGGCAGATCACATGGCAATTCATGCGGCAAATAGTTGGTTGCGTTGTGGACTTCATCTTGTCAATCAAACCATTGATCGTATCCTTTTGGGTCCTACTCAAGATTTTATTTGTTATCAAATCGTTCAAGTGATCAAGTCGTTGAGGAGGAGTGTCCGCTCGGTTTGCCTGCGGCTTTAGGTGTGAGCATGCATGGTCATCCGGATTTGATCCTTGTGATCGAACTTACGACCTCATTGGGGCTTGCCCCAGAATAAGTTTCAGCCACAATGGGAATGCGACGCTCCTCGTCGTGTATTGGACCCTGATGAATTTCGATTATCTCTTTAAAGTTGTGGTGTTAGATGTTGTGCGTGGTTGTAGAGAGCGGGTGGTGTGCGTGAAAGTGTGTTGGTGTGTGTGGATGGAGTGAGCGAGCGTGTGTAGAACAAGTACTTGCCTACTTTGAGAGGGTTAAAAAAAGTCATACAATCACTTGAGCAAAAATTTACCGTAAAATTCTAGTATATGGATAAGATATCATCATCGTCGTGTGCTGGAGTATTTGGACTACTTAATAGGACTGGTTTCTTAATGGAGCCGAAACTACTTTAGGTGAAAAAAATTCACAATTAAAGTTATTTGGTAAGGTAGGTTGGTGATTTTGTTTCAAGGATGGCGATAAAAGCTCTTAGAGAATTGCAGAGTAGAAGTTTTCAAAGAATCTTCCATATGCTGTACCATAGATCAAAGGCAGAGCAAGTCAAGCACCTGAAACAATGGCAAAGGAGTAGTGCCTTTTGTGTTCTGTCCTTCTCTTTTAAACAATGCTTTTGAGCTTGCCCTTCAGTTTCGTCTCAACCATCAAACAGCAGTGTTTTCATGTCACTAACTTCGTGTTTGGCATGGCTATAACTCCAAAATTTTTGTGAAGTTCTTGAAGCTGCTCATAGTTAGCTTCAGAAATTCTTGGAGCTAGAGTTGTAAATAAATTAAGGATCTTTTGTTAAGTCATTTTTTTAAATTAAAACTAATAAACTAAAATATTTTAATCTATTTTATAAACTCCAGCTACTGCATGCCAAACAGCCTCTAAATCTGCTGTAAGCTATAACATTGACCTGACGATGGAGGTAATAACTTGCACGGTTTCCCGCAGTACAAGGACACGACGGAAGCAACGGTGGACGCGGTGCGCATCATCCTGCGGCAGTGCGAGCGGTCCGGCACGGTGCGGCGCGTCATCCACACGGCCTCGGTCGTGGCCGCGTCGCCGCTCAAGGAGGACGGCACCGGCTTCGCAGATTCCATGAACGAGTCGTGCTGGACGCCGCTCAACCTCTCCTACGGCTTCTCCAACGCTCACCTGGACGTAAGCATCATCACCACAACCATAACTTGCTTGCGTACGTCATTGCTAGCTTCCCAATCGACAAAGCAGATGAGCTCACCATGCAACTCAACGAAATCTGCGCAGGCTTACGCGTGGTCCAAGACGCTTGCGGAGAAGGAGCTGCTCCGCTACAACGACGAGCGCGACGCGGCCGGGCGGGCGGTGGAGGTGGTGTCGCTGGTGTGCGGGCTCGTCGGCGGCGACACGATCCAGCCGTACCTGTGGAGCAGCCTCCCCGTGATCGTGTCGCCGCTCACGGGCAGCGAGCCGCACCACAACTCGCTCCTGTTCCTGCAGGCGCTGCTTGGGTTCGTGCCCGTGGTGCACGTGGAGGACGTCTGCGAGGCGCACGCCTTCTGCATGGACCAGCCGGCCATGGCCGGCCGCTTCCTTTGCGCCGCCGGGCACCCCTCCATGCGCGACATCGTCGACCGCTTCGCCGCCAAGTACCCCGACCTCGAGATACGGCTCAAAGAGTATGTTCTCCTATACTTGATTATCTTTTGGTGAATTCAATTCAAGGTTGAATATTTCCGTACTGAATGATCTTGTGTGGTCGTCTGTTCTATGTAGCGTGACAGGGGAGGGCGTGAGGGTGCCGGTTGACACCAGCAAGCTCGTGGACTTGGGGTTCATGTACAAGTTCGGAGTGGAGGAGACGCTGGACTGCAGCGTCGAGTGCGCCAAGCGGTTGGGAGAGCTCTAATTGGATGGTCCTAGTATAGTACTAGTATGCATGGGCAACACATAGTAGAGTAATTGGAATTTTGGAAACGAGACTCGACTATTGCAGATTCTGTCGTGTGATGTACCGTGCATTCGTGTCGTCGTGTGTGTCTCAGGCTCTCAGCTGAACTGAAGCCTCCTCCTCCCAAAGTACTACTCCTTCTGTCCCTATTTAGATGTCGCTTTAGCAAAGTTTTTTTTTTTTTAAATGTCGCTTTAGCAAAGTTTGGAGGAAACGAGGCAAGCAGTCCAATTATATATACGGTTTCAGTGCTGATTTCAAATCATGGATTTACAACCATAAATCTTTGTGGTTAGCATTTGATCACCATTTTTTGTTCATATTGGAGTGTCGATTTGATGTATCATTTAGTTCGATTCTAAAAAATATTGTAGATTTGATGTATCACTTAGTTCGATTCTAAAATGGTGATCAAATGCTAGAAATCATGGATTTACAAAGTACCAAAGATGACAAGGCAAAGCAGTGTAAGGAAACAAAAAACCTGTTGGAAAGGAAAATAAAACCAAACAAGAAACAAAAATTACACGGTCAGTCCTACAACCACAACGACATTGATTAAAATGAAAAAAAAAAGATCATAGCCATATAACACAATACATATTTGGGTTCAAAGGATTCTAAAATTTATAGGAAATGATAACTTTGGTGTTCCGAACAAATAAAAACAATGGGATTGATTTCTTACCACAAATTCTTGAATTCATATTTTAATAATCACTCAATCGTGTGGCGCATAGAACGAAAGACTAGTTTGTAAATGGCGTTGGATAGAGAGCCAATATGGAGGATTGGTTTTTTTGTTTGTTTTTTTTGTTGGGGGGGGGGGGGGGGGGTCCTCGTCCTCTGCAATGCTACATGTCATTGCTGGATCACTAGCACGCGGGCCCAGAAGGCCATCGGGCATGGCAGGGGATCCTGGTGGTGGTGGTGTGTGGGGGGGGGGGGGGGGGGGGTGTCCTCAGCAATACTACATGTCATTGCTGGGTCACTAGCACACGGCCCAGAAGGCCATCGGGCACGACAAGGGATCATGGTGCTCTGTGTGTGTGTGTGTGTGTGTGTGTTTGGGGGGGGGGGGGGGGGGGGGCACGGGTCCCCTTCTAGATGATGGTTCATCTAGCAAATACACGGTTGTGGACACTATCTTGCCGATTGAACCATTTTTTACTGACAGGCGCATCGAGCTGATCCATCGACGGGGTGGTTCTTGCATCATGCACACAGTGTTTGGGATGCACTGCATGCCGACAACTGTTATTTTGACTCCTAATCTAATGAGGGCAGGCGTGAATGAGCCCGACTCCCCTTTGCAGCTTTTGTAGAGACGACCCCGTCGTGAACAAGGTGGAGGAGGGCAGCTAGGAGGAGGATGAAGAGTACGTTAGTATAAAGTAGAAAGTCAAATAGTATTTGCTTTGGTTTATTGGTGAATTCAATACAAGTTTGATTAGTGCTATACTGAATGATTTTTTTGTGGTCATCTGTTTTACATAGTGTGACAAGGGAGGGCCTGAGAGTGCCGGCTGACACAAGTAAGCTCATGGACATGGGGTTTGGAACTTCAGTCACTCTGGTGATCATCGATCTAGCGACGGTGGCATACTTCGACGAGTGGCGCTAAGGATTAATGCTTCTTCCATTCTTTCGGGTACCAGATCACGATGGCGGCATCTGTGGTGACTGAGCTCATTCTCCGGCGATCGACGATCTCGCAATACGGTTTGACATGTCACGGATTCTTGGATCTCCATCCGTCGTTGTATAGCATGGGAGTTAAACAATAAAGTTGCCTCGCGGAGATGTTTTTTCATCAATGCGGCATCCTGCTTGACTGATGAGATCCAATATCATCGGTGATTGTATTAGCTGTAATGCTCTTTTGAGAGCCAAGGCTGGGCTATCTAAAAAATATACAATCGTGTGCCATGATTTGCAACTTATGTTCAATCGTGCCCGGCTGATTTCACTTCCAGGGTCGCTCGCTAGAAACGTAGACGCCTTCGAGACCGCGAAATGACAGCTGGGCCGGCGGCCTGCGCTAACAGAATTCTCTCGACTGGTGAAGCAGCACTGATGTTTGCTTTCCTGGAGGCCCATTCTCCGCATTCGCCTCTGGATCGAGCCGCAGCCCGCCGCTCCCCACAAATTCTCCCCCGGGCCGTGTCGGCGCCGCACGCCCGCCCTCCGCTGCCGCGGCCGCACGCACTGCACCATTCCCCGCGCGTACGCGCATCCGCGCCCGTCCGTCAGCCAGCCGCGAGCGCTCGACCGCAGAGCAGCAGCGTGGAGCCCCGCGGTTCCCACCACGCCTGCCGCGGCGCGGCCGGCGCAGTCTCGCGCCATGGTCCGCAACCTGACCGTCCGTGCTCTGAGCGCTCGACCTCAGAGCAGATTCCTGTTAGTTTCCACCACTCCTGCCGAGGGCGCAGCCTCACGCGGTCACGCCATGGTCCGCCCCTGACCGTCCGTGCCTGCCCTGCCGCACGCATGATTTCTCGCTCGCTCACGCGCCTGCCCGCTCTCTCTGCACCAGCGCGCGCGCCATCACTGCTCTCCCGCCATCTTAACTCGTCACCCTCTCTGCTCTGCCCCGCGCCACACACCGACTAGCGCACACGGCACTCATCATCACGCTGCGCGCAGCGGGACGCCATGTGCGCGCCTGCACGGATCCCACGCTCCTCCGGGGAAGAGGTGCCGCATACATACAGGACACACACATTGGCCCATCCCCACCATGGCTGCCATGATCGTGCGCCACGCCCTGTACAGCTCGACACGGATGACTGGACTGACACTGCATCATTCGTTGGTCTAGCTGGAGTCAGGACGCCCTCCGTGCGGCACCAACACTGCTCCCGTCCCTCGTCCGTGGGGAACGCGCGACCCGCGAGTGCGCGCGCATAGGCAGCACAGCATCGGCTACGCGCGAACCCGTGCTTTAGGCTAGGCAACACGCCGTGACCGAACAAAGGGAAACCCCACGCGGACGATCGGCTGGTCTGCTGCCCTGACGCGCCACACCACCAACCGGTGACATAGTCCATGAACTTCCCATTAGCACCACTGTATCCATCTCGTAACAAATACTAACTAAAGAGTATAACCGAGGCAACAACGGAAGTATAGCACCGTGTTCTCCCTCTTCGAGAACGCGTGGGAGAGCTGCAGATCCAACGAGATCGAGATATATAATGTAAGGAAGACGTACGAACCCACCATCAGACCATCATCGGAGCCACGCCGAAAATCTGAACCACCGACAGGGCAGACAGGGAAGAAGAACCTGATGATAATGCAAGTTGACAGAGGCACACCACACTATGACACCTCGGCATTGTCCCAACAGCATTCTCATTCCAACCAACCTTGAGCTAACCTCTAGTAGCAGCCGTAGTAGCTGTGGCTTCCCTACATTTACAGGATCGACAAACAGAAAAAGATAGACAAGGGTCCTTGCGAGACAGAGACAGCCTTCCTACCAAATTACAGAGTGTACAGGCATAAACGCACCCCACACAAGAACCCACGGACACCAAACCAGAAGCAGGCACTAGTGGATTTTTTTATGGATGAACATTTCACATGGATTATGTTTTCTTCCTTTTTTTTTTTGTCCATTCCATGTACTACCTCGCTCCTGAAACAAGCTTACCAGAAGGGTTGCTCTTACTATCTCTAGGAGTAGTAGTAGGGTCTTTGTTTCGAGGGTCAAACTGTCATGCGAACACGACGGTGGAGAGGACCGCGGCGAGGAAGGTGGCAGCCAGCCCTGCCTTTGGGAGTAATCCCGCCGCGGCAGTGTCCATGCCGGTGCCTGTTGGTCCTAGGCTGCCCAGCCCGCTTCCGGTAGCCCCAGTTCCCATTCCTGTGCCTGTTCCCATGCCGGTGCCAGACGTAGTGCCTGTGCCTGTTCCCATGCCGGTGCCAGACGTAGTGCCTGTGCCTGTTCCCATGCCGGTGCCGGTGGTTGTGCCGGTGCCGGGCGTGAAGGTTCCTGTTCCTGGAGTTCCTCCCATTGTGCCTCCAGTGGTAGGGGTCATCGTTCCAGCAGCACTGTTTCAGGAAAGCAATGCTGTTAGTAGTGTCGTAATTTCGATTCAAAAGTATGCAGAGAGTAATAAAATCAACAGTCCCGCGGGTGTATTCGTAATCAGATTTATGATGCTGTCGGCTATTCAACCACATCTTTGTGTGCTGTAACTTGCAGTGTACCAATAGTGCATAATTCTTTCAGGTTAGCAGTCCAACTCTGGAAATTCATAGCACATATGTATGCGTTTGGATGTCCTATAGAGCAATAATGTCTATTGCAGTTTCCTATTTCAGGGTTTTCTAGTTCGGAAGAGCATTAATCGAATTCAATGGTAGGTAATTGCAGTCTAAAAGAGCACACCTTCGGATTCATTCAACATGATGCATAAATTTTCATTGAGTACCAGTTTCCAAAGTGCATAATTTCAAACATCAACCGTCAACAAATTCATGACGGTACACATTCAATTCAAGTGAGGTTCATAATGTACCTTGCACTTGTGGGGTAAGAGCAGCCAGAAGAACCTGAAAGTGATAGAGCATAAGGACCAGGTAAGACACAAGTATTGCCACAAATAGAATGATTAAAATAACATCATAAGCCCGAAGAACCTGAAAATGATGGAACATTAAGTTCAAACAGGGCACACCTATACCCCTGTTTGAATGATGAAGTAATTAAAAAAAATGTTGTCACCCTCGCTGTATAATCCAAATTCGTTTTGCAAACTAGAAAGATAAGCAAATGCATCATCTACATACAGATTCCAGCCAACCGGGACCGAAAGAATATTAGGCACAACGCAGTAGCTTTGAATTTTGCCATTCTTTTTTATCGGGAAGTTTCTACCCTACTAAATTAATCCACAATTCCACACCAACAACCTATTCCAGTGCCTCTACAGAATCTGATTCCATCAAGTTGGCTGATACACCAGAACAGCTTTGCTTACACTAAGTGATAACTAAGCTAAATGAAGTCTAGAATACAAGATTTGCATATATTCCATGGCAAAAGTGGAGTTATACGGTGGCACAGGCACTCAAGCTCAGAATCTTGGAATACATTTCTCGAAAACTAAACCGTGCAGTCATTTCTTCACATTTCTAGTCAGCAATAGGCTAAAGAACCAGCGCAAATTTGCAACCAATGCAAGGGCAAACCGAACTGTAAACAGTGGTCACATGAGTGAAAGGGATCATTACTTGGGTCGCTGGTACTGAGGGTGGCGCTGCCGGTGAAGTCGCAGGTGGCGCCCCTGGCCTTGTTGTTCTGGTAGTAGCTGTTGGCCGCCCAGGAGCAGTGTGCGACGACGGTGTTGGGGTTGTAGCACGGCCCGGTCTCATGGATGGAGTTGCATTCCGCCCCGGCGCCGCAGGCGTAGTCGATGGTCTTCTGCAGCGCGGCCTGGGGCGCGTCCGACCTGCACACGCACCATTCTGCACAGTGTCGCAAGAGCAAATCCATCAGCGGAGACTGAAACCGAAGGGAACGCAAGCACCGCAGGAAACGGCGGGTTTTCTGGCGACGTTTCTTGATGTGCTAGTCACCGAATAAGCCGGTCCAAGACAAGGACTGCTTGCGAGTGTGAGTGACAAAAGCAGAGTGAGGTTTGCACAGAAAGAAAGGAGAAGGCAAACTTTGCCATCATTAGTAGTCCAACGGAATGTTTATAGCTTTTTAGTGCCAGTTTAGCTGCTAGTAAGTTTAACAAAAAAAAAAGCATAAAGATGTTCTCTTTGAGGAAAAAGGAGGGAATTTCCTCCTCTCCTTTCTGTCTTGAACAATTTTTTTCAATCAGAGGGGGTCATGCTGAAATGGATGCAATTGATTGGCCTCTAGAGAAGTGGAATCTGCAAGAAATTCAGGGCAAGAACAGTACAACTTGGATGCAATGGCCGGCTGCCGGTTTCTCCTCCAAAACAGGGCTGTTCCAAACACAAGCAGGAAAAAAAAACACAGCTTGGGAGGTCTCAGGTCTACACAACTTGTATGATCTTGCTAATCAAAATCAAGCGGAAGAAGAGAGAAGACGACGAAGAGGAACAGAACAAAGAAGCTCTGCAAAACAACTAGTATGATCTT
Source organism: Eragrostis curvula (assembly GCA_007726485.1). NCBI lineage: Eukaryota > Viridiplantae > Streptophyta > Magnoliopsida > Poales > Poaceae > Eragrostis > Eragrostis curvula. The sequence goes on from CM017442.1 coordinate 8,057,267, forward strand.
CCTAACATGAGGCTCCACAAACAACAAAGAGGAAGAACATTCCGCAGCCATTATTTTAGACAAACTCTGCACAATCTGAACAAGACGACGAGGAAAGAGAAGGAATTACTACTATTAGAAAAAGAACGGAGAACTCACGTGACGCGGCGAGGTTGGATGAAAGGAGAAGCACCACCGCCACCACCAGCGCCTCCATGATCCACCACACTGCCGCCTTTCAAGAAGACGAACCCACGAAGCGGCTGCAAGCACGAACTCGAGCTACAGAGAGAGATTCGTGGGAGCGAGAGAAGAGAGAGGATGTGTTCTCCAAGGTGGTGGTGGTGGCTAGCTGTTCTCTGGCTTGGTTGTTTGTTCCTCGAAGAGTCAGAGATGAGCTAGTGAGTGAGAGAGTGGTGTGGTGTCCAGTCCAGGACAACAGCCGCAGCAAGAGGAAGAGGAGCGTGTGTGCTTCGGCGTGCGACGGGCGAGGTGGGGAGCGCGTGGATTTTCGACGCGCCTGACGGAATTTTTACTGCTAACTCGTCCTTCTATTTTGCATCAACGGCTGTGACCTCTCGGAGACTGAGCTGAGCCGCCCGCACCCACCTGCGTTGCTTTGCTTCCTTTTGCAGGTTCCCCTGTCCTGTTCTCCTTCCTGCCCACCGCAAGGCGCAAAATTCCAGCATATCTCGTCTGCCCGCGAGGAGATTAGTTCACTTTTTGTGCGTGGAACTTTGCAAATGTCCTGGTTCTGGGTGTTGCCATGCTCCTTTTTTCTCAGGGAATTTCCTTTCTCAGATATACCGTCTTTTTTGCATCTTTTTGTGAGTATCTAGCATTATTAAAAACTACTAAAAGTAATATGGGCATTGAAAGGCTATGATCTATACGGCTATTTCAAGAGGATTTTCAACGATGTTCTAATTCCAGCATTTATAACCTGGCGTTTCTACCCTTTCTATGAGTATTAATGACTGTGACTAAGGATATGCCAGATTGCTAGGGAACCTCTAGTATCTAATTAAACCATATACTCACCACTGGAATTGAAACCAAGACTGATTCTTCAGAAAACTATATATATGAAAAAAATTCTCATGGTGAATCTAAAAACAAATTCTCATGTTGTTAAACTACACAAATATATAGGAATCATGGACAAATATAGGAATGTAACTTTGATCAAACCGGATCCACAATTATTTTGAGACGGAGGGAGCACTAGTTTATGGTTCAAACATTTTCAAAGTGTAATGTAAGGAAAGAGAACTTTGATGTTTGAGTTGGGATGTACTTACATCGGCATCAGAAGGTATTGTCGGCGGCTTCTTCATCAAAGTCGAGCGTTAATTCACTCGTTGACGCTTCCTGAGCGAATCAACACCTTCTAATAGTCCTCGTGACTCGCTAGCCAAATCCCACCAGATGACGCAAAATCCTCAGCGTCGTTCTAGCATGTCGCCGCCGATCGAAAAGGCGCAACCTACTCCCCATCCCCATTGATCCTCTCCCGCCATGTTCGGCATCTAATAGGAAAGGAGACCGATGGGGGTGGGAGGGGAGAGGTGCATAGATCCACTGACTGTTGCGCGGATCACCACCACCGTCGCGAGAATCGTCAACGCCACTAAGCGGATCACCGCCACCGCCAAGCATCAAATCGATTAAGGTTTGCCGAGTGGAGGAGGGGAAGAGGGCGAGTGGATGGGAGGACAGCGGGCGAGTGGATAAGATGGGTCGCGACGTGAGCTACTTTTATAAGCTGGCCTCGACGGGTAAAACACTACTTCTGTGACAAACTCTCGTGTCAAATTATAATTCTACTCTTTGTGAAACAGAGGGAGTAACAATTTTACTCATTTGGACATGGCCCCTTTGTTTCAAAACTACTTGAAAATTGTTCCTTCCTAGTTGAGCCTTTTTTTTCCCATTTCATCACACACAAATGACGAATCCAACGAATGCTTGCCCTGAAAACAATTCAGTGCACATCAACAATTATTTCACACCACCGGTGTTTGGTCCGGTAAATGCAGTGAAGGTTGCCCTCACGTAGCACTCCACTCCCACGTTATTACGGTACGGTTTCTTCAGGTGAAAACCCCCCCACAGTAGCCTTTCGTCACACTCCGATGTGTACTGTAGCACCGACAGTAACGGTCTCATTGTCAGAAAGCTCGCGCGGGCTCCACGAGGAAGTTGCAACTTCACTTTACCACAGACGCGCCTCCGGGCTGGCTCATTGTTTTTAGGTTGGTGCGTTGGCGGGGCCCACTTGGCAGAGCCAAAGGGACAGTCCATATGCTGCTTGGCGTGAGCCTCTTTGGTCCACTTGGCCACCGTAATAAGCCACCCCGATTAGGCCATTAACCGGTAAGATATTGTTAACGTCGGAACCACACTGCAGCAGTAGCACTCATTCCCAACCTGTGAGTCCGTGACCAAGCGTCCGGCACCAACACAATCGTTGCCGGCACCGAGAAAGCCAGTGCCAGCCTCATTCTTGGAGCATAACAAGTCCGCGGGGGAACGACGAATGAAGTGATCAGGAAGCAGCAGTCACAAATGTACCTCACCCCAAAACTCTCCACCAAGATGCGGTGAAACCGGAACCGGTGGTTGTCAAGGTTCGCGCCCCCGACCGTGCATACGTAACATACGTTTGCAGTGTCAAATCTCGACGCAAACTCACTCGCAAGATGACACCGTCACGTTTGGCACTTGCGCGCGATGAAGGGCAGAAGTGGGTGGTGAAAGCTGTAACGGCCGGCGACGTCCACCACGCCACGACGACGCGCCTTCGCCGTGGCGTGCTCGCGTGAGGCTCCCGGATAGAGCCAGAATGCCTTGCAAGATCCCTCGCTCGCTGATGATCTGATCATGATGATTGCCTCAGCCTACCTCCGTTTCAAAGTCCAAACTTGACACATGATGAAACCACGCACTGACGGATCGGAGGACCAGGTACGATCGCGGGCGTGCCTTTTGACCCGAGAAGACGAGATGAGATTCTCCAACTCCATTGCAGGCTTTTGTTCATTGGTTGGTGGCCTCTGGCATGGCTATGGCACTATGGCAGCGCCGCCGTTGTGGGCGACCTGACCCGATTGACCTACGGGAATAGTATATGCCCCGCTGCAGGCTGCAGCTAAGAGCAACTCCAGCAATAGACCTTAAAATTAAGCCCCTACTTTCATTTTCCAAGCCAACATGCAAAAATAAGGGCTCAAAATTTAACTTCAACTCCAGCAATAAGTGGTTCAAGCCCCTATTTTGTGAAAGAAAAACGGTGGGACCCACAAATGAGAGGGAGGATTGGAGGACCCTAGGAATGAGGGCTTGGAGGTGGAATTTGAGGGGGCATGCAAAATGAGAGCCCAAGTAGGGTCCCTGCTGGAGTTGATTTTTTGACCAAAGACCCTAAATAATAGAGTAGGGGCTTGAATAGGGTTCTTGCTGGAGTTGCTCTAAAGCTCTGCTATTCTAGTCTAGTGGACTGCGAATCATTGCATCGTGCCACTCATGTTCCGTGGCCCCATTCGGACAACACGAGATGCACCTTGAATGAATTTTTAATTTTCTACATTGTACTCGAACACAAGAACGAAAAGATGTTGCGAAGTTGAGCATCGGTTGACAATTCTTTTAGTATCAGTGCGATGCGATTGGGCTCCTGCGTGTGTCTAGTGGCGATTTTTTTTTAAAAAATAATAGTATTTTAATGAAAAATTACGGAATTAGGGTACGATTTGAAAAAATTGCATAAATAGATGCCTGTCGGTCAGCGGATAACCGACAGGCACCTATCGGTTATCAGATGACCGACAGGCTGTTACCTATCGGTCGCCGGATGACCGATAGGTAACTGTCGGTCATCCAGTGACCGATAGGTGGCCATCCCGTGCCAACCATTGTAGCATCTATATTGTATCGCGTATTATAGCGATGCATCTTTAAAATATGCATCCAAAAATTGCAACAAAAATATGAATGAAAAGATCTTGTGATTCTCTACGATCATGCAAATTTTGAGTTACAATGGAAACATATATAAGATACAACAAAAAAGAAAAGAAATCAGCACATCAACAGTAACAGGTTGCGGGTAGGGGTGGAAACGGATCGAATACGAATCGGATAGTGCCTTTCCCACATCCATATCCATATTTATAAACGAATATGGATACGAATACGAATGTTTTCGAATACAAATACGGATCGAATATTAAACGAATGCGAATACAAAAGCGAATGTCTTTATAATTCGGACGGATACGAATACATCTAATTTCTATGTTGCTAAGACAACTACTATACTTTTTCCTCTCTAAAGTATCTTTAATAGCATTATTTTACATGATCTACACTAGTTCATATCAAAATTGAATCAATTTTATAATATTTTTTATATAATATACATGTATATTTATGATATAGTAGCGGATACGAATACGAATGCGGATATGTCGAATATCTGATGTCAAAACCTCAAACCATATCCACATCCATATTTTCTAATCGAATTCGAATACGAATTCGAATAGTGTAAAAATATTAATCGAATGGCAAGTTTCGTACCACATTTGCATTTCATCGGATACGAATATCGAATAATACGGATTATCCGCATCCACTTTCCACCCCTAGTTGCGGGTTCCTGTTTATGTGCTGATTTCACTTTTTTGCTGCACCTTACACAAGTTTTCATTGCAACTCAAAATTTGCATGATCATAGAGAATGACAAGATCTATCCATTCATATTTTTATTGCAATTTTTAGATGCATATTTTAAAGATGCATCGTTACAATACGCGATACAATATAGATGCTACAGTGTCTGGCGCGGGACGATAACCTATCGGTCACTGGATGACCGACAGGTACCTATCGGTCGTCGGATGAGGCGGCCGACAGCCTGTCGGTCACCGGATAACCGATAGGTGCCTGTCGGTTATCCGCTGACCGACAGGCACCTATTTCTGCATTTTTTTCAAATCGTATCTCAATTCTGCAATTTTTCATTAAAATACTATTATTTCAAGAAAAAAAATCTCTAGTGGCTCAGTGGGGTTTCGCATCGCGCGAGTCCGTTAGTAAAATCAAAGCGGGTTTGTCAGTGTGCACGAGCTGGTAGATCTTCAGAAACAGAAGATGATCGAGTGGGGCGTCGCGTGCCACTACAAAAAAAATGATTATTAGTCACCAAGATACTTGGTCACTATATGTTTATTATTGGTCACAATAGCTAGTTTGTCACCAACAACTTTGGTCATATTTTGGTGGCTAAAACTTTGTCACTATATGTATATAGTGACCAATAATTACATTTGTTGGTCATTAAAACTATATAGCAACCAACACAACCTTGGTAACTACATATAACGTTGGTCACTAAAACTATATATCCACCACAAAACTCAAACTTGGTCACTATTAATCAATTTATAGTGACCAACAAAGAAAAAAATTTCTTAGTCACTAAAGTTTGGTGACTAAAAGCATGTTTTCTTGTAGTGTGCGCAGGCGTACGGCAGGTGGGCGACCTCGCATATTTTGATTCGATCTGTTGTCTCTCTGCAGCGCCTGAACAGTTATTTGCTGCCTGACTGACTGACTGCCAGGATCCGAGGAGAGGATCAATTCAGTTCAACGGTAACCGCGTGACAAGTGCTGACAACAGTCGTCAACTTGACGCCCTGGAATAAAAGAGTCAAAGACCGCGTTCTGGACGGGACGGATGCAGGCGTGGAGCTGATTACACCCCTCGCCCTTTTGTTATCCGGCGAGGCGTGGAGCTGATTACACGCTCGGCACGGCACTCACTTCGCATACCCATGCCCTCAGGAGTGAACGCGAAGGTCCTCGCAGTCGAATCTTATTCGCCTTGGGCGCTTTTTTTTTTCTTCGCCGTTCAGCAGCAAGCCAGCGACATCCATCTCCAGAACGGACTATACAGGTAGAAAGCGGAACGGCGAGCGAGGTACAGGTCTGACTACAGCGACACAGCGTTCTGCTTTCATTAGCATGTGGCAGTGAAGACGCGCGCCTCCGAGGTTGGTAGATAAACTTCTATGATTGGCTGGTTGTGGTACCGATCAGCTGGAACGTGGCACACACAGTACAACATCGCACTGCTTGAGACTGCCGATGCTTTTCGGCTGTTGAGCTAGGACGCTGCTACATGCAGTAACGTGCTGTAGATCCCACAAAGCACAAGCATTGGACCGGCCATATGCACACTGCCCATTGTACAGTGAAGCGAGCGTTTACAGCTGCTTCGGTGTTCAGCAGCAACAAAACGATCTGGACCGCGCTCGGCTCCGGCGGACCGACCATTTCCTGGCCTGACAAAAAGCCCACTTTAGTGGGCCGTAATCGGGCTCGACACGAACTTGCGGAATTTTTCGAGGAAACATGGTTTTTTTCCTCGGCAGTCGGCACCACCAGACCCAGTCCCCAACAAACAATCCCACCCTCTCTGGCTGAAACTGGGACCTACAGATGCCCGAACCCTAACGAAATAAACCCCACCATTCGAACACGCAAAACCCTTTCTCCGCCCCCTTCCCGCCGCCGCCACGCCCGCCACCGCCGCCGCCTCCGGCTGCTCCCGCCCGCCGACGCCGCCATGGACGCCGACGGCACCTCGGACCCGTCGCTCCAGGTGCGCGTCCGCTTCGTGACGAAGCTGCCTGCACCGCTGCGCGCGCCGACCGACGCCATCGCCGTCCCCGCCGACCTCTCCCGCATGGGCCTCTCCGAGGTCGTCAACAGCCTCCTCGCCGCCGGTGAGAGCCCTGAACAACCCAGCCCCATCTCTTCCTAGAATGGGATGGCCAGGTCAATTTTAATCCTTGCGCTTCCGTTTCGCAGATGAGCCGGACCACCAGCACCAGCCCTTCGACTTCCTCGTGGACGGCGAGTTCGTGCGGATGCCTCTCCAGCAGTTTCTCAACGCCAAAGGAATATCTGCGGTACGAATTTCAGTTGGAAGCTTGTTTTTTCCACCTTGGAGGTGTTGATGTGGCAGGATATTGTTGTGAATTATGCGAGGGTTGGGTCTGAGCGTTTTTGTAGGAGAGGGTGCTTGAGCTTGAGTATGTGAAAGCTGTTGCGCCGAGGAAGCAGGAGAAGCCCTGCCCCCACGATGACTGGGTTAGCGCGGTTGATGGATCAAACCCGAGGTATGCAATTGCAAACCTGTTAAGAGCTAGTAATTGGAATTGTTCTTTACCTCTATTGGTCATAACTTCTGTACTGGTTTGATGGCCTGAGTTTTGAATTTGAGATATGTGCCGGGGATTAGTTGATGCACAAATTGTATTTTAGCTAAGGTCGGATTATAGGGTTGTACCTCACGTAGTTTTGGAATAGGACCGCATACCATATGCTGGCATTTGACATACATACTTACCTGTAATCTTTACAGTTGTTGCAATACCTACCTAACTAGTAAGGTGACCCGCGCTGATAGCGTGGCTAGATTTGAATGATTTATTCATAATATTACTTAACACTACTGATATGCCTTTAAAAGAATAGAAGGTACCTTAATTTGTCGTATATGATACTTTTCAATTTTCAATGAACTTGATTATGGCATATCTTTGCAATGGTGCATACAACATATTTGATTGTAGATTGCAGACTTTATTTTTAAATTCTGCTGTTTGGTCTTCACGTCGCTCTGCCAATCGTGTGAACGGCCAGAGGCTACTGCCAAACCTGTTAAGGACTCCTTTTCCTTCCCTAAGAACGTGTGGTGTTTTTATGTTTGTGTTGAGGACGGACTCTTCCTTTTTTTCCTAATTAAACTCCTATCACCATGACGTGATTTATTTTTTTTTATTCCGAAATTATGGTACATGAGCTTGTAGCATGGACTCTTTAACTTAATCTAGACTGTTAGATGTTCATAAAATCCAACGGCTCGTAGCTTCTATTTTTTCCGATCTTTAACTTAATCTAGACCGTTAGATGTTCATAAAATCCAACGGCTCGTAGCTTGTCTTTTTTTCCGATCTTTAACTTAATCTAGACCAGATGTTCATAAAATCCAACGGCTCGTGGCTTCTCTTTTTTCCGATTAACGTGGTAATTTTGTGGCCTCGAGAGCGAACGTGGTGGCTTCTTTTTCTCCTCAAATACTAAGATAATAGATGACAATATGCCTTGTTGGCTTTCTTCTGTTAGGTTGGAATATACTGATGTATGATAGCAGTTAGACTTGAACCCAAACGACCAATGGAAGATAAAATGACAATTTTGACCGTTTTATGCTGTTTCACCATCCTTTTATTTTTGTTGTTTTGGTCTTGGGCATACTTGTGTCGCAACCTGGTTCTCACAGGTTCCAGGAGTAACTTCTGGAAGCTGAGGCCAATGTAGACGTGCTGATGTTAGGAACAGAGAAACAGAGGGTTGGGAGAGCATGTGGATGGAGGGAACTTTTTAGTTCTTTTCTTAACATAGAATTACCCTTAGATATACTGTACACCGTCATAGGAATGGGACTCCTGGACTAATGTCATTGTCTAATTATTTCTTATTTGATATTCTTGTCTGAAACTCTAAAAATCACACTCTGGTAATCTTCCTGGCATGATATTTGCCAATATTTTGCATCTGGCGCTGCTGCTTGTACTGTCCGTTGACCTGCTACTGTGCCTTCCTTAGTGTTAGTTGGAGGCTTGGAGCCACTATGATTCAACAACTAATGATGAAAAAATTGCATAATTGTTCCCTGTACATGTGCATTTGTCTTACCACCTACGCCCCTGAACTTGAAGTCTGCTGTCTCATCCCCTAAAGTTGCAAGGTTGTGTGACCTGCAGCCCCAGACTTGTGCTTCATCAGCCTCTTAAACCTGCATATATATATATATATATATATATATATATATATATATATATATATATATATATATATATATATATATATATATATATATATATATATATATATATATATTTATTTATTTTTGCCTCACCTAGCACCTCAAAGAAGCACTCTTGAACTTGAATATGTTCAGGGGCTAGGTGAGATAACCACACAAGTTTGAGGGGTCAAGGAAGTAAAATGTAAGTTTAGGGGTGTAGGTAAGACAGGCGCGGAAGTTTAGGGGCCAAGAAAGTGAAATGTGAGTTTGAGGGTGTAGGGGAGACAAATGTTCAAGTTCAAGGACCTATGATGCAATTTTCTCATCATAAGTAAAGCAAAGGATGAAAAAAAATACCTTATTTGATCTGCTTAGCCATATGCTGAATTTGCCTGTCTCCCTAGCTATCCATTTTCAGCTGTAGTAACCTATAATCAACGAACCCAACACAAGCATGGGGTATTCTGGAAATAGCACCTGGGAAGGTCTTGTCATCGTTTCAAAATCCTACAACTGATAAAATAGAATACTTCTCCTATATGATGAAAGAAAAATTGATGAACCAATGTGCCTATACATAGTAACATTTTTTTATCAGATATAAAAACCTCTTATATCTTTCATGCAATATCCATTATTGCTAAACTACTTGTCTTTTCGCAGTTTCATATTAACAGGTTGCTATGATGGTCTTGCAAGGTATGCATCATTCACAACTCTACCCTTTTGTTTTGCCCTGGTAGTAAAGAGCACACATAGAGGTGCCAAAAGTGTTTCAAGGAAAGCCGTATGCCTTACTCTCATTTATTACTTAGAATATGGAAAGATGGAGCATGCACACACATTCTGGAGGGACACAGCGGTGCAATTACTTCTACGAGATTCATCAACAAAGGTCAGGTGTTCAAAATGATTAATATTTTATCATTAATGTTATGATGACCCATGTTTTTGAGGCGTTGTGGCGTCTTGTGGCGGTTGACCCCCGCCACAACGCCTAGGCGTGTGTGGCGGACGCCTAGGCGACGCCATACACATGTATAATACTAGCAGATACGTTACAGCCTTGTAGAAAAAGAAAAAGGAAAAGAAGAAAATTGAGGAAGCGATTGTCTAATGGGCTGTTATTTTCAGGCCCAGCGGCCCACCCCTTGCCCTAAGCCTTCTTCCTCACGGTCTCATCGTTCATGAGTCATGACCCAGCGCCGCCGCTCCCAATCCACGCTCGCCTTCTCTCGTTCACATCCCAGAGCCACAGCAGTCTCAAATTGCTTGTCGCCGGCTTCCAATTCACATCAAATATTAGCAAAATCGGCAGCTCATGTCCTCCTCTTCCATCCTCTGTCCTCAATTTTAACAGGGATGCACCAAGGACTCGCCCATTCCTTCAATTTCAAGCAGCTCTCCTAGGTTTCCAGCAATCTCGCCGCCTCCTCAATTTGAAGCTATGGGCCTCCACAGGCAGTTGGGCATCCGTTCGACGCCTAACTGCGCCTAGGCGACGCCCAAAACCATATGGCGGACGCCATATGTGCGCTAGTGTGGCGACCCCGACGCCCAGCACCCTGGGAGCGCCTTGTCGCCTAGGCGACGACTAGGCGACGCCTCAAAAACATGGATGATGACATCTCTTCACACTTATTTCTGCTCGAGTGCCACATATAGTCTGTTAAACGACTTACACGAATAATATTATTCCAGGAGCTGCAACTGAGGGCAATTTGCATGTAGTGACTGGCTCAAAGGACCGGTCATTGCGCCTATTCAAGGTAAAAGCATCCCCTTTTTTTGCTTTTCTTTTCAAGTCAAGTTTATTTTGTCAGAAATTTTATTTATACTATGCTTTCCACTTCTGAAGTCTGAGACATCAATCAGTATGGACTACCCAAAGCGAATTGGGGCGTACAAAATTCTTCGTGGGCACACGTCATCTGTTCAAAGTGTTGCTGTAGACCCTTCCAAAGAAATGGTATTGACCCATATATCAATTCTTCTGCATCATAGCTATTGCTGTGTTTACTTATTTATCCATGGTCCCTTCTGACTTCTTATTTGGGTAACTAGCTATGTTCTGGTTCCTGGGACAGCACCATCAAGCTGTGGGCCGTTGAAGGATCTGAAGAAGATGGTGATGCTGTCTCGTTAAAGAAGAGAAGGACTGACTCATCTGGAGCTGAACAGTCTCAGTTAGAGGTAATTTGTTACACTCTAATCTGAACTCCTGGGTCAAGTAGGCGAGGTGCAAAGGCTGTGCATGCTACATTTGATTGATTGAGTTAGGAAGCTACACATTTGTCAGTTTATTTGGTATTAGTGTTCCTCCTCTGTTTTTTGGACCTCGAGTTATTGTTTGAATGCTCAGCTGCAAAATGGTTTGATTTCTGTTCACGGCTAATTTTGACCTTTCCATTGTCTGTGGACTAGATATTGACCCCATTCATCATATTGAGACGAGTAGTTCTTGGTTTTCAATTTTTATGTTTATGATATATTAAGTGCATTTGATCGGAAGGCTAGCACTTCCTGTTAGTGATTTTTCCCCTGGTCTGGAAGTCGTGGTGGTTCCCCATTATTCTCACAATTTGTTTCCTGTTGTACTCCGTTTTGTGCTCCAGGGTTTAGCCACTTCAACACTTCTGGGACATACACAATGTGTTACTGCTGTTGCCTGGCCTGATCAACAAACAATATATTCAGCGTCCTGGGATCATTCTATTCGGCAATGGGATGTCCAAACAGTGAAAGAGACGTGGAATATGGTATGAAAAAATATCTTCTACTTATCTTAAATAAACGAATCCGGAATTTCCACCCTCCTGGCTTTAAAAAAAATGCATTGGTACAGAGAATATATGGTCCATGGTGGTAGGGCTGGTAGACAATGGTATAACTTGCTATTCTAATCGACCGTTGTCTCCGAATTGTAGCACTGGTTTTTCTCGGTCTGGATAACAAAGTCTCTAATTACTGATATACTGTTAAATGTATCGGATTCACAAGCTAATGCACTTGTCATGTTCTGTTTTCATAACTGGATGTCTTATTTCACTTTCATGTCTGAACCTTTACCACAGGTTTGTGGGAAGGCCTTGAATTGCTTAGATTGTGGTGGTGAGGGCTCTTCATTGATTGCTGCTGGTGGATCAGATCCTGTCTTGAGGGTATGGGACCCTCGCAAACCCGGTAAGCACACGGATAAGTATGCTTTTAATTATCTCTCTTGGACCACATTCAAACTAGCTGATATGTTTTCCCTCAAACAGGAACCCTAGCCCCTGTTTTTCAGTTCTCTTCTCACTCAAGCTGGATCACTGCTTGTAAATGGCATCCAAGTTCCTGGTTTCATTTGGTGTCATCTTCATTTGATGGAAAAGTGATGTTGTGGGATCTAAGAACAGCTGTATGGTTCTGATTTTCTAATAATCTCGTTTCTGTCATCACGTTGTACATATGATATTTTACAGTAATCTAATTTTTGATTTTGGTATTGTTGCAGTGGCCGTTGGCATCCGTGGACTCGCACACGGATAAGGTATTGTTTTATCGTCATCATTTCCTTTTCCAGATTTCAAGAGAAGGAAATATTTGAGTCGCTCTAACTACCTTTGGGTGATTTCAGGTTTTATGTGCGGACTCGTGGAAAGGGGACAGCGTGATTAGTGGTGGAGCTGACTCCAAGCTATGTATCTCGTCGGGGATTGAAATTGTGTGATGAAATGTTGCTCATGTTTCTTGTCCATGAAATTGAGGTTCTTAATTCTCTTTCGTTATTAAGTTTATTCTTTCTGCTTTACCTTGTTTCATCATTCTTTAGGTGCTTTGTTGCTTCTACCTGTCGTTCAGTTGCACAGATAATATTGGTGGACAAATCATCCCTAAAAGACAAATGTCAATTATGGTTGGGAAAACAATGCAAACCCTTTGTGAGATCAAGATACCACATGGAGCTTGCTATTCGTGAATGATGTTGGCATGAGCATGCATCAGATCCACTTTTTGCTCATCATTTTTCTTGTTACATCATTGGTGATTTTGACACTAAAATCAATATATTATGTCAAGATCGTGAATTATTGTTCTGAGTTGATTGTTGGCCTGGCCGCTTCTCATTATGCTGGTGTAGTAGTGTTACTTAGCAGGGTGATTTGCTAGGGACGAAGTTTGATTGGTAGATTGGCATGTCCTGTCCTACAGTTCAAGGAAACTGGATGTGCACATAGCGTATCGTATGGTGTGATACTGAATTCCTAATGGGCTTGAATACATATGCCAGCTTTTATTGCTCGAAGAATAGCTCGATCAGGAAACCCATCCCCTGCCTAAGCTGGTACCAACTCTTATGGCATTTATCTTAACTGGTGGCCTAACGACAGTGTAAGTTTGTACCTGTCGTGCACAGGCACGGTGCACTGGCTGGACTCTTTTCTCAACCAAATCGTCCGGCGAGCACTCACCGGACACCAACTCCAGGCACCAAACTGTGTAGTACTCCTGCAGCTGACCAACCTTCCATGGCGCCGGGGCTGTCGCAACGCGCTGACATGCGTGATGATTTCGTGACCTATAAGTACAAGATCATAGCTCCTCATCTCTCCCGTCCCACAGGCCACAGATCACCTGATTCCTACTCGTAGATCCCAGCTCAAACTTGCAGATCAAACAAACAATCCCGACATGGCTTCGAGAACCTCTTCCCTCGTGGTCCTTGCGCTGATGCTATCGTGCGTCGTCATGAGCAGCGCGGCACGGAGGCTGGAAGAGGCGGCGCCCAAGGAGGAGCTGCCATTTCCAGAGCACGAGCTCCCGCCAAAGCCGGAGGAGCTGCCACCGTTCCCTGAAGTGCACCTGCCGCCGAAGCCGGAGCTGCCGCCGTTCCCGGAGGTCGACCTGCCCCCGAAGCCTGAATTGCCTGAGTTCCACTTCCCGGAGCCGGAGGAGAAGCCTGAGTTTCCTGCCATTCCCGAGTTCCACTTCCCGGAGCCGGAGGACAAACCATGATGCACGATGCATGCATGCTGCGCTGCTGGAGCTACTCCGTCGGGGGTGCTCGTGCCTATGAATTCTGTTCGTGTTGTTGTGTTGTGGACTGCGGACTGGCTACCTCGCACATGAAGTGTTCGTTACTCGTGTAATCGTGTCGTGTTCTTTGTTCATATAGTTCTCTTGCTCTTGTATTGTGCTTTTCATTTTTCAGCCTGTGTGTAAAGTACGTACGGACGTTCGAGGCTATGGCATGTGACTTTTCGTGGTTTTTTCTTTTCGAACTGGACTTTTCATGTATTGTTACAGACGCGTACGAGTCGTTGCATTACAGTATTTTTAGTACCTAATAAAATTCTCAAGTCGGCCAGACCTAGAATCCACCCCAATCCCGCAACGCCCACATCCGCCGCCATTTGCTCCGGCGAGGTGCTCCATCCTGTCACTTCCTTCCTTTCACCATCTCAGCTCCGTTCAGCCGCTTTGATGCCGACGATCGAATCGTTGATGGGCCTCCCGCGGCGGTTTCTGAATCTGATCATGGAAAACCGCGTCACTAGAATCCAATCTCTGCGCTGCATCGACATGGAGCGCCAGAAGTTCTTCTTCAACACTACAAAACCAGCGCAGCGGCCGAACGCAAGCGGATCTGAATCAGAACGCGAACTGCAAGACGCTACCACTCTGTCCCCTACGGCTGAAGCCACCGGCCAGAAGAATGATCAGATTGCGACAGCGGCGGCGCTGTTAAAGCGGATGAAGATGATTCGGCTTCCCCGCTCAATCTCCAGCTTCGCAGCCTTATCTTCGGACCTGCACGACACACGGGTGCACTGCCTCCCGGTAATGGATCGCCGTGTGATGTGCCTGGACAAGGCAGGGCGCGCCTTCCTCCTGGAAGCAGATTCTTGCCGCGCAGTGACCATGCCCCGTCTCCATAAGCCCAAGTCAGTGCCTATCTCCCTCTACATCCCCAGCACCGACATGGAAGCCATTGTCAGCAGTGGCCCCTTCTTGGACGACCTCGAGGGAGGTGTTGACGGCAGCTTCCTCATCATGAACAGAAATCCCAAACCGGAGGAGTCGGGCTGCTCAACTGCGCAGTTCGAGGTCGTCCTCTTCAAAAGGTGCTCCTTAGGCCACGTCTCCAATTCCCATCACACATGTAAACTCCTACCGCAGCCGCCCTACTCCCGTGACGCAACGTCCTTGAAGAGCAGCTGCCCAGAGATCAGCTCCTATGGTTTTGCTGAAGGCATCTCTCAGATCTGCGTATATCTATGGAGGGTGCCGGCACCTACTGCCTCGACACGGCGAGCTACACGTGGAGAGAGGATGGTAAGAGGACGCTACCCTTTCGTGGCAAGTTTGAGCATGTACCCGAGCTGAATCTCTGGTTTGGCTTCTCTGAGAACGGGTTGTTGGCTGCTGCTGACCTGTCCACCATGGACGCCCAACCACGGCTACTGGGCACTTGGAAGGAATTTGAGCCACCTGAAGAATGGCGGGAGATACAGGATCCTCAGCTTGTCAACCTCGGCTCCGGCAGGTTCTGCGTTGCGAGGTTCTTCCGCACGAGGAGTCCCAACGCCGGCATCTTGGGCGATGAGTCAAGTTCTCAGAATTTTACCGTCCTCACCGGTGTGGAGGTGGGGGTGCCGCCTGTGCACGATGGCAGTGCCGGTTTCAACAACGGGAAAGTGAAACTTGTAATGCACAATTCGAGGTATCACAAGTCTAGTGGTATCTACGATACCATCACGGCTGTTCTCTGAATAATTTCAGGTCTTTGCTTACGACTCCAGTTTGTACTGTATCCGTTATGTGTCGGCTGAATAATTTTGGGACAGTGCTCTTTAGCAGAACTCGGTGTCTTATTCAAAGTTAAGCATAATTTGTCAAGAAGGCCTCCATGTCTTGACCATTCTGTAGTATGTAACTATGTACTATGTATTGTGATGATATTGTCTTCTGCAGTGGTAAGTTCTGTAATTTAGCTAGTACTGGTACTATGTGTATGGTACTACCAATATATGATTTGACTCTTGCAATGTTAAAATTCATATTATCTATTACAGGCTTTTCGGCTGAATGGTTCTCATAAGAAAACCATTTCACCGTTCATATTCTCTATTACAGAGTTATTGGATGTGTGTCCTGCGCACAACATGCGCGGTGCACAGACCAACATGTTACTCTTTTTCTCAACGTCTCTTGAGCACTTTTGTGAGCTTGTCTTATATTTGTAGTTTTGTGACAATTTCCTTTGGTCTTATGAAATTAATTCATTTTTATACACACAAATCTAGAAGTTCATGTTCACACATATCGAATAACATTGTAGCGTTGGCCCGAATTTTGATCGAAATCTGCCCCGATGCCATTCATGTCTGTAGCCACATCGCTTGAACTCCTTTCTCATTGTCTACCCAGAGCACGTATTTTGAGTGACACATACATGAACGCAAAACATGACAGAAAACATGCCACTTGGGTCAATAAGTAGTTCATCTTCATCCTTAATGGATCATCACCTGTTCAAGTAGTATGGGCACACTGCGTTCAAATGTTCTGAGAAGCCATATAATAGTTAATGGATCTTTTTCGAGAACGTAATAGTTAATGGATCTTGAGACGGACTCTGGGGCAGTTTTTTTTTTTTTTTTTTTTTGGTGGGGGGGGGGGGGGGTGCCCCCCTTAACTGAGCAACTATGCATATGAGCGCAATGATGATCGAGAGGAAGATAACTTGCCACATAAGAGGTGGCCCAACCAACGACCACGACGTTGGTGCAACTTCTATAGGTCACGCGCGCTCTCCCAATAAATAAGAAAAAGGGGTGTGCTTGTTCTTCTGTTGATACAAGCAGAGCAAAAGTTGTTCACCAACCAGATGCACTGATCACTAGATTTTCCAACCAAATCACAGGCGCACCCATGAACATAAGGCAATATGCAGGTCACCTACAAGCCCCAAGTTCATTTAACAAATCAAGGGTCATACTTTCATCACATATTAACGTACACGTGGCACGATTGCACTCTATAAATATCACGCCACTCCATCCCGATCTTCTCATCCCACAAAATCAAAAAGGTGTTTTCGTATCCGAACAAACACATACAGCAAACAGAGTTGCACACGCACGCACCAGCATCCAACATGGTTTCCAAGAACTCCAAGATCCTCTTCCTCGCGGCACTGCTGCTCGCTTGCGTTGCCATGAGCAGCGCTGCAAGGCACCTGGAGGAGAAGGCGGCGCCCGAGGAGGAGCACCCGACCGTGCCCGAGTTTCCGGTGCCGGAGCACGAGCTGCCGCCCTTACCCAAAGTCGAGCTGCCGCCAAAGCCGGAGCTGCCTTCGTTCCCAGAAGTTCACCTGCCGCCGAAGCCGGAGCTGCCGCCGTTCCCCAAGGTGGAGCTGCCTCCTAAGCCTGAGATTCCGGCCATTCCCGAGTTCCACTTCCCCGAGCCGGAGGCCAAGCCGTGATGGATGCACGCTGCACCCTACGGTCCCTACGTACATACGTACACACATACGACATACCGCGCTTGCTAGTTAGTATACTCTGATGCTCGTGTCGTGTGCAATATTGTTTATGTTGTGATCTGTCACTCGTGATGTCCCTTCGTACATGTACTACATGATGTATTGCTCATCTGTCCTGGTTCTTGTTTCGTTGTGATTTCTGAACCTTTTTAAATTTTAACGGCGAGTGCACCAACTTTGCCAAGTGTACGAGAATGTCTAGCTAATGTTAAAAGTGTTTGTGAATAAAGGGAAGGATCATCATTTTACTGGGCAAAGGAAAAGCTGTGGGAAGTTAAGCTCCCAATTGTACTTTTCTGCGACTTTGTCATCTGCAAAAATTTGTGAATAACGCAGCATATGACGATTGACAAGAAAATGTTTTTTGGCCAAAATCAAGTCAATTTTTCTAGAGTAATAAGTTTTGTAAACTACAGCTACTTTGACAAAAAAAAGTTCAAGATACACAACTCAAGGAACTGCAGATTTTATATCAATTTTATCGTATATACAAAAAATAATTTAACTTGACAAGCGGGCCCGTGTTACGTGTCGGAGCAGAAGAACTCTAAAATTTATAGTTGTGTGATGATAAAGTTGGCACAAAAGTTTTAGTTTTGTGAACCGAGATATCTGCAGATCTCGCTGGTGCAGAAGGTGCGAATGAAAAGGTTCTTGATCTGGACATCAAGCTCGGCTGCAGCTTGCAGCGTTCCCTTCCTCATATCAATTGCAAGCAGCATTTCAGATTCGTCCCTGCACCCCGACCTGCTTGTAGAACGAAAGTAAACAACATCGCCATCCATGCTAATGGTGGGGCATGCAACTGAAAGTCCCTGCAACATTCCCCCGGTGCTGCAGCTGCTCAACGTGTTGTCATCAGCGTCAAATTCACAGTCACGTTGCCATGCTGCTGTACTCGAACAACCCGTCGTCAGTGGCATGCTCCACATTGCGGCCTTCCAGCCGTAATGGGTGGTCTGCAATCCGCTCGATGAGTTGTTATTGTGCTGCATTCCTGGTGACTGCCGTTCCACCTCAATGTACTTGATAGAGTTGCTGTGTCGATGGATGGCGACGTCCCGGATGTACCTGGGATCATATTGTCGGAGGAAGTAACCCCAGTTGGCCTTGGACGGCAACGGCAGCGGGATGTCGTGGAGCACAGGGCACTCCGCGAGCACGTCGCAGAGCAAGACGCCACGCCAGAGGTCCACCCAGGCAACCGTGCCACGCTCACCGCCGATTGTAATGGCCTTGTGCGTCTCCTGGTACAGCCTAACGTCCATAGCGTCAGGTAAAGGAGCAACCTCGTCTCTCCGGAGATCAGGCACCGGCAACCTCTTGGTGGTCCACCTCTTGGACTCGGAGTCGTACAGGAGGACGTCAAAATCCAGGCTGATGATCACATCATCGCCGTTGAACACGGGTTGCTCCATGCCGAGGGAGGCGACCACGTACGAGCTCCCGCCGTCGCGGCTGATAAAGGCAATTGAACAGTAGTTGAGGTACTTGGGGAACGGGTTGGGAAGCAGGTCTAGCCGGCGGTCGACGTCCGGGCCCGGCCGGTAGACGAAGTAGTCGCAGCCGTGCGAAGTGACCATGCCGTTGGGGTAGACGAAGACGTAAAAGAGGACGAGGTTGGCGTCGGTGGCGACGAG
Organism: Eragrostis curvula; assembly: GCA_007726485.1. NCBI lineage: Eukaryota > Viridiplantae > Streptophyta > Magnoliopsida > Poales > Poaceae > Eragrostis > Eragrostis curvula. Next base: position 8,076,298 of record CM017442.1, read on the forward strand.
TTTGGGCGTGTAGTAGCCGAATTCCAGGCTGGGGCAGTGGACGCAGAGGCGGGAGGCGATCGGCGGGTTGGCGGTGTGGAGGGTCACCTCGATTCTGAGGCCGGTGCTCGTGGTGCCCGTGGCGGTGGTGGCGTTGGGTAGGTTGGCGATGTGGCAGTCCATGTCGAGGAGGACTGAACCGCGGGTGTTGTTGGAAACGTCGGACCCTGGAGGTGTAGGCGCAAGCCGCACAATCGAGGAGGAGGAGGAGGATACGGGAGGTGAGGCCATCGCCGCGGAGGAGGAAGAGGAGGTGAACAGATACAATCGGGGTGATGGGATAGGATACCTAGCCAGCCCAGGAGATTCGTCCGGTTACTTGTGAGAGGGGTCGTGTCATTTTTACTTGATCCGCAAGGTCACCCCAGTTTCCAGCCAAAATAGTAATCATCGGGCCAACGACACACAGACTGATCGCAAAGGCCCGAATCGCGGATACCCAAAGAAACGGAGTTTCAGAACTCAGGACATGACGAGACACGAGCCGATCCTTTCATCACGTCACTTTTTTTTTTTTTAAAAGAGGCAGGAGCGCTGCCATTCATTAAGATAGAAGAGCAAGAAATACATCCTAGAGTTACATGATCTAATAAACTGAAAGTGAGGAGAGCAACATGCCTCCAACGACCCACCCGACAAAAAGCAAAGCCAACTGTGCTCTCATAAGATCAACTCGGTATTACGGCCAAGAAAGGCATTGGTTCCGTATTCCGGCCCAGATAGTCACAAGCTAGAACTGATGCTCTTATACTCAAGAAAACAACTAAGACGGCAAGCTGCAGAATATACTGGTGGATCTTAATCTACCTTGCCACTCGTCTCCCTCTTCTTGACAGTTTTAACATCCACCACCGATGACTTCTTGTGTTTCCTTTTTCTCTCAACAACTGCAGTAAACTTCTTGCATGCCTCTAGAGCTGACAAGGACGGAGGCTTCTTAGAGCAAGGCCAATGCAAGATTAGCTTGTAGCCAGTTTTGTGTCAGCCTCAGACCAAAGCTACAGAGCATGAATTTTTTTTGGCTTCAACACAGACGTGGAGTCCGCATGGCAGTGGAGGAAAAAGTTACAGCAGGTCTTGGAGCCTGGCGCTTGCAGTTGCGACAAAGGGGCTTCTCTCTCATCCCTTTTTGCTGCCAAAGCTGACAACTGTGGGCTACAAGTCAAGGGTTGGGCTTGCTCTTATAACTGTCTAGATATTGCTGCAACGTCAACTCATTCGGAGCCAATTCACTCCCCATGATACTGCATGACATAGCTAAAATCTCCTGAGGCATCTTGTTAGTTATCTTCTGATTCTTTGGCTTGATCTTCGGTCCTGGATTGTGGTTATGCTCTTCCTTTTCCTCTTCTTTATCATTCGACTTGAAGCATCACGTCAGGTATAGGCAATACGTTTTTTCAACGGATACTTTCATCACATCGTGCTTGAACACGCTGAAAACCTGGTCAACCATCGTGCACCTCGTTTTTGAACTGCACTCGCACCGTTGCACGGCCTGGTACGTGCACGCGCTCACTAACGGCACGCCTGTCACGAACCGCGGGGCACTTTGCTTCGAAACCAATCCTCCACCGGACGAAAAAGTGAAAAACCGACCAAAAAAGGCAAATCACCGACGAGCACCGACGCCGCCAAGATGCCAAAGATCTCGTGACATCCGATCTGCGTCGTCGACATAGACAGCAGTCGGGCGGCCGGAGTGTTTTCACCTAGCGGGGGCACATCACGGCGCACGTAGCCACGTCGCGCGACCTCCTTTCGCCGCGGCCTGCTTGTTGCATGCACGCCGCCGCAGTGGCGCCATATTTCTCTGCTGTGCCGGTGAGAGCTCGCGCTATGTAACATCCCGGCCCTCTAGGTCATTGTTTTTAAAGAAAGCAAATTACTTATTCGCATAAGCCTCGAGAATTAAAAATACTTTAGATGAAAATTCCCTAACTAAAATAATAATCTGACTCAATATAGTTTGAATAATAAATACTTTGCTGTGGTTTGAATTGAAATGTTATTATTTGGTGATTCAAATATTTGGAGTGGGATTTGGTGTTTGAATGAATGATGTTTAAATTTATTTGGAAAATTTTCGTGTTTGAAAAATCATACTCATGCATGTCATTTCATAGTGCAGAGTAGCTTGTCGAATTTTCCTAGGAAATGCGGCTTTATCAAAAATTCCCCAAAATTCACCATCATTAGGTTTCACATAGACTTAATTTATGTAAATTTTTCAGAAATTTTGGAACTCTTTTAGTTCATCAAAAATTCGTCAAAGTATCAGTCTGTTAAAGAAATAGAAGGAATAGTAACCAAGTTGCTCGGGCTTGGCCCATTTAGAAAACAAATAGACAAAATAGAAAAGAAAAGACCTTACCGTTCCGGCCCACGCAGCCCAGTCCGGCCCAGCCCAACACGCGAACCGCTTCCCAGCCACCATCTCCTTCCTTCGGTCAGCGCTGCCGAGCGCCGCCCAGCCATTGCTGCTCCGCCACCTCGAGTGCGGCCCTGTGCAGCGACTGTGGAGGACCCGAGCAGCCGGCGCGTGTCTCGTCCTCTCACTCTCGCGCACCTTCTCGCGTGCGCCCGCGCCCTCTTCTCCTTTCCTCCTCCCTCTCGCTCTCACTGACCGCCGTGGCCCCCAAGGAGGAAACCGCCTCCATTTTCTATAAAAGCCGCAGCCCAAGCTATCATCCTCTTCCGGTGGTTCCCACAATCCTCTGGAGCTTAACCTAGCGCCTGAGAATTTCCAATTCTCCCCAATTCCGGCCGCGCCGCCATCGCCGGCAATTGGAGCTCTCCGGTGAGCCTGGTGCCACTATTCTTTGCTTATATCATCTCTGGACGATGCTAATTCTGTTTGCCTCCTTTTTATTCCAATGAATTTAGGAAAGAACCCCCATCACTGAGCGCCGCTCTGCTCCGCCGCCGCCGGACCTTGCGCCGCCGACTCCGGCCACAGCTGCCCGTGATTCTTGCTCGGTGAGCCTTCTTGATGCTAGTAGATGCCAGTACATCAGCATAAACTCGAGCCCGCGCTTTCTTTCCCACGACGTGATGTCGTCCAGCCACCGCGCCGATTAGGTCGTCGCCCCTCCGCCGCTGTAGGCCGCCATCGCCGACGAGGCGACTACCGGAAGGTAGCTCTTGACCTCGCACGTCGATTGGTGCATGACGACGACGTCACCGGGCCGTAGTCCGCCGTCGGCGAGTGATTCAGTCGCCGCGTCTACTCTTCACAGGCGAATTTGAATGCATTAAGCCTTAAGCTGCCACGTGTAGCTCCCTGATTGGCTCATTTTCAATTAGGCTTTTTACACTCAAATAAACTCTGGAAAAATTAGGAAAAATACTGAAATATTTTCTTATGTTTTTAGACTCCTTTTTCTGCAATAATATGACACAGATGCTTAGGAAAAATGTATAGAAGAGAATATTTATGTGCTTTGTTAAAATAATTACTTAGGGAGTTCGTATAAGGGAAATAAATAAAATTAGGTTACTTTTTAAACTTTCCAGAATTTATTTCTGCAGTAGACCCATAGTTGATCATAGGAAAATTTATAGAAAGATAAGTAGTAGAATTGCTATATTCATAGAAAATCATATGCTTCTTAATAAGAATTTAATTGCATAATGGAATGCATGCAACCTCATATTAGGTGTGTGATTTTGCACTCTTTTGCATCTAGTTAAAATAGCATAATTATCTTATATGTCATGATACTAAATGCAATTGAAGCACATTCATTTTATTTGCTTAAAACATTAGATGGCACTATCTTCTATAGGCAAAATTTTATAAAAATATATATATCAATATTAGATTGTTTCTTAATGTCTATAGGATCACTTTCCATTGTTTTACAATATTTAAAATATAAGGCATTGGTCTGTTATACAAATATTTATCCTAACACATGCATACTTCTTATAAGCAATAGTATAATTTTCTTTTAAAAATAATATGGAGCTTTGCATGACAACCATTGCTATAATAAAATATACATGTAGATCTCACCATACCCCTTATACATAGTTACTAACATGCTAGTGGTTGTCCAAGTATTACTTTAAATGTTAAACTAATTAACCCAAGCAAATGAGCATATTATTTATGCATATACATATAAGTTTATTTGCATCCCATGCCCATGGATATAGGTTGCACATCATAAGCATACATATAGCCATGCACAAATAATTTAATGAAGAATGATGAAACAATGGTAATCACATTTAGTTTGAAAATATGCATATACAACATGTATGTTTTCCATGCATATAATTTATGCATGCATTTCTACGCATTCTTACCTTATTTAAATACTTAAATTACATATGCATATAGTACCATATTCATGATATCTAAATCAGTAAAATAAATCCTTAGGACAAGCCAAATTCATGTAATTTAGTTTAATTGAAACACCTTCTTGACTATGTTATAGGTATACATAAAAGGGACATAAATAGTTAGAGAAAATAAAATAAGATCAAAACCCATAGGAATGTTTCCATATGCATTGAAGACATATAGTTTTGCTTTATATGTAAATCACCTTAAGACTATTGTCATGTAGCTCTTGTTTATTTATGCATGTCACCTCAAGACGAACCCCATATCTTTTAGTAGAAATAATTTAGAATTTATATAATAGATATGCACTTAATCATCATCAATGAAATGTATGCATCTCACCATCTTCACCATAGAGATTTAATAAATAAATATCTTTGCGTACCATCATGTTGGCCTTGCACCAATTAATTTAAATAACAACCATGCATGTTTTCTTTTTAAGAGAAAATAGATGATAAATAATTTGTCTAGGTGAATATGGCCTATATAAGGCCAAGAATATATCTCATAACAAATAGTCACCGTCGAATGTATGGAACCACGTACGTCCTAGTTACCCTCTCTTCTAGTTACCTATCGATAACACTCGATAACGTGTAGGCCATTCGTACGAATCCTGAGTACATATTTATTTTCATAAAATGCACTCCATGATCATGCTATTTGGTTTTTATTCGAAATATTTATGTTATTTATGTAGATTTTATTGGATCTTCTCGAATGGCTTTATTTGGATCTTCCGGTGTTTATCGGTCGTGGATTGATGCGCACGTGAGTGAATCGTCGAAGGACTACATCGCGGGAAGATCGACACTGGAAGATTGTCGTATGAATTATGTATATAAAGGTGCGAGGCAAGCACACCCTCTTGATCATTTTGATCCTGTGTTTTGCAAATGCATTTAAGTGCTTAATTTGTAGGATAAATTGTGCATAAGTTATATCACTAAAAATGCTCACTTGGGAAAATGGTAGATGTTACCTATTTATCTTATCCCATTATTTGAGCCATCTTTTATCCCCATTTGTAACCATAGGTTGGGCTATCACATTGGTTAAATGCCATAAGCTTGCTAAAATAAAAGGGGCTACATTTTGTATAAATGGAAGCACATGTATGATCATTAAATTTTACGGATTATGTTGATGGGAAATTCTTGTTGATATATGTTGGAAACCTAGATGTTGGCGGGTTTGATGTGATAATGATAAATGGATTAATGATTGATTGATAATGATGATTTGGGAGACCCGCCACATCGCATAAGGACCGGTACATTTGTATCTTGATTTAAGGAAACTTCGTGCGACCATGGATGCTGGTATGGGACGGCCATGGCTAAGTAGTTAGTTGAATGTTGCCTTGCCTTCTAGAAGTAGGGAATGTGCGGATAATCCCCGAGTTTTGGTGGGGTTATTCGACGGGGCTCCCATTGCTATACGCGTGGGATCAAAGCTTGCTTACACAATAAATTGTACCTTTTCCTACCTAACTATCCATATATGAAAGATGGGAAAATTATACCTCTGGGATGTTAGTGGTCAGGTTCAGAGGGATTCTATTGCAATTTAGGGGAGGCAAGGTTAACAAACGGCTAATGAAAATGTCATATGTGATACCGATGTGCACACTTCGTGAGTGCACGGTGCTAGCTACACCACAGACGGTCACTCACTGTCCATGGGTACAGCGTACAAACTCTGCAGAGTAATAATCCATTCGAATGGCCGTGCTTGCGGTCCCAAGCTCCTTAATGATAGGTCTTTGTTTAGAGAATGGTTGGGATTAAAACTTGATCATGATTATGGTTATTGATATACAAAATGGCTTAGATGATGATTTTGTAGGAACTTGACATGGAAGTCAAGTATCTCACTTTATTCCTATGATAATTTACTAGTGCTTACATTTATGCAATTTATATTCAAGAAATTCAATTTAGTAATTATTTCATTAATCAAGTTTAGATTACCATATGCTCATTTATGCAAATCAACCATTTTATGCCTTCCTTCATTTTAACCTTGCATATAATTATAATTTGGTTAATATTCACATGTATGCTTGCCTCCGATAACTTGGTTTCAGATGTGACATCGATCGTGGTGAGGAACGACGCCGTTCTTTCTAGGAGTTCAACTTTCAGTCAATTGCCTGTGGGATGAACACAGGGGCACACGCTGGAGACTTGAATTCCTTTATGTTATCGACGAATTTATTTCTTAAGGTATTTTCGTCGGCCGTTGAGCCCATATTTTGTAAATTTCAAATAAACTTGATAGTTAAATTTTGATATGGCTATGGTTCCACTGTGTTTGCCGTGTGTACTTGTCATTGATCCTGGGGCAAGTACGGAAAACACGGAGTTTCAGATGATTTAATTATCCAGGACGTTACACACTAGTAAGATATATGAAGTATTGTTACACAGCGCCAGCGGCCCCAAATCATCTGCTCACCTTCTCTCAGGCCACCCCAGACGGTGTGCTGCTTGCCTGGAATGTCATAATATTTAAAGCAATTGACAAAAGCAGTGTATTCTATCTTATTTCGAGTATTATAAATCTTGCAATTTCATAGATGATTATAAAAAGCTTGATATTTTTATGATATTTGTACAAGGTATTTATATAAATAGAAGATGTTATCATTATTTTATTATATGCCAGTCGCGCAATGACTAACTTAACCTGAACTCACTAGTTTTTCCCTAGACACTATTTTTCACAATGCATGTAGAGACCTTCTCTCTAAATTAAATGCATGTCATTGACTGTTTTAACTAGTAGAAAGACATGTATTTAGGAATAAAATTCATATGCTAAAATATGCCCCGACCCTTGCCATTCTACAAGCTAAATACCTTTACTCACTCACCTGAAACAACAAAAGAACCAACCACACACAAAACGCAATTGGAAACACAATTTTTAAGAACCGTACAATCATGAAGTTTGCATGGTGATTGCCTTCCTTGAAGTATTGTCAATCTTGTATATCGACACGAGTAATGTCGTAAGAAAACTCAAAGAAGAGTAACCTTTCATGACAATTGGAGGATCTTCCAAAACAAGGAGCATGAAAGCTTGCAGGTGGCACTAATGGCGAAGGAAGAAGTAGTTGATCAATTCTGACTGGCAATTAGACCGTGGTCGTCGAACGTTCAATTGGTTGAGCTCTGTAGTAGTTTTTCTTTCGTTTCTAGTTTGCTTTCTCTTTCTGCCGGTATTATGTGGTGTGGACTGTGGTCCAACCTGTTTTGTTTGCTTTGTTTAAACTGTACTAAGCTCGCTGGGCAGCATAAGCTGCTAATTAGCATCGGACCTGTAGTGCTTTGTATTCTATCATGTTTTCTTCTTCTCTAATGAAAAGGCAGAGCGTGCTCTTTTTCCGTCATGACAATTGTACCGCCTTGGAGTATAAGCTGTTATCCATTATCAAATGACAAGCTATTACCAAAGTTCGAACTAACCATGTGCCCCATAAGTTACTTTTTTCCTTTCTGGATCTTGAGGTGCCGCTGAATCACGAGTGCAACAAGGTAACTCGTTTTGCTATATATGCGTCCCCTGATGTGTCAGCACATGAAATCTTATGTTAGGTGATGTTTTATTTATGTCACAAAACTAGAAAAAATATGTCATGGGTTTACACTTGTGACGATCCTGTGACGAAAAAAAGCCGTCACCTATCTTGCATGTTTAACCTTGATCAGTGACAAAAATTTATGTCCTCGTCATAAATTTTGTGTGACGATAAAGCCACTAAACATCATAAACCCAGGCCCTACGGCAGACAACCCGTCCCAATTGAAATCCCACCATATATTTTTCAGCCAGTGCTGCTTTTTGGCCCATTATATTTTGGCCTATCAAACCTTTACATACAACAGACATTTTTAGGCCAGACCATTTGTTTTTTATATTTGCAGTGCTGTTGAAGCCCATTGCCTTTTTTATCGCATAGATCGCTCGCCACATTTTTTCTCCTTTTTTTTGACATACGCCCAGGCCATTTTCAGAAGCATGTATATGTTTGCCTAACATTAATATCAAATATTCCAATTCCTGTCAATTTCATAATACAGTCCGTACCCAACAACACAAATAGTGTCATAATATTTACATGACTCACTACGGGAAAACGTCTGTTTGCCGAGTGCCAGAGGGTTTGCCGAGTGCAATTCCTCGGGCACTCGGCAAACTCTCTGTTTGCCGAGTGCCAGGGGCTCGGCACTCGGCAAACTCCTGGCACACGGCACAACAGGAGTTTGCCGAGTGCTAAGCACCTGGCACTCGGCAAACAGAGAGTTTGCCGAGTGCCAGAAGTGGAGGCACTCGGCAAACTCCTGGCACACGGTGCCAAGTAAGTTTGCCGAGCGCCTCCGTTAGTGGCACTCGGCAAACTATTGGTTTGCCGAGTGCCTAACGTGGGCCCTCGGCAAACAAATTTTTTTTTTTCGTTTTTTCCCACATTTTCCATTTTTTGCCGAGTGCCTCAGAAGTTTGCCGAGAGCCAAACCTGAGGCACTCGGCAAACTTACCATTCTTTGCCGAGTGCTTGTGCCTGGCACTCGGCAAACTGGCCATTGTTTGCCGAGTGCCAGGCTCAAGGCACTCGGCAAACAAGAAAGTTTGCCGAGCGCCTGGCACTCAGCAAACAAAAAAATTTGCCGAGTGCCACCCTGGCACTCGGCAAATTTTTTTGTTTGCCGAGTGCCAGACGTCATGGCACTCGGCAAACTTTTCTGACGCCGTTTTCCTGCCGTCACGTTACTTTTTTTTGCCGAGTGTCTTCCTGGCTCTCGGCAAAATCTTTGCCGAGTGCCCGACAGAAAACACTCGGCAAACTCGTCTTTGCCGAGAGCTGGCTGCCGAGTGGAGTTTGCCGAGTGTTACCCTCGGCAAACTATTTGCCGAGTGTAAACAGGGCTTTGCCGAGTGCCTCTGGCACTCGGCAAAGCATGGGTTTCCCGTAGTGACTTCGATGAGTCTACATGATAGAACGTGATTTTAGAAAAAAAATGAAAAAAAATCACCTCTTGGTGAATATACGAAGAATATAAACATATTTGAAATTTTAATTGTGAATCAAAAAAAAAAACAAATTGGCTTTGTGAGATGAACTGGAGCATGAAATGCAGGCCAACAGGCGGGACCCACATGTCAACGGTGACTATTATGCGGGCCTACATGTCCTCTTTTCCTCCGGATCTGACCACATTGCTCTTTGTTGCTCCGGGGGTTCCCCTTTGCAGCAGCTGAAGGGCGACGAGTGCCCCACCAACAGCTTCTGGGATTCCCCGTAGCAGCAGTAGAAGGACGACGAGATGCTCGTGCCACATCAGGAGCTTCCTGCGGCCGAGGAGAAATTTGCTATGCCTACGTCTTCGGTGGGCTTCATTACAATGCCCATGTAACATTGGGTTTCGGTAAAATGCCCGTTCCTACGTTGACACACCGCTATTATGCCCATGAGCAATTTATTAGACAAAATTGCCCTCAATCTTCTTCTTCCTCTCTGAGAAGCAGCTCCTCGCCCAATCTTGCCACCATCTCCATTGCCGCCGGCCACCCTTGCTCGTCGCCAGGGAAAGGGAGGCGGAGGCAAGCCGCCGCTATTCCGCGTTCCCGTGGCGCGCGCCGCCGCGCAATGTCCATCTACTGGCATCCCACGCCTGCTTACGCTCAGGCGTTGCGCCAAATGTGCGCGTGTGGGCTGGCGGAATCGGCGGCGCTCGGCATCCGCACAGCAAATCGCGTCGCGCTGGGTGCGAGCCACGGCGCCGTGCATGCTCTCTCTGCTTCGCTGCAGGCTGCTGCTGTGCGGCTGTGGTTTCACCGGTCAAATCGATGCACGCTGTTTGCTTCTTGGTTGTTGTAGCAAGATTATTGATCAATGATGGTTCGGCAGCTAGCACACGTACGTGCATATGACCGAACCAGTGCAGCTAGCACGCGTACGTGCTGCAGGCAGTGTGACTTCGGCGTGCTGGGACCCGGCGCTCGCCGTCAGCGCACTGGAGCGCGACTTCGTCGTGGACGCGCATGCCAGGGCGGCGTGTGGTGCGAGGTCGTCGCGGCCCAGCGGCAGGGCGGGCGGCGTGTGGTGCGAGGTCGTCGCGGCCCAGCGGCAGGGCGAGGCCTCGGTGGCGCTGCACGGCAGCAGGGCAAGGTGGGGCTACCGGCTACGGCGGCTCGGCTCGGGCGCGCGTGGCAGGACGCTGTGGCGACGCTTGTGCTGGGGCGAGCTCAAGTTTCAAGCTAGACCGGCAATGGAGATGGCGGCAAAAGTGGGCGAGGCGTTGTTGGTCTGAGGGAGGAAGAAGAAGATTGGGGCTAATTTTGTCTAATAAATTGTTCACGCGCATAATAGCGGTGTGTCAACGTAGTGACGGGTATTTTACCGAAGCCTAATATTACATGGACATTGTAACGAAGCCCACCAAAACCGCGAGTAAAATAGCAAATTTCTCGCGGCGCGAGGCCCCGCAGCTGAAGGAAGCTAAGGTGACGCTCAATGTGCCCGTGAGCCCCGCCAGTGCTCTTAGCCATTTTCAGTGCCGTAAGCACAGTGACACTCATTGTGCCCGTCACTACAGGCTATTTTGTCCCGCCACTAAATGGTCGTGCTATCCTCCGGTTCGTTCAGCAGTACAGACTGATATTCCATTCTGTGACATGATCAATCGTCCACGTGCACCTCGTTTATGAACTGCACTTGCACGCTTTGGTGCACGCGCTCATGTACGGCTCGCCAGTCATGAATCGTGGCACTGTGCTTCCACCAAACCCTCACGTCACGTACCGGAAGAAAAAGTGAAAAACCAACAAAAAAGTTGTACAAATCACCGGCAAGCACTGACGCCGCCAACAGGACCCAAGATCCTCGTGACGTCGGCGGATCGTTTCCTCGGACGGGGCGTCGCGTCGTGGACACGGACAGCACGCGGCCCGGGGGTTTTCACCGAGATGCGGTGCACATCATATCGCGGCGCGTGATCATCCATCCACTTTCTACTGCTCTCCGGCATTGTCGCGCACATCATGCTACCGCGACTTTTGCGGCACCGCGCGCTAAGAACGGCGCGACCGGTCGTTTTCGTTTTCCGGCGAGGGGCCGCCATCGAGCGCCGTATCTCGTCACGTCGCCCGCCGTTGGCGTCGTCACGTCGTGCAGGCGCGGCAAGCAACCCGGCACGGCGTACACCGAGATGGCGATCTTGCCCTCACCGGTTGCCGACCTAATTAAACACGCGCGCGGACAGGAACTAGACGCGGCATTGGGTTAAGCGGTGTCGATCACTTAAGCTATTGAGGCTCAGGTGGTGGAACAAGAACGTCAAAGACTCTGGCCGGTCTGGCCAGCTAGAGAAGCAAGCGCGTCAGGTGAACTGTGTGGCACACACTGGCACACCCGATGGGCCCGTTCCTTCCTATAAGTACCTCGCCTGGCGTTCGGTTCTCTTCATCCATCCAGTAGCACACAGATCAAGCAGAGTTGATCAGATAGCAAAGCACTGCTGAGCCTGAGTTGTGGCTCAAGTGCTCAACCATGGCTTCCACGGCCGCTATGTCCTCTCTTGTGTTCGTCCTCGCGCTGCTGCTCTCCGGCAGCAGCATGAGTGACGCGGCGCGGCGCCTCGATGAACTCCCGAAGCCCGACTTGCCGCCGCTGCCCAAGCCTGAAGAACAACCCAAGCCCGTCGTGCCGCCGCTACCCAAGCCTGAAGAACAACCCAAGCCCGTCGTGCCGCCGCTACCCAAACCTGAGGAGCAACCCAAGCCCGAGTTGCCTCCGCTGCCCAAGCCTGAGGAGCAACCCAAGCCCGAGCTGCCTCCGCTGCCGAAGCCGGAGGAGCAGCCGAAACCCGAGGTGCCGCCGCTGCCCAAGCCTGAGGAGCAGCCAAAGCCCGAGCTGCCACCGTTGCCCAAGCCCGAAGAGCAACCAAAGCCGGAGATGCCACCCCTGCCCAAGCCCGAGGAACAGCCAAAGCCGGAGATGCCGCCACTGCCGAAGCCTGAGGAGCAACCGAAGCCGGAGATGCCGCCGCTGCCCAAGCCTGAGGTGCAGCCGAAGCCTGAACTGCCGCCGCTGCCGAAGCCCGAGATGCCCAAGCCTGCCGCGCCAAAACCATGAGAGATCCTTGATTGAGGACCTCGCGCGTATATTGACACGGCGCTACATATGTCATATTCTATTCCATTTGGCTCTTTCGTGTGACGCATGACATGCATTCATTGGGTGATTTGTACAGCGTACTAGATTTGCAGCTTTGATCGAGTGATGTGCATGCCATGCCATCCGATCCTTGATGTATTTTTTAGATTCATATCTATATCTAATAAATGGATTCGTGTGTATACGGATTTATATTTTGTCACACTCTCTTTCTCGCCGAATATATATACATGCAACAATGGATTTTACTGAACTAAAGAACCAATAAAATTAATGAGGTACTTACCTCCTAACATCAATTCACTGAACGCTTGAACAAAAAGATTTCCTAAGACATCTTCACCTTTTGTTTAAGATGTTACGCTTTTGTCAGTCTGGCATTCTGCAGGTCTTGAGTATACATTTTGATAAAAAAAAATTAATGAGATATTTGGCTCCTAATCAGCTATCTCTCTGATGTCAAAATGATTGACTTTACGTACAACCATTTGTGTACAACTTGAGCACATCCATTCATTCAGATCATTTTGACATTAGATCATTTGTGTACAACAAAATTATGAGTTTTCACCTAAGCGATTTCAACCATTAGATCTCAAGTTGTAGAGTAGATGAGTTTTACTCAAATGATTGTACATGTAGCAGTGCGCGTCAAATAAGCTCTCCTCTGTAGTCGGGTCGTCTGTACATAGTTGAAACAAACTTAAATTTTTATCTAAGTTGTACTTGCCCCAGTTCAAGCCTGGCTGGTATCTGCGGCAGGGACCTACGGATAGAAAAAAATAAACATATTTTTTTTGGGTGTTTATGTGTATATATTTAAGAGAATCTCATGCACATGTTAATGAAATGGCCAGATGTTAATTAGTTCCTCTAAAACATTGCAAATTCCATCGAGAGATTCTACGAAAGACATCAGATGGAGAACTTCGAATGCGTTAAAATATAATATACCAGTATCTAGCAAATGAATGGCTTGAGCAAGATGGTTTTTTTCTCCATGTAACACAGTGTTGGTTAGAGTTTCAGGATTCTTCACCATGGCTTTAACCACTTCAACTCACACCAATTAAAAAATTCTTACCAAATTATAGACATTAATAATCCAAGAATGTATGCTCTCATTGTACTACATGATCCCTTGGTTTAATAGAAAAATACAAGGCACCATTCGACTTGATGTGTTGTCGTCAAAATTGAAATTTGTCTGTTATCATACTCCAATGTATAGAAAACAATAATAATCACATAAAAGAATTTTCAAATATAATGACTAATTTATCAATACAATTTGCATAATCAGTACAAGAAAATAGACTTTTAGTCACCAAGTTTTAGTGACTAAGAAATGTTTTCCTTTGTTGGTCACTAAAAGTTGATCAATAGTGACCAACTTTGAGATTATTGGTAGATAAAAAGTTTTAGTGACCAACATTATATATAGTTACCAAGGTTGATTTGGTTGCTATATAGTTTTACTGACCAACATTTATAATTTTTGGTCACTATATACATATAATGACAAGATTTTAGCCACCACAATGTGACCAAGCTTATTGGTGACAAAATAATTATTGTAACCAATAATACACATATAGTGACCAAGTACCTTGGTGACTAATAATCATTTTTCTTATAGTGAATGTTGGAATAAACTGTTGGTTAAGAATTACAAACTATGGGTACACTTTTTTTTTAAAAAAAAGAACTAGTTAGCTTGCAACACATGTGTCATTGTTCCCAAACTAGCTGGTAGTATCTGGGATGTAACACATCGGATTAATATGGACTACCAAGACAGCATGCGTGTAGAACCGTGGTGAACCACGACATCTGGTTGGACGGTTCACGGCGCTCTAGTTTTCCAAGATTAGGCCGTGACAAGGCCAATTAATAACTACACCAAACATGCAAGAAAAGGGAGGTAACGTCGGCTGCAAATTCAACACTGTTAGACAAGCGATCATTTTCTACTCGATCCTGTGTCCGAGCAACTATTATGCAGATATATCATATCAGATACTATATTGCACATGCTTTTTGTTCCATATCGACGTGTCGGTGTTCTTGACGGGAAAGAGCCCTGATATTTGCACTAACCGTACTGCACAGGTGACCTAACGCCTGTACGCTCCCACGCGAAAGCGCAAACTATCAACAACCAGATCACCTCTTATGTTTAGAAGATCAACCGCCGGATCACGTAGACTTTTGTTACTGGAAGGCATAGAAGACAAGCGACTAAAAGGATAATGAAAACGACTTGAACCTACTACCACAAGCAGCAGCTGAACCACCACAAGATTTATTGCCAGATGATCCCAAAGACTCTTACGAGGTGTACTTGACCATCTGATGTAAATAGCATGTCAGGTACAGAGATAAGCTTCTTAATTCATTGTCTCATCATGCATGTTTTCTGCTAGGTACGTACTACCTGTACGTCGCGCGCGTACTGTCATGTTCAGTGTACTCGTCATTTTCAGCCCCATCCCTACCAAAACCAACCGTTTCGTGAGCCTAGTCTTCACACGCTGATCTGCATCTCGGCTACCTGCTAGCTGCAAGTCTTACCAGTTTGCAGTATGCATTCGGTAGCATAATCACAGGAGATTTTGAGAACACGTGTTACCTGGGCACCTTAGGTGCTAGACTTACAAAGGTAGAGCATCAACCAATGCAACCATATCACAGTGTATTCAAAACTTGTTCAACTAGGCACAACTACACAAGCAGAGAACACGTAGAAATAAACCATATTAAGCTAGCGGATGACCTGGAGGTTTCAGAAAAAATTGCAGATCACCTACCAGGAACCAGACATCAGAAGAGACTCCTGGAAACCTGCATACGCATGTGCCCTGCACATGCAGCAGCATGCAGCTCTCATTTGGCCCTATAAAATACCAGGCTTCTCATCTCTCCCAGCCAACCCAGACATCACACAAGAACTAGCTCTCACTGATACATACACATACATCGGAGTTGACAAGTGCAGGCCATATCCAATATGGCTTCCAAGAGAGCCATGCCCCGCCTTGCTTTCCTCGTGGCGCTGCTGCTACTCAGCAGCTCCATGAGCAGCGCTGCACGGCTCCTGGAGGAGACGAAGCCCAAGGAGGAGTACCCGCCGCACCCCACCGTGCCGGAGATCCCCAAGCCTGAACTGCCACCGCACCCGACCGTGCCAGAGCTGCCCAAGCCTGAACTGCCTCCTCACCCCACCGTGCCGGAGCACCCAAAGCCTGAACTGCCACCGCATCCTGTCGTGCCGGAGTTGCCGAAGCCCGAACTGCCGCACCCTGTGCCGGAGATCCCAAAGCCCGAGTTGCCACACCCAGTCGTGCCAGAGATTCCAAAGCCTGAGCTGCCACACCACGAAGTGCCAGAGGTGCCGAAGCCAGAGCTGCCTCACCCGGCCGTGCCAGAGCTGCCACACCACGAAGTGCCAGAGGTGCCGAAGCCAGAGCTGCCACACCCTGAGATCCCCAAACCCGAGCTCCCACACCCTGCCGTGCCGGAGGTGACAAAGCCTGAACTGCCTCACCCCGAGCTGCCGAAGCCGGAACTGCCGCCACACCCCACCGTGCCTGAGCTGCCAAAGCCTGAACTGCCGCACGTGCCCGAGGTGCCAAAGCCTGAGCTGCCGCACGTACCCGAGGTGCCAAAGCCTGAGCTACCGCACGTCCCCGAGGTGCCAAAGCCTGAGCTGCCGCACGTACCAGAGGTGCCAAAGCATGAACTGCCTCCTCAGCCGGAACACGAGCTGCCGCCCAAGCCGGAGAGCCACTACCCGGTGCCAGAAGCCAAGCCATGATCGGACATCACCCGTATTATTTCCCCAGTAATAAATACTTTCAGTATGTGTGTGTATTATGATGGTGTAACTCATTATTGTATTTTGCTTGTTCTCAGAGCGTGAGACATAGGGGTATCATGTATTGCATTATTTGTATGTACACATGTTTCATATATCTTTGACTTGCCTTATTTTCATATAATAAAATGTTTGGTTCTTGTACTTTCTCCATATTATGCACATGTTATACAAGATGTTCTGTGGTCGAGTACAAGATTACTGCGTAGGTCAAAGCCTTCAGTTTAGCATATTATAGATGGCGTAAAACTATGTCACCACCTTTCCATTTTCCTACATATATAAAAGATCAGTGTTTTATGTTTTCCAAGCATGTACTAATAATGGCAATATAGAAAATTGGCAAACTAGTTTCAAGCAGAAAAAAAATCAGATTTAAAAAAATAGTGGGTGGCACAGTAAAGATCGGTAGGATCAAAAATTGAAAACATTCTGTATCTCATATCCTTCAAAGGTTTGGGCAAAAATGACTACAAGTAACTTATAAATTTGAATAATACTAGAGGTGGCCGAAAATAGGCAAAGTCACAAAAAATTGGCTGAATCCTTTTCCATATGATTTTAAGAACATCTAAGCCTAGTTAGGTTACAGTTGAATAAAATTAAGATAACAAAGAAAAGAAAACATACAAAAGTGTGAATTTTATGTGAGAGAAATATGGTTAAACCATCCAAGTGTATGAATGAACAAAATGCAAAAGTAATTTGAGAATGAGTGAGGCACAATATATATGTTTACTTCACAATTCTAATCAACAATCATGCCAAAGTGAACCCAATAATTTCAATGGCTCGAGTTAATCTTACACCTCACGCAGCACAGACGTACACTTTTATCAAGTAAATATACACGCGTGAATGTTTGGTTCCAAATCTGAGAGGTCCGAAAACTGGCAGGCAGGGTGGACATGTACAGATCGGCACCATCTCAACAACTGTGGAACAATCTTTTTTTTATAGTTTTTTTTGCAAATGAACTGTTTTAGTTAGATAAGGCCTGGCCAACTCAAATTCCAATATGGAACAATCTCAACAACTGTGCATACTAAAATGTGCTTTTCCAAGAAATCTTCTTTCAAAATAAAAATTAGAAACTAACAGGCTAACAACTAATCCTATTTTTTTCTACACCATATAAATATGGACCACACACATTCATGTTAGCAATTTATTTTCTTTTAGAAAACTGTGTGTCCACGCCAACATGAATAGGAAGACCTTGAACATTTCACAGTGGCAGTTATTTTTCAGCTCGTTTTAACTGCCACGAAAACCGAACATCTCGTCAGCATGCATGGACTTTACAGCTCCCTTGCTAGCTTCTCTGTCCATCTCGTCGCAGACACGCATGTCCTTAGTTTGTGTTAACAGATCGCCAAATACATATCAATCAGATACGCTGGACACGTACGTCTAGTAGTGTGGCCACAAGCAGCAGGTGCTTCAACCAACCGGCAGATCGAACAGGTCTTAGTATTCCCAACCAGTTAGACCTTACACAAGTTCAGATCAGGAGAGGACCAAGTTTAATAACCACAGAGATGCAGATGACCTACCAGTTACCAAACGATCCCTCAAGGTGGCACCATACATTTAGCTTTAAATACCATACTTCTCTCCCTTCCAAGGCATCACACAACGATCTAGCTCTCTCGCTCAAACTCCAGGCACATAATTATGGCTTCGAAGAGCACCCTTGTCCTCCTCATTGCCTTGCTGCTCTCCTGCAGCAGCATGGGCAACGCTGCACGGTGGTTGGAGGAGGAGGTGCCGAAAGAGGAGTATCCGCACCCTACCATGCCGGAGCTGCCAAAGCCTGAATTGCCTCCTCATCCGACTGTGCCTGAGCTGCCAAAGCCCCAGGTTCCAGAGCTGCCAAAGCCAGAGGTGCCTGAACATCCTACCGTTCCCGAGCTGCCGAAGCCAGAGGTGCCCGAACACCCTGTCATTCCTGAGCTACCAAAGCCAGAGGTGCCGGAACACCCTACCATTCCAGAGTTGCCAAAGCTAGAGGTTCCTGAGCACCCCGTTGTTCCAGAGTTGCCAAAGCTAGAGGTTCCGGAACACCCCACCATTCCGGAGCTACCAAAGCCAGAGGCGCCTGAGCACCCCTCAGTTCCCGAGTTGCCAAAGCCAGAGGTGCCTGAACACCCCATCATTCCCGAGCTGCCAAAGCCAGAGGTCCCTGAACACCCTGCCGTGCCAGAACTTCCCAAGCCCGAAGCGCCACATTACCCCGCCGTGCCAGAGCTGCCCCATCCGGAGAAGCCAGAGCATGAGCTGCCACCGAAGCCGGAGAGCCACTATCCAGTACCCGCGATCAAGCCATGAGCAAACTGCATCTGTTTTGGCGCACTAGTAATAAAATGTGATGTTTGCCTGCGATCTTGTTGTACCAGCTAGAAGAGTGATGTATCAGGTTGTGTATGTTGTCCTGCTTTGTTCTTTTGATGATGTACTATCTATTGCTTTGTACCTATATGCAGTTTATGCATGTATCACATATGTGTTTATATTCCGTTCATAATTCATCTCATACAGAGTTCCTCCAGATGAACTGTTGCATATATTAGATTTGGCATAAAACAACTTACAACGTTTTAAGTACCAAGTACACAGTCTACTTAGTTCCGTGATCAGATGCTGAATACATGATATACGAGCCACGGCTAAACAAGAACCATTCAAACCCGAACCAGATCAAAGCTGCAACAAAACGTTATACTTAACTGGAACCTGGACCTCTCCAGAATGATGAAAAGTGCTACTCTGACAATATGGAGACAGACAGAGAGCATGATTTACCGTTGCAGCAGATACGGCACAGATTAAGATCACAATATATATAAATGGTAGGGCCAACATAGGAAGACTTACGACAGTGTTTTATAACCCAAGCTAGTTCCAATATTGTTCAGACGACACATTACGAAGAAAAACAGTCTGGAAAGTAAGCAACAGCCCAAAGTTTTTCAGAAAACTCCCATAATGTTACCATGGCGTCCATAATACATGTGAAGTCTCGATTCGTGCCTGATCATTTCAAGTTCCACTTGAACATTGCCACCATTGTCACTGCCAAGGCCATCACTACAGTTGGCATCGACACTACCACCATTGCCATCACGGACGCACGGCATGACATCCGCGCCGGTCAAGACAGTAAAATAGTACCCCGTGAGAGGATCATACGAGTCGTAGCCTTCTATCGGCATCCAAATGTGGAAGGACCTCGCGATGCAGAACCTGCCACAACCAAGGTGGACAAGCTGAGGCCTTTGCACATCCCGCCAATCGTGGGGTGGCTCAACAAGCTCCTTCCAAGGGCCCACGAGCTGCGGCTGGGAGTCCGTGGCGGAAAGAATTGTCGAGAGATCAGCAGCAGCCAAGTACCCCTCCTTGGCAGTGAGGCCGAACCAGAGCTTCAGCTCGGGGACGTACTCGATCTTCCCTTGGAAAGGCAGCGTCCACTCGCCCACCTGGCTCCACACGTGGTTCGCCGTGTCCAAACTGTACGTGCCGAAGCGTCCACAGATACGCAGATGTTGGGGAGCCACAGCCACTGCCTACCACGGCGTACGAGCTGATACTGGGTTGGTAGTTCCTGTACCTGCTGGGGTCAAGCACGAACGGCGGAGGCGGGAGGAGTTGGCTTTGCCATGAGGTGGTCAAGGACGTCGGCGATGATGTGGGCTTGCGAGAGACGAACGCCTCGAACTGACGGCTCAGCTGCCCGCCGCTGCGTGTCGACTGCTCACACGAGGGGTAACCTTCCATAACGTAGATGCTATCACCGTCGGCGCCGGGGACGAAGATGCAGAAGGCTAGCTGTCGACGGCGACTTGGGCATGTGGAGGTCAGGCAATGTCCCCATAATGCGAGTGTCCAGGTCGAAGAGGAAGGCACGCCCGCACTGGTCCGCGCAGAGCACCGTGCGACCTGCAAGCGGGAAGCAGCTCATAGACCAACTGTAGTCCATGGCCCCGGCTCGGAAACTGACGCTTGGGCGGGGAAGACGGACCCTCGGGATCTTCTTTGATGCCGCCGCCACCGCCGCGGATGTAGCAGCCTCATCGTTCGTCGTCCGCTGCGCAGGTTTTCTGGTGTTGAAAAATTTCTGGCGCTCCAGGTCGATGCAGCGCAGCGTTTTGGCCCCAGGGTTGCGGCCTTCCATGATGAGATTCAGGAACCGCCGCGGGAGGCCCATCGCCGATGGGATCGTCAGCTTCAAAGTCAGCGAAACAGAACAAGTTTCAAAGTGTCTGAAGATCGATGAAACAGAACTGGAAGCGGCTGACCTGAGCCGGGATGGAGAAAAGAAGCTATCGACGGGATGGAGCTCACCGCCGGAGCGGAGCAGAGAATGGCGGCGGAGGTCTGGCCGAACCCCGTGTGTCATCTGTCCGTGGGCCGTTTCCCCTTTACTTTGTTTCATTTACAAGACCACGGGCCGCTTAAACACTAATTTTGTACATGGGCTAATTTTTTAATTTTGAAATAAGCCCGCTAATTCCTCGAACAGGAGTTGTTGAGTACCTGTATATGTATATTGGCACCATCTCAACAACTCCGGAGCAATCTTCAATGCAGCTATTCCTAGGTAATTACATCAATGTCACATCATATACATACTAAAACCTGCCATTATATTTGTTTTCGAAGAAATCTTCTTTAAAACAAACAGGCTAACAACTAATCCGATTTTTCTACACCAATAAATATGGGCTGCACGCATTCATGTTAGCGATTTACTTTTTGTTAGAAAAAATGGTCACGCCGACATGAAAATGAAGACCATTGAACGTTTCACGGCAGCTGATATTTTCAGCTCACTTTAGAGGTGCCCCTCGTCAGCATGCATGGACTTGCTAGCTACTTCCTTCACGTTAGCAGATCGCCAAACGCATACTCGAGATCAATGAGATATGCGGCACGCGTGTAGTGGTGTGTCCAGAAAGCAGCTGGTGCTTCAACCAACCTGAAGATCGAACAGGTCTCAAACTCTGGATATTCCCAACCAATTAGACCATACACAAGTTTGGATCTGGAGAGTGAGATCACAAGGACCAAAGTTTAACAGACACGCGTATGCAGATGACCTACCAGTTGCCGAACAAATGACAAGACACCTGAAAATAATTAATTAACACACACCTGCACTCGTGGCTTCATGAATTTAGCGCTATAAATATCATATCTCTCTCCCTTCCCAGGCATCACACAACGATCTAGTTCTCTCATTCAAACTCCAGGCACAGAGTCATGGCTTCCAACAGATCCGGTTCTTCCCTTGTCCTCCTCATGATGCTGCTGCTCTCCTGCAGTGGCACCAGCAGCGCGGCACGGTGGTTGGAAGAGGAGTCGAAGGAGGAGTACCCTCACCCTGCTGTGCCAGAGCTACCGAAGCCCGAGCTGCCGCATCCCGTGGTGCCGGAGTTGCCGAAGCCTGAACTACCTCCTCATCCAACCGTGCCTGAGCTCCCAAAGCCCGAGGTGACGGAGCATCCTGAAGTTCCAGAGCTTCCAAAGCCAGAGGTACCGGAACACCCTGTCATTCCCGAGCTTCCAAAGCCAAAGGTGCCGGAACACCCTGCCCTGCCCGAGCTTCCAAAGCCAGAGGTTCCTGAACACCCCGCTGTGCCAGAGCTACCAAAGACAGAGGTTCATGAACACCCCGTCATTCCCGAGCTGCCAAAGCCAGAGGTGCCGGAGCACCCCGCCTTTCCCGATCTGCCAAAGCCGGAGGTGCCGGAACACCCTACCATACCGGAGCTGCCAAAGCCTGAACTTCCCCCTCACCCCACTGTGCAAGAGCTTCCAAAGCCCGAGGCGCCGCATTACCCCACCGTGCCAGAGCTGCCGCACCCCGACGTGCCGGAGCTTCCCCACCCGGAGGAGCCAGAGCATGAGCTGCCACCGAAGCCCGAGAGCCACTACCCGGTGCCAGAGACCAAGCCATGAACAAGTTGCATCCGTTTTGGTGCAGTTTAATAAAATGTGATGTTTCCCTGCGATCTTGTTGGGCCATTTAGGAGAGTGGTGTGTCCAGTTGTATACATTGTGCTTCTTTGATCCTTGATGATGTACTATGTATTACTCTATATTTATACACAGTCTATTCATGTTTGTCATGTTCCATTTATCTTCCAGTATTATAATTCAATACAAGCTCTTTGTATTATGCAGCCGCACAGTTAGATTTGATATAAAACTGCATTAATGCACTCGTTTTTTTAGACCAGCATTAATGCACTCGTTGAAATTTGGCAGTAACATGTGAAGAACAATATTTGTTCTCGAGCAAAACATGTGAAAAAATACTTGTGTCCTTGAATATATACACAAAAAAGAGAGACATTAAAATTCTAGTGCTAGAGCTGATAAAAATAAAGTTGATTGGACATCAAGATGATACCAAAAGTACTACTTAAATTAACAACTAACTTTTATCGTAGTACATTTATATATATGTACAATGTAAAATAATATTAAAATATTAAACTAGCTTTCTAAAAATATCAATTGCAAATGTTTTAGCTTGTTGAGTCCCAATAAAACAACTTACTCTAATGACTAAATGATCAAATGCATTTTTCACAGTATATAATCAAAATTTCCTACAATTATAATGGTTTCTTCTTAAATCACCCTTTTCTAAACACTTTGCCAAAGAGTTGGTAGGTCTATAGCCCAATAATTAACTTTATATGAATGATTCTCATGTCATAAATGCCAAATATTAAACAGTTATATCAGGTAGTGCCCAAAGTTTTGATGTAACCGATCACCCTAAGTTCTAATGAAAACTCTGACCATACTCTAACCAATGTCTTTTTGGACTGCAGGGATGCTTGCAAAAACATATGTAGCATCAGACAATCTTGTATTATATATGTACTGCACCTTATTCTTTTTTTTTAATTTGGCATTGTAAAATCCATGACACCAGACCCTTCTTCAAGTTTGAGCACTCACAAGTTTCGAATTGTATAAGTTGTCTTATAAGCTTTGCCATTAAAATAATTTTTAAAACAGTACTTTTACTACTACATTAATGCGTCAGAATCCAAAATATGAAAGGAAAAAAAAAAGAATTGGACGCAAAAGGAGCTTTGAACAAGTTTGCACCATGGTCTTCTGAACTCTTGGAGCAACAAGCCAATCATTGCGTCAGCAAATACTGTATCCATGTTAAGTTGTTCCTTACTTTGCGTTATCCGGTGGCCAAACTATGCAGATCAACGCGATACGTCACACACTTTACACCAAAAGAAAAACGCGATACGTCACACACGTGTAGCCCCGTACCGGCAGTACACTGGGTGCATCAACCAATGCAACCCCTTCTCTCTCTCAGGGCTCAAAATTCACAACTAGTTGAACTAGAACCTTACACAGGTGTAGATCTGCAGAAACATGTGTCATGGAGGTGTAGATCTGCAGAAACATGTGTCATGGACAAATCTAAACAACCACATAATTGGATGACCTACCAGTTAACTTACCAAAACAAAGAGAGCTGAAAGCTTCCACCTTGCCGTATAAATAGGCAGGCTCTTCTCCTTCCCAAGCCACCACACAACGATCCAGCTCTCTAGCTCGTTGAAACACACAGATCAGCACTCAGCAGGTGCAAAACCATTCGACATGGCTTCCAGCTCCAGGAGCGCCATGTCTTCGCTCCTCCTCATGGCGCTGCTGCTCTCCTGCAGCGGCTTGAGCGGCGCCGCACGGCTGCTGGAGGAGGAGTACCCGCACCCCGAGGTGCCTGAGCTTCCCAAACCCGAGCTTCCGCCGCACCCTGAGGTGCCGGAGCTGCCAAAGCCCGAGTTGCCGCCGCACCATGAGGTGCCGGAGCTGCCAAAGCCCGAGCTGCCACCCCACCCTGAAGTGCCTGAGCTGCCTAAGCCCGAGCTGCCGCCGCACCATGAAGTGCCTGAGCTGCCTAAGCCGGAGCTGCCGAAGCCCGAGCTGCCCCACCCTGAAGTGCCTGAGCTGCCGAAGCATGAGGAGCCACACCCCGTTGTGCCGGAGCTGCCCAAGCCCGAGCTTCCCCACCCAGAGGTGCCGGAGGTGCCGAAGCATGAGGAGCCGCACCCTGTCGTGCCGGAGCTGCCCAAGCCAGAGCTGCCCCACCCAGAGGTGCCGGAGGTGCCAAAGCACGAGCTGCCGCCGTTGCCCAAGGTTGAGCTGCCACCGAAGCCTGAGCTGCCGAAAGTTGAGCTGCCACCGAAGCCAGAGGGCCACTACTAGGAGCCGGAAGAAGCCAACCCATGATGAGGAACGTCCATACGTGCACGTTTTCGAACTTTTACCTATAGACTATGATGTGTGTGTGCTTGTGAGCTTGAGAGTTCTGCTTTTCAGTGGTGTATATCGTCAATGTTTCATATATCCATATGAATAAATATCGATACTATTATATCCTTCAGAGTTGGATTTGGGTTTTGACCCTGGTGCCGGTGCACCAGGGAGAGACAACCTGGCTTCGCCAGTGCCTGATGGTCAATCTTTCTCAACTAAACCATAGACTAATTGAGTCAAGCTGCCTGCATCATCAGATCAGAAAACAGTAACTTTTTTTTTAGCAACATCAGAAAACAGTAATAACTGATAGGAGACCGTTCGGTGGCCTAACAAATCGCAAATGGTTGCGAAACACAACACGTTTTTTTTTTTTTTTGAGGGGCGCGAAACACAACACGTGCATATGCATCGTCCATTCGAAACTCCTCCTGGGCTTGAGCCTGCCAAGTCTGAAGACAGAGACACAGGCCACATGGCCCAGTTCCCACGTCCAAACTGAGCAGATTTCAAACGATCCGAACGGCCCAATTTCTGAAAATCGCGGCTAAAATAGCAAAAGACTCCTCTCCCACGGTCCTCCTGCCGCGCCGCGCTCTTCCTCCTCCTCCGGCGATCACCACCAATCCGCGCCGCGCACTCATGCCTCCCCGCGCGCCTCCGCCTCCTACTCTTCCGTCGCCTCCTCACTACCGCATCACCCGCCACCGCATCGTCTCCCGCGCCAGCACCCACCTCGTCCGCCGCGCCGAAGCCCACCGACCCGGCGCTGCTGCTCCGCCTCTGCACGGTGCTCTACCAGCACCAGAACGCGCCTGACGACGCCTTCAACCGCCGCGCTCGTCACGCTCTTCCCATCATATTTCACCGACGTCGCCTGCTCGACCTGCCGGCTGCCCGACGTGGCAGAGAAGGTGATCAAGCGGACCGAGCACCGGTACGGCGTTGCGCGCACCACGAGGTGCGGTGAGCTGCTGGTTGTCGCGTTCGCGTACTGCCGCGCAGGGTCGCTCGCGGACGCGTGCAGGTTGTGGAACGGCATGGGGAAGGGCGGGCTCGAGCCCGGCGTACGAGGAGATCGTGATGACCATGTTCAAGAACAACCGCATCGCGGACGCCATGCAGGCGTTCGACGGAATGCGGATACGGTGATCATGGGTTGCCGAGCGGGGTGCAGGACGACGGAGGCGGGTGCCATGGTTGTGCAAGGAAGGGAAGTGGGGCGCGTTCATTGTGTTCGCCGAAATGTCTATAAAAGGGATGGAGGTGGATGGGGAGGTAATGGGAGATTTGGTGTACGAGCTGATGGCTAGGAGAAGGACATTGCAGTTTCATGGGTTGATGAAGGGGTTGATCTGGATCAAGCGAACAGGGGAGACAACCAAGGTGTTCATAGAGATGATCGCCAGCGGATGCAAACCAAACATGCACGCTTGAACTGGAGAGCATGATGGCCCTCCTTCTCAGAACCTTTCAGACAAAGATGAACACCACAGGCAAGTTAAGATACAGATGAGCGAGGGAAGTTGTTTAGGAATTAGGATGTTGCGGATGATATTGATGAAGTCACATATGGATGGGTTTGTTAGTGCATTGTAGATACTTGCAGTAGTAGAGCACACCCTTCGCGCTTCCTTTGTTTTTCTCGTTCCCGGGGCAATGTTTGTTCGTGCACGCGGTGAAAACGGCCACAACTGTCGAGTATGGGCACCCCTGCATACCTGTGGGAGAAGGGGCTGGAGGAGAGGATTTGAGTGCCTCTCTAGTCTGGGGGGGCGTGTTGGAGTGCGATTTTTGACCATCAGCCCCTAAATCTTGAGTAGGGGCCATTGTTGGTGTTGCCCTGATCTGAATGCTTGCTTGGGCCCCTAAACTCGAAAGTGTACAGGTTCAAAGTTTACTGTTATAGAAGATAATGTAACACGTTGGCCCTAAATTATTGTATGACCGAATATCAATCATGCGTAATCAATGGATTTTTGGTCTCTTTCAATTTGAAGAGGATCTTGCATGTCTTTATACAACCTCTACTATCTTTCCTTTCGTATTACTTTGCAAACATAGATAAATTTAACCTTTTACGAGATCTGTGTGACATGTTTGTCAACTAGCAGGTCTTAAGTCTGATTTGCGCCTGCCTCGAGAGACTCACAGGTTTAGTAATCCAGAAATATGTAAGTTCACATGTTTACTCATCCAGCTGAACCATACCCTGCAAAGTTTAGGTACCTGGTCCACTTTACTCATTTACAGTTCAGTTTGATTTTTTTTTTTTTGTTGCAGTTTTTTTGTTTCTAATTTGGCTTCTATTGTTGGTCCATGTTAGTTCACGATTTAATTGGGGCAACTTGTGCTGATTAAGCATGCTGTTATGGGCATGGGCCAGCGCCTAGGCCCAGCCGCAAGGCCCATTAGTGGCGGCTAGGGTTTGGGCAGCCGTCGCCGCTAGGATTGCTTAGAGGTTAAGTAATAGATTGTTTGAGAGTCAAGTTAGCTAGGTTGCTTGGGAGTCAAGTTAGGTTGCTTGGGAGTCAAGTTAGCCCTCTCTATATAATGAGAGGATTGTATTCAGATTGGATTAAGAAAGGAATAGTAAGGGTTTAACCCTACAGCTCTCTCTCTCTCTCAAGCCGCCGCCGCCTCTCTCCCTCTCTCTTGCGTCGGCGCCTCCCTCTCCTTCAACCCTGGCCGCACCCCTCCTCCTCCATGGCTGCAATGGGGCAGCTGCCTTTTGATCATAACAACTTGGTATCCAGAGCCAAGGTTTCGATCGCTCCACCACCACCAAAAAAAATTTTCTACGCATCAGCACCGACTCTGGATCCAGACACCGCTTCGCAAAGTGAATTGATAGCAGATGCAATCAAGTGGATGGAGGATTCCTTGCGTGACATCAGAGAAATATTGAATCCAGATTTTTTGTCCTCGGTCCCTTCAACTCCATCACTGCCACCTTCAATGGAGGAATCGACACGTGACGCGGAGGATTTATTCTCATCTTTAATGGATGAGGAGACGACACAGCTACAACCCGATCGCCGTCCAGCCATCAACCTCGCCTCCAACAACAACAGCGGAACAGTACCCGCGCTACTGTTCACGGATCAGATCTGGATGTTTCCACAATTGCGAACGTCATTCCGGTGTCGTCGGCCGATATTCTTGCA
The DNA here is from genome assembly GCA_007726485.1 of Eragrostis curvula. NCBI lineage: Eukaryota > Viridiplantae > Streptophyta > Magnoliopsida > Poales > Poaceae > Eragrostis > Eragrostis curvula. The sequence goes on from CM017442.1 coordinate 8,104,227, forward strand.
TCGACGGGCAATTCTACACCTTTGGCGGCTCGTTCGGCACTGCACACCTTCTCGGACGACGACTCAACCTCTACTACCGCACTGGCCATCATCGTCACCTCCACAAACAGCGACGCTGCTACTGTTCACGCGATGAACAGTAGCCGCGGAACTGTTCACGCGGCTGATCTCGTCTTTGCACCTGATCTGGGCGCCATGGAGAAGACCGCCTTGGTCGTCTCCACCTGCATGGATGCCCCGATCGCTCTGAAACTCGCCCCGGCCTTCGTCGGCGACATGGAGATTGCAATAGAGGAGCCACATACCGCCGCGGATCCTACAATCATAGTAGATCTATCTACTAAGGAGACAACTGCTAATTAGGTTTGCAATGTTTATAAGAGATTAGATGGGTTTGCTCCTCTCTTGCCTATTGCCTTTGGATCAAACAATTGGATTCCGCGAGAATTTTTCGGTGCATCTTATGATTCTCGACATTCTTCTGGATCACAACTTGCTGGATCTATTTTGTACCCCGGAGAGTATTTGATTGGATTTTCCGCTTTGAATTTGGGATTTTTCCGCAACAAAATTGACGAGTCTCTAGTGGAGTTTCTTGGTGCTACACGTCAGAAGGACATATCTAAATGGAGTCACTCAGTTCATCCACCAGAGAATTTTCTAGATTTTTTATTGATGACTTTATGGTTCATCCTATTGCACCTGAATTGCTGGATGTTTTTACTTGGAATTCTGAATTTAAGGAGGTTCTGTCAAGTTACGCTCTACAAAAGTAAAATTTCCATTGCTAATTGCTATCAAGATCTATTGACCGATCTATTGGAAATTTCTTGGCTGACGAAACTCAATCCTATTGGGTGGAGTATCGCTTTTGGAAATCTGAATTTTGGACAGCTCTTCCCTCAAAATGGTCCTTGTCGAAAGATGAACAACGGTACTATCTACGGTGACAACACCATTCAGGTGGGAATCACACTATCCAACTTGGATGATTTCGCTGCAACTCCTCCTACTCTTCCACACATTGAGAATATGGTCACCTCACGTGTGGCCGACGTCATTGCCTCGGTGGGAATTCTACCGCCTGATCTTGAGGAGTTCTTTGATTACATGGAGTTCATTATGGATTCCCCATCACCGACATATTTGGATCGCCATGACATCAACAACCATGTGTTCCATCTTGAGGACGACGCGGCAACCCTGGAGAGCACCAAGGAGATTATCCACAAGGACAACATGAATAGTAAGCAATGTGTGTCTATTCCATTGTTGTTCATTGTTCTTTTGCTTGCACTATCACTATTGCCAGCTTCCTTCGTCCGCACCATGGATCCAATCAACTCGGAGATTATCTGGTCTTCTCGACTTCCGTGGACTACCCCCGACATTAGGCTTAGAGCAGGAGGCTCTAGCTTGGACACATCTTTCCGAACGGGTGGTCTCAATGCACATGGTGATACAAGATGTGATAGCAAGGGTGTGACGCCATCTGCCTTCTTCAACGACGACCTACGAGCAAGGAAAAGTGCCCCTCTTGGAATAGGAGATTCCATACAGCACAACGTCTTCATATTCAACCTCCCCGTCTCTTCGCCGATGCTACTTCGCTTCATCACCACCGTCATGCATCAAGGCAAGGAGGGCTATTTGCGGCAGCAAGCCATGGGGTTGCATATGCCAGACACCGTGGGCGTTTCACGCTACTTCTTCGCTTCGGTGCTGCTACTTCGGGAGCTTACTCAAGCTACGGTGGACAATGTGAACGTCAGGTTCGTGTATATGTTTGGCTGCAAGTTTCTCCTTGTCAATGGAGTTTCTTTTGGTATTCCGCTAGGCCTGGTGGCTGCTTCTCTTGCTGTCACAGATTATCGCATCCTACACGGCCATGGATTGGACTTGACGGCCCGACGACCCCGTCCAGTTAGCACTTTCAGGGTGCTTTTGGATGGATTTCTGCTGCCTACCAAGGAGGAGTTTGCTCACCATCAGTTCTCCATGCCTCCTCCTCCTGGTTCGGAATTCTCCATCGAGATGGGGGCGCCTAGGACATTATTGCCTATGGCGCCTACGACGCCGGCTGTGAGAGGATGTGACCCCCGCTCTCCATCACACATCTTCATCAACGTGGGCTACATCGGCAACCTCCGCTACTCCTTTGGGTTTCATATCGACTGCACTCGGCGTACTTTGCTCGACGACATGGTGCTTGGCATGGTGATCGTCAACACTGGACTTCGCGCTTCATCATCTTCATCGACTCCTCACTTCGGACAAGGGTGGCAAGCTTCCCAGCGCGAGGACGCGCTGGATTTCAAAGGCGGAGGAGATGTTATGGGCATGGGCCAGCGCCTAGGCCCAGCCGCAATGCCCATTAGTGGCGGCTAGGGTTTGGGCAGCCGTCGCCGCTAGGATTGCTTAGAGGTTAAGTAATAGATTGCTTGAGAGTCAAGTTAGCTAGGTTGCTTGGGAGTCAAGTTAGGTTGCTTGGGAGTCAAGTTAGCCCTCTCTATATAATGAGAGGATTGTATTCAGATTGGATTAAGAAAGGAATAGTAAGGGTTTAACCCTACAGCTCTCTCTCTCTCTCAAGCCGCCGCCGCCTCTCTCCCTCTCTCTTGCGTCGGCGCCTCCCTCTCCTTCAACCCTGGCCGCACCCCTCCTCCTCCATGGCTGCAATGGGGCAGCTGCCTTTTGATCATAACACATGCGCTCTGCCGTAAGACAAGCGCTAGATAAACAATGGCGGATTTTGGTCAACGATTCGCACTTGACTATTAAAGTTCAGCATCCCCATTTGACTTTGTGAACCATGGGCTATGGGATCTGTATTTGACTGTTGACTCTGTACATGAATTTTCTTTTCATGGGCACGCGGTACAGTCGTAATATTTCACAAGGATTGGATGCTCAGGACAAGCATTCAAGTCGCCATATTTCTCCCCAGCTTCATTTGACGCCACACAAACAGATGTGGGTGTTCTTACTTGGTGTGATTTCGATCTAGTTTTGTCTCCAATTTGGAGAAACTTCCATTCAGCTTTCATTTGAGGTCCCAATGACAGAAGCAGAGTTTGTTAGTCTGGTTTTCTTCCTCTTTTTTTTTTTTTTTTTTGACTATCTTTTGTTTGATCTTTGCTAGAGAAATGGAGCATGCGGTTGTTAGTGCTGCACAAGGTACCGTCCATACTCTCCTGGGGAAGCTGGGCACAATCCTTGTCCAAGAAGCTCAGCTTCTAGGCAGCCTCCGGAGTCAACTCCAATATTTGAAGGATGAGCTGGAGAGCATGACAGCCTTCCTTCAGGATCTTGCTGAGACAGATGAACATCGCAAGCAAGCTAAAATTTGGATGAAGCAAGTGCGTGAGATTGCATATGATGTTGAGGATTGTATTGATGAATTTAAGCACCACCTTGGTGACAGCAATGGTGGTGAGGGTGGTGGCGTCCCAGTAGCACTTTGGCGCAGGACCATCCACAAATTGTTGACCATAAGGGTACGGCATCGAATCGTCAAACAAATCCAAGAACTAAAAATGCGTACTAAAGATATTAGCGACCGAAACTCGAGGTAACTCACACTATTTTGGTTTTCACTGTCTATAAGTAGTGGTAAACACCTAAGAATCAGTTATGAGTATTTTACCTTTACTATATTGGTATTATTTTATCTTTACAAATGCAATAGTAAAATGAGCTTTTCTAAAATCAAATGCATGATATGTTCACTTTGATGAGCCACACTTCATAAAGAAGCATATTTGATACTATCATGTTCATGACATGTCATTTGGATAACACTGTCCAATCCAAATTATACATAACTCATAAATGTAGATAACAAGTGTAAACAATTTGGATCTATTGTTTTCTACTCAGTAGAAGTATGTAGATTGTATTGCTCGAAGAAATAAATGTAGAGATTTTTTTTTTTTTTTGAGACAGGTAAAATGATTATACTGATATAAAGGCTCCTATGTAAATGGTATCATGCATGTTCATAAGATATCATTATCTCCAGCTCACAGATTAAAGTTTATTTATTCTTCTTGATAAATGAAAACTGAAGTAGACACTTCCGTTCCTTACGTAATGGCATCGTAAATATGATGTCAACACTTTAAACTTATAGGATGAACTTTGCATGTTTGGCATCAAGCTTGCTGAAACGTTTTGATATAGTGTGGATATAAGGAACAAGTGTTATGAACCATGCATTTTCTATTCTACTTGCTTGGACAACATGTTTTCATCTGACCAAGAAATTAGTTGTTTTCTGCTCATTTTTGTTATAACTTACAACTCTGAACTCCTGCAGGTATAATAGCAATAATCTCATAGTTGGAGCTGCCGGGAGTAGCACAGCTGCTTATGACACCCCAACCAATCGTCTAGATCTTGATGCTCGTTTAACTGCACTCTTTCCAGAGAGAAGACAGCTCGTAGGCATTGAACTACGTCAGGACAATCTCATGCAGTGGCTGATGGAGGAAAATATGCAACAATTACGAGTCATATCTATATTCGGGTTTGGTGGTTTGGGCAAAACAACTCTTGCTATGACAGTATACCAAAGTCTATCTGCGAAAGGTGGACGTTTTCAGTGTCAAGCTTTTGTAACTGTGTCTCAAAGGTTTGATGTCAAAGTGCTGATGAAAGACATTCTTCTACAAATTATTCAACCAGTTCATCAAAAGGATTGTAATACACCAAGCAGAGCTGGCGAAACGCCTCTGGAAGACCTTCTCAAGGGAATGGAAGCCTGGGATGTGGGGCAACTTGCAAGCACGCTAAGGCAGCAATTGGAAACCAAGAGATATCTAATTGTGCTTGATGACATTTGGAGCATAGCTGCATGGGAGAGTATTCGATTTTCTCTGCCTGACTCAAATAATGGTAGCAGAATACTGATTACCACCCGAATCAGAATTGTAGCACACACTTGTTGTTTCCATGAGCATGACAGAGCTTATGAAATCGAACCTCTCACCAATTATGAATCCAGGCACTTGTTCTTTAAAAGGATATTTGGCAGTACAGTTAACTGTCCAGGTAACCTAAAGGAAATTTCAGAAAAGATTTTGGGAAAATGTGGGGGCACACCCTTAGCCATAGTCAGCATAGCAGGTCTCTTGGCTAGCAAGCCAGTGCACAGTATAGATCAGTGGCAAACAATTTATAATTCTCTTGGTTCAGAGCTTGAAACTAGTCCTTCACTTGAGAGATTGAAGAAAATACTTGAACTTAGCTATAATGATCTTCCTTACCATTTGAAGACTTGTTTCTTATATTTAAGCATTTACCCTGAGGACCACATTATCAAAAGAAAAGTGTACTGAGAAGATGGATAGCAGAACGTTTTATGACTGAAAAGCGTGGACTTAGTGCTTTTGAAGTAGCAGAAAGCTACTTTGAAGAATTCATCAATCGAAGCATTATTCAGCCAGTGGAAATGAGCTTTACTGGGAAAGTCAAAACATTTCGAGTTCATGACATGATGTTGGAGATCATTGTGTCAAAGTCAGTTGAAGAGAATTTTTTCACTCTGGTTGGTGAACACACGCTAGTGCCACAAGAGAAAATTCGGCGGCTATCTGTTCACGGTGGAATCGTAAAAAATATTGCAACAAGCAGAATGTTGTCCCACGTCCGATCCTTGAGTATATTCGCTGATGGAGAAATACTGCAGTTTGGTTGGATGAAACTGATGAGAGTATTAGACTTGGAAGGCAATGAATTTCTGAGAAATAAAGATCTCAAAAACGTTTGCATGCTGTTTCAGCTGGAGTACCTTGGTCTCCGAAGAACACATGTTATGGAACTTCCCAAGCAAATAAGGAACCTGCAGAAGTTGGTGACTCTCGATATAAGGGAAACAGGTATCAAGATTTTGCCTACAGGCATTACTAATCTTCCTCTATTGGCAAACTTGCTTGGGGGGAGAGGATTTTACAATCACAATGGCGTGTGGCCTGTTTCGGAGTACTGGGGGCTACATGTCCCTAACAAACTTGGCAATTTGAAAGCACTCAAAACGCTTGCACAAGTAGAAATCATAGACTGTAATTCCAGTTCCATAATTGAGTTGGGAAAGTTATCTCAGTTGAGGAAGCTTGGGGTTATGATGTTTGTTGATGACGACAACACATGGGCATCCTTGATTTCTGTACTTGAGTGTCTAAGCAACAGCCTGTGCTCGTTATTACTTTGGCGGCCTTATGGTAAGATGAATTTTGATACTCTTGATTCATTAACCAGGCCACCAATCTTTATGAAAAGCATCAACTTCAGAGTCAGAGGTCAGTTAAGAAAACTACCGAAGTGGTTCCTGCTGCTGTCCAACCTCACGGAGTTAACCCTTCGTGCAACTGAACTGAGCATCAAGGAAGACCTGAAGGTGCTTGCACGGTTGCCTAGCCTGCTTTACCTTAGGTTGCATCACAGTGCTTACGTTGAAGCAGAATTTACTATTGCTGCATCAGAATTCCCCTGCCTTAAACTGCTTGTCATTCATCTCGCCATGTTTGAAGCATGGAAGGCAAGATTTCATAAAGGGGCTCTCCCTAGGCTTGAGAAGCTAGAGCTGTCCCTGTTTGAAGAAGCTTCCATCCAAGATGTTTCTGGAATAGAGTTTCTTCCAAGTCTTAAAGACGTCTCGATTTCTGCTTGTCCAGGCAATGCCATGGAAGAAACTATTCAAGCTCTGACAGTGGATGCTCCAAAGAACCTCAACAAACCCACTGTCACTTTTAACTCAAAAAAGTGGGTACCAATGAAGTCAAGGTCGGATCCACCTTTAGATCACAGGGGAAATCTACGGTCTTCACATTTAGACGACTTGTGATGATTTGTGATGAGCAGTGAGCACTCCATTCCTCAGCAGGACAATACTTGTCTCTTCAGTGTTGTCAGTTCTCAATTGCATACTCCTCCACGACCTATTAATACTTAGATCAGGTAGATTCTCCTTAACAAAGAAAATTTCTGCTATTATTTGGTGTAGTATTCAGGTAGTAATATTTTGATGAATGTGTTGGGTAGAAAACTGTCGTGCAACAGTACTGCAATTGTGAATTTAGTGTGTCAATTGCAGCAGCCACAATTGATTTTGCAAGGATAAAATGAAAGGGTTCATGCAGAACTTTATCTTTAAGGTGACTTGAACGTACACTAACGAATTATCTGGTTCAACAGGAGAGCCTCTACAGCAAACGCCACATTACTCTACATCTGGAGCTACATAAGGGTACTTCACCATGCTTACAATTTTGGATGCTGGATTGCCGCAGAAGGGAACTCACAAATATTTTTTCTTTGGACGCAAAACAAGACGGAGCCATGGAGTTAAGCAAGCCAGTTGAGATGCGGGGCACTCTATCCGTTCTAGTCGGATGGAAACTGTGGAACGATATGAGCACCGTCTGTTTTATTTCTGAATCAAAATTTACATGTACTGATTGACAATTTTACATCTTAATAATGTTCTTTTCCGCAAAAGGCACAATTTATTGTTTCATCTGTTCAAATGATATTTTGACTAAAATGTAATATAAGAAAGAAAAAAAATAGAAACAGGCCGCGCGTGCCAAGCATCAGTCACGGCCCATACTGCCAAACCTTCAGACACAGACGGTACGGCCCAATACGAGCAGATTTCGAAAGATCTGACGGCCCAATCCCAAACATCGAATTGCACGCACCGCACGGTCGACTGTCGATCCTCGCTCTTCAGCCTCCCTCGCCGCCTCGCCTCCACCTCGCTCTTCAGCCTTCCGATCACCAATCACCGAGCCACCAATTCGCGCCGTGCACCTCATGCCGCCCCGCCTCCACCTCCCCCTCTTACGCCGCCTCCTGACCACCACCTCAACCACCATGACGCCGTCTTCAGCGCCAGCCCCCACCTCACCCGCCGCGCCGAAGCCCACTGACCCGGCGCTGTTGCTCCGCCTCTGCACGGTCCTCTACCAGCACCAGAACGCGCCCGACGACGCTCTCGACCGCCGCCTCTCCGCGCTGCCGCTTCCCACCGCCCCCGCCGACCTCCGCGAGCTCTTCCTCCAGGCGTCCGCGCGGTTCCCTCTCTCATGGCGCCCAGTGCACCTGCCTCCTCGCGCACCTCTCCGCCCGCCACGGCGGCGGCGGCGGCTTCCCGCACTCCCCCGCCACCGCCGCCCGCTTCCTCGACGTCCTCGCCAAGTCCAGCAACATCGACCTCCTCCACTCCACGCTGCACGCCCTGCCACGCGCGCTCCTCTCCGCCGCGGCCATCCGCGCCGCCGTGCGGGGGCTCGCGCCCGCGCGCGAGGTCGGGAAGGTCGCCGCTCTCGTCACGCTCTTCCCCGAGTGCCACCGCGCCCGGGTGCTCACCTTCGTCGTCGACGTCGCCTGCTCCACCTGCCGGCTGCCCGACGTCGCGGAGAAGCTGATCAAGCGGGCGGAGCACCGGCACGGCGTCGCGCGCACCGCGAGGTGCGGCGAGCTGCTGGTCGTCGCGTACTGCCGCGCGGGGTCGCTCGCGGACGCGTGCAGGGTGTGGAACGGCATGGGGAAGGGCGGGCTCGAGCCCGGCGCCGCCGCGTACCAGGAGATCGTGGTGACCATGTTCAAGAACAACCGCGTCACGGACGCCATGCAGGTGTTCGACGGAATGCGGAGGAGCGGGGTGCAGGACGACGGAGGCGGGTGCTGCCGCACGGTTGTGTCGTGGTTGTGCAAGGAAGGGAGGGTGTGGGGCGCGTACATGGTGTTTGCCGAAATGCTTAAGAAAGGGTTGGAGGTGGATGGGGAAGTGTTGGGGGATTTGGTGTATGCGTTGGTGGCTAGGAGAAGGGTGAGGGAAGCATACCGAGTGTTCCATGGTGCTAAGGAAAAGGATATTGCGCTGTTTCATGGGTTGATGAAGGGGTTGATCCGGATCAAGCGAGCAGGGGAGGCAACCGAGGTGTTGAGGGAGATGATCGTTTGGGGATGTGAACCAAACATGCACACTTACATCATGTTGCTTCAGGGCCACTTGGGCAAAAGGGGCCGTAAGGGAAGGGATCCATTGGTGAATTTTGAGAGCATATTTGTTGGTGGCTTGGTAAAGGCCGGGAGGACATTGGAGGCAACCAAGTTTGTTGAGAGGACGATGTGGGGTGGTGTGGATGTACCAAGGTTCGATTATAACAAGTTCCTGTACTATTTCTCAAATGAGGAAGGAGTGGCAATGTTTGAGGAAGTAGGTAAGAGACTGAGGGAGGTGGGATTGATTGATCTTGGAGACATTTTGTCAACCTATGGTGAACGCATGGCCACCAGGGATAGGAGGAGAAGAGCGATGAACGGACTTCTAGGATTGGTTCAAGACGCTAGTTGCCAGTCATCTTCTGAGAGCTAAGAGCTTGTGATGTTTTGCAGCAAAGTAAGTATTGTAGAGGATCTGTTCATTTAGACTCTGGAATAAGCTGCAAACAACCCATGCTTGCATTTATCTTTAATCCTAGGGATTGGACTGGTTACCGTTGGGATGATTGGAGTAGTTCCTCTAGATTGTTTATTCATGCTATGTTTGTTTGGATCTTTGCGAGTTTGTGTTGAGTTATTTGTGATGCTGTAGGTTTTTTGAATCAACAATGATTGCAGTGGTAGCATCAGTCACCAGGAATTTCTTCTTAGGTACCTTTTGTCTTCTCACTTCAGTATTTCCTTGCCAGGCATTTTCATTGTCAACAACAATATCTGAAATTCAGATTCTAAAGTACATGGAAGAAAGGCTCACACGGATGAGCAGTGTGGCAACATGATTCTCCAAGGGTTCCTCAGAATCCTCACCGCAAAAAACATATGTGTATGTAGGTAAGAAACTATGTTCCTAAACTTTTTAAAATTTCTTTTGCTGGTACTTATTAGGAATTGCGTGCAGTATGGCTCCTTTAGACTTGCTTTATGACTAGAGATGGCATAATACGCCTGGATTCAATCTAAATTTTTGTTAATCAGTTGTGTGATTCCAAGGAAATATAGTGCATGTCGTTTGATATGGTCTACTTGTTTTCCTTGCAGTTCACCTAGCATAAACATAAATAAATTTAGTGACATGTTATCCGTTAATCGCTAACTAAGTCAGTTTAAGACCTAGCAAATACAATTGGAACCTAAAATGCATTTTTACCATGTTACCAGTGTGTGCCTGTAATTTATACTGTTTCCTAGTAGTTCCTTTTATTGTTTGGATTTACCCTTTGTATCTATTTACATTTTAATTGGAGCCTTGTATTTGTTTGCACCATAATCGGAGCAAGTGTGTGAGGCTATCCGGGTACTGGTGCGCCTGTAGTCTGCAAGTACATTAAAAACAAGTACTTCAAAGAATACAGTACTAGTCAAACTTCCTACGCATGTTTAGTAATCTCTTGTGCTTGACGATTGAATTCGGAAGGCATTCAAGATCCCTATGTAGGTCTCTTATCCAGCTTTCATTTGAGGTCTCACGACGGAATTGGGAGGACGGGCAAAAGTTGAAGAAATGGAGAGGGCGGGAAATCCAATGCTCCAAATGACCACCGAATCAACCAGGAAGACCGATGCGCAAGGACCCAAGAAAGAAGAAGAGGAAGGAAGCACGTGCAGGAGAAACCAACTGAGGCGACCAGGAGTGGAAGAGGATCTAGAGGGAATACATTGCAAGAAGAGGAAGAGCAAAAAGTTGAGGGTGGAGAGTGTTTGAGTGAACGCACTAACCCGAGGAACCCAAAAGCTTAAGCCAATGGGAGAAGGTAGGCAATTCACTTATACACTTCAACACCCCCACTCACGTGCAGCAAGAGATGAAGGCGCAAACGTGGAAATAAAAGGACGCAGGCACAAATAAAGCCTCTACTAGGATTTGAACTCGAGACCTCCTGGCCATCTGATACCATATTAGAGTGAACGCACTAACCAGATAAACCCAAAAGCTTAAGCCGATGGGAGAAGGTAGGCAGTTCACTTATACACTTCAACAGAGAGGAATAGGAAGAGGCAACCCAACTCCCAAGCACCATCGTTAAAGGCCGGAGCCAAAAAACGAACTCAGCAGGACCCTCATATTTGTTCAGCCCCTCAAATCCCCACTCCTACCCTGTTTTCATGCCTATCCTTCAGGTCCCCAAAGGACAGGTTTCGTGGGCCTTACCATCAACCACCTCTCTCTCCCGCCCTGCGACGCTCATATTTGTTCAGCCCCTCAAATCCCCACTCCTACCCTGTTTTCATGCTGCAGGAGCTCTTATTACAATGCAGTCAACCAGTTAATCAGTGAGGGAGGGAGACGTGGAGTTACTGTACGGGCGGCGAAGGGGCGTTAGCTGCGCTAGTTGGAATCGTATGCACGTCATTTTATTACTCGAGACCATCTAACCAAGCACCGGCAGCGATAGAAAAGATTGTTACCAACCAACTGGACTAAGGGGAGAAATGTCTCTGTTTATGACACCTAACATATTAAATCTTGATGCTCACACTACTGACCACTGCACTCTTCCCCGAGAGAACACATGGCTTGTAGGCATTATATCAAACCAAGAGAGTCTTGTGTGGTGGTTAGGGAACAATATTTAATAGTCTTGCACAAAATGAACTTGTCTTGTGCCCCATTTTACTAGTCAAACTTGCACAGTAGTACTAGTCAAACTTCTTGTGCAAGTTTTCCTTTTTTAAAACAACACAAGAGAACTTCATTGTCTTTGTATGTCACTTTTCTGACTTTAAGAACCATAGGCAATAATGTCTTGTACTTAACAGCTGATGTTTGGACAGGCAGTCGAGCTCCCTATATCTAACTCATCCTGTTTTCATTAGATATCACACTACTAAGTGATTCTAACCTGGTGTGTTCTCTTTTTTGAATGAACTCCTGGTGTATTCTCTTGTCCAAATTTCTTTCATGTTCTCAAAGAAGAAGCTCAGTTTCTAATATGGTTTTCGTGTTCTCTTCTCCAGCTTTCTAATGCAAGTACCTTTTGTTTTATCTTTTGCTAGAAATGGAAAACGTGGCTGTTAGCGCTGCTGAAGGTGCCATCCACACTCTCCTGGGGAAGCTGGGCGCAGTCCTTGTCCAGGAAACCCAGCTTCTAGGCGGTGTCCGGGATGAACTGCAATACTTGAAGGATGAGCTGGAAAGCATGACAGCTTTCCTTCAGGATCTTGCTGAGAGAAATGAACATCGAAAGCAAGTTAAGATCTGGATGAAGCAAGTACGTGAGATAGCATATGATGTTGAGGATTGTATTGATGAATTTAGGCGCCAGCTTGAAGACGACAGTGATGGCAGTGCCTGGGGCCTTGGCTTTATTTGCAGGACCACTCATATTCTGCGACACATAAGAGTGCGGCATCGGTTAGCCAAACAAATACAGAAACTTAAAGTGCGTGCTACAAATGCTAGCGACCGAAATTCAAGGTGAATCAAACTTTGTTCTTTGTCAAATGATCAGTGTTAGATTTCAAACCTTTTTGTCACCTTTCTGAATTAGATAAACCACTGTTCTTTTGTACTCACTGATGGAACTTGGTGTCGGCAAACATGCCCCTCCCCGCCCCTGCCCCTTCCAACTGATGGAGTTATACAGTGTATGCAGTCTAGATTAATTATTATCAAGGTGGCATGAATATATAATGATTCATTAAGGTTCGTAAATAACATTTTAGTTAGTAGGGGTTCAAGGAAATATCTTTGTGCTCTACTGCACATGTGTCTCTTAACTGATCAAAGTAAAATGAGTTATTTTTCTTCACAGATATGCTTGCAAACTTCTCCATCCATTCTTAAATATATGATGTTTAGAACAACAAATCCGGTGCAATTTGAACTAGACTAGCTCCTATATGTTATATTTTAAAACAGAGGTAGTAAGTGTATTTCAAACATTCCAACATTCTGCAATTACCTTTGCATCATGTGCGCTACAAATTGTGGTAATAACTAATAGCCCTCATATTATGTAGGTATAGTGGCAATCAGTTCAGCTTTGGAGCTGATGGGAATAACATGGCTGCTTATGACACCCCAGCTAACCATTTAAATATTGATGCTCGTACTACTGCACTCTTTCCAGAGAGAACACAACTTGTAGGCATTGAATCACGCCAAGAGAGTCTTGTGCAGTGGTTGAGGGATGAACATTTACAAAAATTACGGGTGATATCCATATTCGGTTTTGGTGGTTTGGGCAAGACGACTCTTGCTATGACAACATACCAAAGTCTATCTGCAGCTAGTGGAAGTTTTCAGTGTCAAGCTTTTGTAACTGTGTCCCAGAGGTTTGCTGTCAAGGCACTGATAAGAGACATTCTTCTACAAATTATTCCTCCAGTCCATCAACAAGGTAACAATGTGTCAAATGGAGGCGGTGAAGCGTCTCTGGAAGCCCTGCTCAAGGGCGTGGAAGCATGGGATGTAGGCCAGCTTGCAAGAATGCTGAGACAGCGATTGGAAAACAAAAGATATCTAATTGTTCTTGATGATATATGGAGTATAGCTGCATGGGAAGGTGTTCGGTTTTCTCTGCCTGACTCAAATAATGGTAGCAGAATAATGGTTACTACACGAATCAAAGCTGTGGCACACTCTTGTTGCTCCCATGAGTATGACCGAGCTTATGAAATCAAACCTCTCACTAACTACGAATCCAAAGATCTTTTCCTCAAAAGAATATTTGGCAGCACAGTTAATTGTCCTGAGAACTTAAAGGAAATTTCAGAAAAGATCCTGGGAAAGTGTGGGGGTACACCCTTAGCCATAGTCAGTATAGCAGGTCTCTTGGCTAGCAAGCCAGTGCACAGTAAAAATCAATGGCAGAAGATTTATGGCTCTCTTGGTTCGGAGCTTGAAACCAGTCCATCACTTGAGCGGCTGAAAAAAATACTTGAGCTTAGCTATAATGATCTGCCTTACCATTTGAAAACGTGTTTCCTATACTTAAGCATTTACCCTGAGGATCACAAGATCAGAAGGAAAAGTGTGCTAAGACGATGGGTAGCAGAGCGCTTTGTGACTGAAAAGCGTGGCCTAAGTGTTTTTGAGGTGGCAGAAAGCTACTTTGAGGAATTCATCAACAGGTGTATCATTCAGCCAGTGGATGTGAGCTTTACTGGGAAGGTCAAAACATTTAGAGTTCATGATGTGATGTTGGAGATCATTGTATCAAAGTCAATTGAGGAGAATTTTACCACTCTGGTTGGTGAACAGCATACTTTGGTTCCACAAGAAAAGATTCGCCGTCTATCTGTTCACAGTGGAGGTGCGAAAGATATAGCCACAAGCAAAATGTTATCCCATGTCCGTTCTTTGAGCATATTCACCAATGGAAAAATATTGCAGCTCGGTTGGATGAAATTGATGAGGATATTAGACTTGGAAGGCCATGAATCTCTGGACACTAGAGATCTCAAAAGCGTGTGCAGGCTATTTCAGCTGGAGTATCTTAGTCTCAGAAGAACACGTGTTATGGAACTCCCTAGACAAATAGAAAAGCTGAAGAAGTTGGAGACTCTGGATATAAGGGATACAGGCATAAAGAATCTACCTCCAGGCATTACCAAACTTCCAAATTTGGCCAACTTACTTGCAGGGAGAAGGTATTACCATCACAGTGGATTATGGCCGATTTCTGAGTTCTGGGGGTTACATATTCCTAAGAAACTAGGCAATTTGGATTCCCTTGAAACTCTTGCACAGGTAGCAGTCACAGAGTCTACATCCCACTCCATAAGTGAGCTGGGCAAGCTATCTCGTTTGAGGAAGCTTGGAGTAATGATGTTTGTTGATGACGACAACAGCTGGGCATCCTTGATCTATGCTCTTGAGGATCTAAGCAGCAACCTTTGCTCATTGTTGCTTTGGCGACCTGATGGTGCAATGAACTTTGATTGCCTTGATTCATTATCAAGACCACCAATGTTTATGAAAAGTATCGACTTCCGAGGTCAACTAAGAAAACTACCAAACTGGTTCCCATTGCTTTCCAATCTCACTGAGTTAACCCTCCGTGCAACTGAACTAAGAGCGACTGAAGACCTGGAGGTGCTTGCACAGTTGCCTAGCCTGCTCTACCTTAGGCTGCATCACAGTGCATATCTTCAAACAGAATTTGTTGTTGCCGCATCAGATTTCCCATGTCTTAAATTACTTGTCATTCATCTTTCCACATTTGAAGCTTGGAGGGCTAGATTTCATGAAGGGGCTCTGCCTAGGCTAGAAAAACTAGAGCTGTCTCTGTTTGAAGAAGCTTCGATCCAAGAAATTTCTGGTATACGGTTTCTTACAAATCTTAAGGAGATCTCTATTTGTGCTTGCCCAAGCAATACAATGGAGGATATTGTTCAATCTCTGATGGTTGATGCTCAAAGGACTATCAACAAACCTACGATCACCCTTAAAGTGAAACAGTGGGAACCAATGAAGTCAAGGACGGATCCACCTTTAGATCATATGGGGAACATGTTATTCCCATTGTAGATGGGCTGTAAAGATTTCTTGGCACGATATTTACTTTTGTCTGCATTGGTATTAGTTGCATACATCTCAATGGCCTCCTTTGGTCAGATAGCAATTTTTCCTCTCCCTTAGGGAACAATTCTTGCTCTTATTTGTTGATGTAGCGTCATTAAATCATTAAGGATTTATGTCGGGAGCAACGCTTTCATGGCACATGAATCCTGCAGCGTTACTTTTGCTTGCCAATACAAGCACCAAACTCAAATTTGAGCTAGCCAATGCCAACAAATTCAGAACGGAGTATTTGTCAATTATGCATTTGATTTTTAAAGTGAGCTGAATGCCTATTGGTCAATTGTTCGATAGAATCGATACTCTGGTTCTACAGAAAGCAACAAAGGATTCTCAATCTGTGGAATCGGCTACTACCGGAGGGGGGCTAAGTACCCGTCGAAAGCGAAGGAGTGAGAGAGTTGAGCACATACTGGAGTAGTGGAGTGGTAACGTGGGATCATTTTACTGCATATACTCATGTTTATAAAGTCTTCGTAACTTTCTCTCGATGAATGATGAAAGGGTGTGGGGAAAAAAGAACAGTAAAGCACGAGATTATATACTGTTAAAACTCGGCTGAAACCACTGTTTTTCTTGACGTGCATCTAGATGGCGTCTAGACACAAGACTTAAAGGTTGTGTTTTGCGTCTAGTCAAACAAACACGTTTAGACCGTTTAAACAATGATTAGTCACTTTTAATGGCTAGACGAGGGGTGCGTGTCTGTCTGACTGTCTTGCGTATACGTCTAGAAAAACATTGGTTGAAACCTACAGCGATAAATCCATTTGGTTCTTAACTGTCTCCCAAGCAAGTCAATCAGAAAAAAGGAGCAAACACATGAACAAGGGGTCGTTGCTTGAGCGAGTTGTAGATGTCCAAGGCGACCCCCGTACCCAAAGAAAAAAAACGTTAATCACTTTCACTAGGTTCTCAACCGTAAGGTCAGGTTAGGTCTGCTTGCTGAGTAATACCGGTCCGTTTATTACAAGGGCCGTGCCGGCCCGTCAACGAAATGGCCCGGCCCGTGACGGCTCGGCCGTGCCGGCCCGGCCCGTTGGCCAGCTATAAATGCAACGACAGCCAAAGGCTACCTTGTTTTAGCATAATCCAGCACTAGCAAAGAATGTTCTCTACCGTTGACCACAACAGTGGTATTCCAAATTGGTTCCAAGGAAACAAAAAACAAAAAAGTGCAGCAATTTCCATCGAGTGACCTACATGTAAGTCTCATTACAGCAGAGGGAAAAAATCGATGTCACGATTACGAAGGCCTGACAGTTTCTGGTATTCGAACAAATAAATAGTATGGCAGCATTATTATCAAGTCCTGGCATCAATCCAGCGTGGTTTGCCAGCAAAATTGATGGTTGGGACACTGAAAATTGCTTAAAAGTCTGTTACAAAGTAATTTACAAGCTACAATGTCCATGCTCTCCAAATGGCCAGCAAACCGAGCACAAGTTTCCTATCAAAATGTTTCAGAAAGGAAACACAATTGTCATATAAATCAAAGAGAAACTAGCAAGTGAAGCAAGATGCAGCACTAAGACAAAAAACATCCATTGCATAAGATGAAAGCCAGCATATGCACCAAAACTTACTGCTTTAGTACTCAGGAAGACTGTATTGTAAGTTATAAAGCAATTCCCTACGGTTTTCACCACCCATTCGGTAGTTAAACTGTTTAGCCAGCGATTGCACTTTCTCGTCACTGTCAAAGTCTGATTCGCGGGAGCAGCGTCTTCGAACCTTCTTGAGGGTATCCTTTGAAGGAGTGAAGCCAGCATCAACCTGAACCAAACATAATTATAATTGAGAAAAAGTTATTGTCATGCAAAAATGCATTTTGAATGGCAATTAGGACTGACCATCTGATCAATTACTGCAAGAGCAGCCTTTGGATCTCTATTTACAATATGCGTATCCACAAGTAGGGAGTATGTTGTTGCATTTGGCTTAACACCAACACTTAATATATGCTGGAACACATTGCATGCTTCATCTGTCTGCAATGCAAAGGCACAGAGGATTAAATAATTTTTGGGGAATCAAGCTGAAAAGAAGTTGCAAATATCAATCATATAGACCAGACAATAAGAATACCTTTTTTTTCTTTCCAAATGCATACAGAAGGGCATTATATGAATGTATGTCAGGTGTAAGTTCAAACTTTTGCTTGATAGCCTCAAAAGTTTCATAAGCTCGGTCAAGATCCCAAATGTTTGCACAGCCTAATATGACACAGTTAAGAGCAGCAACAGATTTGTACGGTGGATCTGCACGACTTAGATTCTCCAATTGAGCATACACCTGTGGAGAGGAGCATATAGGATTAGCGTATTCCATCATATGCAAAAGAAAAGCATAATGAACCAACCATAACAAGTGTTACACGAATATACCGAATCCAGTGTGGTGAAGCCACTTCTGCAGCATGCAACAACAAGTGGATGCAAGGAGGTAAATGGCGAGAAGAGCTCTAAATCAATGTCCTCAGAGTTCCCATACACATTTTCAAATTCACGCAATGTCCCAAAAGCCCGTTGAAGCTGACCAATTGATGAATGAGCATAAATCTTGGCAAGATATGCCTCTGGAGTGGGCGCCCTCTTCTGTCGCAGGGATTTCCTTAATAGCGACCAAGCAGCATTCAAGAGGTCGGTACTATAAGTTCTACCAGCAGCACTTAGAGCTGATATTACTAGACCTTCATTAACTGAAAGCTGAATAGGGGGCTTAGCAGTCTCACCACGAGCAATCCATCTTGCGAGAAATTCCAAAGAAAAGTGAGCTAATTTGCTATTGTTAGCTTCAAAAGCAGCTTCTGATATGTCAAGGCACATAGCCCATTGTGGACATAAGACTTTATTCTTATCTGTTGCCTGAAATTTTTAAAATAAAATAAAATCAGCATCATATACAGGGGAGCCAAATATATTCTCAAGTTGAAATATATTACATGATAAAGGTATATTCCAAAAGTAATAAAGTCAAATGCTCATTAACCAAACATCTCTAATGAATGTAAGCAACTACAAATACAATCCGAAATAAGTCAGATTTAACCATTCTACCTTGCATTTCTCTATGACTGATGCCAACGTGTCCAACCTCCCAGATCTCAGGCATGCTCGGACATAATCAGTGAAAACTGCAAACGATATAGTGTAACCAGATTTAAGCATCAGATCTACATACTTCAGAGCTGAGTCAACGCGGTTCTGTCTAATCAGCAGGCCTACAACCAAATTGTAGGATTCATCATCTGGTAAGGTTCCTGTTTGCAGCATCCTGGTTTCAACAAATAGGCAATCATTTCATAGTCAAATAAATGTTGAGGAGAGCGCACTATGCCCAGAGCATTGTGGCAAAGATTAGTGCCATATTAAACACAGAAGTAAAAGAGCTAAGATAAAGGGAACACTACATCTTGATACCACACATCAAAACTTTACATCATCAGCCTTCGCAAAACTCAACATTTTCAACGTTACATCATCAAAACTTAACTAAAGCAGCATAAATGAACTTACTGGTAATAATACAACAAACTCAAAAGCACTTACAAGTGGCGCTGCAACAATAAACATAGAAGAACTTACAGTATGGGCCACAGTATGTAGCTATATAGGTTACAAAGTTGATATCCATCATACACCACAAAACCATGGAATACCTCTTCACATCATCTATATAGTCTCAGCAATCGATTCTCACAGAGCATCATGACTCACGAGTCACAACATATATCCATAAAAAGAATGTAAGAACATTGACCTTCAGCACTACAAATTATTACCATCCATTATCCACAACAAAGTGCTTCAATTCTCAATCTATATGTTGAACAGTCAACCTATGCACACCATTATCCGTAGTAAAACAGGGAACTCTAGAATCAACCCAATCAGACCCAGCAACAGATAATTCAGCACTCGAATCCATAGGCTCGCAATGAATTCTGATATGTCCAACCTATAAATCTATCATGAGTAAACTATCTACCAAAAGCAAAAACCGACACATAAATTTTGGAACATCACACAATGGCTAGGAAATGGCAATGTGGGATAACAAGAAACAAAGTAATACACCTCACCGTTCAAGAAGCTTCTCGGCACCGTCGGCCTCCTGGGCGCCGACCATGCTCTTGAGCACGAGGTTGTGCGAGGCCGTGTTGGGCTCGATATCGAACTCGCGCATGTGGTCAGCAAGATCAAGCATCTCGAGCGGCCGTGCCCCGGACATGAGGTTAGCGCGGAGGTAGTGGTTGAAGAGGTCGACGTCGGGGCGGTTGGGCTTGCCTGTGGCAGGGTCGAGCGAGCGCACCCACACCTCGAAGAGCTGCTTCATCTCCTCCCACTTCTGTTCCGCCATTGACTTGGCGAAGGTCTCCTTCAGCCCCGCGGCGTCGAGCGTGGCCGAGTAGAGCGCCATGTGGCTGTGCGTCGCGAACTGGCCGCCGGCCACCACAGCGGGGAGGAGCGAGGAGGGCGGGTTGGCGGCGGCCGGGTTGCGCCAGTTCTCGCCATAGAAGGGGCTCCCGGTGCTCGGGTTCGGAGGGAGCGGGGCGGCGCCAACGGGGTCGGGAGCCGTCGCGTCCGGGGAGAGCGCCGGCTGCTGCGGCAGCGCGCGGGATGAGGAGATCGCCGCGCGGAGGAGGAGGAGGTGCGGGGCCTGGAGGTTGCGCTGGCGGCGGAGGAGCAGCGAGGTAGCGGCCGCCGCCGCAGCCATGGCGGCGAGGATTAGGGTTTTAGTGAAGGGGTGGCGGAGTGAGGTGGGGGAAGACGGCGGCTGAGATCTTCAGATGCGCGAGTGTCTGGGGCTCAGGAATGGAGTAGCCGGGATGCACCGTTGGAGGGTGATTTCGGGATTCTGCTTCTGCACCCTGCCAGTGGGCCTCATGGCTGTAAGCCGTTAATCTCCGGCGTCATTATCGATATGGCGTTAAGAAATTAAGGATTAAAATGGTTGTATTTAACTTCAAGTTTTCCTGAGAATTTTTATGCCATTCCTGCGTTCAAATGAGGCCTGTAAAATGATGCCATGCGTGTTTTTTGTCGTCATAAACCAGGATCAAAAATGGCTCCTCCAATCTGACTGGATAATACATATTGTTTTTCACTCTGTTCGCCTCGCTGCTTTGCAGTAGCTGTTTTACAGCAGCTACAGTGTTCGCAGTTATTTTTTCAGCAACAGTGCTCGTAGTTATTTTTCTGCAGCCGCAGCTGCAGCCTGCCGAATAGGTTATTTATATCGACCGGATAAGACATTGATACAAGGTTGCGTTGTGGACTTCCTGAGCCACGTTGGATCGACACTCCTCACTATTCACTGTCATAATATACTTGCCAACACGCTAATCCGCCGTGCTCTAACAAGGAAATCACTGGGTACGGAGCTGTAGGGGAAGTACCCTGGGCCGCCTCCTTTAGGAAGCTCAAGAAGTACAGAACACAGACCACAAGCTCCAAGAGGCAACCAATTCAGAAGCAAAATTTGTCTTAATGTGTTCGATGTGTTTTTTTATCAGTTTGCATGTAAATTGAACTACCCCTTTAACAAAATACAACCCAAGATTTGATGCACTATAGAAGATACTGCACAGCCCATCTTTGATTTGATGCACTATACAAGATACTGCACAGCCCATCTTTGATTTGATGCACTATACAAGATTTGATGCACTATACAAGATACAAGGTTTGATGCTACCAGTCCGAGTCCGACAATCAAACATGCTACTGTGTCCGGGCAAGGAATACAACAGAGATAATTTGGCTTCATTTAGAAACAATTAGAAAAAATACAAGCCCGAGGCCGAGAGGATTATTAGTGCCCTACTCTCAACTCAAGACCTTGTATCATACCCTAGAATTTAAGTTCCTTATTATCAGCATTTGATAGGTGAAAGGTTTAAGGATCATCCGTAGCTGGAACCCACTAAGAGAGCAACACAAGTCATACAGAAACAAGGGTGGCTAGCATGAAAAGCGTACAGATCCAATAGGCACAACACGTCCATATTAAGCTCAACTAGACCAACAGCAAGCAGCTAACAAAAAAAAAAATAATGATCATCTTCAGCACTATGACTTCTTTTCACCCAACTTGAATACCAGTTCGCCAAGGGTTAAATCCTGCGTTGTTTGGGGAGTCGGCATCCATTATGTGGAAGTTGGGTCACATCGTGGATCAACATGATAGGAGATTGGTCTCTTACTCTTTCACCCCGAAAACCTTCCCTAAAGCCCAAGATCACTTTCTTCTTTTTCTTGAAAAAACTAGCCCCTTTCACTTTCATGACAACAGACTTCAAACCCATCTTTCTGGCAGATCGCCCAACATGCTCTGCAGTTGCCTCAGCTGCATATCGAGAAAGACGAGACCGCCCTTTTCTATCCTCCAAACAACCAGCAGAGGCCCCAGTCTTTCTATTCCCCTTAGCATCTGTCACAGTCACAAAGGTCTTATTTCCATTAAGTAAGACATGGACAAAATCTTTTGTCTTTTTCCTTGAAAATTGTTTCTGATCATTAAAGGGGCGTGAAGCAGCGAATGGAAAGGGTCCCCCAAAAATGGAAGGTTTCTCTCCACCAGCTGTGTTGGACCTTCATGTCAAGTCAGAATGAAGCAGAGTAAGCGATCAGTCTAACACAAAATAAACAAATATGTGTACATGGAAATATAATTTGCCAACTTACATTGTACCACCATTATATGTGTTGCGAAAATTGAACTGTGTCCTAGCACTGTAGTCTTGACGAAACTGTTGAAACTCTCTGTTGTTCTCTAAGATACTGTCTTTGTTTGCAGCAGGTTCACGTGTGTTCATGGCATTGGTTAGAAACCCAGAAAGTGGGGAATTCTGGACACAAAAAGGTTGATTATAAAGATTCTGATGTGAATAAATGATCTCAATATTCCATGATTAACAAAGACGCAATAACAATATTTCACATGGAGAATGGGAAAAAAAAGAGAGATAGAACATCTCTGACAACACTTTGGATACACTGAATGATCAGCCGGATGCCTGGATGGCTAGCGCTAGTAACAGGGACATTTACTAACACAGAAATACACAAAGAGAAGAACCAATTCGAAGCTTCAGTGTAAAGTTTTAATTTACTTCATACACGGTGCATACATCTGTGCCTTTGTTAACACGTGTGCAGGTTCGGATACGAGAAACCTACACCTATGTGCGATGTTATATTAGGGGTTGACCATCTACCGAAACCATCCCCAAAAGCTGTAGCTTGAGAGAGATTGGCCTCACTGGCAGCCATTTTATGTTTGGTGAACATACTGGGATCAAATTGTTTAGCTTGTCTTTCATTAAAAGGAGGACGCCAAAGTAAAATTTCCAACACATACAAATATCTAGGATTGAAAAACTGGCGCGAATCTATGATTAACAAACTTTAATAAACAAGAGTAAATTAGTAAACTCCCTCCAGCAGGATTCTTGACATTTTATATATAATCCAATATGCACCTGCCAGTAGTGCATTTCTTAATCGCACTAAACCGGTGCGAGATAAAAAGAGTTAGGAGTACATTATTACTTTAGCTTTATCAGGCAAGTATAAATAACAAAAAGAAAGGACATTATTTATACAAAGAGACGTGTTGCTTGAGAAGAATATGTAGCAAGGCGAATTGATTTCTAGGAGGAAGTTTGGCACGGCACTACAAAGAGATGGTAGGAGGTTGCACTGGTTAAAAGAGCAGCTGCACGCGTACCTATGATTGCATAAAAGCTGAACTCAGAAGATGAGGCTGGTTAGATATGGATGCGTAGATGTGATGATCAAGTTATGCAAGCACTGGATTCATGTCTTAAAATTTAGAAGTGTACTGTTCCTATTGCAGGAATGGATATAGACGATTAAACTAGCATGATTTCCCAATAGGTAGCGAGGAAGATTGAAATAATAAGAGATCAAGCTCAAAGTATTTTCGTTGCAAATGGCAAGAAATGGTTAACGGATATCTGTATCTCCTAAATATCGAATCTGAAGAAAGAATTTGATTCGTGTCAACGGCTTGGCACGGATTTTCCTAGCTAACCTTGGAGACTTGGGTGACGCGGAGATACCTTGGATCCGGGTGCATCGGCGCTGAAGAGGCGCGGAAGGAGCTGGCCGTAGGGGAGCCCTCGCAGGTACGGTTCC
Source organism: Eragrostis curvula (assembly GCA_007726485.1). Classification (NCBI taxonomy): domain Eukaryota; kingdom Viridiplantae; phylum Streptophyta; class Magnoliopsida; order Poales; family Poaceae; genus Eragrostis; species Eragrostis curvula. Next base: position 8,127,924 of record CM017442.1, read on the forward strand.
TCTGTGGCTCGCCGGAGTCCCGCCCCAAGAGAGGCGGCTCGCGGCGGCACCGCCAGCGACCGGCGGAGGGCGAGGCGGGCGGAGAACATGGCCGTCGTCCTCGATCTCGATCCCTCCCTGGGATTAGGGTTTTAGTGGGCTGCGAGAAGTGTTGGGCCACTGTTAGCGGATTGAGGAGAGGGTGATTTCGTAATTCTTCGTGATGCCAGTGGGCCCATGGCTGTAAGCCGTTTCCTGCGCTATCTTTGCCCGACAAAGAGAGGGAAGGAAGGGAGAGCGGGGGCGGCTAACTTCCAGACGTTGTGCGCCATCTTTGTCGCAGCTCGTCCCTCTCCATGCTCGCCCGCCCGCAGCAGCTCGTCCCTCCCCATGCCCCTCGCTTGCAATCTGGGGCGCAGCAGCGCGATACGATGCATGCAGGACGGCGGGGGCAGCAAGCTGGGGCGCAACCGTGCGCTGCAATGCAGGACATGGGGCAGCAAGCTGGGTGCAGGCTGGCGCGTGGCTCGTTGGCCGAGCGGAACGCGCAGCGGCGTGCGGCATGAGGAATACGGCGGAGGGCTGTGCTACGGGATTGTGTGGTCACGGAGAGAGAAGATGGAGCTGTGGCCTGCATGTGGGCTACGGTTGTGTATGGCCTTAAGTTAGAGGATGGTATATGGGTCACGCTGAAAATGAGGATAAACTGGTGGGGCTGCTCATGGTTCGGGCTATTCGGGCTGTTCGGGTACCATCATTGTAAGCCCGATTTTCTTAAATTAATTTCGGGTTTAAAGGTTTGCCACCCGAAATTTCGGGTTTCGGGTTTTTCGGGTTCGGGCTCGGGTATTTTTGGGTTCGGGGTTTGGGCTCGGGTTTTGTGCCCACCCGGCCACTGTTGGCGGATTGAGGAGAGTGATTTCGTAATTCTTCGTCATGCCAGTGGGGCCATGGCTGTAAGTCGTTTCCTGCGCCATTATCCAGAGACGACGTTATTAATAACTTAAGGATTGCTCAAAAAAATATTATTAATAAATTAAGGATCAAAATAGTTGTACGTGTATTCGATTTCAATTGTAAACTGTAAAATGCTGCTTGCCATTATAGATCAGGAGCAAGTATTCAACGGTCAGGATCATTGCTCCTCGAATCTGATCCGAGAAGATGTAATTAGCAAGATTGAGTCACGGTCCTTATTGGATCGACGTTCTCATCATTCTCTGTCTTCCAGCCTGTTCGTTTCGCTGCGGCTGCAGAAAAATAACTGTGAACACTGTAGCTGCTGCTGAAGAAATAACTGCGAATATTGTAGCTGCTGCAAAGCAGCGAGACGAACACGCTGGAAGTTGTTGAATAAATAATCAGGGCCACCTCTTTTAGAAAGTAGAAGTGCAGAACGCATACCACAAGCTCCAAGAGGTCACGAATTCAGAAGGAAAAATTGCCCTTAATGTGTTCAATTTGTTTTCTATCAGTTACTAGCATATAACTCGAACTTAAAGTCCCTCAACAAAATGCAACTCATGATTCGATGCATATGCCCTTCCACAATACGGGAAAAATCTACCATGGTGTGCCGAAAAGAGCTGTCATGGCCCATGGTACTGCAATAAAACGAGTCGAGTTCTTCGACTGATCTTGGCATAGTGGCTCTACTGAAGATTCTCCATTGACAAAGTATAGATATGGAGATGCACACAACCCGTCAGTTTAGGCCACAAGGGACCCTTTAGTATCCCATTACACACAAGTACCTGCATGCATACATTGGAGTTAAAATGCAATATAGTGAGAAGTCAAGAACTGAGATGATGTAAACAAAATCCTAGTCGATTCACAACAAAGGTATCCATAACAGCACGTCGGCACATGATGCAGCCAAAATGGATAATGTATACCAGAACAATCATCACAAAGGGCGACTTACATTGTACAAGATAAACAGAACAATCATTGTCAACCCTTGCAGCCACTAAATGACTCTTGAAGAACACTGATATCCAAATTGCGGCCTGTGGCAATCGGCATATAGAGATAAGAAACAAATTAAAAAATTACAGATGATGAACTAATGAGTTTTACCTATGACAACTATCTTGTTCATGCGAGACTCTGTTTCAGACCATTGTCGAGCCGGCACAACTTCATAGACTTCCCTCACTGCCTGCATAAGGAAAAATCAGACTTCAGTAATGACAATCTGTACATTATATGTACAAAATGCAACAGTAAACATATGTCTCAATAACGGAATTTTGTTGGATAAGTTCAGCCGATCATGTAATTCCTTCAGATTCCTTGTATGATGTAACAACCTGTAATGTGTGAACTTGATCTGAGTTATGGATATGTAAAATCCCTTTACAGCGATATATATCCATACTAGATTTCCTTTCCCATAGAAGATCCTCAAGCCAAGATTCAACCTGTAAAAATGAATCGTGTCAAACCAATATGTCAAATGTTGAGCATTTACTGGACTGAAAATCAGAAGAAATTTAATTATTCCATTTAGTATAAAACGGCCTTTTATATATACTAGATAATTCTATGTCGTTTTAGACCGGGGGGGCAATGGAAATGCAAAGCATCCTAACTTTGCATGTCTCGAGAGATGTTAACTTCAAAATCTCATATTAAAATGCCTAACAAATGGGGTCTCAAAAGGGTCGAATGCAAGCTTGAGAAAACCGGAATACCTTCGAAGGGTCCAACAGGAATAACCAAGTGTTTCAAATTGATAAACTGGAATAGCTTCGAAGAGAGCTTATAAATACTTGGCCCATGAGATTTAAGAAAGATCTTGATCGTGGTGCTTCTTAGAAGCAACACATTAAGTATGAAATAAGATTGCCACATAATGTGGAACAGCAAATGAAACAAGACAACAGATCAAACTTCTAACAAAACTACTATGTGCATAAAAAGAGGACAATGTGACATTACAAGCATTAGTGTCCCAATTATGCAATCCTCAATTTGATATCCTAGATTAAGCAATCTCTTTTTGGTTTCCACTGTTTTATGTCTGGTAGCATTTCTTAAGGATCATCTAGCTTACTAGGGGTGTAAATTGGTGACCCTTAGGGTTACATCTGATCCTCTTTAGGTTAACTAAATGAACTAGTTTTCCAAAAGAAAACAAGTTCATTTGGTTGAACTAAAGAGGGTCGGAGGTGACCCTAAGAGTCACGAATTTACAACCCTGTTGTTTACACAAGTTTATGTTTGATATGGTTCAATTAAGGAAGAAAGTACCTTAACCAAGGAAACTGGATCCTGTTCATAGATGCACAAGGTGGAAATACTGTTATCATGACGGCTACTAGGTGGTACCGATTTACTGTAGTCCAGGAGTTCTTGCAGATGTGACGAATTCTATGGGGAAAGACATAAATAAAGTCAGTCACATTCCTGAATTAAAGTGGCCACATGTTTGCTGAACAAGGTGTAGTATACTAGGAAGTAGATGGTAAAATAGTCTAGCATAAGGCCTTTAAAAGACAACGAATGAGTTTTGCACAAATTTCTATTGATTTCATCTAGCCCCTCAAAATTCAGAACTTAATTAAAAAAAACTATATTGTTCCCAAGTAGTATAGTACTTTAGTAACCTAATTCCCCGAAGGGCACACGAAGTATAGAGGAGGTAAATAACAATGACATATGGTTCAATACTTCAAGTTATGTAAGATAAGGTAGCATGAGCTCACTAATGCACCAAAACTTCCACTGACTTACTGGTTAGCCATGCCCTTAATAGCTTTAAGGTAGATGAGTCTTATGTTTTAATGACTTACTGAGAGAATTATGATTTGCAGACTATAGAGTTTGACCATCTGAGAATATACATCCAAGTAGCCAAAGATAAGTTACTTGGCTATACAACATCATGCATCTAAGTAAAGTAACTTAGATTAAAGGCATTGATATGACTAGAATTTAACTTTGTTGATCAATCGCATATTCAATATTCATTCACACTAAATAAGAAGAGGAAGGAGGGGGGCCGAATTCGAGTTCTTGACTCGTTTGCTGACCTTAGAACCATATGCCTGCCTATTAAATACTTTATCCAAGTCAACCTGGCATCTGACAGACTTCACTACTGTAACCAGAGCATTTGCATCATGAATATGCCTTTCCAAATCCTCGAGGTCGTCTTTCACTAGGTCAATTTTGTTCAATATCACAACATCCTGCACATGGGTTCAACACAATGTTGTAGTTATTCAGATGGTGAACTAGAGTTTCAACTGCAGCTGGAATCAACAAAACGGACCTGTGAGTTTCAAAGTGAAGATCCGAAATATAAAACCAGATGATAGGAACAAGAGAGAAACGAAGAACAATTTACCGCAAATGCAATTTGATGAAATGCTTCTGGGAATGAGGAAGAGTTTTTGTGCTCATCAATCTGAAGCCTGAAGTTTTTTGCATCAATTACCTGAAGATAGTAGTCAAAATATATAAAAAGCTTATTCCACAAAAAATATACATGAGAGGTCCCATATTATGATATTTACAACAGCGATCATTCTTAAGAGCAACTGTAGGGCACCAATAACAGATGGTTTGCAGAACTCGAGTATAACCAGAAATCCAGAATGAAAAGTGTAAATAAGAAGCTGCATAAAAGTGCTATGCCTAGCAATAGTGTTTTCTCCTTCACACAAAATGATGATTGACAGCTGTGCAAACAAGTGACACAGATGAACTACTAACCGTAATGATAGAATCCAGTCTGATTGATGACTCCAATTGATCGTCAAGCCAAAGAATAGAGACCAGTGGAGCAGGATCAGCCAATCCTGTCGTCTCAAGTAATATATGATCCATTCTGCAGCATACAAAATGACTCAAACAGATTAGGAGAACTAATATAAATCATTATCATCATAAATTACAAGCGTGTAACAATCAATAAATTCCAATATAGGACCCATGTATGAGCATGATCTATTAGACACCAAAACTAGAAATGAACTCCATTGTTTCATGCAGAACGAGATAAGGAAAGTGTAACACCCTGCGTCCAAAACCGCTTACCGCCCAGCCCCCACGTGGGGCGAGCACTCGCATGCACATAGCCCTCCTCTTACGCTTTTGTCCTCGCTTCGTGTAAAAGGGCTAACCCGGAGTGCTATGCTTGGAACCAACAAGGGTTATATGCTGACCCTCACCCACCTAAACAACCGATGTGGGACTATTCCCACAACCACACCACTTCTGGGGCCATTTGGGCCGAAACCACAACTACTAGGCTACAAATGGGCTGGGGTGTTACAGAAAGCGAGCAATTTGGCAAAATAAAATCGGTCTCCTGTTTGTAAATAGGCAAAACTGTTTTGTGCCAAAAAAGAGATTGCCAATAATTTTGAGCCATAGTCAGGGCGTCGATATCAGATCAAATATATCATCACTTAATTGGCCCCCATCAACACATCGAAACGAACAAAAGGAACCACAAAAATAACAAAAGAAGCCAAGGAGGGAGCATCTCCAAGAGAACCCCATAAAATTGACCTCATAAACTTGTTTTTAGGAGCAACAAAAAAATTATGAGGGGCAATTTGTCCTCCCTCCTCCAACAGTCCTTCCCTAAAAGTGGAACAAAACAAATTTGATTGGGCCACATAAGCATTTGGGGCCACAAAAAAATTAATTGTAGTGAAAAAAGAAGAGATGGGGACCCCAATTCTTCTTCTGTTTGTAGCTACAAATGAGGGGAGTTTAGGGGCTATGGGAAAGTTGGAAGTTGTTTTGGGGCCTTGTTGGAGATAGTTTTTTGCCAAAAATCCCAATAACTAAATTTAAGGGAGGTTTATGGGGCTCTCTTGGAGATGCTCTAAGATCCTATGTTGTATGCAAAGCAATGTTTCATATATATAGTAATAACTGTATTTTACCTCTCCTTTCTCTGCACAAGCTGTTCGAGAGCTTGAACCAGGCTGTGTTTCACCGTGCAACAGACACATCCATTTGCCAGCTCCACCCATTCCTCAACAAGGGCACCACCCTGCCCCTCATTGATCATTGCCCTTTCAACCCCAATTTCCTCTCCAAACTCATTTAGTATTACGGCAATTCTCTTCCCGTGTTGCGCATTCAAAATGTAGTTGACCAACTGAAAATTTCAAGTCCAGAGAGAAACTGTCAGGCCATACCGTCCTAAAGAGTATATCAACAAATTGATAAGAAAATTAGCAGTTGAGACCAAGCAACGTGGGTGGTGATAATCGCTACTAAGAGAAAACATAAGGCGAGGTGCACTGTAAATATGGAAGAAAAATCTTTATTGAAAGTGACAGCTTGAAGAGATGCTGTGAGTCCCATCCTTTAACTCTTAAACCAAAGAGAACAACATTGATGAACTCAACGATCCAATTTCGTGACATCAACGTATTCTATCACTCTATCAGCCCGTCGTCTCTCAACAGAAAATCACTTTATCAGTACGAATTCGAACAGCGGTAATCTGGTAGCCGACAGCACATCTCCAACACTATGTACCACAAGGATTTTGACGTTCCTGCTTCACCAAACAGAGTGGGGACAGGGAGCGGTTTGGAGGAGGGGGTTAGGGTACGGAGGAAAAATTCGCACCGTGGATTTGCCGGCACCAAGGTAGCCAGTGATGACGGTGACTCCGACTGGTAAGATAGAGGAGGAAGCAGGCGCCGGAGTAGACTGCGCCTGCGGCGGGAGTTCGACGGCGAGGGGAGGGCACTCGTCGTCGTCCTCCATGGTTGCCGCCGCCGCTAATGAGAGAGGGGAAGCTTCGAGCTGTCGTGGTGAGTTCCGGCTCTGGGTGTTTTCAGTAAATTCTCACCTTTCGATCTATATCCGACGTCGCGTAGAAACCCAACCTTACTCTTGTTGTCTCTTCAATTACGCCCAATAGGCCAATATGACCCCGTTTCTGTCAAAATTCATAGAGGCTATAGCTGTGTAAAAATAACATTGGCTCTATTTCATCTCTTCAGCAATTTAGTAATAAGCATAACGGTCATGTTGTTCCTTTTCTTCTCTCTTTTTTCATAATTTGAAATTAAAAAAATCCAATGTAAAAGGGAATCCGGAGAATTTTTTTGGAACAAGTAAAAAAAAAAGATATAGACTGATCATTTAATCATGGCTGTGTGATTTTTTTTCCTTTTTTGAAAAAAAATAAATGAAAGTCCACCGTAACATGTAAGATTGCATTTGGTTGTGCCATCCTCATGAAAGTGATAAGTCGATCAAGATGAGGACATGTTCAGAAAAAGAAAACACAAACCGATTGGCATAGGTCCAATATTGTTTGATCTGGGGTTTCTTTCCATTGAATATTGTTTACATGATGGATGCTATTTTGGGTAGCTTATACTCCGAAGCGGACCTTTGCATCGAACGAAAAAGTTTATTCAGTTCATAGTATACTTTAAATTCTGCATAATTGTAGTATGTGTCACAGTCCCAATAAAAAAGGTTTAAAATGTTCCTTTCTTCTTTCCGCATCAAGAACAAGTTATATCAGTCAGCTTCCTCCTAACCAGCAATCAAGTGAGCCTATATATTGCTGCTTGCGTACATGCGAAAGAGACTTTTGCGAATTGGTTTTGCGAAAGAGCCTATATATTGCTGCAACGTGATCAACAAGCATCTGCCAAATATCGTCAATAAATTGGTTTTGTACATTTGGCATCGTTATGCAGTGCCATCTTAGACTACGAAGCTTCTGACAGCACCCAACCTTACAAGAGCTTCTGTTGATCTTTAACAACCCTACTGGCATGCACTGCAAGCAAGTATAGGTAGCACGACATGAGTTGATGACTGGTTAGAGCAGCATTTGCTAGTGACACACATAGAGATATGATTGTTACACATTTCATGACATGTAAAAAAATGTGTTATCTTTTTCTGTGAAGAGTACCCCGAAAGATTTTGCGGGTGCGATCTACTAATGCTCACTAGCTAATCAAACCTTCCAAGTATTACATTCTTGAAACTCACATATACTCCAGTGTCTAGTGGAATCTACCTTTGCTTCCGCCTGCCCAGTGTCACCGCCTAATAATGTGCTGCATCATTAGCTCCTTTCGACACCTCTGGTAGAACTTTTTAAAAAATGAAGACGCTCACTAGAAAGTCAAAATAGCTAGCTACAATTTATGGCATTTAGAAGTTAGTGGCTTCCTACTAATCCGGTCACGAGCAACGAATTAGAGCTCCTACCTCCTAGGCTAATTTTAGCAGCATTGTACTGGCCACTGAAGCAGGCAGGGAGGCAGATCTGGATTTGTGTATGACTGCTAAAGAAAGGTGTTTCTTAAGTGGTTGCAAGGCTGTCTTGAGAAGGTCAGCGAGACGTCGTCGAAGCACTTGTCTTGCGGTCAGGAGTTCCTCACAGGGCTTTGTCTTCGATGGTGGGACGTTTAGAGGAGTAGGTCATAGTGGTGGCTCTTTTCTCTCATCGTTGTGTGTTGCGTGTGGTTTCATTTTACTTGTGTTGTTGGTCGGTGGTCGTGTTTCGTGTCACGAGTAGTCACCTTAGGTCTTTGTGTGTTCCGCCACTTGGTGTCTGTACCAAGTTGGCGTGTCGGTCGCGGTGATGTTGTAAAACTCTCTTCTTCTTAATGAAATACGTGCAATGCGCGTTCTAGAAAAAAAATAAGTGGTTGCAAGGCAAAGAGAATGACCACTTTGTGGAGTGGTGAGTAGTGTTTAGTTTGGTTAAGCGCAGGCATATTTGTGGGAACCACTAATGGAAGTTGCCTGCACAACTGACATCTTGTGGCTTTGTTTATGAAGCATCAGCTCATTATCCCAGCGAGCAAGTCATGACCCGGAATGCTCAGAGTTCATTGGCGTACATATACATTTGTTATATGTATGTACAAGTTGGAATGTGACATGGTCCTTTGGCTAGATGCGAGAAGAGCTTCTGACAGCTCATTCCTTTCTAGGCCTTGGCTTGAGATTCCTGCTATTCCAAGGATTTGATGCATGGAATGCTGATTTTGGGGTATTGTTCTAGGTACATCGTTCTAGGACCTGAATTGGAGTAACGTAACTGACTAGAATTTTTTTTGCCGATTTGGGCGACCAATTCACGTATGCAAATGGAGGTTATGTAGGGATTGGCTAGTTTTGCACAGATGAAAGTTGCTGGAAGTTACTGAAGCTTTTAAGTCATCACAGACCAATTCTGAAGATTTGATGCTATTTATTCACAAATCACTGCCGCCGATCGATATATAATGGCGGTCAAAGTGAGGCCATAAAGAACAGAGAAACCTTGCCTGACTTGTGGGTTACCAGCATCGAGAGCTCCACCTAGGATGGAGAAGAAGATCGGCACAAGGCCGTGGTCCCATCCGTTTGCCATTGATAAAAAGAGTTGCTTTGAGATTGCCATCGCCCCTATTCGAGAGTCGAGACGCCGTCAAGCATCACAATTTCGATTGCCCTTTTCAATTTTCAACAGGTCGAGAGCTTCATGGAGTAGCACTTACTCTTGCATGCCATGACTCAATGGACCCGAGGAACACTGCTTTCCAGATGTCGATGCAGTTTATGGACCTGAAGCAAGGAATATGCGGAGCTCGAACATAGTCGGTACTTGAAAAAATGTGTCAACTGGTAACAAACTAACAAATCTGGTCCAATCCAAACAATAGAAAAATCAAGACTCCAACGTGAGACGGCCTGCAGGCTGCAACTCTTTGCAGTGAAGCTATAGCAAGTAGCGAGTGTCCTGTGTGCTTGCTGAGGTGAACCCGTTCAACAAAGGCAGGCAACAAAGAGACATGAGCAACACAACATTCGTGTGAGCTGTCTGTGCGTCTCTAGAGAGTAGAGAGGGAGAGGGAAACAAAGACGACATGATTAGGACTTATAATCTTTAGTGATAGAAACATAAACAACCTAGCAGCAGGCTTGCTAAAAGGCAACAAAGAGGAGAGAGAAAGAGACACCGGAATGGTTATGAGAAGACTCGTCCAGTGTTCTGGTGGACAAGTGAACAACCCTGGGCGCACCGACTGATACCACATGCCACCACACACACATGCATGCTAAATCTTTTTCTTTTAGCAACATCTAGTATTATTCGAATAAAGATTTGCTGTTCTACTGTACTAACCAATCATTTTGTCACTATAGGAGTTGCAGCTCCGGAGCTTCCATCAGTGTGCTCTGCACCTTGCAGCCTGCTCGGCAGGCTGCGGCTGCGGCTGCAGAAAAATAACTGCGAACACTGTAACTGCTGCTGAAGAAATAACTGCGAACACTGTAGCCTGCTTCTCCCTGTTTCAGTTCAGTTAGCCCACATATTTCTGCTGCCCCAGCTCAAATGCTCTTGTTGCTTGCTCCCAATTGAGAGCCACCAACCAATAGCAGCAGCAGGGCAGGCAGTACTGCTATAGTACTCGTGAGCATGCAGCAGCTGACGCAACTGGTTACTTTGAGGCAACGAACTTGCTCCTGCCTCGCACAAGGCGGATCTCAGATTGGTGGAGCAAAAGTAGGAGCAGAGCAAAGGTTAGCATTGACTCAGAAATTCACAGAGAATTGTTAGTTACTACTTGAGCAAGAAGATGGCAAAGTTAAAAATAACACTACGACCAAGTAAAAAGAGCTTTGCTTTCGAGCTATTCTTAGAATCCATCAACTGAATCGGCTCAGCTACTCTGAGCTCGGATCATCACAGCCTTATTGGTTCAGTACCTTGGTGAAGAGGAAAAGAAACTAAAGAAACAATTCTTCACTAAAATTCAAGTAACCTGAGAAACTCTGAACTCTTCTAGATGAGCATTGTTGAAGAATCCCCGAAGCTTGAAAAATAAAATTGAATTGAATTGAATCTGTACACATCCTCCCATTGATCACCTCGATTTGCGGATCAAGCTTTGTTCAGTACAGCCAGCGCGCGCGGCCGTGTTTCAAGCTTCCTCTGCCGGAGCCGGAGGGAAGTTGAGATCAAGAAACCCGGCGGCGTGCTGCACCTGGTCCGCACCGTCGCCGTCGCCGGCCGCCAGCAAGTGCGACCGCTTGTGCCCGCCAAGCGCCTGCCCGGACGCGAACACCTTGAAGCAGACCGGGCACTCGAACTTCTCCACCACGACCGCTTCTGAAGCTCTGGCCTTTCCGGAGACCTGGCTCTCGCCAATGCCGATGGCCACCGAGTCCGGCGAGGCGGAGGGGGACGGGGTGCCGAACGATGCGTACGTCTCGGCGCTCGGCTCCGGCGCCGGGACGGCGGCCTTGGGCGGCGCGCTGCAGCTGGTGTTGATCCGCTTGTGGCTCGCGCGGTGGCCGCCGAGCGCCTGGTAGGAGCCGAACACCTTGCCGCACCCGGGGCACTCGTACCGGGTCCGCTTCGGCGCCGGCGGACGCTGCTGCTGCTTCGCCGAGCTGCTTCGCTTCCTGCTCCTCTTGGTCTTGGCGTCGCCGTACCCGTACTGGAGCAGAGCTGACGAGTCTTCGTCGGAATTGTAAGCGTGGCCGTTTCTTCGGACGCGCAGCGCCTGCTTCGCCGTCGCGTTCCTGTGGTCGGTGTCGAAAGGCTCGGCCTTTACCTTGACCGGCGAGCTCCACAGGCCGGTGTCGCGCGAGAGCATCAGGAGGCAGAGCGCGACGTCCTCCTGCTCCTTCTCGAACCCAACCAGCACCGGCGGCGGCGCAGGCGCAGGCGCCGCCACGCGCTTCGACCGGCGCCTCCGCCTCGGCGCCGCGCCAGCACGGCCACCGGCGCCGGCGGCTTCGTCGGCACCGCCATCTCCACCTCCTCTGCTTCCGCCTCCTCTGGAACGAACTCGTCCTCTTCGACGTCGTCATCCTCGTCGCGATCCCTCCCACCGGACGCATGGCTTCGCAGCAGCAGCGACCTCCACGACCCAAAGAGCTTCTCTCCATCGCCATCGCCGTATCCACCATCAACCTCATCCTCTTCTTCCTCGGCGAAGTCGGACAGCCGCCGCGTCTTCCTGGGATTCTCCCTCAGCCCGTACCCGACCACGCCATTGGCGGAGCTCCGGCCAAAGTTCGCTGACTCATGCTTCACCTCGTCGTCGGCGTCGGCCTCCGCCACCGTCGCCTCGCCGAGCGAGAGGTGGGACCGCATGTGGCCCCCGAGAGAGCGGCCGCACGGGAAGCTCTTCCCGCAGACCTTGCATCCATGCCTCGCCGCAGCAAGCTCCATGGCGGTTACCAAGAAGTTAGCCAGCTGGAATTCAGGATCGGGGGATCAAGAAACCGACCTGGCGGCCATCACGGCGCGATCGCGAGGTGAGGAGGATCTGCGGCGGCGGCGAGCATATGAGATCTGAGAGTGAGGAAGAGGAGGAAAGGGGACAGAGCAAGCTTGAGGCGAGCAGAGTGCTGAAGGAGTAAGAGGGGAGGAAAGGTAGGGTGGTGTGGTTAAGCGGATGGCGAAGCTTGCGGAGGTTGTGATCTGCAGGGAGGTTTTGTTGGGGCGACGGGTGCGGTTGGGGCCAGCAGGGGGAGGAGAAATCCATGCATGGAAGCAAAGTTAAAAACCTGATAGGAGAGAGAGAGACACACATGGGCCCTTGACAGAGAGAGAAAAGGGCATCCTGCGTGGAGGGCTGCCACCTTGGAGTTCGATGACGTGTTACGTCTACGAGGAGGACAAGTGGCACTTTACCCAATCACCGTGCATTGCGTCAGTCAAATAAGTTTTTCTGGTGTAATTGTAGCTGTAAACATAACAAATGTGTGATTGTCAGTGCCGCATTCTAGTACTATGCGTTATGTGCAACAACTCTATTCCGTATTTTTCTTTTTAGAGTATGATGTGATCATATTTTCTTGCACGATAACTTTACTTTTCAATTTTCTTTTAAAGATTGACCAAATAATGTTTACTAATTATAAGGGATTGCGAGATTTTGACAGGACGATGGCTTAGAGAGAAAGGAGGCATGTTGAGAATGAGAAAGGGGGTATGTTGAAATGAACTTTGGTATAGCGGTCGAACGAGTTAATTGGAGTGTTATCACATGGTTATGTTAGTCATTCAAAAATGTTCATGTAACCATGATTTTATACATGACAGCATGTGTGATTGTATTAGTGTAGCATTCCTTCTATGCATTGCATATGAATTAGCTTGCAGTGTGATAGTAACTGCACGTGATAACCTATTTTGATCCTCGTAAAAAATAACTCTATTTTGACGATTTTTTTTTGTGTGTGTATCTTCATAGCGTGGTGAATGATGTTGATACGATCGCAACAATAATGTGAGCAAAATTTATTGCTTCATATATATTCGTTTTAAGCGTCAATAAACTCTCACAATAAGGATTGCAAGATTTTAGCACAAGACGATATGTTTGATAAGTTCTTTAGAAGGCCAATGCAAAGATATCACACATAATGTCAAAAAGATGTTCTTACGAAGAGTACCTTGATGCATGTAGCTATAAAGATACAAAGAAAAGAAAGTTGCTACATTCCAAATAACACCTGTGTATGAGTATGACCGTTTCTTGCTGGCGGGCAGAGTTCTCTTCTGGACATAGAATGGCGCAAGCCAAGGCTGCATTGCTTATATAAATGGCCAGTTGTGCAGTGTAGGTATATCCACTCGGTTGTTTTTTTCATAATTCGAGTTGTGTCGCCAGTTGTGTCACCAATAGATACGGATCATAAACAGTGCCTTACATGACTTTTTTATAATATACTGTAAATAATAAAGTTTTTTTTTATTACACAGTACAACTCAGACACTCACAACGCACACACACTCATCCTTATGACCGTACATACGCAAACCCTACTCCTATGAGCATGTTCGAAGACTGAGCCGGCAAATCCTCCAGATTGACAAAGTCACCACTGGCGTCTCGCTGTCGAGGGTCACGTCGCATACCGCTGAAAGCACAAAGCCGTTAAATCTTAGAAAATTCGCTCCCACGGGGAGTCAAACCCAGAACCTCAAAAATGTTACTCGGATGTCTTAACCACTAGGTCAAGACTTCTTTCACTGCCAATAATAAAGTTGAAGAAAGCAGAAGTTACATGTCAATGCTTTGCTATGTGCGCGCGGCGAAGAGCGCTCCCAACGCGCACAAAAGTCAGCCGCTGAGCGGTGCGTGCACGTGTGATGGTTTTGCAGATGCCGCCCGCGACTGACTGCACGTTGCGCCCCGTTTCGTGGCGTACTTCGCTGCTGTTTGTCCGTGTCATGTGCCGCGAGGAGAAATGTCGTGCCGGCCGGCGGCCGGGGAAAATTCTGACCAGGAGAGATGAACGACCGGGGGCGGCTAGCTACGTCTCCGCCCAATCAACCAAACACTCGACTCGACGGTAGCATTTCGCGGCAGATATATACACTTGCTACATTTTGTCCGGTAGCTGGCGAGTTTCGAAATTGTTTTGTTTAACCCAATTGACGTTTCTTAATCGCTGACGGTAGATTCGTCAACCACCACCAGTGGTCGTGCGACTCGCTGCTCCAGGACGGTGCTCTGTTGCGGTCAGTGTTGTGTGCGTTGAGATCCTCTGAATTGCCAGTCAAAATTCAGAAGGCATACTGTAGCCGGAATTACTCCCTTTCTTCACCGTCTGATCTAGTGTTGCCACCTGCAGGCTTCCTGGTTGGCATGCGGCCACCGGGAACGAACGCTCGGGCCGCCAGCAACCCAACCGGACCGCATCCGCATGTCGTCGTCCTCGGCTCGCGGCGTCGGCACGGCAACCCACGTCCTCGCGCGGGGATTCTGTTCTGTCTCTGCGTGCCCAAGCCCCATGGCGCGCGCGCACGTCGGGCGGCGCAACGGGCGCGGCGCGTGCCAGGTGCCGAACGCGCCGTGCACGATCTAACAGGGGTTCGCGAGGAAGCCGAACACCGCAGCGCGCCCCGCGGAAGGTAAAGGTAGCCGCAAGCAAGCTGGCCGTTGTGTGCGCGCGGGAGCCGCGCGTCGGGATCGGAAGCCGAGCACGTATCCACAGAGCGCGTCCACAGCCGCCGGATCGCGCGGCCGCGGCATGGTTGCGGCACTCCCAGACGACGCGCTCTGCGATTCCTTGATCGTGTGCGCACGCAAACGCAGAAACGCTAGTGCGGAAATCATTGCCAAAAACCGGCGTGAATTGGAGGACATTTCGTTTGGAACCTGAATGTTGGTGCGCGCGATGGAGGAACGCAACAAGACACGGTCATAAAAAGCAAAGGCGAGATCAGATGTCTTCCCGACAAACGCGCGGCGTGACGCCGCGGCCCAGCGGCAGGGAGGGGCCGTGATGAGGGAGCGGAAATTAGTTACCACTTACCAGCAAGCAAGGCGGCACACGGACACGTTTACATCCCAATCGATCTGCTGGGGGGATAACAGAACGACAACCATCTCTCGCACGGACAAGGCAAATAAGACAGTTGTACAGGTACCGTATTGATGACCGAGATGAAAAAATCAGACGAAATCGCAGCAGGCAACACCGCATTCGTGCAAAATTCTTTCCTGCAAGCTCCCATCACTGGGCTAAGATACGTGCTACATCAGGTGAAATCTGACTTTGTCTACAACGAGTTCAGGTCCCAAGTCGTGTACTACATTCTATGTGCAACAACTGCGCTCCTTACTGCAGCGACCTATGTGAATTCTGATTCAAGCTAAGTACTTTGCAAAAGGAAGAAGCAAACAACACACGGGCGAATCAAAATGGCCAGCGCGTCCTTTAATCCGGCCCATTAGCACTAGCTAATGAGCTGCATTCATGAATGCAACTGAACATCATTACCTGGGATGCTTAGCACAGAGTATGCCGGTTCTCCTAAACACACGCGCGCGCACAAACAGAGTGCCGGCGCATGCCTTCGTGCGGCGAACTCTGAACATTCAACCCAAATATGCACATGATGTTTATTTCAAAAGCAAGGTATGTTTTCTCCACCTAGGTGCTCTAGAAATCTAATTATAAGAAATGAGGGCCTACACATCAATAGAATTGAAATGTTCATAGTTCAAAAAGCATTGGATGGAAGATTATGAGGTGAAAATTCTCATACCCTGTTTGTGGTGACACGCAGATGCGGATTCACATCCACAACTATTTGTTACGTCCTAATAGCTCCGTTGAAACATTTTGTACACCTTATAAACTATTGAGATTGGTTGTCAAGTGTTCTCTCCTATATTAACCTTTACGTCATGCTGCCCAAGTGCCATGTTATCCACCGGTAAGACTGTCTCCAACGGTAGATGTATTTTAGGAGTTACATAGGATATGAGTAGTAAAACTGCAAAAAGACATCTCCAACGGACGACGCATAGCAGCTATCCATTTTTCGACTCCTCCCCTCGGCGACGCACAAGTACAGCACCGCGCGGCGCGACGCACCGTCTTCGTACCTCTTCGCTCGCCTTTCTTCCTGCTCTCTCCACTCTCTTTCTTCTCTAGTCCGCCGCCCGAGCAGTAGCAGCAGCGGCGCGGGCGTGGCCGCGGGAGGGAGCTGGAAGTGGAGCAGCCGCAACGGAGGGGCGAGGCGGAGGCGGCGCCTGGGGCGAGCTGGAGGCAGAGCACGGGGCGCGCTGGACCAGAGCGGGGAGCACGGGCGGCGTCGGGGGCCAATCCAGGGGCAGGGCAGAGGGGGCCGTCGCCGCTGCCTCCGGCTGCTCCTGCCCGCCAACGCCGCCATGGAGAGGCCAGCGGTGGAGCGGCGAGGCGTGGAGCGGGGCTGGCGGCGCGGGGAGCAGGACGACGACCTCCGCCGCGAGTAGGACGACGACCTCCGCCGCGAGCAGGACGACGACCTGACGCCGAATCCCTCCTCCGCCGCCGCCGCACCGCTCCGAGGAGAAATTGATTCAACCCCCCGATCCCCATGGCGCTCGCCACGCTACTGGCGCACATCGCGGCGAGCCGCTTCGCCTGCGTGGAGGCGGTGACGGGTGCGTCCCCCGCGGCCGCCGCGCACCGCGGCCTGGGCCTCCTCTTCCGCACGGCGCCGCTTCCCCCTTCCCCAACCTCGTCTCCCTCGTGAGCTGGTCCCGCGCGCTGCTGCCGCTCCCTCTCCCTCCCCTTGCGCGCCGCTGCCACTCCCTCCGAGCTCCACGCCCTCGCCGTCGCGTGCCTCCACTCCCGGCCGCCATCCTCCGTCACAGCCGCTGGTCGCGTACACGTGGACGGGGGCGGCGACGCGGGGTGGGAGCGGGGGCGGCCGCGTCGCAGCGGGCGTGGACGCGGCGGCGCGCGAGGGGACGCGACGGTGGAGCAGGGCTGGGGCGCGGTGGCGGCGGTGCTCGTCGGCGGCGTCGGCAGAGAAAAGGATCCGCCTTTTTTGGTTGTACCGTTGGAGATTGGATTTTTTTGGTCTTCAGTGTTGAGGCTTTTGAATACACAATTTGGCTATTGGTCTCTTGAACCGTTGGAGATAGTCTAAGCTAGTTGTTTTGGGTTTAGAAACGGCGTGTGGCACCAACCATCCATCATGGTAGGATGTCAAATTGTCAAGTGTGTCTAGGACACTGTACAGTTTTGTTGACACGAGGCACTTGAAATTGAGCACCTATCCACTTTAAGATCCGTGCACTCACAACTGTCACTTTTCTATGTCCATCCTCCTCCTTCCCCGCATTTCTACCAGCAGAGTCCATGTTCTTCTGCCCTCCTCCTCACTTGTGCTCTCTCTCTTTCCCTTCCCCCGAAACGGAAATTGAAACGCCTAATCCTCCTTGCAAACCACGGTTTAGGGCTCCCAAATCGCGATTAAGGGCTGCAAGTCACGGGCCTGGTCTTTCACTTTCAGCCGTGCCGCTGCTGGAAGCCGTCCGCGCCCCCCGCTGCCGTCGGAGCCAGCTGCGCGCCTGCGCCGCCGCCGTGGATCCCGTGGAGACCGGGACTCCCGCTTCGAAGCGACCTACCTGCTGGTCACGTGACTAGCTTCTGTCGTACAGACACGGTACAGAAGTTGTCACCAAGCCGCGTCCCAAAGCGGCTGAACCCAACCCAGAAAGGAGGCGGCAGTAGAGCGATTGAATCCGAGCTCACCTCTCTCCGGCGATCGCCGGAGACGGATACGGCCGGAGCCAGCACAGGCGGCGCTCGTGCGCTGCCTGCCGTCGCCACTGCAGCAGGTCAGTTCCCGAAAGCTCACTCCCCCCCGTCATATATCTTTACTGCCAGATTTTTGGTTGCCAGTGTGCCCAAGATCTTCGTAATAAGAGCGCGTGAGCAAATAATCAGGAGGCAATTGATAAGGAGAAGCTCAGTAAGATGGACATTTACAAGTTTAGCATTGGAGCAAGTTTGGTATATGTCTTTCTTGCATCTGTTGCTCCCAAAATTCCTTCCTTTTCGTGTGAGCTGGTGAGCTGGGTTGATTGAGCTGGAGCCTAGTCTTAGAGAGGTCAAGCCTGCCTATTATTTTGCTCCTCAGCTGTTATAGGTGCGGTTTCAGTGAACCAAGGGTGGTGAATTGCTCAGTTTTGTGACTTGATAGTGCCATTTGTTCCCCATAATTTGCACTTGTTGTCTTTGTGCTAGCTGTTTTTGACCTGTTCTGTGCAACTTCTCCGCCGATTACAAAGACAACCTGCAGCTTTCAATTTGACAAAGGGCCATTGACTGATGTATCGTGTCCATTAGTAGTGTAACTCAATCTGTTCGAAGGTAATAT
The DNA here is from genome assembly GCA_007726485.1 of Eragrostis curvula. Taxonomy (NCBI): domain Eukaryota; kingdom Viridiplantae; phylum Streptophyta; class Magnoliopsida; order Poales; family Poaceae; genus Eragrostis; species Eragrostis curvula. The sequence goes on from CM017442.1 coordinate 8,146,534, forward strand.
CTTTCAAGAGGGTTTCATACACACAGCAATAAGTTTGCAGTAACCACTTTGATGCCTTTGTTGTTGATGAAAATGATATGTTTGTCTATTGTACATACATGCCATACAGCAATAGATTTGCTCATCGGGCTTCATACCACATGGTGCTGAATGCCATTTTAGTCAAGCTATTGGTATTTGTGTCCATAATTCTTGGCAGCATAACATTTTTTTATTCTGCAGATGTCTAGTAGCTCAAATGGCCACTATCATGCTAATGGTGCAAAGGTCCTTCATAAAAGAGAAAAGAATCAAGAGGTGCCCATGATTCTGTAGATCCTGAAATATTTCAGATGTTTCACATTTTACCTGTATAATGTAACAAAAGGTAAAACTATGTCATTGTTTTGTTGAGCAGTTTGATTGATTTTGTGGTGCTATTAATGCAGAAAGTTCAGCTTGACAACAATGCAGCTTCTAGGGCCTGTCAAGAGGACAGGCAGTATATCGAGAAATTGGAAACTGAGTTACAGAATTGCTATCAGGAAATTGGTATGTACTAGTATTGTTCTGTTCCCATTGTTCTGTCTACTTTAATTCTTGTTTCTTTAGCAGACTTTGCTGATTGCAAATGCAGACTATTTGCAGGATCAGTTAAATATACGGACTGTTGAAGCAAACATCATGGGAGAGCATATTCACAGCCTCGAACTGAAGCTGACTGAACTTGAAAAGTTCCCTGAAAGAGTGAGAGTTATGGACAATGAGCTGGCGAGATCTGACTCCCAGTGCTGGCTTCTCATGGAAGATGTCCGATGTAAAGAAGAGGAGCTTCAAAAGGCAGGCCTCACAAATAGATAAGCTTGAAAGTGCAGCTTTGGATTCTCAATGTGAAATTGAGAGCTTGAAACTGGATTTAGCTACTCTTGAGCAGAGGCTATTTGATGCTGAGAGCTTAGTTCAACACGCCGCTGAGCACAAAGCTAGAATTGATAAACAATTGGGAGAACATGAGCTACAGCTGCACGAGGCACAAAAAACTATCGATCAACTTGTACTTGAGAATAAGCAATTAAAAGAGTTGCTGCCTGCAAGAGCTCCTAAACGATCCCCTTCTACAGCTGGAGAGCATCTTGACAAAACTTTGGAGAACGGTTGCCATGTAGAATATGAAAGGGATAATGTAGTTCTTGAAAGGATGGCAAAGCAAAATGAGGAATCTGAACTTCTGATTGAGCAGCTCAAGGTAAGTGGTTGTGTACTGCAGTATTTTAGAGTTTCTCATATGCTGGTACTTCAGAAAAGTGCTAAACTTAGTCCAAAACATGTCCTCAGTTTTAAACATGTTCTAAACAAAAGTTGGAAATTGTTAGTGGTAGTAAATTGTTCTAAACATGTTTTTTTTAATGGTGCATTACTTACATTGAAACTTGGAAAATTCAAGGAGCTATCGATTTTGTTGGTCCTCAGTTTACTACAACTTTCTATTTTCTTGTGTAATTGAAATGTTCTATTGTTTATCAGGAAGAACTTCGTGAACAAAAGTTAAAGGCAAAAGAGGATGCTGAAGATCTAACTCAAGAAATGGCTGAATTGAGATACCAGATAACAGGCATGCTAGAGGAAGAATACAAGCGTCGATCCTGCATTGAGCAGGCAGCCATTCAACATATTCAGGAGCTGGAGGCTCAGGTAGTGATATGAATTTTTTTAATAAAGAACTGTGCAATTGCACCTGAAAATATAGCTGCAGAGGATATTGAAATTGTTGTTCTATTATGTAAATTTATTTACATAATTAGTAGAGCAATAGACACATTACCTTAGTCTTATTTGACAGATGGCTTCCTTGTCTGGGTTTCTTATATGTGTCTGTTCCTGATGTTTGATACAGGTCACTAAAGAGAAGAGAAAATTAAGTGGTGCACTAAGGCGACTGCAGGAATCTCAAGAACTAGCTCACACACAAGCTATGGAGATGAAGAAGTTGAAGGATAGTCTAGAGGTATGTGCGTGTAGGTGATAGCATCCCATCCAAATCCAAGATGGGTTACGCTTGACCATAATCTCTCAACTCGAGGTTAGTTGCTTTGTGGTACTGATATGCTTCTCTGGTGTATTCATTTTAGAGAATTAATTCTGCGGTGAGTCTCGGCACAGTTTGCAAATCTTGCTCTTGCGGGTTCTGTGCAATGTTGATAGAGTTATCGACTTGCTCTATTGGCGGATCATCCGTTGCCAGATCCCCCAATGGTAACCACATTGATGAGAAGCCACAGAACCCGGCCCTGATAGAATGGCGTCCTGATGAAACTTCTGATGGCGACAGCGGGTAGCAAGTTAGAATGCCAAATGGCATGTACATTCGAGCGTGCAGTTTGTAGATAATTCTTTGTATTCGCCATTGCTGTCTGTATATGCATATGCATTTCTTACGTTTATAGTTAGCTGATCGTTTTTCCAGGTATACTCAGGCGGGGGCTAAAAATATAATTTGTTTTTACGCCTGTATTGAAATTATTGGCCTGCAAGGATTTTCCATCTCTATATCAAAAGAGGGAGATTCATTGATATCTGAAAAATGAATCACAAATATTAAATCAAGTTAGCTCGTCAAGAAAATGAGGATGTTCCTCTAAATACTGATCTGTTCATGACACCACGCAGTGATGTCAAATATGATGGTTATCTATTCTGTCTGCAGAGATCGACCTGGTTTCTGTTGTTGAAAGTGTAGACATCGATAAATCCTTTGAATCCTTTTTTTTCTCTCTTTAGAATCCATCAAGAACTAGGGTCCTAGTGACCGAACCTTCTGAAACTCATTAAAGGCCCGTGTCTTGTCAAACAAGTAACCAGACTTTTATGAATGCACAAAGTGCACTAAAATTCTCTCAAACTCAACGTGCTAAATCCTAAGCACCAAAAGGCTTCAGGCTTCGTTTGGATGTCGGAATTGAGGCTGCAGAATTGCATTGGACCTCTAATACCAAAGTTGAGCTGAATTGGAATTGGCCTCTAATGCCAATGTTGTTGTTTGGATGTGCATGTAATTGGTAGCTAGAATTGAAGGGTAGCAGCCAATTCCAATTCCTGTTTGGATGTTCAAGTGCTAAATTGTAACATTTGAACAACATGTATGGAATTTGATTCTAATTCAAAAAAAAAAAGAGAAGAAGGCGAGGCTCTTTTCCCTGCAATGAGAAAGGGGGCGGTTAACGCGCGTACCTACGCGTGATAGCGCAGCGCGCGTACCATCCCCCCGCCTGCCACGTGGCGCTTCGGCTTTCGACAACTTCGTCGTCGCAGCATCGTCAAGCTGACTCGGTTGCCAACCGCTGCCCCCTCCCCGTCGCGCCACTGCCACTGCGGCCTCCGTCGCCGTCCCCGGCGACATCTCCGCCCGCCGCACGAACCCCTCCTCCGCCCGCCGCCACCCCCGGCGGCCGGCGGCGCCGCCCGCACACGCCGCCGCCGCCCGCCAACCGCCGCTGCGCTAAATCCTCCAATCGCGCTCCCCCGCCGCCGCCTCGCCGCACCGCCGCCCACCGCCGGGTCGCGGCCGCCCCCCCGAACCCTCCTCTATAGTCGCCGGATATTGATGCTTTCTTCCCCGACAACCCAAGAGCCCTAACCCCGCCGCCCTCCATCTCCGGCGACGCGGCGGCGCCCTCGCCGCCGCGCCACGCCGCCCGCCATCGGCCACTCGCCTCGGAGCTCCGCTGTTCGCTTCTCCTTACCCAGTCGCTAACGGGCCAGGCCCACTCGGCAAGCGGACGCGCGCGACCGGACGCGAAGTAGACTTATCGAATGAGAAAATAACTCAGTTAGCCACCGGATGCTGGCCCATCCAGCCCACTTACAAAACGGCCCTAGCTCACGGTGCTCACCCCTTCCCGTATATAAGAGCTCCAGTCTCCACACCGGGCTCAAAACCCTACCCGACGCCGCGCCTCCAGCCGCCAGCCGCTCGGTCTCCATCTTCTCCATCTCCAGAGCGCGGCAAGCACCAGCAGAAGCGGCGGCAAGCATGGCAGTAGGCAAGAACAAGAGGATCTCCAAGGGTAAAAAGGGCGGCAAGAAGAAGACGTGAGTTTCCTCGCCCCAACCCTCCTCTTTCCCTTCATCAGATCCGGTGTTCGTTCGCTTCATTCTTTCGCCCTTTTGGTCCGGTACTGATCTGTTCATGTTTGGTGCCTGTATCTTCTTGTCGCAGCGTCGACCCGTTCGCCAAGAAGGACTGGTACGATATCAAGGCCCCGTCCGTCTTCAGCGTGCGCAATGTTGGCAAGACTCTCGTCTCCAGGACCCAGGGGACAAAGGTCTGTGCCTCTTCTCTTCTCGTTCTATCATTGGGATTTGGGAATACAAGCTCCGTGCTCTGTAGTGAATGCCTAGTCGCTTCGAAAGAATAGGATTTTGAGTTAGTTTGTTTGGGCATTTGGTTGATTGGTTCACAGTTTGGCAGTTCTGTTATACTTGTGCATGTCTGTTGTGACATACTAGTGTAGTGATGCACCGTGTTGATGCCCTGGTCCAAATATGTTTGAGGTCCGATGTAGTTGCCTTTTAGGCTATAGCTGTGGTTTGACATAGTTCCTGTTTAATCTTAAGGTGAAATAAATTTGTAGGTTACATGAAGCTGCCTTTTATCAAATGGTCTTGCTCGGCTGAAATGCATGCATTTGACTGATGTTTCTGAAGAAATAGTTGTCCTAGATGAGCTTGGCTGTGAAAAATGATTCAGTATTGCTTTTCAGCTTGGAATTTTTTGTGACAGTTTGGACGAATATAAGTTGTCAAAGCGTTAGATTATCATTATTTGGTGTTTTTTTCGTGTTCTTGGTACCAGAGGTCCACCTGAGCACTTTAAGGTTCAATCTGTTGTATCATAACATTTCTTCTTTTCTGTTACACATACTGATTATGCACTGTGTGGTTTGGTTGCTATGTTCATATGTTGGCTACAATAAAGAATCGATACTCCAGGGTCATTATTGCGTAGGAAACTGTAAAATGGATGAGTAACGTTCTAATGCTGTTTTTTTTGTCGTCCGTTGGTGCAAATGCAAGCTATAATTTTTTTTTGGGTGTACGTGTTCTTTCATATGGTCCAGCTGTGCTGTTAGATTTCCTACTAGTAGCACTCCATTTTTGTGCTTGTATATAATCTTGATAGTCTTGCATTTTGTGTTTTGTTAGAAAATTCTGCGGATCATGCATTGTTTGATTGCTTTTCACATTCTCTTTAGTCAAGAATAAATACCTAGATGCGTTTAAGGGTTACAAGTTCATTGGTCGTTAACTACAGAAATCTGTTGTACTTGATGGTTGTATACCTGTCAGTTCCTTTATACTTGTCACAGTTTTCAGATTACAATGCTATTTTCATTTTTTGATGCATAATGATATACTGATGGGTTGGCTCTTAATTTTTTGCTTTTGTGTCTAGATTGCCTCTGAAGGCTTGAAACACAGGGTCTTCGAGATCTCCTTGGCTGATCTTCAGAGCGATGAGGATCAGGCATACAGGAAGATCCGGCTTCGTGCGGAAGATGTGCAGGGGAAAAACGTGCTCACTAATTTCTGGGTAATAATCTCTGCCTTGTTGTGCATATTTGCTACCCTTAGGTTTCTCTTATGTTGCTAACTAATTCATCTATTGTTAGGGAATGGATTTTACAACCGATAAGCTTAGGTCACTTGTAAAGAAGTGGCAGACGCTTATCGAGGCACATGTGGATGTCAAGACTACTGATGGCTACATGCTCCGCCTGTTCTGCATTGGCTTCACAAAGAGAAGACCCAACCAAGTGAAGAGGACTTGCTATGCACAGTCCAGTCAGATCCGCCAGGTAAACATTTCTGGCCTTATTGGCTGTTGAGTTTGCTGTATCACTATGTTTACAATGTGAGTTTTCTGTCTCACGATGTTTACTCATTTTCTGTGTGAAGATCCGCCGTAAAATGGTTGAGATCATGGCGAACCAAGCAACAACTTGCGACCTTAAAGAGCTGGTTTCCAAGTTCATTCCAGAAGTGATTGGAAAGGAAATCGAGAAGGCTACTTCAGGAATCTTCCCACTCCAAAATGTCTTCATCCGCAAGGTCAAGATTCTCAAGTCTCCCAAATTCGATCTGGGAAAACTGATGGAGGTAATTGCTACAAGTGATTGTGCTTATGTTGTTTAGTTGCTGTAACTATCGATTTTAACTCTGCTTGCAACTCCCAGGTTCATGGGGACTACAAGGAGGACGTTGGTGTGAAGTTGGAGAGGCCTGCCGAAGCTGATGAAGCGATGGCAACACAGGAGGCTGCTGCTGCTGAATAGTCTAGTCCCTTCCAGTTTTGCCGCGTTTGTGCTTTAGGATATATATGTACTTAAGTTGGTGACTATGCACTTTTAATCCTGCTTTCTTGAACATGCTGGAGACATGAGACTATCAAGCTCCTATGGAAATCGAAGAATTTTTCCTGGGCTACATGGTCTTTTTTGCTTGCTTTTCCTGAATATTTTCAGCTTCAGTAGTGTATGGAAGTACTGAGTTCGATTATCCTCCTGAGCAAATCTAAGTACACACTAAAGCCTTTTATTTTCAATAATGTTTTCTGAGTATGGGCTGTACATCATTCTATTCTGATCGAAAGTTGTGTTTCGCTCTCCTGAGTGCACCGCTCTGGACTTACTGGTGTCGACGTCCTGTTCTTTACGTTGACATGCCACGGCGATATGCAGGAGTAGGACCTGGCTGAACTGAATTCACGATTTTGCTGACAACTGAAAATTCTTCCTATGTGTATGTAATCTCGCCTTTTCCAATTAAAGTATTGAATCCGCTTGCTCTACGGCAACAGATCACGAACCAGCATTCACCCCTTAATGATCTGCGTTCTTAGACTGACTCCAACGCTGCTGCCACCTAAAACCCATAATGGATGAAAACAGTACTCAACATACAACATCCAAAATCTTACATCTCCAACCGAAGTCCCATCCTCAAACCCAAATCCTTCTTCTCCGGTGAGGGCACGGCGGCGCGCCTCCTCCGCCGCGGACGCCTCCTCCCACTCGCCACGGCGGCAGCCGCGCTCCTGCTCCTCGCGCTGCTCGTCCTCCTTCCCGCCGCGATGCCCGAGGCCCCCGCCTCGCTCCTTCGCCACCTCCACCGCGGCTCATGACCAGCTCAGCCTCGACGCCAATGGGGCGGGAGCAGAAGGAGCCGCCACCCTGTGCTCCTCTCTGGTCAGCGGCCGCCGTTCCACGCCGGCGACGACCTGGGCGGCCCTCCCCTTCCTCTCCCTTCCGGTGAAGAGCCGATTCGCCCAGCCATCCCCTTTCTCTCTCTTCTGCGGTTCTACCCACGCCGGTGAAGAGCTCGATTGGGCGGCGGCGCGACCTCGTCTTCATCCGAATCGACGTCGAGCTCGATTGGGCGGCGGCTGTCGCGCCCCGACTCCCTCTTCCCGGCCCCTTCCCCTCCTCCTTGAGGAGCACCGAGGTGGTGGCTGCCGCCTTCGCCGCCGCTGCCGCTCCGCCTGCTGTGCCCGCTCCCGCTCCCGCCTTGCTGTGCCGCGCCGTCGTCCTCCCATGCCGCTCCCGCTCCTTTGGCCCACGGTGGCCATGGACCGTCGTGGAGCGCCAAGGAAGAAGCCGCGTCGCAGGGAGGAGCGCCGCGGAAGCGATGGGTTCCGGGGGGGGGGGGGGGGGGAAGAGAAGCTGCCCGATTTGTGGGTAGCGAGGAGAGAATGCTTCCATTCTGATCGTCATCTGGGTTCTCGGTCGGAGGCTTGTTTTTCATAGTTTGAACCCCATTTTGAGATATATGTGACATTTGGGCAGTGGGTTGAGTCAGTCTTACAAACACGGCGATGTCAAACAAACAGACACCACGTCGGCAGTTGTTGCTTCGAACGGAATCAGAGCCATCCATTTGTCTTTGGATGGCTGATCATGCGTGTTACTACACCTGTGCAGCAGTTCCCTTGCAACGGCAGAGGAGCCGCAGCTCCCTCCCCGTCCGAACGCCGCTCCACTCCGCCACCACTCCCACCAAATGGACAACTAACTAACGCAGTGCCTTAACCCCCGAAGCCTCGCCGTACAGCGCGCCGCCACCGCCGGACTCTCCCTCCTCGCAGCCGGATCCTCCACCCGCCGCCGCTCCCCACTGAGTGCCCTCTCTCGATTGACCGGCGGTGGAGATCCGCCCCGTCCACCCAGGCGAAGACGCGTTGCTTCTTGTGTCGGTGAGTAATCCTCGATCGCTTGAACGGATTGCGTCGTCTTCCTTCTCTAGTCCATACAGCCAGTCAAATTCATCTCTCTGATCCATCATCCATAGTCCGATTAGGTTCCTCTTCTTCAGCGCAAAGATCGACATTAGTTTACCTGCGAAAATAAAAAATGAAATCGGCATTTATATCCTCGTGGCACCTGAATGAGGTGTGGGTGTGCTTTATTTTCTGAGAATTTCGGGTGTTCAACCCCAGGGCCCTAGTGCAGTTCACCTGGAAATGGTGCATTTTGTTTTTAGGGTCCTTTTGTTTTTGTTCTTTATGTTTATGGTGCATTTCGATTTTAGGGTTTGAATTAGCCTTAATTGGCGACAATACTAGTGTTTTTGTAACCAATGTAATTGACTGAATCACCAACCCTATTTCTTGGAAAAATGTGTGATGTAATGTGGTAGTCCCTTTTTAACACACTCGAAATAATCTTTTCCGAACGTTTTTGCAGGCATGAAGAATAATGTGAATCAGTGTGGAATCTTTTTCTGGGAATTGAAGAATTCTGTAATGAACTACTGAGGTTGAGCTGGTGGTCATGGAAAATGATCATGCAGACGTCGACGATCTGGGATCAGGATGGCTTGAAGTGAAAAAGGTGAGTCTTATTTTTCTTCAATTTTGAATGTTTTGCTGATCATGTTTTCAATTGGTGCTGTGTTCTGCCGGACCACTCTTACTGTTACAGTTCTTAATCTGTTTTTACAGAAACATCGATCCAGCTCAAAATTCACGTTGCAGAGGTCTCCAGGAGGTTCCAGCCATAAAATTCCAAACTCATCGTCACGACCTTGGACAAATAATGACAGTTCAAGGTGGTCTGACAAGCGGCAATGCCCATCGCCGAGTATAAAGGCTAATTTGGCCGCTGAGGAATTGGGTAGAAGAGAAACAACTAACGTTCATGCTGATGAATGTATTGATGTATGTGCTAGTGACCTGAAGGGTGGTTTAAATGCTTCCACCTTGGAGCATGGATCAAAAAGACCTGAAGAACTGCTGTTGGCTGAAGATATAAGTGAACCTCCCAGTACTGGTCTGGCTGATCACGTAGATCCTTCAATGCCTCATGAATCCTCCAACTGTTCGGATGGTCCAGCAAAATGTGCAGATGATTCTGATCATGTCAAATATTCTCCAAAAACCGACTCAATTGGTTTATTGTCCAACACTCCTGTCAGGTTTGGGGACTTTGATGAAATCCTGGGTCTCTCTTTACCGTCAGATGCATGCAAAGATAATAGTTCCTCTAGACAGGACATGCATGATAAGGATGCTCCGCAATTAGAAAATGAGCCAAAACATGAAAATGAACATGAAGCTGAGATGAAGTTGTGTAAAGTTGATGAGACATCGCCTGCTATGGTCAGTGGAGCTCAAATATCCAATGATGATAAGAGAGGGCTGTTGGATAATAATGACATGCCAGACAGTACTTTGGATGTTAGTAGTTCTACTGCAACCTCAACTGACTCTGTTTCCCAATCGTGTTCAAATAATGATCTTGAAGTTCCGGTTACATCTTCTTCGGTTGCTTCCCAAGAAAGCAGTACGTTGTTTCAAGGCCATGCACCGGTTTCTGCAGATTTTGGAGCGGAAACTGCTGAGAGCAAAGAAAGATTTAGGCAAAGGCTATGGTGTTTTCTTTTTGAAAATCTGAATAGGGCTGTTGATGAACTTTACCTCCTCTGTGAACTAGAATGTGACATGGAGCAAATTAATGAATCCATACTTGTTCTTGAAGAAGCAATATCTGATTTCCAAGAACTGAAATCCAGGGCTGAGCATTTTGATAACACCAAAAAATCTCCTGGTGTGCCAAAGGAGGGGACCCCCATGACTGTGAAAGCTGACCATCGGAGACCTCATGCCTTGTCTTGGGAGGTCTGTTATCTCACTTGGCATACATATGTCTTTTAGTTCATTTTTCACTTAAGCATTTATATTCACTGAACATTATCCACATGAACATGGTATCTTCTTCCTTTCGCCAACTTTTGAACATTTAATGGGATTTTTACTGTGAGGTGATGCTGGACTGAGAACCTCATACAAAAATTAAAAGCTGCATGTTATTTCCTTCCTTCCACTTCTCAAATGTCACTGCTGTTGCAAACTTATAGTGCTCTAAATCTTGTTCGGTACATCATATATGCAGGTCAGACGGATGACAAGTTCACCACACAGGCAAGAAATACTGTCTTCATCTCTAGAGGCTTTCCAGAGAATTCAATTGGAACTGGCATGCAAGCAGGCTGGTTTAACAGCCGAGAGATTCACATCCAGCTCTTCCGGAGAAGTTTTAGACACCTCATCAAAGCTGACTACAGCATCGGCAACTGTCGGGAATATCAGTTTGAAAGTGGAGAGTCAGGTGAAACTTTCTGATTCTACAGAGAAAAAGATTGCTGGAGAGAAGCAAAGCAGGGATGCATTTAAGTCAGGAAAATCACATCCCCAAAGCATGGCATCAAATTCTTCTAGGAGTAGAAGAAGTGCACTAGAGCCAATCTCCGAAATACAGAAAACAACCTTTAAGAAGGACAAGGAATTGCCAGAAAGTAAACCTGATAGGCTTAAATCAACAGATGTTGTTAAAAAGAGTATGGTTCATCTTGAAAAGGAGAAGCCAAACACGGCTCCTTGGAAGTCAATGGATGCCTGGAAGGAGAAAAGAAATTGGGAAGATATATTGAAATCTCCCGTGCGGAATTCTCGTGTTTCTTATTCTCCTGGTGTTGGCAGAAAAGTTACAGATCGGGCTCGCGTTCTACATGACAAGTTGATGTCTCCTGAAAAGAAGAAAAGAAGTGCTTTAGATATGAAACGAGAAGCAGAAGAAAAACATGCACGAGCGCTGCGAATTAGGAGTCAATTAGAAAGTGAGAGGGTACAGAGGCTACAACGTACATCTGAAAAGTTAAATCGTGTCAATGAGTGGCAGGCCGTGCGTAGCTCAAAACTGCGAGAAGTAATGAAGGCACGCCATCAACGTGGTGAATCTCGCCATGAAGCATATCTTGCTCAGGTCGCGAAAAGAGCTGGTGATGAGAGCACTAAGGTCAGCGAGGTCCGTTTTATTACATCCCTAAATGAAGAAAATAAGAAATTTTTGCTGCGGCAGAAACTTCATGATTCTGAAATGCGAAGAGCTGAAAAGCTACAGGTGATCAAAACAAAGCAAAAGGAGGACAATGCAAGGGAAGAAGCTGTTTTTGAACGAAGAAGATTCCTTGAAGCTGAGAAGATGCAGCGCCTTGCTGAAATACAACGCAAGAAAGAAGAAGCTATCGTCAGAAGAGAAGAGGAGCGCAAAGCATCTAGTGCTGCACGAGAAGCGAGGGCTGCAGAACAGCAACGTAGAAAAGAAATAAGAGCAAAAGCACAACAAGAGGAAGCTGAACTATTAGCTCAAAAATTAGCTGAAAAGCTCCGTGAAAGTGAGCAGCGCCGCAAATATTACCTAGAGCAAATACGTGAACGAGCTTCAATGGATTTTAGGGATCAGCCTTCACCCTTTCAACGCCGTTTCCCAAGCAAAGATAGCCAAAACCGTTCTACTTCTGCCAATAGTGGTGAAGATTCACAAATAGCAGGCAATTCCAGCAATGCAGACTCTATGGTTAAGTCATCTAATAATGCACAGATAAAGCGAAGGATTAAAAAGATTCGCCAGAGATTAATGGCTCTAAAGCATGAATTCATTGAACCACCCATTGGTGAGAATACTGGAATTACGCACAGGACTGCTTTAGGAGCCGCCAAAGCTAAGCTAAGTAGATGGCTTCAAGAACTGCAGAGACTTCGTCAGGCAAGAAAAGAAGGTGCTGCCAGTATTGGTTTGATTGTTGGTGACATAATAAAGGTATTTCTTATCCATGAATACATGTTAAGGAACTATAGTAGTAAAACTTTTTACTAATATCACCCTATATTTATTTTGGTACAGTATTTAGAAGGAAAGGATCTTGAGCTACATGCATCTAGACAAGTTGGTTTGCTTGATTTCATTGCGTCCGCCTTACCTGCCTCTCACACTTCAAAGCCTGGAGCTTGTCAAGTCACTGTTTACCTTTTGCGCCTGTTGAGAGTGTTGCTCTCACTTCCAGCTAATCGAACTTATTTTCTAGTGCAAAATCTTTTACCTCCTATTATTCCCATGCTATCAGCATCACTGGAGAATTATATTAAAGTGGCAGCATCCAACTCTGGAAGTTCAAATCCTCTGTCTAGTAAACCTTCAACTGAGAACACGGAGTCAATAGGTGAAGTGTTAGATGGCTTTTTATGGACAGTGACCGTGATCGTTGGCCATGTGCACCTCGATGATGAACAACTTCAAATGCAGGGAGGTCTGATAGAACTGATTGTAGCATATCAAATAATTCATCGTCTGCGAGATCTTTTTGCCCTTTATGACAGGCCCCAGGTGGAAGGATCCCCACTCCCGTCATCAATACTCTTTGGGCTCAACCTTTTGGCTGTCTTAACATCTAAACCTGGAAATTTCTCTACCATAGATTGGGAATCCTGCAGATGCAGGACTCTAGGTGGTCTCGTTCAGGAACATGAATATCTTAGTTCGCAAGACAGCATGGGTAACCAGTTCATGACACCCGACCAGTCGGAAGATGCCAAATTGTATAGTGAAGTGACTGAAGAAAACAAATCCTCTGAACAACATGACTTGAGCTCTCCTGGTGACAGAAAATTGGTTGATGAAGCTAGAAAGAACTTAGCCCTCTCTGATGACATGAATAGCTCTATAATGCAATCGCCTGATATTGGAGTTACCGCTAAGCCACATTCTGAAATTCCTAGCCAGGGAGATGACAATAACACAATGGACGGATTTCTCGAAGGAAGAAAGGTTAATAATGTATCTTCGTTTTCTAATGATAATCCTGGAAAAGGCAACGAGACAAACCTAAAGCAGCCTGTAGTGCTTGTACTTTCTGCAATGGCTGAGACTGGCCTGGTTAGTCTACCTTCACTTTTGACAGCTGTGTTGCTCCAGGCAAACAACAGATCATCATCAGAACAGGTTTGTCCGTCTTTTGTTTTGTTTGGACAGTTTTTTGATTATGTTGTCTCTTAACTGAAATGCTCTATAGGCCTTAGAGCCAGTTTTACAGGATTATAAAATCTTCATTCAAAATTACATGTACCCTTGGATTACTAACTATAATGCATTGAGTGCATCAGAGTTTTAAAATAGGTGCCTTTTGTATTACCGTAACAAATAAAACTATTGAAATTGACATTTTACATGCTCCTTGTTCCATTGATTTTTCATGGATCTGTTCTTGCTAAAAAAATGACTGAATTGTTTTTCAGACTTCAGCGATACTTCCATCAAATTTTGAAGAAGTAGCTACTGGCGTGTTGAAAGTTTTGAACAATATGGCATGCTTGGATATAACCCTTCTGCAGTGCATGCTGGTAAGATCTCCTCATCAAAGGATAGGCATTATTATTTATTAGCATTATTATTCTTTGCGTGTTTGTTTTGCGCGCGTAGTTCTTAGAGACATTCCATTATTGAGGTGTATGTTGCCCATTCAGTCGCACTAAAACTTGCTTAGTTGCTTAGTCATTTGCCATGCTTTCATAATATCAGTGGAAAATTAATTATCCCAAAGTTTTCATTTGGAGTTTTGTATCTGGCAAGCCGACTATAATCTAATATGGGATTCATTATGATTTTTGCATTCTGTCTTTTGACCTGTACAATTATGCTTACGGTTTATTCTTTTCAGGCTAGATCAGATTTAAAGATGGAGTTCTTCCATTTAATCAGCTTCCTTCTGAGTCATTGTATGAACAAATGGAGAGTACCAAATGATCAGGTAGAATACAGATTTATTTTTCATCCAAACATGATGTAGCAGGTTATACCTGTAGTTTACCATTAAGGTGGCTGTTGTTGTGTCATGAAGGAACTAAAATCCGGTTACGAGCTATTGTCCTTAAAAATAATCTTAATACATAGTTACCTGCACGTTGAAATGTTGCAATGCTTTGGGATATTTTAATGAAAAATACTGGACAGTGATATTTCCTAACCAAGCAGTTTTCAAAATGACATATGATACATTTTGAACACAGTTCTGAGCATGAAATAAATTCTTTGTCAGGCACATAACCATAGTATTTCTTATGCTTAACAGCTGAAAAGTGGGTTGCTTCTTTCAGGTTGGTGTACTGCTTCTAGAATCTCTGCTACTTCTTGGCTACTTTTCTTTGTTCCATGCTGGGAACCAAGCTGTTCTAAGATGGGGAAAGAGTCCCACCATACTTCACAAGGTAACTGTTTATGTAGTGATGTTTCTTAATTTTGTTGTGGGTTGTGGGGCGAATCTGATGTGTTCAAAAACAGGTGTGCGACCTGCCTTTTGTCTTCTTCAGCGACCCCGAGTTGATGCCTATCTTGGCTGCTGCTCTTATTGCTGTTTGTTATGGTTGCGATCAGAACAGAAGTGTTGTACAGCAAGAAATAAGTACAGACATGCTTCGTTCTTTGCTCAAATCCTGCCGTACGTCAGGATTGACTCCTTCAGATTCCATAGGTGCGGATGGTGCTGGGACATACAATTTGAGTGACAACACACAGATGTCGCTGGATATAAGAAATGCACAAGGTGAGATCCCAATAAGGTCAAACCGCAAAGGTGGAAGGGCAGTTGTTGGAAAAGGTGTTTCAGGGGTCATCAGATCCAGCCGATCTAAGGTTCAGAAGGATGTTAGAGGAACAAGAGCCATTGATGATGGGCCTCTAAAGCAAAGAGCTGGAGAAGCCTCATCAACCTTTATGTTGCATAGAAAAATCCCAGCTTCGTTCTTGGACAGAGCGGAGGATTTCTTCTGTAGTGAGATATGAATAGCTGACCGCTCAATTCCCGATTTTGCGATAATGGTCCTTTGAAGTCATATACAGTTAGGACAACATTATCTCAGAAGTCAGAACATTAGGCATACAAAAAGTTAATCTAGGATTTGACTGTATAGCTTTTGAAATAGAAATAATATCCTTTCACTAGGTTTATTCGAGGTGACCGGACTTCGTAATTCATTAAACCTGTGGCAACAGGCTAGTAATGTTGATGCTATGTTATGCAGCCTTAAGTTAGCATGGTCCTCCAAATAATTGTACAGAAAAGGATAGTGCATTAATATGAAAGTTGGCTCCAGCACGAGGAAGAACGAAACTGTTTGTAATTTACTTCCATGTAAGTTTCTTATTCGATACTGTACATTTGAAATGATATATGCTTTACTTTGACGTTATCAATCAAAACCATTTTTTTGCTTTGAGATGGATTTTGAAACAGGTCACTCAAAGTGCGAGATGTACCAGCGTCCTGGTCCTCGTCGTGATCCGACATATAGTTTTGAAGTTATATTATTATGTCTTATTTTGCTGTGATGGTGATACTGCATATATGTAGATTTAGCATAATAAATAGACGAACTCTATTTCCATCAGTTTGAAACAGACAATAAATAGACTACAAGGGGTTTGGATTGTATCCCCATGCCGAACCATCGGTTGCGCGCAGGGGCCGAAGCCGAGCCATGTCCACGCTGGCTTCCTCCCCGGCGGGTGTATCTTTCCCCTCCTGCTTTTATTGTTGTGAATGTGTGGTGGCTGCTGGCGTCTATCAGCAGCGGGGTTCTTCATCAGACACTGCCTTTCCTAGTTCGGGTCGATCACTTATTGCTGATCCCCATCTTTGGAGGAAGGTTATTCAGTCCGGTCCGGTGATGCTCATTCCAGATGTACGACCGGACTTCCTTCAACCTCACAAGTCTGTGCAGGTCTTGAGGGCGACCTCCAGATGGACCGCTAAAGTGTCAATCTACCTGCATCGAGAGGTCCTTTCCCATCTGCGGCGCGGTTGCTTGACGACTCCTTGTCGTCTCCACCGCCTGGTCCCGTTCGTGGACGGCGATGACTTCGTGAAGAATTCTGCAGTTCATTTCAAACATGGTGGTTCTTGCCTTCCTGTTTCGGATGATTTTGTGGCGCTAGACCTGGCTTCGCCATTCGTGTTGCCAAATTGTCAAGAGGACTTCAATGTAATTTCAAATTTGTTCCATGTCCTCTTTAGCGTCACAAGAACCAATGCGGAGATTAGATCTTTTGTAAGGGTCTATTTATAAGACTTCCGATGTACCTGCCTGTGAAATGGAGATCTTTCTAACCCTTTCAGGGGCTTGTTGCCTTAAAAAAAAATCGAATTGGCTCATTCATCGGTTGGCTTGTCCAAACATCATACTACAAGACAAAGTGTTTACTTCCCCGCCACGGCTACGCGGCAGAGTGTGGTGTAGAAAAACGACAGATCAAAGCGGCCGAAGTTTACACAACAACCTGAAAGTCACCGAACGTTCGTTTGGTGCGACGTACTATGCTGTGCAAGGAAACAAACCGTACAGTCTATGAGGATGTTTGGTTCCCCGTCACGGATTGCCACGACCATGCCATGTCACGGATTGCCACGCCATAAAGATAAAAAATTGCTTGGTTAGTGAAAAAGGTCTTGGTCTAGTTGTTAAGACACTCGAATAGCACTTTTGATGTTCTGGGCAAGGTTTGTAAAACCGCCGCTCGGTAACCGTGGTTACCGGACTAACCGGTCCGGTCCGGTTAGTTCGGTAATCCGGTTTTGAGATTTGAATTTTGAAATTTTTTGAAAATTTGAAAAAAAATTGAAATAAAAAATATGTAAATAAACTAGATGTTATTTGCAACACATTGGTGGAAACGGTTAACAAAAATGAGGTTGTTTGATGGGTCAAAAAAATGGCGCAAGAACCGTCCGGTTAGTTGAGTAGAAACCGGTCGGTTAGTTGAGTAGAAACCGCGGTAACCGGTGCGAACCGTCCGGTTTTGCGCCGTCCGACGCCGAAGTGAAGGTTAGTTTATCGGTTTTTGTTTTTTCCTGTTCCCGTTTGATTGATATACAGTTGTAGAGATGCAATGTAGTGCTGCTAAATCGATGATTGTGAAATTTGTTAGAGGGCAATGTAGTGCTGCTATATTTCATTGGATAGATGGTATTATCAACTCGGCAATTGTTGTGTATTGGTAGTATGTGAATTGTGTATATGTTACTAAGAGGAAATGAGTACATCACATTTGTCGATGTGATTTTCTTGCAGGCACGATAGGTGATCGTGATAAAGATAGTGTATGGGAACATAGTTTTCTTACATGCTTGTATCCATTGTTGTATGTTGATGTGCGCAAAACTACATGTATTATGTTCAAAACTATGTTGTATGTTAAATTTCGTCAAGAACTATGTATCGGACAATTTATGTTGGACTTTGTATGAATTGTGGTATGTTGTATGAAGTTGATTGGTGCAATATTTGATGAATTCTATGTTCTCAATGTCTGGTAACCATTATTAGAATATTTCAGCAAAGTTCATGCCAAAATTTCTAACTTTTTGAGCCTATTTTCGCAATTTCGAGTGAAACCGACAAAACCGAGCAAACCGGTCGGTTTACCGAGAAAACCGGTCGGTTACCGACGAAACCGGTCGGTAACTAAGATTTTGAATTCAAATTTTGATTTTTGAATTTTTGGTCGGTTTCCGACCGGTTACCGCGGTAACCGGTAAAACCGGTGAAACCGGTGCGGGTCGGTTGGAACGATAGTATCGGTTATGTAAACCTTGGTCCTGGGTTCGACTCGCGGTGGAAGCAATATGCTTTCAGCGGTAGGAGTCAGAGGTAGAGTCGTCTCACGTCGCCTTGCCTTATGGTCGAAAAAACAAATAAAAAATATGAAAAAAAATGATTTTCGGCCCAGAAAAATGCAAAAATTGGTGCGCAGACGAGTGGAAGAGCCATATGCGCGAGCAATTTGTACATGGATCACCGTTTGTGGAGCAATCGCCGGCGATGCGGGTAGTGCTCAGTTTTCGGCTGTGGGGAAGACGGATGTCGATCTCACGGGACGCTGAGGGAGGGGGAGAAAGGATGGTGGCATGAGTTCCAGGATCCATTTTCGCTCCTCCCCGTGCAAATTCTCACGCAGTGGTGGACTGTGGCGGCTGGGCAAGACGAGCTGCGCTCAACAATGGCGGAAGGGGAAGGAAGACGATAAGGTCAGGAGTTTCCACCTTGTTGGACTAACTTATTTGGGCCGGTCTCCAATGAATTGAAGGAAAAGGCCAATGGGCTGCACACATACGCTTGTACTTCTCTTTTTCTGTGAGGAAGAATCTCGTATTTCAGCGGCAAAGCGATGCAGTATGGCGTCGCTGCATCGTCCGCCTTGCACGTTTAAGCGTCAGGCGGTTCTCACTCGCCACGCCGCGCCTTACCGCCTTAATAATTATGGTCGACAGCGAAGCGCCAGTGGTAACTTTGTCAATCTGAAAAATTTGCTGGCTCAGTCTTCGAAGATGCTTATAGGGATAGGGTTTGCGTATGTGCGTTCATAGATATGAGTGTGCGTGTGTTGTGAGTGTCTGAGTTGTACCTGTGGAATAAAAAAAACTGGTTGGTTAAGATGGAGTGCAGCCGCCACAATGTTATCAGACTAATTTCACGCGAAGAAAATACTCAACACTCTCAGAAAATAGGCTCGGCGGATACGTGCCTGATACACTAGGTAGGCTGCAATCTCTGGAAGTTCTATACTTGCACAACAACAAGATAAAAGCAGATGTCTACGGTGACGAATTGTCTACATAATTGTCTACGGTGACAATATATGCCGCCACATATTTGTCTACGGTGACGAATGGTGGCAACCCCTATGTCTACGGTCAGAGGTTAGAGTTGAGTGTACAGAAGTTAATTTTTTTTTGGGATAAGTCCACATTACCCCTCTGAACTCTTGCCGGAGTCTAAATTTCAACCCCGAACTACGAAACCGTCTAAGACAGGACCTCAACTTTGCAAACCGTTTAAATTCCCCCCCCGCGCGTTATCAATCTTGAGGATGACTCAGATGACGTACAATTCATTGGGGAGAGAAAGTGTTCAGATTTTCCTATTGTTCCTGTCAAACAAGAGGAGCCAATAGAGGCGCTGCAGAATAGCATGACAATCCTATGAAAAGTGATGTGGTTCAGGCAATAGATATAGACAGCAACTCTTCAGATAGTGACTATTTGCCTGATGGTTGTTATTCATCAGAAGAAGACGAGGAAACAGTACAAATTAACAAAAAATTTAAAGAGTTCAAGAAAAACTTGAAGTCTGGCGAGCTAAAAAGCCTAGATGATGTGATATACACTGCTGTTCCTGGAACACAAACAGGCCCATGTGCTGAGTTTCAACTTGGAGATGGCAATGAGACACCTTATGAAGACTCCAGTGATGAAGATGACTCATTTGAAGGAGGAGCTGCTGGACAGGTAATCAAGAAACATGACAATTTCGTTAAGTTTAATAGGAAAGCCGATGTTCCTAAGTTCGAGTTGGGAACGAAATTCAGTGCTAAGGAGGAGTTCAAGGATGCAGTCATAAAGTATGGGCAAAACCAGGCTGAAACTGCGCGCGGGGGGAATTTGAACCGTTTGCAAAGTTGAGGGTCCTGTCTTAGACGGTTTCGTAGCTCGGGGTTGAAATTTAGACTCCGGCAAGAGTTCACGGGGGTAATGTGGACTTGTCCCTTTTTCTTTAGATGCTTTACAAAGTGTAACTTTAGCTACAAAGCAAACCTCGAATAACTGAAATGAAGCTGGAGTTCATTAAGGCATTCCCCTATGCCCAAATGGCCTGATCAAATATTCATTCTATTCTGTGGTCGCGAAGATTTCTATGAAAAATTGATGATGAAATTCAGCTTTTGCGCTTGAAAGGTGTTGAAGTTGATGACCCCATTGTTTTCCAACAAAAATCCACGTTGTTGCTGAAGGGGCTTCCAAAGAAGAGGTGTTATGTGTTAAGGTTGCATAGGTCACAATCGTAATTATCTCCCTTTATGTAGTTCCTTCTGAGCAAGTTTTAGAATTCAGTCTTTCCGTGAAGATTAGCCAGAGGAAGACTTTCAGCCTTTTTGCAACTTTGGTTTTCCAGATCCATTGAAATTGGACTGGTGGTGTAATTGATTTAAAGGTTAATGCAAACATCTGACAAGATTACCTCCAACAAAGCCACGAATGAAAAGTCAGTGGCCTCTCGGCCAAAAAAAAAAAAAAAAAAAAAATTGATGAGGACGATGACGCTACATAATTGCGACATCCTCTTACAACAAAGAGATACTATATACAAAAGGAACACACGCAACATGCATGCACAGAACGAAGGGTCCAGTAATTAGAAAGACGCCCTTTGAGCAAGCCCAACGCGGGGTGGGCGCAGAGCAGTCCGCGCCGACGCACGCCCCCAATTGAAGCCTTCTCCTGGGTCCCTCTTACCCTGACCTTCTCCTCCTCCAACCAGGGCCACGCCATGGACCCAAGACTGCCCTGGAGCTCGGCGCAACTGCAAGCGACAAGCACCGTCTTCTCATCCTTTCTATTTTCTCTTCTGACATCAATGGGCTATAAGCCAATGCGTTAGGCTTTACTCTTTTGAGAATGGCCAGTACTGGGTACTGTACATAAAGGAGCTCTACCTATTCCGTGACTACTCTGAGATCACTGTCAGGAACCACATCTCCTGCCGAATAAGCGCTGCCAGGAACGGAAACAAGCAGCAAGTCGTCTAGTTCTTCTGTTGCTTCACTTGCCTACAGTGGGGGAAAAAAAAATGGAAACAGCACAGGCAATCAGTTTTCATTTTGAACAAGAATAACATTAGACAACTGCTAGAAGCAAACTATTTACTACACTCTGGACTGACTTTTAAATAATGTTATCTACGCAAGAGTATCCTTCCTCGTGAATCATGATAAGAAATGGAAGGACAGTGATTACAGAAGTAGTGTAGAAGAAATACAGTATTGCTCAGTGGGGATCAACTGATGGATGCATTTGATAGTTCACAGGCAATTATCCAAATAAATTTTGCCCTTCTATGTGCAGAAAATGGTTGAGAGATAATTGAAATACAGAAGAGAGACCACTAACTTTATCCTTTAGTTGATTCAAAGCGTTTTTCAGGTGCTCTTTTTCCTTCCTTCTCAATTCTTTTAATTCCTTGTGCTGGGCTCTGGTGACCTCATAATGACAAGCCACACATAATGTTCTCATATTCTCAAGTGTACATTCCCCTGACAGAAATCAGAAAAAATTATAATGCTGTTTACAAGTCAAAATTTCAAAACTATGAGTCAAAAACTCAAAAACTTGTGCATATGTATTGTACCTCCTCCTTTATAGACAGGTACTATGTGATCTGCATGCCAAACATTTCCATCAATTGGCTCACGGACAAGCTTATCTAGCCTGTAGTACATCCACATCAAACAAACGAATTAACAATGATAGTCATCCAAATCTAATATTATTTGGTAATTTCAAACAACAGTATGCATATATAGTATCAATGTGAAGTACTTACAGTTTCATTCTACTCGCAATATTTGGAGCAACCTTTCTTATGTATCCCTCTCTCTTTTCCATGGGTAAGGGTTTAAGGTGTTTGACAAGCTTGCAGCAATCAAGCTTACACTGCGAGCACCTACCATGCTCTATTTGAAACAATGCCTACAAATCATTTAACAAGTCAACGCTTTTAACATATATGATATATCTTTGTAACTTCAATTGATTTTAATATACCTGAAAATTAACCCAAAATATACAGTGACAACACAAAATTTGTATATCTACGGATAACAGAAAGATGACACACCTGCCGTAGGGCCCTGCCACTGGTTCTAAACCTGTATTCCTGGAAGCAAGCCAGACCACAGAATAGGTCTTCAAAATATTCTGGTGACTTCGCAAGCTTGCCACTGAACGCAGTAAATAAAACATCACTATTATGATAAAAAATGCTCTACTTCTGAAGACAAGTTAAGGAGTTATTACTTGCAAAGTCTTTGACAAAGTTTACAGAGAGGCTCATTATCCATAGTCCAGCCTTGAGTGTACTGTTTCTCTTTAGTGGTGCCGTAGTGCAGCACTACCTTTCTCCATTCAGCATTATCTGGCAAAGGATTGCTGACATCATTCAATGGTGCGGCACGCCTCTTACTCCCCCCTTTGATCAATCCCTAAGAAAAAAGTTGACCAGAGCAAGTGAAAAAAGGAGAAACCGATCAAGCTAAGGAACACCAAGTACTTATTTATTTCATGCACAATGTTCTAAAAGCATGTGATTATGTGGCCTAACATCCATGGAATGCTATTCTTATTATATATTGGTAGCTGTTTCTACAACAATTATTTCATGTGCGCTTCATTTAATTAGAACATCGATTGTTAACTTCAGCGGATATTGGGAATTTGGGTCCTTGCAGCTGTACAGATTTATTGAATATGATAATCCACCAAGACTCTACTAATTTGGATTGCAAGAAGTATGCAAAGTAGTTGAAAGTGGAATTCTGATCCAGGTGATGACATGGAGATGGCTTTTGTAATCCTGTAATGTCCTCTGAACATATATTCATAGACTTGTATCATAAGAAAAAATTGCAATTAAAGAAAAGCTAGATTGAGTCTGTAAAGAAAAGAATCAAACAGAGTCAAAAGGTGCATACTTTTGTGCTATGGTTCATGCTATCTTTCAAAAAGCACAACTCAAGGCTTAGTGGAAGTTGTAAGGGCTTGCCAAGCAGTTTTCTCTTATCAATTGGTCTTAGTGATGACCACTCCTTGATGAACGCGTTGAATATTTTGCAGAATGCGGGATTTCTTTTCAAGAGCTGAGTCCTTGTTTTCTTGACATCACTGGATGAAGATAAAGGTGAATCCAATTCTTCAGGCAGAAAATTTTCAAGCAGTGGCTTAGGTCTTGAATCATGTCCTGGAACACAACTGTACAAGTGGATTCGGCCTGTGTGCTGGCTAACCTGTAAAAGCCAATGATAAATAGATGAAAAGGATTTGCTATTGGAAAAAAAAAGACACCAATTGTTATAACAAGCATAGAAATAGAGGGCAAAAGAATAGTTAAAGTAGAGGGCCTTAAAATGACAACCTCAAAACGCAGAGACTCCATTTGAATCTGGAAATCTGAGATAGCTGCAGTTTTGCCTAATGTCCCCGAATTTCCAGAGAGCCTCCTGCGAATCTATCATTTTTGAGCTGATTTAGATGATAATGTACAAGTGACATGTCACTAAAACAGCAAACATATTTTCTTACCTTCGATGATTTGCAGCTTGAAATTGCAGTGCAAAAGGCTGCAGCTGGTGAAATAGAAACATCGTTGCAGAATTTATATTCATCTACCGTTTGAGTTGAATTATTTTGCATGGGTGCTTCAAGGATTTCATCCTAAAGAAGAATGCACAAGCAGAATTAGTTGACAACCAATCATAGAAATACTAATGTGTAATAATAATAATAGGAGCCGAGTAGTAAGCAATTGTCAAAAGTCGAACCGAGCATCTTCTTTTTTACCTCAAATTGAAGAGGAATTGTCCTAATAATGAAGTCCGAGTCGTGTTCCAAATCTTCAGTGCCAGGAAAATACTCAGTGGACATAATGTCACTTCCCAAAAAATATTCAGGTCCATGAGTGGAGTCTGTATAAGCCTCAGACAACTCAGCATTTATTTTTATTAATCAGCTCAGTAATTATTGAAATGGATTCAGCTACGTCTCGGTTAATGATTTTCCAAATTTTACACCATACCTGCATTATGATTCTCCAAAGAAAGAATTTTGCACTGCATTTTCTCGTCAGTGTTCCTGATTTCTTCAAGGTGGCACACTTGGTCAACCTTACAAAGAAAGAACAGAAGACTAATTAAAATTCCGGATCATTATCATCCAAATGATCCTACTCAACAAACAGAATCCGTACTGATCCAGATATCCAGGATTCTACTGGAGAAGGTTCACGAGGAGTCAGGACACCAAACCCTTCTCGATAAGTTAGGAAACTTTGTCAAAGTGCAATGGCATCTAATTTCATTACTGCAATGTTATTCAGACATGTTCCAATTAGTGTCCTCTATTTTTTAAAAGACATCAGACGATGCATGTTTCCTGGATTATATTAGCAGTATTGAAGGTAGCCTGTTTACATATACCAAATTAGCTGAAAGAAAGGCCTAATTGCATACTACATGCTTACATCTGACAACAGCCCCTCCCAATCTCCCAAAACCATAGTATAATATGGACAATTTTCAAATGAAAGATAAAATAGTTGCTTTGTATTTGGCCTACCTCAATCTCTCTTATAGCGTCTTTCTTTCCATTCATCAAGGATGATACACGGAACAGACTCTGGTTTAGCTTAAGCCAATGTGACTCGTCCAATGTGTTCTGCAAGACCAGCATTATTTTATTCAGTGATACAATGAGAAGCTACGGAACAAACTGCAGCAGAAAAGCAACAAACCTTTGCACAGAATATATATATGTTGACAGCATTTGTTTGACCACGTCTATGAGCTCTATCCTCAGCCTAATAAGAACAAAATTGATAGATCTCTTTTCAGCAATCTTAATAACACATGTTTGAACAAAAACAACAAGGATAATACGTTTGACATTTAATTCTAATTTTACCAGGGTAACTAAGAACATAATCGTATATTCCTCTTTTTTTCAGGCTGCTCTGTGTAATAGTCGAGAAGAAATTAATGAACAAAGAGAAAAGAAGAAGCTAAGGACCTGAAGCAATTCTGATGCTGATTTTGGGAGCTCCACGAAGACAACATTCTGAGCAGTTGAGAAATCTAAGCCAACTCCGCCAGCAGTAATTCCAATTATTGCAACCTTCACCTATTTAGTTAAAAAGAAGTCAGTAATGGATAACCTTTTAAAAAACTTGGGAAATATTTGACACTAGATCTCAAATGAAGTCATAACTTCCTAAGCATATCCTGCTGCCAAATTATTTATACACCCATGAAACTATTCCACGGAAATCCTCCAGGCTGAAGGCGGTTGAATGTATGGTCTAGGAAAATAAATACCCACTTTCCTGAAACTGAAACTGAAACAGAAAAGAGGGAAAAGGTAACCTCTGGATCCAGACGGAACGCATCAACAGCTTCTTTCCTTTCCCTTTGAAGGGTGCTTCCATCAATTCGAACAAACTTGATCCCATTCTCAGAGAAAAACACCTACATGGAAAGCAGTTTAAAGTGTCAAATGCTTCAGGGGGGTCATAGAAAATTGATAGTATTGTTTTTCCCCCAAATTTGAGGAATGAAATTGATAATATTGTTGAATATGTTTGTTCCATCTAACTAATTCATACCCCCTCCATTTGAATATATAAGCATTTCTGGCATTCGAAATTTATCCCAAAATACAAGCATTTCTGGAGTTAGTCCCACAATATAAGTGTTTCTAGAGATTGTCACAAAATATAAGCATTCCTGGGGCTCGTCTTTTACTCATAATGAGGGCATTTGAGTCTTTTAGTTGCAACCTTAGTCTGTCCCAAACATCCCAGAAACGCTTGCATTTGAGTCAAGAGGAAGTAAGATTAAAGCATGAGCATAATAAGCCCCAATTGTTAGTGGTGAATAGTAACAAAGCCTATATATTCCAAATTACAAAAAGATGTAAAGAATCTTATAGTTACTAAATGGAGGCTCCTTTTGGAGCCACCAAATTGATTCTAGGAATTCACACGAAAAAGCAAAACATCCCTAATTGGATGCTCGACAAATGATAGCCATCAGATCTAAACTGATAAATTACTCAATCTACCATTATTGAATAATTAGCCCAAATCAACCCCATTACAGGCTCCTAAATTACCCACATCTACCATTATGAAAATAACATCTCACCCTTGATTTACCCTGCATAAGAAACCATGACCTATAGACAAAAACATAAAATTGAATGCAAATCACGGTAGATCTTAATTGAGGGTATGTTATGTAGGCATGTTTACATGGTTTCTAAACCTGCAACTGGAAATAGGAAAAATGAAACTATTATGCTTCCCAAGCTTCAATTATTCATGTGTTTATAAACTGCTATCCCACGCAAGTATTGCATGGGTTGATAGGCTAGTCACTGGTTGTTGATTGAAACCTTTATTCACAGATCAAGATGCTATCAACAAATGTGACAATGCAATCAAATAGCGTTCATATGCTGATAATCACAATATATCCATGAGGCGATAAATTTCCTGACAATGTATAAGAGTGTATAGTAGTGAGAAACATGAAACAACTAACCTGTACTCCATCTAGAACCTTTAAATGGTGGGCAAATATTATTGTTTTTTGACAACTAGGCTGGGGGCCCAGGTTATCATCAGCAACCAATCCTTTCATGATGAAATGATTTGAGAACCATTCACTAAACTCCGAAATTTTTGCAATACCAATTTCTTGTGGAGTGAGATGCCTGGGAGATTTCTTGCAAATCTCATCTGAACAAACAAGAAGAAAATTACAAAATTATGCAGATCAATCATACTAGTCTTAAATATACATAATACAATGTGACCATCTTGTGAAGATCGAGTAATTGACATGTCACTGATAGGTACTGTTAGCATCATGACTGTTACCTTCTTCCGCTTTTGTATTTTCATTATCGTTGCCTTTATCGGGCAACTCAACAGCAAGAGTTCCATCCCTATTGCTGGCGTCCATCCCTTTGATACATGACGATGTAGCGGCCCTGATATCTGGTGCATTCAACTTCAACCTAATAATCTGTCGGCGCTTGGGAGGCAGTTCGTTCAACAAATGCTCTTTCAGGCGCCTAATCTACAGCATAGAAGCAGCTAACTTTAGCTGTTAGGTAAACTAACACCAATAAAACAATCAAATGGCAACATGAAACATCATGTGATTACATGGCTTCTGACAAAAAATCCAGTAGTCTTTAAAATTAGCAAGCATATGATTAGACACTTAAACGTTCATCTCTCTTTATAAATATAAATCGAACTATAGAATAGAACCTTTAGTCATTAATAAAATGCTTCCTCTGATCCCTTGTGTGAGTCCATTAGGACATGGAACTGTTTTCAATATGACAATTTTACTCAATATAACTATAAAATATTGTTCTCAATGATGTGAGTTATAAATTATGAAATAACTTTTCTTGATGAATCAAACAATATCAAGCTACAAAAGTTTGACTTAGTACAAAGCTACAAGGTTTGGTACTATTTCCTAAACAGCAAATATTTTTTCTTCTCTGCCATATTGCTTTTTGATCCCCAGTAAAAAAAATTATCAGAGAGGATACATCCATATTCAATCTTTTTTTTAGAACCCCTCAATAATCAACTTAATAAATGCGTCAGCCAAAAAAAAAACAGTACGATTACAAGTTGTTGAAAATATCCATGGGTGTATCGTCAAACAGCAGATAGTACAAGTATGCAAATTAGCATTGAGCAGAAAAGGTCTGGATATGCAGAACAATTAAATTAATGATTAAATTATCATTATAAAAAAAATTGCGTTCAACCTTAAATAGCTGAAAGAGTGAGAACAGACCATGACAGTTTGACTGAGCAAAACATTTAATTCTGTCAGCCGTATACCCTTCGAGAAGTCCTGCGTACAAAAAAAAATAATAAAAATACTTACAGACTCTAGTTGCAGAAAGAATTTTTCAAGAGTTATTATTTCACGATTTGCCGAATTTTATTTGCGCGTGTACAGAAGGGCGGCACAGATTTTAGCTCACACAACAAAAAACAGCATACCTGATATTTTCGCCCCTGATAACTTCTGACAACGTGAGGCGAGCAATATTTCTTTGCAAAATCAAATTTATCACTGCCAAGCAAACCGGGCCTGAAAGCAGTGGGGTATGATGATTGATCACAGTAATGATATTGAAGAAAAAAAAGGAAAGAGCTTTGATAAGACAACATGATAAGATGGCATTTTCCATTACTTACCATAAAATATTTATCTGGTGGTATATATCAAAAGGTCTATTATCACCTAGGACAAACAAATAATAAGTTACAGCTGACAACTTAACAAATATTCAAATAACGCAATATTATAGAAATGATGTAATTAATTTTCTGGATCTAAAATTACCACAACTGAATTATTCAAACAAGAAACCATTAGTAGGGGGACTCTACTACTGTACTCCCTTAAAAATATCACAGTACAGAAAAGAATGTTCACAAGAACAAAAGGAACAATGGACTTCAATATACTTCATAGATATCATCAGTATGCAAAAACACAGACACTAAGAGCAGATGTCACATCACATCCAACAATATAATCAGTACAGATTCCTCAAAAAAAAAGATATATAATCAGTTAAGTAACTGATACAGGTGACCCAGTTGGTACAGAGGTAGATGCAAAGTAGAACTATGCCATAGCACTACATGTATGCCTACGAGATCACTACACACAATAACCACCACCACTGATACTATTCATAAAACTAAGAAAAGAGCATCAAGATCATTTTGCAATTCCTGATATTCAAACCACTTATGATTAAAAGATGTACAAATAAATATCTCATATCCCAACAACTATTTCCTGTATCACGGTACAAACATGAAAAAGCAGTATGATTTTTATGCAGAAGCAGCTCTGAGAGGAATTTGATCTTTACAACCTTGACAAAGAGGGAGTCCCAGAGAGCAATATGATATGTTTAATGTGTCGAGCCAAGTCCAGCACAGCTATTGTCTATGATAAGACAGAAGTTGTTAGCATCAGAAGTGGAAAATGTTGATATATCTAGTAAGCTGAAAAATCTATAACTAAGAATCAGATTTGCTAGTTAATTCCTTTTTCCATGGAAGCATGGGGCGTGATGAATAGTTGAAGAAGGAAGTGGAATGATAAAGGAAAACAGGAAGTTCACTAAATCGGCTCAAAGCCCATAAAGGAAGCAAGCTTAAAAGCATCATGATCTCTGAAAGAAAAAAAAAAGGATGTGGCAGATAACAAAACGAAATCTCCTTCATTGTAAGGGATGCATGCTCAAAGAAATCTTCGGAAAACAAAATAGGATGTGGCAGATAACAAGAACTAAATCTCCTTCAATAATTGGAGATTGTGTATTGACACGAGATCATTTCCTGACAGTATCAAAACATCGATTTTGTCAAAGAAAGTATCAACACCTCATGTTTTTCTTGTTTCTTTGTGCAGCGTATGTTGTGCGATTCATCAACAATCATCAGTGCCCATGGTATTTTCGCCATACTTTCCCGAAGACGAGTTAGCATATTGTATGAAATAATCACTGCCCTTGGAGTAGCATCTAAATGTTCAAGTCTGTCTTGATGACCAAACACTGAAAATAAGAAAATAGCAACGGGTATAATTCAGGCTGTAAAAAATGTGCATCCAGTACAGAATTAGGTATATTCTAGCACCAGAAACCTAAGTCAAAAGTGCTTATCTTGATCTGGAAGGCCTAGTGATGACATCTCCGCCATATTTTAAAAACAGTGACTTGCACTAATACCAGCACAAACTATGTTTTTAATATTACTCCCTCTGTAACGAACAATGTTTAATATACACATACAGAAGTTAAACATTCTAAACTTGGATAAATGAGCTATATTAGCTAAGATTGAGACTCAATATCACATTGGATAAAAAATACATCATTTTAATGTTGCCACAATTTCCTTTTTTTTTTCTCGAATACGCAGGAGAGCTGTGTATCTTTGTATTATAGGGAAGAAAAGAAGGTCCGTACACAAACCCCTCAAGCTGGGACCAAGGCGAGGGGGGTCAACACATACAAAATGAAAAAAAAAATACTAACTAAGAACCAAACTAGAGAAAAACAACCCCGATACAACTCGTGCTCAGGCTTGCCCAAGCAACCGACCCAGCCCCAATTTCCATAAAATTAAACATGGAACTAGCGCAAACTCATTCAAACTATAGCTTACAATAAGAAACTTTCCAAGTTTCTTAAAACTCCACAAAACAGTCAACTAAAGGGAAAAATACTGGTGTTGGATAGATTACGTGAGCACTAAGTATCAGGCATTCATATGGAATTACACTGTGTAGCAGAACAACTCATATACTGCAGCACTTTAGACAACTGTCACAACCCGAATTTCAGCATTTCCACATCACAAATATAGCAAAAATAAGATTTGACATAAAGAATTAAAGACTGCAGACTTTACTAGATGATCAGGTGCATACTAAAGAATCAATAGATGGAACCTTAGAATCGAGCTTCGGACCAGAGCAAGCAAATAATCTGGAGACAATGTGAAAAATGTGACCAGACTAGTTCTGTAGGCAGTACATCACAGCTACTTGGGTCAAATGAAATTTTTACACTAGAACAAGTGCAATGAGAACCAGCTTTCACATGAACAAAATGAAGAAAAAATTGTGTACCAAGATGAATGTCTTTTGGCATAAATGAAGGATCCCAGCGCTCCAATTCCTCTGCCCAAGTATAACGTAATACAGCTGGACACACAACTAATATTGACCCCTTGTCCTTGAAGCAACACGCTATTGCAATCGCCTGCAGTTAAACGCATGAGAAATTACTTCTTCCACAAGGGAAAACACTCAGAAAGCAAAACAGAGGATTATTCAAATCGTCTATAATCATATATTGAAATTCAAAATGAACAGTTACTGCTGTTGATTTTTTACTAGCGTGGAATTCAGTGTATTGCATACTAACTTTCCATATGTTAGGAATATTGCTGGTTATGAAGAAACAATAATAGTCTATTCATACATGCAAGTATCCCCACAATACTCATGCCCAGAACACTAGAACAATAACATATTCAAGCATCCTTGCTATATGCTCACCTGGAGAGTCTTACCAAGCCCCATTTCATCTGCAATAAGGCAGTGCCCATTCCTTTTAAGCCCAAATCTCACGCCTTCTAGTTGGAAGGGTAAAAGTGCATCTTGTAATTGTGGAGGCAGCTTCTTGAGAAGATCGTCTATATCATTATCAGAAGCCCAATTTTGGATAGCCTTCGTATGGACGTTCTGAATGACATTCCTCGTGCTATAAGGTATACCTTGCACAACAGCTCCAGGCAATCTCTTTAAGCATTTCAACACATCATCATAGTCCACTAGCTTAAAGACGGGACGAAGATGACTACTTTGACTTTGTGACTGTGTTGCAGAGAATTGTACGACCTAACAATACCAGCATTAAAGAAAAAAATTCAGTATTCAGTTACAAATACATCATCCGAGCAAAGGGATTACAGAACAAAACCAAATCTTACAGCAGCTTGACTTTCAATCATTATTGAACCCAAGACAAAATAGGCTCAATGGTATAGCAACCACAGCTTAATGTTTCAACGTTTGTAAGCTTATATCCATCTTGCGTGTGAAACTATCACAGATCACAGGATGAGCAACATTGAGATGGCCCAAGAAATACTGAACGGTCATTATCATTAAATAGAAACGTTACATCCATATCAAGAACGAAAAACAGATGCACCCCTTCGTAATAAACTCAGTAGGAACAGCAGTTCTTCATAAGCTGGCATTCGAAAAATCAAGTTGGTAAATTCTAAACTCCCGGACGCTCATTAGTTCAAAAAGAGAAGACCTTCAGTGTCAAGCCCTTTTGTTGTCCCTTATCTGGTTCTTGGGAGTATGTAGACTCTACAGTGAAATTATTGGTTAACTATGTCGGAGATGCAGGTTATTTGTGGGCGAGTTTCCATGTGACCGACTGTCAGGACAACGTAATTTGGCAATAATTACAGAAGAACTAATTATCAGTTTCTGAAACAATTTAATTAGCGTGCTAATTAGAACCTAACGAAGAACCAATGTAAAGAGCATCTGCTTGTCAAATTACTGTATCATACACTAAAAATGGCAAATCATTATCAAATTCAAAAAACGCTCGAGACATATGAAATCAAGGAACATCTTTTTATCAAGAAACGCTAGCAGTCCATGAATTTGCCAGATTAACGTCAAGAAACACGAAAGGCACCACTCTCGCAAGAAAATGCTAGTTCATCAATGGCGCATCCTAATAGACACATGGTAAAAGATGCCGATGCTAGACAAGAATCCATGCGATCTTACCGATGCTGACGCGAGGCAGTCCTGGACGGCGCTGAGACACTCGACATCGCCGGGGTAGGCCACGCCCTCCGCCGGCCCCACCGCCACAGAGAACTCGTCGGGGCTGCACACCTCCAGCACCACCTGGAACCCCACCGGTGGCTGAGGCGGAGTCGGCGGCGGTGGAGGAGGAGCCGGGCACCGCGGCGGAAGGGGGGCCAAATCGATTCTTGGGCATCTGGCAAGCATAAACTCAGCAGCGGTGGTGGCGGGCGAGGGTAACGAGGTGGTTCCATCGCTGGCGGCAATTCTTGGGCATTTGGCGAGCCTCCACGTGGTGGAGGTGCCAGCGGCTGCGGCGGCGGCGGCCTCTGCTAAGCGCTTGCGCTTTTTCTCGAGGGCGGCGAGGCGATTGGCCTCGATACGTTGGCGCATCTCCTCCGTGATCTCCATGGGCGGCACCAGCACTAGGTCTGTCGGGGATTTGTGGGTTTTGCGGGAGGATGGACGCGCATTGGGGGTTCCGGGAATGAGGAGCGGGCGGTTCTTCTTCTTCTTCTTCTTCTTCTTCTTTCCTTTTTGATTTGATTTTTTTATATTAAATTTACACAACTACAACTATGTGCATCCGAGTGAGAAAACTATGATTTTTGAGTTTAATTTCAGAAAACTACGACTATTTACGCCTTTTATAATGCAAAACTATAATTTTTTAGTCTGGCTCCACTAGTCAACCACTCGTTCAGCAAAATAGAGATATGTGGCTGACATATGGGTTCAAATTTGTAGTTTTTTGAAATTATACTCAAAAATTATAGTTTTTTATTACTCGGATGCAAATGGTCGTAGTTTTCTGAAATTTACTTTTTTTAGCATGTCCTTTTTGATTTGATGGGATCATGGGAATGAGGAGGAGCGGGCGGTTGAGACTTGGGAGGAAGAAGGCCCTGTTTGTTTGGACTTTGGCTGTGCCGGCTCCGGTTATGGCTGTGGCTTCTTGCAAAAACAGCTGTGCCGGCTTCGGCCGTGGCTCTGTCTGAAAACGTTTGATAGAACAGCTTCTTCTGTAGTTTCACCTACATCTTCACAAGTAGCTTCACGAATGAAAAGGAAAATTGTCCAAAGCGCCCTTAGACATATAGTTCCATAATATACATGCATTCTTTATTTTGTATTTATTTTTATGTGACTTAAGATGAGAGTAAATTGATAACAAAAGAAATTATAGTTTAATTAGCTGTTTCAGTTTACCGTGTTTTTGTTTCTATACTCAAATAAGACGTCACACTGCCCAAAAAAAATTCTCTTCAACACACCGATCTTATCTCTGTCCACAGCCACAGCCAGCAGTGCGTCGTTTTCATCCTCCCTCATCCAGTACTCTCTCTCTCTCTCTTCTGCTCTCTCGCCCTCGCATCAACAGAAAAAGCTTGGCTGAGCTCAGCTCACTTTCTTTCTTCTCCAACAATCGCTCGATTCTGTTAAAAAACAAACAAACAATCGCTAGATTCCAACCCGAAATGAATCGATTTGCGTACCGAAGAGAGTATCCTCGCTCGTGCTCCAGCCCAGCAGCCTGCGCGTGCTGCGAGCTCAAGGCAGTCCGCCGCACCAGGGACGCCTAGGTCGCCGTCGGGCCGAGTCTTTTCGCGCGCTCGGATGGGGGCAAATCGGGAAAGGGAAGGGAGCAGAGGGTGGAGGAGCCGGCGAAGCTACGTTTTGGCGGCTCCCCGCTTCGGGTGAAAAAAGGGTGCGGCTCCGTCCTCAATTCAAGGAGAAGCCGGCAAGGGAGCACCTTGTTTGGCAGACCTTCGCCTGAAGCCGCTCCAGGAGCCGTCGGGGGAGCCGAAACAAAGAGGCCCGAAGGCGAGAGGAGAGAGAAGGCCGAAAGCGTATGGGGAGCACACACTGGGCCGGGCCCATTCAGCGCATATATGGCCTATCCATTAGGCCCAATAAACAACAGAAATTGAGAGCGCTGAAGAAATTCACTAATTCAGGGGCATTCAGCGAGTATGAGATTGCTCAAAGAGGAGCAGCGACCAGGCACATACTCTCATCAGGAGTGATCTCTTTGAAACCTTTTAAGGTGTCCGCCTCAAGAGAGAGTACTCATAGTAGAGAATTGTGATTTCCTGTTGTGAATTCATAGTAGAACTTCAGTGAAGGGTAGAACACGTTTATTAACAGCGCGTCAAATCGACAAGCAAGTCGTTCAAACTTGAATATGAAGCGCCTAATAATCGATTCCTTCAGTGTCCAGATTCCAATAACAACCCAGACACAGCGGAAGTCAGCAACAAAAATAACGCAGAAGGAACACACATGAATATCATGAGCGTCAGTGTTACATCTCCGAGTCTGACCAAACAAGAACACATGTAGGGACATGGCAAGAGATGATGTCCGTCTTGACTGCATTTACGGAGAATAAGTAATGACGTATCAATAAACAAATTAGAAACAATGTAAAATAGCTCTTCTTTTCCATCTGGCGAAAAACACGAGGAATATCACCAATGCAGTTCGATGCACTGCCCATCACAGATTTCCTATCACCCCCCGATGTTTTCCCCGCGCACTAGAGGTTGTCTCGTTGCAATTCACGACCACAATTCTGCACCGTGCAACGTTCATGAACGCTGGGCTTCAATCTTGTGAGCCTGTTAACAAAAGAGGCACATTCAGAACATATTTTTCTGATTCACTTTCACTATGGCAGAACAAACTTCTCTGGTTGAATTGCATTTCCAGTCCGTGCTCAAAAGAAAAGTCAACCCTAGATAGATGTCTGGTTATTGATCTGCTCGATGGCATTATAACTCTAGTAAATACTAAATAGCTTTGCAATGAGATGCTTCATCATAGTTTGCTTTCTTTGAGAGGAACTCAGACTCAGCTCCCTTATCTAAATGGCATTTTGTAGCCAAATGTTGTTATCATGTGATTTAATAAAGAAACAGAAACTAGCTCACATATCAAACGAGATACCAGCATGTTGTTTTCAGAGGAAAAGAAAAAAATTCTGGATTATGTCTGTTCTGAAAATAACTGACGGGACACAAACATATTTACTATGTGATAAATTACTCGTCATTTGGTTAATCTGGCAAATTAATAGCGACACAGTAGTGATTAAATTCTAAAAATCTGCATCATTAGTTTGGATGCTCTTCTAAAATTCAAGTGCCAAAAATATACAGAATGGTGATTTATATATATATGTTCACAAGAACTCTCCTCAGAACTTCCTCCCAAAACTTCTGTGCAGCTATTTCTGACATGGACATAGCTGTCATATCACTTTGGGAAATTGGGATTCTCACAATTGGTTATAGATGACTAGTTATATCTAATCTCATAGCAAAAGTTACATGCACTAAGATCAATATGATTAGTTCTTTACAGACATAACATTTCATATAAAACAGGGGGAAAATAAGTATTGTTTGATATGATATTCCAACCACTGTTTGCTAGTTCTTTTGGAGTCCCAGGCAGTATGTATCAGTGTATTCGTATGCCACATGTATCAAAATTCAAATACAATAGGAGTAAGCATGTAAATCTTGGCATACACAGACTAATAATAATAGCACATGCGAGCCAGTAATTCTATGTAGATTAAGAAATCTCGGCACATGGCAGTACATATTTACAAAAGACGGAATATGATTGGCCAAGGAAAATATGTAATTATGTTTCAGTTTATGCACCTTAATGTGTTTGTCATAAAGAAACCCATCTTTTCTTCATAAGTGGTAACAGAAACTATAACTTAAGAGAAACTGTCCAGCAAAGATAGCAGCTAGATGCAGTGCTCAATTTAACTAAGAACATCAATGGTAGAACAAAATACATAGTTACCTGATTCAAGCTCCTAAGAATTACTCCTCAGCTGCTTCCTCTGAATCCGATAGAGGTAGCAATGTACTGATTCCAATAACATGTCCATTAAGGCATACAAAATACTCCACTGAATCTTCATAAGCACCCAACCGGGCGGAAGCACTTCTTGGTACCATGTTTGCCTGAAACATATTCCACAGCTTGGCTTTACAATAAGGGCACAGCTCCCGCGGGTGAAACCTAACCCGCTTCTCAATCAATATCTTCTTGACCTTTGATGTGGCGAACGACTTAAAGATGCCCCGGAAGAAACCCAAGTCGCCTTCTTCCCCCTGATCAAGATGCTCACATGGATCTGACACATACAAGACGTCGGACTTACACGGCAGAGGCAGGAAACTTTTTCCTGCAGTCCTTGAAAAACGTGTCCGGAACACAAAATGGCCTGGGACATGAATGTTGTTAAACAGACCCCCTTTCGTGCAGCCATTGCAATAGATGAGCAGCTTCCCGAGCGCCTTCCAGTTCCCATCAACAATATGGCTGCCGCCTGAATGCAAATCTAGCATCATCTTAGGCGCCCGTGCGTGACAGAACTCCTTCCACAACACCTGTTTGGCCACCTCGTCAAACCACTTGCACACACATGAGAGGATAGCGATCTGCCGAGGGTTCCAGTTCATATGGCGGAAGACGAGGTACAGCGCATCTTCACTGAGATGGC
Source organism: Eragrostis curvula (assembly GCA_007726485.1). Lineage (NCBI taxonomy): Eukaryota > Viridiplantae > Streptophyta > Magnoliopsida > Poales > Poaceae > Eragrostis > Eragrostis curvula. Next base: position 8,183,437 of record CM017442.1, read on the forward strand.
CCTTGATGCAAACACAGCTCGCTGAGTGTGTGCAGCGGTGCTGCTTCACCACCAACACCATCTCTGGAAATCGAATCACTCCACCAACAATGTGCACCTCCTTAATCCGCCTTCAATCCTGTTTCACATCACCATCTCAGTTCCACTTATAGCAATAACTGTTATAACAAACGAAAAAAAGGTTCAGCCAAACAGTTTCGACAGTTTTAAAAGGCAGCCACACCAAAATGAACAATTTTATTGGGGGACAACTAAATCAGCACTGAGCCACCCATTAAAATCAGATGTTGCTTAGAAACTAACCGGAGATTAAATCAATTCACCTTTCTGTTCAGCAATCCCATGAACCGACATTTCAATAGCACACAAGACAAAATGAATGACACGATGGATCCAAACTTATCCTCCCAAACACCGTGCTCCTCAGTGTCGGATAAGAAACATACACCAGACTTTAGCTACTTGTTGAGTGCATATCCAACAGCTATGCTCAGTCACCGAGAGAGAGGTGATGCATGCAAGTTGGGTTCTTGGGTGCCGCATGGATGGGGCGCTCCTCGACAGCAGAAGGTACCCGGGGCGCGACTCTTCGCGTACGGCAAAGGACGCGTTTGACTGGACGGAGCCGCTGGCCATCCGTCTCGGCATTCTTCGCTCGACAAGGCGACGAAGTGGGGATTTAAGCCAAATGAGCTGAAGCTTACAAGCTCAACCACAGGATTACAGGACTCGCGGAGCGCATCCATTTCCGGGGTAGGTAGCGAGAGGGAGAGCCGAACCGTACCTGGCACGAACGCCGCAAGGCTGGTCGCCGCCGGGGCGGAGGAAGAAAGAGCCGTCGCCGTCGCCTGCGTGGCCGCTTCTCCGGTCGCCGGCGTGGGGAGCGAACGAGACGGGATCGGAATCGTCGGATGCGGAAGGGGGCCGGATCAGAGCCGCACCAGATAGATGAACCCAAACGAGCGCGCGGGGAGGGGCAAAGCTGACCACTCACCCGAGAGCGTGACGGGGTCTGTCCAGCTGGCCCGGGTGGGATGCGGGGGCGGGGACGCAGGAAGCGACTGTGCGGGTCTGGAATGACGGTTTTGCCCCGCGGCCAATCGGCGTCCACTTGGTCGAACGAGGCCGACATCGGCGGGCCGCGGCCGGCAGGGGCATTTCGGGAAAGATTAGCTGAATTAGAAAGCGTTAAAAAAGTAAAACGCGCGTGGCCGCGAATAACTCCAGGTGGAGCCGCCTCGGGATACGGGGCACGCAGCATGAGGCTTGCGGTTTTTTTACAACTTTATTATATTAGCCCGTTAATTATTTGATTAGTGGATTGGCCGGTGCGATCGTACGGCGCGAACGTTGCAACCTACACGTTGCACCGAATATTTGTGGGGCGGTTCGGTGCAACGTTGCCCTCTCAAAAATAGTACTGGTGCTACTGGTAGCATTTCAAAGGAAAAGCTAGGAGCAAGCGCTGTCTTTGCATGGAATGAGATGGTAAGGACGTTATGACAAGATTGATGGCCATTATTCACCTTAACTGAAACCTCAAAATGAATAATGCCTCATCTCAATTTACATGATCACATTTTCACATGTGAACATTTTCCATCATCATTGTCATTGTCGTGTCAGGATGAATTGAGCATGTTCCCGAGTACTGAGTCTGATTATATTTCTTCACCCTAAGAATGGTTTAGTTAATTAGCGGTATGGCAAGCAGTTCCATTGCTCCTCAAGCGAAGTTCTCATATACAAATTTATCAAACCAAAATCATTAAAAACGGCTAGCGTAAAATTTAGCATACGATTGCGACTGTCTCGTAGTATAATTCTAATTCTGCTAGCGATGTCATTACAAACAACATTTTAGCATCAACCATTGTACCTCTAAAGAAAAAAGAAGAAAGTGCTTGCCAATCCTCTGCAGAAATTTATGCCGCATCATCGTCAAAAGTTTTGGTTTAAGTTCTTTTTTTTTCGAAAACGAGATGTCATAAATAGCACAGAATACACAACAGCAACATATAACAGTCGCAATCCACAATTATTACCGCCAAGGATCCGCACCCAATTTCCCAGGATACCCACGGGCAAGTTGCTCGCCCCTACCAAGCAGCCAGGCAAGCAAACAAGAAAAAGTACAGCCCACTTGACTACTTGAGCAAGCAGCTTGCCAATTTGCACTCGATCCCCAAGGACCCTCATCGATCGCTTTCTTGCAAAGCTGGTGGCGAAATTAGAGACGTAATCCACCAAAACTCAAACAAGTTGCATACATAGATAACATGTGCACACGGGCAACAAGTTGCACTGCTTTTTTTTGCGTTACATTACAATGCTGCATCCTAACAATAGCATGTAAGCTTAAGTGGCATCTATTGTGGAGCAATAAGCAACCTCGTTGAAAGCTACGAGTAACTGTTAATAGCTCTGCCGTCATAATCTTGCCAGCAATTCTGTGGGAATTATCTTAATTCTCTAAAAGGGCAAATAACCCAAAGGTTACTCTCCGACCAGTAGCCTTCATGCAAAATTCAGAAATTCGCAGTTCAGATTACTGTGTTCAATGACTAACAAAGATAAGTGCCTAAAGATGATAGGAGTAAGTGAAAACTGAATAAAAAACTAAAAAAAAACTTTAAATAAAAAAAATAAGCTTAAAGGGTAGAAAAAACTTACCAGTCAGTCTTTTGTTAGAAAATGCACCGGATAAGCCACATATGACTGCCAAACTAATCACTCAGCTCGATTTCCCAATATGCATAAATATTCAAGGTGTTCTCAAAGTCTGACCATAGAGTTTTCCGCCTTTCTTTTGGCATATTCATGCACTATGGTAGTTGTGCTCTCCCTATGGCGCAAGTAGAACTCAGCAAGCAATATTCTACTTTCCTCAGGTAAGAGATCACCATGATGACCCTGGAAAAGAAATATGGAAGATAAGATTCTGGCAGTTCATAGTTAGCTTACAACCAGATCTAAATCTATAACTGCAACATGTCAAGTTATCACATTTTTTTTTATAATGGGGGCGTGGGAACCTATGGTCACCAATGAATTTCTGAATCAATAACTGCCTCATCCAGAGATACAACAAGAATAAATGGATGAAAGCGTAAATCACATCAGTTACCCCCAAGTTAGAGTCAGATCACTTCAAATTACATCAGTTAGCCCAAAGGTACAATTCAAACCACCTATTTATCGGTCCATAAACAGACCAGCTTGATGAATCGCCTAAAATTCCAAACTGTTTTCTAGAGATGTTTGGAAAATGGCCAATCGTTACGTTCGAGGTGAAACCACAATACATCCTCCTTCTGGTTGCTTTTACTTGTCCTTACGGCAATAGATTGTTGTTTTAGTTTGTGCTATTTAGTATGCTATTCAAGAGCCAGCTTACTGAGTTTAGACCTACAAGATTTAAGATACTTCATAGGATCAGACCCACAATCCATTATCCATATGGTAATGGTAGTTCCGATAAACTCTTGAGTCTGGTCTCTGCAAGACAGTTTAAGGTTCCAGGCAAAAGAGACAAATTTAAGCTAAGATGGACAGCCCATAATTAGCCCTATGTGTACTATCCTGGTGGTTTCATAAAGATCAAGAGGAAAACAATAGCAATAGTTTGCTTTCTCCTGCATGAAATTCAGAAATAGCAGTACCATATGATGGCAGACAAAATTTTAGTATTTGAGGTTATCATGTCTTCTATAGGGCTACGATGACATCAAGCGTGAAGGAAGTGCACTTACAAGGCGGGAAACTCTATCACAAACAGCATGGTGCATGAGGATTCCAGCAGCAACAGATACATTAAAAGAATCCACCATGCCTTTCATAGGAACACTACAATGCAAGTCTGACAACTTCAGGGCCTCATCGCTAATACCCCTGCCACCAAAGAATTAGTTAATATACAACCGAAGTTGTAGGGTGATATATTAATGTAAAAGAAATATACACCGGTTGACCCAAACATATGATGATGCAAGCAAAAGAAATGCCTGAAGGCGTAACAATATTTTTTTGTTTAGGGAAACTTTAGAGGCAGAAAGCCATCATAATTCCTTCCACAATTAAGTCTAGATAATGATAGCGAGTAATTGAAAGTTTACAATCATGGAACTTTAAAGCCATCAACTCAAGTGGTTCACAAAAGATTTGGCACAGCCCTCATGCAGTTCCCGTTTGTACTTGAGAAGCATGATGGGCTACTGATGCCTCAATGCAAAATTGCTTCATTAGGCCATGCGTTCGAAGCAAAATTGCTTCATTAGGCCATGCATTCGCGGCCTACAGGCTTTCGCTACAGGCTAGTGCATAGTAGTGTTTCAGTACTATACACGCTACACCACCACAACAACAACAAAGCCTTTCCGTCCCAACCAAGTTGGGGTAAGCTAGATATGAAACCTAAAGGATCTAGATAGGCTGACAGCCTAATCATAGATTCATCATTCATGGTTCTCACGTGAATAGCTGACTTCCCCGCTCCCCTGGCCATGGTTCGTTCTGTGGTGATATACCACTCATCAAATCCCTCTTTACGGACTCCTCCCATATCAAGTATGATCTACATACATGCTACACCACTGGGTAATCAAAGTCTTTCATCGCGGAAGGGACGTCCAGAACCAGATGGTCACCACTAGGATCCGCCCCTGCTACAGCCCATTCACCGGTCAACAAATGAACAAATCACAAGCCTGGCACGTAGATCTAAGAATTAAAATAGTTGCTTCTAACTAAGAACGACTAATACAATAGTAGGCACAACCTACCACTGAGAGCTTCATAATATTTCTGAGAATAATTATAACATAACTGCAACAAAAGATACATATCCAGACTTGAGCAAAGCTCCTACCTAAGCTCATTGCCCACAACAATGGCTGTTGGTTGAGACCAATCCATGTCATAGACACAAACCTACAAAGCATCCAGAACATAATTATTCATTCAACTCTATTAGTGTATCAGTCGATAATAAAGCATCTTTCGGTGAGAAGTAATATCCCAATGAATGGTACATAATAGAAACAATATGTTTTCAGTGTCACTTCAAAATTGAAATAGCAATGCAGCCAAATGTATATTCTGGGGGTATGGGTATCATCGAATAGATGATCATGCTCTGAAAAATGTTAACATAAAAAGTAAATACTGACAGTGTCTTGCCAAACTAGAAATGTTCCTTTCCATATTTTATCAAAATAACTGCTGCTTTTCACTGAACAAACCAAATGACTTTGCAGCGAATGCGAATTAAGTCCATTTAGGTCATAGATTTTCTAGCTACAAAATTCCAAGGAAATCGATAAATAGGATATTGAAGAGTGAAACACTACCGAATCAGTTGCCAAACAAGTAGTTGCAACGCGATAACCACGCTTTTTCAATGCACGGAAACATTCTGCAGGAGAGTTCCATAGCTCAATGTCAAGCCATTTTTCAGCACCCATGCTCACATGCCTGTTGTCTCTATATCTGCAATAGTCAATTTTGTAACAATATTTTTCAGATTCCATTTAAATAATACTATGAAAGTTCATCTGCTGCAACAGGATCCTTATGCTTGAGAAATTTTCATACGTTGATGATTCATCCACGTCCGGGCCTATTTAGTCGAAGTAACAATCCAATAGCCAATTTTGTGACTCTTAGCATGGCAGCTCACTCCCTTTATGTAGTATTCTTCCCAAAGTTCAAAATTTCAACAGTAATGCCATGGGCTACCAATCATTTCCCCAGCAATTTATGTATTTCAAGATAAGTGAATAAAGGACCATGAAATGCACAGACCCAAACCCATGAACTACCTGGACCCTAAAGGAGATTAGATGAATCATCAAGTATTGCTGTCTCGTGCAAATTGCTCGTTTCGAGGGTAGCACATTACGGGGTGATATGTTGGATGCATTCTCTGTGGAAACAACACATCAGTCCCACATAGTCACCAGCCAAATATATTTTCATCATGGACTTCACACCAAATTCAATGCACACAAAATTACTCTTAAGGAGCATCAGCATCAAGCCGCCTTGACCATTTACGATTCGGTCTAGCTCCAACAGCTAGTTGATAACTACACCTAGTGACCACGATTCTATCATCTAACTCCACAAGCTGAGTTCTAACTATTCGGGGTGAATCCAACACGAACAACACCAAAATCGAGCTGTGTTTCTAACATCTTTGGTTTTATAATTCACCTCTGCACCTTTTGTTGCTGTCGTGGGAGATGACGTGCACGGACTGCACGCCGAGCGCGTCGGCGGAGCGGAACGCCGCGGAGACATTCCCAAAGTCGGTGAGCCCCTCCACGACGAGGCAGACCGCATAGCTCCGGTTGTCGACGGCGCGCCGGATCCGGTCCCGCCGCGCCTCGAGGATGTGCGGCTCCAGCACCTCCACCACCTCCTGGCTGGTCAGCTCCTCGCCCCCCACGGACCGGAACGCGTCCAGGTACGGGAACCACCTCCTCGTCGTGGCCGGCCCGGGGACTTCGGCGTCGTCCGCGCGGCGCTGGAGCTTCATGAGACGGTCGATCCGGCCGCGTGCGCCGGGTGTGGTGTGCGGGGTTGGGATCAGGAGCTGCTCGACGGTGTCAACGCCGTCATCGGGATCGGCAGCGGCGGCCGCCGCAGCGGTGGAGGTGGAGAGAGGGGAGGCGCGGAGGCGGGGCGCGAGTGGGAGGTGAGGCCCGAGGAGCCGGCGGAGGGGAGGAGGGGGTCGTAGCTTGCAGGAGCGCGGGGTGAAGGCGGTGGAGGCGAGGGAGGAGACGGATAGCGTCCTGGCTGCCATTGCTGCCGCGTGCTGCGCGCTCGTTGCGAGGGGTTTGGGTTTCTGAACGCGAACTGATGAACTTGCAAGAGCGTCGAACAAGCACGAAGAGAGAGCTTGCGCGGCCAGACGATCCTGGGCCTATTTGGATAGCGGGCTGGGAAGTGGCCGAATGTCATACACGCCAAGCCCGGCAACCATCCGCTCTCATGGGCTACTGCAGCGGCACGGGCGCGTCAGATCACAGCCGGCAAACCTCGTCAGCAAGGCCCACATCCCTTTCGAACGAACTCCAACCCGGCCCACAATCTCCGTTCGTCCCCGTTCCCGCGTCGTCGCCATCGCGCGCGCCGCCGAGTCACGGGTCGGGGTACACGCGGCGTTGGCCGTAGGCGCCTCTCCCGGCCATCTTGCTTGCCCCGCTGCCTCGGCCTCGCTGGCCCCCGTCCGCCATGGCGTCGTCTTGCTGGTCAAACCAGCTATTGGCGGTGGCGCGCGGCGCGCGTACGACGCACGCATGTGCCGCTGATTGCGACGGCGAGCAAGGGAACAAGACCCCCCGGATCGCCTACTACGCCGATGGCTACCTGCTCGATGGTTACACATGCGCTGTCCTACTGCTACGTATCTCGCTTTATTTGCAGGGGTGCAGCTAGCCAACCACCACCAAAAGAAGGCGATGACGAGCGATCCAACAATCATTCCTTCCCTCATCTCCGATCCATTTCCCCGGATCTACTAGAGACGGACGGGATGGAGACTGTCGTCGCGCTAATCTAATCATGCGGAATGATCGGCGATATCGTTGTTTATGTGCCGGGTTAATTAGTTCGAAGATGCCATATCCAAGTGCCTTTAGTAGTTGCTACTGCAGTGCCTTGTGCCCGGCATAAACAACCAAACGAGCAGGGAAGGTTGCACGTGCTGATACGCGGCACGTAGTAGCTTACCTGTCCTTCGCTGTTAAATTCAGAGCTTCTTCGTCTTGTTTTCATCAGGGGGAGAATATTACACTCTGTTCGCGGCGACCGTTAGCAAAACTTGATTTTGTATGGTACTTAACTACTATTAAGTGAGTTTCACCGAACCTGAAAGTGAACAGACGGCTAGCAGGTCAAAGCACGGGTTTGAAACTGAATTTGAACCCGGCCGGATAAGTACCTGCGCAGTGCTTTCCTCGTTTCTCAGCTGGATGGAAGCTAGTTGAGAGTGACATGCATGCCGTACGTGCTTATGTGGCCTTGACGTAAGTAGTTGAAAATTAATCTCAGCAACGGTCAAACTAGATCCCGTGCAGCCGGCGTGTTTAATCTGGTTGTTAAAATATGTTAACATTTTCGTACGAACATCAGCTACGGACGCAAAGAAACTCCATGCTCCAAAACAAAACGTCAAGATCAAATCGGCAAAAGATTCAGTGGGCAGCGGGAAGAACGTGACGCTGCCCTCCATTTTGGCATACAATTCGATTGCTTGCGCTTTTGAGCTAGCATCTCATCAGGAAAGATCTGCAGCTCTGCTGACCCCCGCGCGCCTTGACGCGGCACCAGCAAAAAGAGAAAAGAAAAAGGAAATTAGTTGAAAATAACTTGGCGCGTAAGCCATGATTAAATCAGCTAAAACTGCTCCCATGACATGAGATGAGATATTTGACTTACGAGTACAACTAGGGGCGCGTTCGGTGTACCCCTCTAAAGTTTAGCTCTAAAGAGAATCTTATTATTTAATAGTATTAAATAAAGTCTAATGACAAAACCTTTTTACAGATGGGTATATCTTTACGAGACGAATCTAATGAGCCTAATTAATCTATGTTTTGCTACAGTGATGCTACAGTAAATATCGTCTAATCATGCTTTAACTACCCTCATTAAATTCGTCTCGCGATTTAGAGGGGGGTTCTGCAGTTAGTTTTGTAATTAAACTTTATTTAAGATAAAATTCTTTTTGTTTAAACCCTTCTAAATTTTAGACTCTAAGACGCCGAACACACCCTAGAAAGCAAATTGGCATGCAGTTCACACATTAATATTTTTATCGTTTGCTCATGGATAACATGCATGAGCTAGCTATATAGAATTGACAAATCACCAATCACATAACGTCATGGGTTACGAACCATGCATGTACATCCCAGAGGAGTTTGTTGGTACACAGATGAAAGTTTGTTGGTACAGATAAAAGTTGTATGAAAGGGACTAGCTTAGGTTAGTTCAAGAACAAACAACCAGTTAGAGTCTACCTTTTGCACTGTGAATATGATTCACAATGGATCCGCCTATCTAATCCAAGATCAGAAAGAACCCCACTTTGGCTCGTCAAGCCTCTGATCACGAGCCGCGAATAATCGCTAGTCTCCGTCGTCAACGACTCCAAAAGGTAACGGGTCATACGCCTGGTTTTGACTCCATATCGTGGCTGATGGGGACTTCCAAAACGCATGGTGCGCGTTCATGCAGGGCCCACCAAAAGTGCGTGCACGCTCGCATCATTTCCGAGCTAGGCATCTTTCGAAGTGGACCGTGCTCCCGTTTATACCATTACCACACGCATGCCGTCCAAGATTTGCTTTGCACGAATCTTAGAGCGGTAGGAGTCGCAGCGGCGTCCCTTGGATCCGTTCTCATGCAGGTCTGTATATATAATTCGCGTGGAAAGTGCGAAAGCACTTGCTTGGGTTCAGATTCTGATCCGTATTCGGTATTCCCAAGCTTATCGTTGGATCATTTTCAGAAATTTTCTAGCTATCCTCTTGCTGTTTTTGCCACCTCGGCCTAATGCTTGTGACTCAACTTTTGAAAGAAGAGTATCGATCGCTCAACCATCTCAAACAATTGTAGAGGAGAAATTCAGCGCATCTTGAATTCGTCTGTCGAACTCGCCTACATAGCCAAGGCAAATTCGGATCGTTCAAACATCCGCTGCAGTCTGGACTCGCAATGATCAGCTTGTTCGCCTCGCTGCTTTGCAGCAGCTACAGTGTTCCAGTTATTGTTCAGCAGCAGCTACAGTGTTTGCAGTTATTTCTTCAGCATCCGTTATAGTAAAACAGCTGCAAAACAGCCTGCCGAACAAGCCCGATACTATTGACGCACCGGTCGCCTTTTGCTTTGCAATGGCACGGTTTTGGTGTACAGCCCATCCCGGGAACATTCCTCGCCAAACGCCATTCGGTCCTGTCGGCGATCACGTCCAGCACGCGGCCACTACCCGCTGCCTGCTTTCCTATCCGCTCCGCAATTTCGCATCATCGCGTCTAGAAACTTCAGGGCTACCCTTCCGTTCCATCGAGTGCCCACCACACGCGTGCAGGGCAGAAAAGAGGCGTGCCTGCCTGCCATTACCCTCTCGCATTCCTTAACAACCTTTAGCACGGACGCTACCTAGACCAGGCCGAAAACGAATGCTTTGCCAGTCGTCAACAAGGGCGGCTGCCGTCGCTGACCCGACGAGGCAACGAGCAAAGAAAGCAAAACCCTCGTGTTATTACCTGCAGCTTCCAATATTCAGAAGTCGCGCTAACGTCACTGTTAGATGTTTGCCGACAGGACTGGTAAAACCAGTGATTATTTTGCTTGTTTGCAGATAAATGCCGCCCAACATGAGAATTAACAAGTGTGTTAACAACCTGCAGAACGGTGAGAAGTCCAGGCATCAACTGGAAAAACAAGAAAGAAAATTCAAAGACCGCAACCCAAGCAACCCGCCTGGTGCGGTCAGCATTAGCAATTAACAAAGTTGAAAACCCTCATGCGAGCCACAGCAGGATTGCGGTTTTAGTAAACGCAGGGATTCAAAGGCCAGGACCGGGGGCGACAGCGACGGGCATTAGCTGGCGTGCTCGTCGCCCACATGCGGGCTCAAAGCGGCCAGCCATTAGTAGATAGCTTGCGATTAGCAGCAAAGCGTTTTTGTCTTTGTCTGGTCGCTTACTTCATCGGTGCGTGAAGCAGGGGAAGAAAGGAGCGAAGGAACAGAGCCGTAGCGAGGAAACAGAGAGAGCGTGTGGAAAGCAGAGGCAGGGACGCCGCGAACGCATGTGGAGGCCGCTCGCCGTAGCTTCCGCGTCGCGCCGGGTTCTTCCATGATTCGGGAAGCAGGGCCATGTCTCCCCTCCTCTTCGGACTCCTCGTCTTACTCCTCTTCGCAGGTAGGATTCCACGTCCCCTGGTCTTGCTCTGTTACTTTCTTGGGTTTGCCCTGTTCTTGGCGCCATGGTGGCGTGTGATCATGTTGAATTGCGTTTTCTGACTGCGGCGATTTCGTCGTTTTGAAGGTGAGGTGGTGGTGACGACCAGAGCGCAGGGCACCAGCGGCGACAAGGATGTGCTCGTCGAGCTCAAGCGGTTCCTGCAAGAGCACAACAAGGTGAACCGCGGCGCTTACGACTCGTGGCCGGAGTCCGACGCGTCTCCGTGCAGATGGCACGGCGTGACGTGCGACTTGGCCGGCCGCGTGACGTCGCTGGACCTCGCCGGCGCGAGCATCTCCGGCCCGGCGTTCGGCAACTTCTCGCGGCTCCCGGCGCTGTCCTGGCTCGACCTCTCCGGCAACACGCTGAGCGGCCCCGGCGACATCGGCCAATGCCGCGGCCTCGTGCACCTCAACCTCTCCCGCAACCTCATCAGCGGGCCGCTCGACCTCGCCGGCCTGACCCGGCTGCGGACGCTCGACGTGTCCGGGAACCGGCTCGAGGGCGGCGTGGCGGCGAACTTCCCGGCGATATGCGCCGACCTCGCCATGCTCAACGTGTCCACCAACAGGCTCACCGGCAACATCACCGGCATGCTCGACGGCTGCGCCAGGCTCGAGTACGTCGACCTCAGCTCCAACAACTTCACCGGCGAGCTGTGGCCGGGCATCGCCAGGTTCAGGGAGTTCAGCGGCGCCGAGAACAAGCTCACCGGGAGCGTCCCGCCGGCCACGTTCACGGACGGGTGCAGGCTCGAATCTTTGGACCTCTCCTCCAACCAGCTGGTCGGAAAGTTCCCGGATTCCATCACCAAGTGCGCGAACCTGACGTACCTGTCGCTGTGGGGAAACAAGTTCACGGGCGTGATACCGGCCGGAATGGGGGAGCTCGCCTTGGTCCAGACGCTGATTCTCGGGAAGAACCAGTTCGACCGGCGGATACCGCCGGAGCTGACGAACTGCTCGAGGCTTCAGTTCTTGGATATCAGCAGCAACATGTTCGGAGGGGACGTGCAAGACATCTTCGGCAAGTTTCAGAGCTTGAGATACCTTGTGCTTCATCACAACAACTATACCGGCGGCATCGTCACTTCCGGTGTGCTCCGGCTACCGCAACTGGCCAGGCTCGACCTCAGTTTCAATGAATTCTCTGGCGAGCTGCCTCAAGAAGTGGCCGACATGAAGAGCCTCAAGTACCTGATGCTCGCCTGCAACAATTTCTCCGGCGAGATACCGCAGGCGTACGGCCGGCTTGGTGAGCTCCAGGCGCTGGACTTGTCATATAACAAGCTCACAGGCGCGATACCGGCCAGCGTGGGAAACCTCACGTCGCTTCTGTGGCTGATGCTCGCCGGTAACCAGCTGTCTGGCGAGATACCGCCAGAAATCGGCAACTGCACCAGCTTACTCTGGCTGAACCTGGCCAACAACCGGTTGACTGGCAAGATTCCGCCGGAGATGGCAGCGATCGGGAGGGACCCCGGCCCGACGTTCGCCAAAAACCGCAACGACGCCAGCGTGCTCGCCGGCTCCGGCGAGTGCCAGGCCATGAAGCGGTGGATCCCGGCGAGCTACCCGCCGTTCAGCTTCGTGTACTCCGTCATGACGCGGGAGAACTGCCGCAGCATATGGGACCGCATCCTCAAGGGCTACGGCATCGTCCCGATCTGCACCAACTCGTCGTCGCCGGTGCGGTCCGACACGATCTCCGGGTACGTGCAGCTGTCCGGGAACCGGTTGTCCGGGGAGATACCGCCGCAGATCGGCGCAATGCGGAACCTCAGCTTGCTCCACCTCGACGGCAACCGGCTCACCGGGCGGCTGCCGCCGGAGATCGGGCAGCTCCCGCTCGTCGTGCTGAACGTCTCGAGGAACAGCATCTCCGGCCCGGTCCCGTCGGCGATCGGCCGCATTCTGTGCCTCGAGATGTTGGACCTCTCCTACAACAACTTCTCCGGCGAGCTGCCGGCGAGCCTCAGCCAGCTCACGGAGCTGAACAGGTTCAATGTGTCGTACAACCCGCTTCTCTCCGGCAGCGTCCCAACCTCCGGTCAATTCGGCACCTTCGACGAGCAGTCGTTCCTCGGCGACCCGCTCATTTCGCTGGGGCGAGGAAGCGGTAAGCAACCACCGCCGGAAGCTGCAGGACGTTCCGGCGGTTGTGAAGCGCGGGATGTCACCGAGAACCATTGCGGTGTGGTTCTGTTCTCCCTCCTCGTCGCCTTCATCGCCGGCGCCGCCTTGTTCTTCCTGTCCAACCTGCGCGCGCGGTTCCCGGTGGACCAGGACCCGGACCCGGAGTCGTTCTCGTGGGAGAACCACAAGTGCGACTCCGGCAAATGCGCCCTGCAGATGTCGACGTCGTCGCCGCCGTCCGGGACCTCGTCGTCCACAGCGACGGCGTGCTCGTCCTCCTCGACGGAGGCCGGGGTGAAGGTGTTCCGGCTGGGGAAGACGGCGTTCACCTACCGCGACATCGTGGCGGCCACGGGCAACTTCTCCGACGACCTGGTGATCGGGCGGGGCGGGTACGGCGTGGTGTACCGCGGCGTGCTCCCGGACGGGCGCGCCGTGGCGGTGAAGAAGCTGGCGCGGCTGCGCGACTGCGACGGCGAGCGCGAGTTCCGCGCCGAGATGGAGGTGCTCGAGGACCGGATGGGCAAGTCCGCGCGGCCGCACCCGAACCTGGTCACGCTCTACGGGTGGTGCCTTTCCGGGTCGGCCAAGGTGCTCGTGTACGAGTACCTCGACGGCGGCAACCTGGAGTCGCTGATCGACGACACGGCCGCCTTCGGGTGGGGCGCGCGGCTGGACGCGGCGCTCGGCGTGGCGCGGGCGCTCGTGTTCCTGCACCACGAGTGCGCGCCCGCCGTGGTGCACCGCGACGTGAAGGCCAGCAACGTGCTCCTCGACCGCGAGGGGCGCGCCAAGGTCACGGACTTCGGGCTGGCACGGGTGGTCCGGCCCGGCGACACGCACGTCAGCACGGTGGTGGCGGGCACCGTGGGGTACGTGGCGCCGGAGTACGGACAGACGTGGCGCGCCACGACGAAAGGCGACGTGTACAGCTACGGCGTGCTGCTGATGGAGCTCGCCACGGGACGCCGCGCCGTGGACGGCGGCGAGGAGGAGTGCCTGGTCGAGTGGGCGCGGAGGATGGCCAAGGAAGGATGGCGGCCGAAACCGGAGGAGGTGCCGAGCCCGGTGTCCCTGGAGCTGCTAATGCTCGGCATGCGGTGCACGGCCGACGCGCCGCAGGAGCGGCCCGACATGCCGGACGTGCTCGCCGCGCTGCTCGACATCGCCGCGAGCTGTAGATACCGCAACGGCGCGCAACTCGAATTCACGTAACAAGATGATTTTTTTTTCTGTTGGATCTTGCACATGTTTGATTTGGAAACCTTAGTTGTTCTTTAGTCTATCATTGATTCTTCATGTGAATAACAGAGGTAGGAACCAAGAAGCAAAAGTTTGGCTGTATTAGTCAGACACTTCTTACTGCATTTCTTCCGTAGACAAACAAGATCACTGTACATTCCTTCCGCAAACAAACAAGAGCGTGCTGAAATTGCACGCCTTCGCAAATTGCAACCCAAATCAACATCTTTCCTATGTTACCCGCTCACTCCTCGTATCCTAGGCGTGCACGGACGGCAAACACGCGTCCCCGTTCTCTCCCTCTCGAGCATTCTTCTTCAGTCGCTTCCTCGGACGGCGACGCTTCCGAATCCGCTCGAGACTCGTCACGCTTATCTCGTGTCGTGAGTTCGACGGGATACGGACAGGCGGTCAGAGATTAGAAAAAGAGATATCATCGACCGGTCAAACGGTTTAATATCTAGTTTGTCACGCACGTGATGCCGTGGGAAAACGATGTGTACATGCCGGCATGGAAGTCGTTAGTCTTTCGCAAAGCAGCAGCACACGCCGTTGGTAAAGAGAAAGAGCAGTGCCATCTTTGGAAGCGGACACGCTCCGTCTCCATGGCATGGGCGTGGGCATGGCAGACCAAAGTTCAACGACGAAAAAGCTCGTGAACCACGGTCGCCGGCAGCAGCGATCGAGCTGCAGTACCAGGGTCCAGGAGAACGCGTGCACGGCAAATCAACGAACGAAATGATGTGTTCGTTCGCTCACTTTCAGACCTCCTCTGGCTCCTCCGGTCCTCCCCCTGTTTCGCTTTCAAACCCCGACAAGTCTTTACCGCTACCCGCCATGGATCATGGTAAAAAGCCAAGCGCGAGCGCCGCCTACAAGCCTTTCGCCTGTCCCATCAGCCGGCTGTCCGGCCGGCCGCCGCACTGCTCCCCTCCGTCCACGGCTTGGTGCCGTCGCGCCGGCCGTTTCCGAAACTTGAGGCGCCGCGCGCGAGCCCGCGGATCGCATGGCATTTCGAGTGCGCCGCGCGACGGCTCTCGCCCACCCAATTTTCTCCGGTCCACGAAAGCGGTGCGGCGCTAATGCGCGAGTCCACGGCGCCGGGGCCCGCCGGAAAAGACAGGCGCGTGGGCGCGCGGCCTGAACGTCTGGTTTGGGGAGAACCGACCAACCAGCCCGCCGCGACGAGACGAAAGCGAATAAGCGATAGCCCTGCGTCCGCGACTCCGCGCACGGGAATGCCGCAGAGGAAGCGGCGGGGGCTCGCTCGCACCGTCATGGGCAGGCCTTGCGGCAGCGGAGACGCGCATCTGGGCTGCCCTTATTTGAGAGTGGCGAGAGTCCGTTCCTGGATTCACGTGGACATGCCTAAATGTCGGCCTGTTTCCTTTTGAAGACCCATGGTAGATCAGATCAGCTCGAAAACCAGGCCCAACCAACATCAACCATCATAGGAGATTTATTGAATCTCCTCAAAAAAAGAAGGAGATTTATTGAAGTTATGCTAAAAAAGGAGATTACTGAAGTTCCTCAAAAAAAAAATTCAACATTGGCTTCTTTCAATGTACGTGCAGTTCACCAACCTACATTTGGTCAGAAATTCCTTGTGCTATATTTGACTGTAGTATTACGTAGTGATTATAAACCAGTTTTTTCCCTTCCTATTAGCTGATCAACTCATGCTGTTGTGAGTTCATTTTGTGCGGTCTTGCAGTACCCATTTCTGGATCACTAGTGTTTACCGTACCAGTCCCTGTATCAGACGCTGATACGAACACTTTCACAGAAGGAATATCACAGAGTCATCACTTACATAAATATTACCAAGTCTCATACAAGCCTTCATACATAAAAGGTCTTATAACATCCGGCCAAAGGCCACTTTATTACAATAAGCATCAAGCTGGTGGGCTGCAACAGCAGAACCACTTAAACACTACTACAGCAGAAGACGGAATCGGCACTAGCACATGCATCTTGAGTGCAGACAGGACCCTACTCTTCATCACCATCCTCCATGTACTCTGGTTCTTCACCTGAATGATTAAAGCAAGGGTGAGTACATAAGGTACTCAGCAAGTCCTAACAACGAGGGTAATTATATGCATGGGTATAAACAATGGATAGGCTGAGGGTTTATTATCTGAGCGTAAAGTCAGTTTTATGCATAAGTTGTTTGGAAAACAAAACAGTTCACAAACTACTGTCAAAATTATCAGTGGTATATAGTGGGGTTGTGGCCCTGAGGGAGATGCAGTCCATCCCGCCAGTTCCCAAGTTTTAATGCTGGCAGGAAACCAGCGTACGGTTCCACACCGGAGTATTCCAAAAACACACCAAGAGAGTAACTCACACCGTTATACTAATCATTGTGTGGCACAAGCTTTCGCGTTGCCCATTACCGTGGAACACGGCTATCATGATAGGTTTTTAACTCTGCGGAGGTTGTACACAATTCCCCACAAGGCATACCAGCCCTTCCCATCGTCATAGATTGGACAGGCATACTAATGGTCCCGTACCTACTTGGTGTCACCACGGCACCACCACGGAAATACTGCAACCAGGGGCTTCACAATATCATCATTATCATGTAGAAAGGCCTGAATAATCACCATATGCCGGATCCCGACACCTGCTATGTCGAGTCTTCTCCTGGCTTCCGCTGCAACTCCTGCCCTCCAGGTGGGTACCGGGTGAACACTATAGTAGGGTGTGGTTCCAAACCTTTCCCATTCAAGGCATGTGGTTGTACGAAAGGTGCTAGACAAGACGGCACATGAACCGGTCCTTATACGACCGAAGCAAGCATCTTCAATAGCTATCCTCGAAGGAGGAATCACATCCCAGAGATAGCCCTCCCCACTGAGGACTACCTCGCTTGCTCCCGCCAAGAGTATCCCCACTATGGGTTGCACAATTATCACTAGTATATTACCATCCCACATTTCACATTCACACACACTCCACCAAACACACACACCATTTCACACAAAAAGCATGTATAGTAAGATTAATTAAGTACACCTGGTAATAAGTCTTAAGCAGCATATCATTTCGACATATCATTAAGGATTAATGATAGTGAATCCTAGGTCTAACAATGGAATCAGGATAAGCAATATCAAGGCATGGCAATCAACAAGTAATTAGGATCATACTAGCATTTAAATCACATTTGAACATCATGCACATTTATTTCTAAACTGGGCTCTAAGTTGGATATTTGCAAATATAGGAACAACATGATCAAAGGGGTTAGAACTTGCCTTCACCAAAGTATTCTTCCTCTAAGTCCTTGTAATCCGGATCCTCAGCTCCTTCCTCAAAAGCTTGCTCTTCTATTGATTAAAAGTAAACAACGAGCGAATAAAACTACCGATCAAACAAATGAACTAGCAAGCAAATAAATCAAATGAAGACTAAATAGAGACCAACAACAGGGGGTTTTGGTAACAACAAATAGTTCATGATTTAGATGAATTTTGGTGAAAGAATCACCAAAATTGGAGCTAAGATGAAAAAGATATGGATTTTACAAGTTTGCAACATAGGAAATAAATAGGATTAAGCTAAGTAATTAACCATAGACATAATACTAATTATTATGGAGTAAACAAGTGTTGCAAAAGGATCAGGAAATAATCTAGTATTTTCAGGAATTTTATGGAATTTTTCTAATAAAGGAAAGTGCTTGAAATAACAAACTGTGTACACTAACTGTGTGAACCTAGTATTTACAGAACGGATGTGAGGCTGACAAGTGGGCCAGCGGGGTCAGGGTCACTGTGCTGTGGACTCGGTCCACGTGTGCTGTGGACCGGGGGCACTTGTGAGTGCGGTTCACGGTGCACCGGGCGCGTGGACGCGCGCTGACGAGGCAGGGACGACCGGGTCGTCGCGGGCCCGTGTGCCGACGTGGCACGCCACGTCGGATGGCGGCGCGGCGCAGTCCCAGGTGCCGGAGCGCGGCGCGCGCGGCGGCGCATCGCCGGAAACGTCGCCGGCGATGGCTACGGGGCACGGATGGCGAAGCGGAGCGGTGCTACGAGCTCTACGCGCGGAGGCGGAGCGAGGGCTGCTTGGTGTTGACGACGCGGGGCGCCGGAGAGGCGGCGCGGGCTCGCCGGAGATGGCGGAGCGCGGCTGCGCGCGAGGGGAGAAGCGCATGCGCGAGCCCGCGCGTGATTGTGTGGCCGTGCGCGTGCGCGTGAGTGCGCCGCATGCGGTGCGCGCCTCGGCATGGCCGGAAAGCCTGCCGGTGACGAGGTCGCGCGGCGGCTGGTGGCGGTGCTCGACGCGGAGCACGCGTCCGTGCGCGGGGAGAGGAGATTGATGGCGCGGAAGAGGGAGGAGAGGGAGGCGAAGCTCACGGTGGGCTCGAAGAAGGCGGGGAGACGTCGGGGACGTCTTGGCGAGGCGCGAGATCACCGGAACCCTGGCCTGCCGTGCTCGCCATGGCTCCGCACCTCAACTGCAAAAGCAAGAGGTGCGACGGGGTTAGCCAGAGCTCGGTGGAGCTAAGGGAGGGAGAAGAAGAGGTGGAGCTCCACCGTTGGCTCGTTAGAAGGTCGCTAAACGGGTCGCCGGAGTTGAGGGAGATGGTGGGGAAAAGTGAAATTGGCGGCGCTGGAGTGTGGATTGGAGGTGCTCGAGCTCGGGGAAAGGAAGAGGAAGATGAGGTGGAGCTCGCCGGGTTTTATAGGAGGTCGGGGATGGAGCCGTTGGGCGCCGGCTCGAGCTGCGGTCGTCGGCTTTAGTCGTCGGTGGTTGAATTCTGACGCGACGGCTGCTAGGGAGTCGACACTGACAGGTGGGGTCCACCTGTCAGCGTCACGGCGCGAGGGAGCGGGCTGGGCTGCAGCTGGGCCGGAAGAAGAGGAGCTGGGCCGCGGGCTGGCGCGCGGGAAAAAGAAAAAGAAAAAGAGGGAGTGGGCCGGGGAAGAGAAAAGGAAGAAGGGCGGCCCGAGAAGGAAAGAAAATGTTTGAACATTTTCTGGATTTTGGTTTGGCTCGAATTTGAATGGATTTCAAATTTGCAAAGGAACAAACACCAACTGAACACATAAATAAAACAAGAAAATTCCAAATATGCACATGGTGGTGTTTGATGCACATTTAAAATTCGAAAGTTTCAATTTTGGCATGAATTTGACTTCTACTTTGATTGAATTTTGTTCAAATTTGAAAAAGTTCAAATTTTTAGTGATTTTTAAACATGGACAAAACACAGGGTGTTACAGGTCTTCAGTTATCTGAGGTATTTGGAAATGATGTTCCCAAGTAGTATTCGTCACGGCTGGTCCACTATCGAACTGCACTGGGGAGTAATTTCATTTTGCTAATATTCTTCCAAGGTTCATTTATGTTGGCTTACAACTCAGAAAAATAGTCAGACCTGCAAAAACAGGTTAGCTGCAACAAAAAGCACATAGTGTTCTTAATTTTTTTTCTCCCTGCAGATGCAAAGTTCTCTAACTGGTAATACAAAGGAACTTCAGACGTTTCTTGTTTTTTTTTTTTAGGGCAAACACAAGAGCTTTACTCATTAATAGAGACAGGATTACAATCCTTGGCTGCCACCTCCGAAAGCCACAAAGGGAGATGATCAGACCAAGAAAGCACACGATGATCATGGGTAGGTTTACTTGCACAGCAGTGAGCTGCACAATTTGCCTCCCTTCTAACAAAAATAACTGAAAACAAACTAAAGGACCTGCCTAGCTCTTGTATCTCATGCCATAAACCTGCAGACCTGTTCACCGTAGAAGAGTTAAGGGATTCTACCAGTGTCAGGTTATCAAGCTCCAGCACCACTTTATCACAGCCCTTCGCTGATGCCAGGAGAAGGCCATCTCTTGCTGCAATAGCCTCAATGGTAAGCACATCAGGAAGGTTGTCATACCATTGAGCCCCCGCACACAACACCCTGCCATGACTATCTCGCACGACAGCTCCACTAGCACCTGTACTTGTATTCGCATCAAAGGCACCATCAATATTCACTTTGACATACGAGGCATCTGGTGGTTTCCATCTGACAGGCAATTTCGGACGAGGAACAGTACTGTCCGCCTTGATACACATCAAGTCTTCAACCATTTTCGCGATATGTCTGACAGCAGCCCTTGCATTCCCGTTAGCTTTGCCATGATTCCTCGCATTCCTCCATGACCAGAGTGACCATACACCACATATAAACAGGGCTGCGTCCCTGAGATCACACACCTGCCCTCCCGAGAGATCTTTGGTCCATGCCACCGGATGCAGCCTTGGAATATTTAGCTCTCGTAGCAATATTCTAAGTGTGCAAAATAGAACATGCATATGCTATATTTAGGTATGTAACTTGCTTCAATAGAAGTGCAAATTTGTTTCCCAAACTGTTCAAAGAAAAAGTCAAATTAATATATACAAAAAAACTCATTTGCAATGCATGAATTTCATAAGAAAACATTTCAATTTCACATGAAAAACACATGGTTCAGAAAATATTCCTCATATCCAAATAAGGCCCAAATGTTTCTTTCTTAGAGGGAACCAAACGCATGTGGTTTGCGATATTTGCTGAAGTTTATATGTATACTAAAGATTTTTGAAGAATATTCTATTGTGAATATGTAATGGACTCGGTTCCTGTGCAGTTGCAACGGCGACTGCAACTTAAGCAATCCCAGTTGTGTCCATCGAATCCAAAACAAACCATCAAGATGCATCGGTCTACTGGTCATAAATTACTGTAGATGAGATACTGTAGAAAAACCCTGTACATCGATTTACTGTGGTGCTCGATCTCAGTTGTTCACCGCAAAAATCGATGGCTGATGTTGCGTGCAGCCACTTCTACGAATACACCTGATCCTAATTCATATGTAATATGATGAACTTGTGTTGAATGCATGACTTTTGCGCCTAGCTTACTAGGGGCACCATTTCTATAATGGAACTAGGTGAAAACCCCAACCCCGCGCGTTGCTGCGGGACAATGAATTTTCTTTTAGAAAAAAAACAACAATAATAAGCTAATTGCGTAAAAAGGAACAGAGATTGATTGGTTAGAAGAATTTAGATGAAATGATCGGTGGATGTCACTTTGTTAGTGACAGAAAGATTCTGAGAAAGATGTAAAATTTAGAATCGTTTTCCATCAGAAACAGACATGTATATGCTGGCAATCAATGTTACTGACTCTAGACATTGTTGCACAAATTTATGGTCCTATTTATATAGATAAAGATTTGTGGATATGCTTAGGAAAATAAAGTAGTGGAATGAATTTGGTAAATTATCTAGTTTTGTTGTGTTGATTAAATTCCCTGGCTGAGTAAATTGAGAGTATGTAATTTAATTTTCTTTTGATTTTAAGAAAACTGAACAGGGAAGAATAATATATGCGGTTGAATTAAATATCCTAACATGTGCACCCTAATCATATTAAATTTAAGGGAAAATCCATTTTTTAATATGAATATTTGAGCCCAATCAATATACCTTGAGATTGCGCCCAGCCTTTGGAAAATCGCACAATCCATGCATCAAGCTAGGACTAATAATAAACAGGAGTGGCAGAAGGAAAAGATTCACAATCAATTCACGGCAGTAAATTAAATTAGAACATGCTTATTTTGAAGAATTCATATGGATTGTAGACTGAACTCAGGAGCAGTGCTTGTGTTTGCCGTGATTCTCAAAGATGCTGAAAAGACTACGTGAACTGTGAAGACACCGGTCCTTTATATAGGAATGCTCGAGCAGAATAACTCAGTGGAGAGCGAGATGGATTAATTCCATCAATGGCATTCACTACACCATGTTCAATATTGGTATCTTGATTGTATCGTGGTGCTGGCAGTTACTAATTGTGTTGACGCAACAAATAAAATAGGACCCGTGGTGGT
The DNA here is from genome assembly GCA_007726485.1 of Eragrostis curvula. Taxonomy (NCBI): domain Eukaryota; kingdom Viridiplantae; phylum Streptophyta; class Magnoliopsida; order Poales; family Poaceae; genus Eragrostis; species Eragrostis curvula. Next base: position 8,205,688 of record CM017442.1, read on the forward strand.
AGGAGTTTCTGTGGCCAATTACTACACAAAGTAAAGAAAGAGTGCATGGGAGACAATGGTTTGATGGACTTGATGCTTTGTAGACTATGGTCTGATGGCTGAAATTTTTCAAGTGATGTGGCCTTCTGAGGAGCCAGCTTTATAACAATCAATGATTGTTAATGGGTTGCCCTTATATAGTATACTAGGTGATACCCCGCACGTTGCTGCGGGAACTCTAAAGGACACTGTTTCATGCAGTTGAGAAAATAGTGGAATCAATGATCAAAATAAGATCCATGACATACTGGAAAGACCAATAAATACAAAGAAAATATGCATGAATCACAAATTATAGTGGAGAATGTTCAAACTATAAGTCAGATAGTTAAATGCCCTAGAGAATACGGTTACATCTCCTTAAATACATCTACCTTTTGTGTTCACATTCTATTCTCAATGGAAAGATGAACGATTATGCCAAGATAACCAAGCCAGCCTCAACTCGTTTTTAGTACTCCAACAAAAAAAAAACTGAAAATTTGATCTAGCTGGAGTTCGGAAGGAGATTCTAAAGCTGAGAAAAAGATCAAGTGAAAATGTAATGCATCTCTCTTTGCTGCATTTGTTTCCAATGCCTAGTGCCTTTTGGACTGGTGGATGAGAGCATCACCGGTGCCGGCAGTGGCAGAGTCAACACACAGCCACACGCTGAAGAGGATATATGTCGAGAAATGAAAGAAAATGCAAGTTCTGAGGAGTCGTGGAATCATGTAGGAAAGAGGAGATATATAGTGATGAAATATAATTACAAAGCCACAATTTGTAAGACTGGGCCACTGCCACAATTGGAGGCTGGCTGGTTTCTATCCCGTAATTAGTGTCTGGAAGAAATAATGAAGACGTGAAGACGAAAGGAGTCATGAGAGATGTTTAATCGGACGTGTGCTTTCATGCAGCAGACTAAACAACGGAGGCTAACCTGCTAACATGAGTGGTTGCAATTAGTGACATGTTGTCGATTGAAGCATGTTGCGCCATTACATTCTTCAATGAAAGCCAAATCATGTAGACTGAAGAATGGTGAAACTAAGAAATTTGACATACAAACACTGAGTATCATATATAGATCAAGATTACAGCAAATGTTACTGTCTATCACGTTGGCTGATGGCATGAACAAAGGTTACACAATTTATCAGCGGCAATGCACACTTTAGTTTCTTCTGATGCCCGCCATTGATGGCTAAATGGTTCCTGATATAAACGTTGCAAATAAATATTTCTGGACACCAAAGGCAAGATCATTTTGATATGGTTGCGCTCCTGCTTGCCCAAGCTTGCTGAAAAGGAGAAGTAATAATTAAGACAGGTTTACAAACCAACACTTAGCTAGGTGACAATTTGATAACAGGTTTTTTCTTTGCGAGCAATAGCAGGGTTAAATGCGAATACATACGCTGCTCAATATTGCTAACATAAACAACAGGATGCAGGGTGCTATTTAATAACATGACTAAATGCTAATAGATACTGCCGATCTGCTCCATATTGCCAACAGAATCAGCAGGTTGGAGGATATTGCTTGCTGTCAGATCTTTCAATCTATAAGAAAAAAAACTTGAATAGATAACAAAAATGTAAAAAACGCATAGAAGGGAAAATTGTGTGGATTACCTGGTGAATGATTGTATTAGATTGGTACTCAAGTGTGTCGTAAGAAAATCATGAACTCTGAAATCAAGCCAATAACACATGCCGACGGAGAGGTAAGGATTAATCCGGATGCAATTTCTTGCTGCTTCTTGTGAAAGAAGATGGCGTTAAAAAGAAAACCACTCAAGCATATAAAGATTCCAAACCAACAAAAGGAATCTCTACCCCCAATCGGATGGCACATGATAATCCAGTACTGCGAAGGAAAGTTATGATGGATAGTGGAGGCTGCTTCATTGAGATGGAGCTGGCTAGTGGCTAGAGTGGCTTGGCTCCCTCCAACTGGTGGCTCCATGACGGAACACGGGTATTTGAAGGAGAAATGGCATGTTGGAGGCCCTTCAAGTACAGGCGTTAGTGCACTTGTTAAATAGGAGTAATAAGGATTGAAGACAACGGTTTCATATCAAGGTAGACCCGAGGGAAGCCAGGCAGTTTAGTGCACATAGGTTACATTGCTGCGTAAGGAGTTTAAAAGGATTTAGGTAATTAATGGAGTAGAGGAGGATGGGCAGTTATAGACAGCCAGATAAATTGCAAGCAGTAAAATTTGACGGGTACTATTGAGCAGTGCAAGTCGCAGGAGGAGCAACAATTGAACAAAGATTAATGGACGACCAGATTTGAGTGAAAAATGATGATCTGACGACTGCTATTTCAAGGTGACGTGGCTTGTTGAGAATCAAGAGAAATAGAAGTTAATGACTTTGAGTTGGTTGCACTTATAAAGAAATAGTAGATTCAGGAGGGGACATATCCCCCCCTCCCCCTCCTTTTTTATTTAAAAACTTGTATTGAAATTGTAAGAATCAGTCAAAAATTTTGGTAAGAGGGAGAGGTGATACCCCTATTGAAATATTATCCGCCTAAGCAGTACATGATTCTCTTACAAATTGCAATTATCCTCACCACTACAGGCAGTCACATGGCGAACCTAGGAAATGAGCGAGAAGGTATTTTTCACACAAACTCATGGTTCTCACAAATTTAACATTTCAAGGTTCAAACAGATTGCACAAGGATAGTACCAAGTTCAGAATAATACATAGCGACAACATCAAGGTTCGCTAATACATACAACAATACATAATGCTAGTGACTGTAGTAGGAGATTTTCTTTTCGAACGGTAGTAGGAGTAGTTGCCTGACAAAAGGAATTGCCACATCTGATTTGAACCCAGTTATTTCTACCCATCTCCATGGGCATTTCTTCAACCAATCAAGCCTTCCATCCAACTTGGGTCCTAGCTAGAAGCGGTGGCGGTAGGGGTGCTTGTCGATGAACCGTCCTTGGCGTCGCCATCTCGGTGCCATTGGGGGCGTGGTACCTCGTCGCGTTTCACGTTCGAGGGGGATAACCAGGGGATTCCGATACCCATTTCCCCCACAGCCCCCAGACGCGGCTGGGCACGGGAGGGGCTGCCCCAGCGTGGCACCGCCGCCCAAGAACCCGGCGAATCCGTCGTCGAGCTGCAGGCATCGTCTCTCCCAGCGAAGGCGGTGCCCCGTTTGATGCACGGCTTCTGCGGGACGGCGTCTGGATACCAACGCGACGGCGACCTGCTGGCAGGAGAAGCGCAAGAACGGGCAGGAGGATCATCAAACGGGTTGGGGACAGCAAACCGTACCTGGCGTCGACGCGGTGTCGGCGGCGGCGTGCACCGTCGTCGTCGTTGCCGAGGAACGCGTGGCTCGTCTTCCGAGCTGTCGCTCCGCGGCGGTGATCGCTTCGACCTGCGCCGCGGCGGCACCCTGGCGTCAGGACTGCCTTGGACCATGTGGCCATAGGTTGAGGAGACAGATGAAGTTGAGGAGGATCTCGAGTCGCCGTCGGAAGAACTCGTGGTCCGAGCGCTCATGGCATTTTCACCTGAACCAACTGCTTCGTTGATGGTCGAGTATCCTCCCCGTTCAGTCGCTCTCGCTCGCGTCCGCGGCCAAACTACAGAATCAAAGCAGTAACACAACAACGGTCAGGAAAAAAGCTCTCAGTGTAATTTCTACGGTACGGTGTGTGTACGTGTGGGAATGTGGGTTCATCGGGACGGAGCACGCGAGGGAGGAGTTCGTTGCCGTCGGCGTCGTAAGACCTGACGCGGAAGAGGAACGACGCGGCCGTCTCGACGAACACGGCCACGTCGCCCGGGAGCAAGCCGAGAGAAGCGGAGACCGCGCGCCAACCGTCCCCGAGCACTACCCTCTCCTCGCCATCCCTCGCGTTCGCGTCGACTTGCACGGGGCAACGCCGCCCGTCGCGGAGCTCCAGCGCCACGCGGTACCCGGCGTGGGGAGCGAACTGCCTCGCGAGATCACCGCGCAGCACCTGCTCAGCATCGAGAACAGAAGCTGGTCAGCACTCAGCACCGCTACCGGCGACGAAAGCACACGCGAGTTAGGAGCAAAAGAAGGCGTACATACCATCCACCTGTCGCAGTCCAGGCCCCGCACGCGCTGCTCGAACGCTGCGGGTGAACGACGACGGATCTGATCCGAGCGCGTGCGCGGCGGAGGCGTGACCGCTCGGCCCCGGTCACCGGACGAATACGTCCGCCAAGCCATGACGCAGGCGGACCAAAAGCAGGGAAGGCCAACCGTGAGGGGTGTGTGCTAGCCGGTTCGTGTCCAGTCGCTGGGTGGTCTTGGCGTCTTGACAGCTGCGAGTGAAGTGTGGGCGGCTGTATATCGGCATGAAGCTTTGAGCACAACCGACTCAACCGGGAGCAGGGGTAGGGTAGAGTGTCGAGTCGCTCACGTCCGGTCAGTCGCTGGTACCCTGCACGGCTGCACCACCCCTCGCGCTAGGCCGTACTAGTATCTAGCGCCAGCCTTGCGCCACTAGGCACAAACCGACAGAGAGAGAGAGCTCGCAAAGCTGCTCATGCCTGCGGAACACGCGGCTGTAACCAACCAGCGGTCAGCACCGCCAATCGATGAACCAAGTGCAACACGAGCGCTCGGTAACCGGACGTGTGCATCGGTGCATCCACCACGCCATGGCCAAGGCGAAGGCGGCGCTCGGTTAGCTGCGGATGGGAAACAGTGTCCTTGCTTGCCTGCGTGGCCGCATTGCACCATGAGAGTAGAGTAGTATACATGCTGAAACAAAGGAGAGAATTGATCAAGCTCAAAAGAAGAAGAAAAAAATGGGATTGTGACGGGAAGGGATGAATAATATTAATTGTTTTAATCGTGGCTAAGCTTTAGAAGCTAAACACTACATGCATGAAAGAAAACACAATTATTAACACTTCATTTTTTTTTTGCCATGTGTTTAAATTACTCCACAACCATTTTAGACTACCCCCAACAGTTTCTACCAAGTCACTACTTTATCTACTGCTAAATACGATAAGCAATGTTTTAGACAATATTTAACTATGAATTATTTTTTTGTACAAAACAATACGTATTTCAAAATTGCTACCTCATGTATGGGTTAAAGGTGTAACGTTACCAGATATATGCCGATGCCGTATTGGTTCAAACATATCGCCTTAGAATAGTTTAGAGCTCAACGAATAAACACATGCATAACTCATAAAGTTCAGGGAACACTACATATGATAAATAGCCCACAATACTTGGAAATAGTACAAGGCCACCATTAGGATTAGGACGCAGGAACACTACATAATGATGATAAATACTCCAACAATACATAGAAATATGATATGACCATATTTGGAACACATGAAATTTAGTAAGAAATTGGTTAGACTCCCACACAGGGTTTGCAAAACCACATGATTTAAGGAAACCTCAGGTTCAAACAACAGTACTACGTAATGCGAAACTGCCAATTGGTTGGACTCACAGCAGGCGGGCGTCTCCGGCTCCGGCTGTTTGTTTGCCTTTCGGCTTCTTCTCACTTGTGTGCAGCGCAGCAGCTGTAAAGCGGAAGTGTAGCTCCCGGCAACCCGGGTACCCCTATTTTCATCCACACATTTCCTTCGTCGTAAACCGCGCGGACGCACAGAGGAACAGAGTCAAGTCTGGATTATGTCCCATCGTAAGTATTCGAAAAGGATGCTGCGTATGTCTACGAAATTAGTGGAAGACGAGTTACCGACGTTCCGCGAGGGATCTTTACGAATCGTTTGGTTCCCTGCTAAGCTTTGTTCAAAATTCGAATCCAGGACCGGCCGTATGGCGCTGTTCTTTCTGGAACTAGTGCTCTCGCTGTAGCAACTATCCATGGCGGACCAGAGTGATCCACCCCCCATTCCAAGCTCGTCGCCGTTCAGTTTCCCCATGCTCCGGCCATCACTTCCAGGACCAGAATGGCTTGGGGTTACTGATTTCTTGGGGTCGCGACGGAAGGGAGATGCAGAAGCCGGATTCGCGATGCAATCTTCGTCCAACGGAATCGACGAGCTAGGTAATAACCAGTTTCATCGGTAGCCTGTAGATTGTTTTGATTTCCTTTCTCAGATTCGATTTACCTGGTTTCCTTCATTTTCTCTTGTAGATGATGCCCAAGCTGTTGGATCTGTACAAGGTTGTTGGCCATGGTCGGGATGTTTTGGTGGCGAAGGAACCAGTGAACAACAGAGACTGTTCTTATCTGCATCTGTTCGTACCTCGACGACGACCACGGTTGGTCCGACGGCATTGGCGGTGCCGACCTCATGTTCTTGGAGACGTTCTGAGAATCCTTGTCTTTTTGGAAGGTAATATGCTAACTTCTGATTGCTCACGTCATTTTTAACCATGGAGGTCTTATGCTTTCCGTTTGTTCTGGATAACAGAGATCTGGTGAATCCAATTGGGTGTAGTAATATCCCGGTTGCAACCTCAGAAAAATGGCAGGAAAGAGTAGAATGTGTAGGGGTAAAGAAACAGTTTGTTTGTTCAGACTCAATAGGGTAAGTCTTGCAAATACTGTCATTTCCGCGAAATATTGTTTCAATCGTTACTTCGTAAATGTTAACAATTTCAGGTCATTGGTCCCTGTCAGCGGTCAGCAGGCGGGCGCCCCCATTAAGTTTAGATGTTTATCTGGACACGTAGGTGACGATAAAGAAATGGCTTCTGCTGATGTGTAAGTGTTCTTTTGCTTCTATAATTATTTATGAAGCTCTAGTTAAGTTTCTTGATAGGTGAACAAAGTCATATCAATTTGTTTTGTACTTATGCAGTGGGGATGAAACTGAGACGATGAAGAATTGTAATCTGGTTGCAACATTACAATTTGATCTTAATTGTATGCCTTATGAAGAAAAAATTACCTGCTCCAAAGATAACAATGGGTACGTTTATTGTGCCTAAAAGCCTGAAATCACTGAAGCTATGTTAAGCGTTGTGAAGTAATGAATATCTTTGGTCCTGTAGATATGCGACCGGCAATTGTAGAACTGGTGAAGGGTCTGGCATTGACCTTATGCAGTTTGTTGAAACGTCGATTGAAGATACATGTTCCAGCTACAGGTAACAGACATTTGAAAGTTTGTTTGCATATAACCTAGTTGGCAAAAAATAGTGGCCACTTGTTCATTTTATTTGTTTCACACATATCGCAGTCTGTCTGATTCGGAAGAAGCAGAAAGGGAAGAGGACGCACAGCATGTTAATGTTGTTGCAGGGGACAGTGCTGATTTGAGAGTTGGGTTAGTATTTTTATGTATTATCAATTGTTGTCTGTTTCGTAGGCTATTGTAACATTGAATCTTTGTGTCAAAACTTATTGTAGGGTCGATTGTAGCATTCGGATGGAGGCATGTAATTGAGCTGCGGCATCAAGTACAGGTTCCACAAATTGTGTTGAACTAGGTGATGAGGTCAATGGTCCAACAAAAAAAAGGTACATTCAGTATAGGGGATACTGTATAGTGCTCATTTCTGACACTGACTGATAATTACTTACTAGTTTGATATGCATTTGTAGGCACTATGGCATAGAGGGGCCAAATGAGAGGGAGAAGGTGCCGGGAAAGAAGAGCTCACTAGAGATGGCTCTGATGAAGTATGCTGATCGTAGTACACCATACATCATTGACCCAAGCCTTGGTACAGAATTCGATTGTGTGACAGAGGCTTATGATTACTACAATCTGTATTCTTGGGAACTTGGTTTGGGTATAAAATACGGCAAGACAAAGTATTCTGAAAGCAAGAAGTACAAGGACAAGGATCCGGCAGAGAAGTACGTGTTGTCCGTAGAGTTGAGGTGCTGTTGTGCGGTAAGTTCATGTTTCAATTTACTTAATTATTAGTACTTCCATTTGTCCGCTGTGTTGAAGATTAATAAGCATGCATTATTCTTTTTGACAGGGTGTTCCAAATAAGGGTCAGAAGGTATCTGGGAAGCTTGGTTGTGGAGCTATGATACGTTTGCACAGGACACAAGACCATGAATACGTAGTGGTTGAGCATAGAGCAGAACATAACCACCCTTTGTCCGATACGTGTGGGGAAAAAAAGACAGTGGCCATCTCACAAGCGGATTGACAAGCACACAAAGGACCTGATTAGGATACTCCGAGAAAATAACATTGGCCTAACAAAGTTATACAGTATTCTGGGAAGTTTCTTTGGATCTATGAGCAATGTACCCACCACTAAAAGGAACCTACGAGCAGTGTGCCAGAAGATTTCGAGAGAGGAGGCAGAAGAGGACATCAAGAAGACATTGCTAGCTTTCAGGGAGATGAGAGAAGCTGATCCTGGATTTTTGTACAGTGTTGATCCTGATGACGAGGGTCGTATCAAGTCACTGATGTGGACAAATTCAAGAAGTCGTATGCAGTATGCCCACTTTGGTGATGTGGTTACATTTGATACGACATATAGAACCAACCTGTATGATATGCCGTTTGGCATGTTCGTTGGTGTGAACAACCACTTCCAGAGTGTGCTATTTGCAGGAGTTCTACTTACAGAAGAAACAATTGAGTCATTCCAGTGGGTTTTCAAAGAGTTTGTATCCATGATGGGTGGGAAGAAACCGCAAACAATTCTAACCGGTAATGTACCCACTCTCGCTTTATAGTTTCTGCACAATACAACTAGTTAATTGGAACGTTCACTGCTTCATACTCAAGTTGGCTACTTATTTGATATGATGGTCATGATTATTTGGTACGTTAGTAGGGACAACATAAAGTAATTAGTAACAATTTGGTCTAAAAAAACATGTCGATGTACCCCTTGCAGTAACATTACTGTACAACTTATATTACATTATCTTTTGTACACAATGATGATTTGGCTTAAAGTACCCTGGCTGCTTTCATGTTTCATGTAACTTTGTATAATTTAAAGAACATTACTCGTGAAGTAACAAGTTAGAAACTTATTTTCTGGTTGCAGACCAATGCCGTGCAATGGAGGTAGCAATTTCAATTGAGTGGGAAGGAGTAGCCCATAGGTGGTGCAAGTGGCATGTCCTGAAGAGGGTGGCTGAATGTCTTGGCACCAAGTATACGTCTAAGAAAGAGTTCCGTGACAAGTTCCACAAAATGCTAAACGAAATGTTGACCAGAGATGAATTTAAGAAGGCATGGAAACAATTGCTTGCTGAGTATGGGCTTAGTGAAAACAATTTCTTAAAACAGATTTACAAGACTAGGAAGAAATGGGTAAAGTGTTACTTCAAGGATGTTTTCTGTGCAAAGCAAACTAGCACACAACGGAGTGAATGTGCGAACCACATGGTCAAGAATCTGGTTCCACCAGGTTGTACAATACATCACTTTGTGAGGCAATATGCCAAGCTGTTGCATACTATCGACAATAGTGAGAACTATGAGGAACGGCGTACTAAGCTGGTATGTTCTCTACTTGAACATTGCGAATTGAATAATATGATGTTTGATAAGAAATTTTATTTCTTCCTTTTGCCTTTATGTTACAGTTTACAAGGGACCTGTCATTGGGTGGCCCACTAGTGGCGCAAGCAGCCAAGGTGTACACGTACAAGGTTTTTGGGATGTTTTGCAAGGTGAAGACTGAGTCGGAAGATTACTTTGCACAAGAGGTTGTACCCGGTAGGGAGTATGTGACTGAGCACTACAACCTAGAGAAAGTTCAGCGTTGGTGCAAGGGACGTTATGTGGTGAAAGTAAATGAGGAACGTACCATGTTCAACTGCGAATGCGGAATGTTTGAGCATTTTGGATTACCATGCTGCCATTCGCTAAGGGTGCGTAAGAATCCTTAATGAATTATGAAATCAGTAACCAATTGTGATCTGATCATTGTAACATGTTTTGTTCCCTTCGATTTGCAGGTAATGATTTCTGTAGGGGTGAAGTCGATTCCTGAAGCAATGATAATGCGGAGATGGACCCGGAAAGCCAGATTAATTTTGCCCGCTCACCTAGCAAAGTATGGTGAGCCCAATCCAGCACTGATGGCTCACACATACCGGCACGCAGCACTATTCCTTGCAGCGTTAGAACTGGTGAAGCTTGGTGACAGCAATGTTAAATGCTTTCATGTTTTGATGGCCTGCTTTGCTGCTGCAAAAGAGAAGCTAGCAGAGTTGAGCAAGACCAAAGATGGTCTTGGACTCGAAGAACGTGAAGCAGCGAAGATCAATGTTGAAGAAAACAACACAACAGAAGCGGATGTGTCGGAGGACTTGTTCCCGTTGAGGGCACCATTGCGGAAGAGATCACGCAGGAGGCCAAGCAATGCTAGAGAGAAGCCGGGTTATGAGAAACTTTCAAAGAGGCCAAAGTTCTGCAAAACATGTAAAGGGCCTGATTGTAGAAGTGACAAGTGCCCCTTACGTGACAAAACATTAGACAAGCCTAGAGCCCCGCCAACGTGTAGAGGATGTGGGTTAGGAGGACACACGATAGCTACCTGTGCATCGGAGAAGCGGATCGCTGCTGTGGCTGCAGCCATGTAAGGTGGTAACAGCGTGATGTTGTGGTTCGATGCATTTTGAACTTGTCATTTCTTCTTTTGTTAGTTAGTGGTTAAGAAATGTGTCACAACATTCGTTGCATTGGATATCGATGATAATTTTGTGTAAGTTGTTGTCGAATCCTAATTTGTAAATGATACTTGTGCTCTCACAAATTTTACTGGTACATTCAGTGGAGCAATTAACGTTATGCAGCCTTGTACCTGAATGTGTTGATATCTACATGTAATCGGTTATTTCAGTGAAAACTATCCCTGTTTCAATGAACGGGAGAAGACTAGGTTGGAAACATAGGGGGTAACACATGTGTTACAGTGTGGACGTGTGCACACCAAAGATAAATATAACAATGAAACTAGGAGGGGAGGTAAATAATGATTTGTGAACGAGCTTTGGGTAGTGCAACTGAGAGTAGGTACATAGAGCAGGGGACTTCAATTCACAGTGCAATTAATTGTGGATTCCTTTGGCTTACAAAAAGGACCAGCCTTGCCCATGGGCGGCAACCCATTCAAAATTCAAACCATTGCCCTCCCTTCGAAGAAGAGCAGTTTCGAGTTAGGGTTCCCTCCACTGTTCCGAGTACAGGCAGTGGACCACCGTCTGCAAGGTACAATGGCTGCTCCTCTGGTGATGTACTCTCTATCCGAGGACAGCAACGGCACCCTGAGCTCGGTGGTACAACCTTTGTTCCTTCAGTTTCCTTGATTCCGTCCGTTCGCTTTTACTTTGTTTTCATATTCCCCTGTTTTGTCCATTTGCAGGGACAGTTGGGCAAGGATGACGGTTGGCTGAACAGACAGATGGAAGAAAACAACCCCGCTGCATCAGCAGTTTTGGTTATCTCAGACGAGGTGAGTGTTTCCTAGTTCCGTTTTCTGTGATTTTGGATGGTTTATGGATTATTAATGTATTTCATATGCAGGATTCGGTTGTTGGAAAAGACGCATGTGCTGGAGTTGCAGGGAATGCACTAGGTTTAGACGAAAACGAGGTAATGTTGCTTGTATTGTTATCAGTACACTGCTGGGCGAGTACAAATTCTGAAAATTGTTCATTGATTGCAGGTGGGGGACCAGGTTGGCGTCGGGGACTTGGAGGAAGGAAGTGGCGAGAACGACATCGATGCCTTCTTGGATGGAAACCAGGAGGATACCGTGGAGGAGACTGTGCTTGAAGATCTGGACCGCCTGTCCACGAACCAGGAACGGGAATTGGTAGGCCAAGCTGTTGGGGACGACGACGAGGACGATGCCTGCAGCAGGCCAATGAAGAAACCGCGCATGTAGCTGCAAAATCAAGATGATGGCGGCGAGTGAGGCTGAAATCTTTTGCTGAAAATAGTTAGTTAGCATGTTAGGTTGGTAGGTTTGGCTAATGAATCGGTTAATGCCACTTGCGAATGGATTTTTGTAATGAAGCAGGTTTTGTTATGGTCGTTTTGCCCGGGACAGTAATGGTCTGGGAACGGATGATGATCCGGGGATTATTTATCTTCGGATGAAATATGTAATTAAAGACTGTAGTAGTGTATTAATTGAATCAGTTTCTGGTAATGAAATGATACCACGAATTGCATTGTTGTTTCCGTTTCATAAGTTAGCTTTTTTTATAATTAGTTGGGGCCCAGTCCAGACGCGTACAAATTTCAGGGAGGGCAACAACGTGGGGCAACCACACATTCCTTTTTGGATTGCGTCCGCGGGAGACCAGGAGGCGGCACTGTTTGTCTCCCTCAAGAGCGGCGACATCGCACCCGGGAAACCTCAGGTGAGTACAGGAACGACCCTATAGAGCTGGAACGATAAGTCCGATTCTTTGAAAGGACAGCATCAATGAACCACCAACTGCAATTACTAGACACATATTAAAAAATGCAAACAACTGACGTCCTGGTACTACTCCATTGAAGTCACTGAAAAGCGCACAGGACAGGCACTACTCCAAATGGAATCCTGTCAGCCGTGGCAGGGAAAATACGTGCGAAAAAAAATCATGTACGCAGCCAATACAAGCCACCGAACGGAACCCAAACGAAATATGTGGCTGCAAATAGGGGTACCCGGGTTGCCGGGTACTACTGCCTGGCATTTGCGGCAGCAGCTGGCGTGACCTCCTCCGGTCTGTTCTTTTCTGCACCAAGAGAGAAAGAGTAGCTGTGCTAGGTGTCAGTACGTCACCGATTTACGGTGTCCCAGGACCAGGGGCCCGCACGGTCGTGTTGTCACTTCTCGACGGCTCACGACGGGGAGACAGCGTGAGGCACCCGGCGTGAGAGTCTCGCCTGATTAGAGATTGTGAAAATCTGGTTGCGCGGATTCCGGAAGCTGCGGCAGAATCCGGTCCGTTTGAAAGCCAAGCAGATTTTAGCTTTTAGATTATAAGAATCAGGGGGTTTCCAAACGGGGCCTGAAGTTCAAGAGACAGATGAAGCGCGCCATTGACCCGAAGTCGACGGTCCTACTGACAGCTTCCGTCGGGGCGTGGGCGTCCGGCGAGACCGGCGGCCACCGCTCGAGTCGACACACACTAGTCCCAGATCGCATCGGTGTAACGGCCGGCGTTTCTGCGCGAACGTTTGATCTCGGTCGCCGCCGCCGCTCGGAGCAGCTAGCTCACGGCGCGCTTGACGCACTGCTCTGCGTAAAAATATGCAGAGTGTGCAAACTCTTTTAGAAAAAAATAAAGTTTTTTTAATAAAAAAATTAGACTTTGGCATGCGTGTAGATGAGATAGAGAGGCACTCTTCGCAAAAGAAAAAAAAGGAAGATAGAGAGGCACATGCATACAAAATTGCAAGTCCAAACAAATCGTGTTTTGAGAGATACAAAAATTGATAAAATCACGATGCCAATTCGTGAGCTGGATCTCAACTCTCCTTGATATCTCACTGGTACTAGATGGTCATCCAATTCATTTTTAAACGAACTTCATCTAGCTAGATACAACTGCTATTCACTAATTTTGAAAGAACACCGTAATGAACATTTCATGTATGACGATGTTTTATGACTTGATATTATTCCTATGGAACCTTTGGAAAGCACCTAAATGTGTTTTGAAAAAAAGAGAGGAGAGAAGTGATGTAGCTCAAAAGGAAAAACAAAAACAAAACGAACATTGTTTGGCTAACGTTAGGAGCTTGGAACGAGCTAAACACTACATGCATGAAAGAAAACACAAATATTAACACTTCAGCTTCTTTTGTTGAACAGGATTTTACTATATGCTAAGCCGTGTATGGTTTAATGGCACTGCAATATTGGGGCCTAAAACATGCATAGCGTTACTCACAAGGTTCAGGCAACACCACATAACGAAAAATAGGAACACATAATAGACAACCAATAATACTACATAGAACTAGTACAAGGCCTTGGAACATATGAAATTTGACAGAATCAGTTGGACTCCAACATGATTCAATCATTCAACCCTAAACCCTAAACCTCAGAGACACTACTTTCCAGCATCTTGGTAGCATCTCTTCAACCAGTTGAACCTCCCTTCGTTGGTCTTAAAAGTGAGGAACATGGCGCGGTTTTCAGCGTAAACAAAGAGCTTGGTGGCCATGTAGTGCTCGTTGCTTCCTTCACGAGCTCCACACTGGACAACCAAGTCCATCGCTTCCCTGATGGCCTTAGCAGTCAGGTCACCTTGCGATGCCATCGGGGTCAAAGAACCAGAACATCTGTAGTGCGAGTTGACCGTGCGTCCGCTTCCAGCAGCTCCCGTCTGCGCTCGCCACCAATCTAAGAAAAAACAAACACGACATCAGCAAAAGCCCCTCTTTCTGTGGAACGTGGCAAATTAAACCATAGGTTGGACGATCGAACCTCGAAACGATGGGCCTAGCGGATGGAGCTTCCGGTCGACGCGTTCGTTCCCGTCGGCGTCGTAGAACCTGGCGAGGAAGAACTTGCTGTCACCCGCCGGCATGCCCCTCGCGAACACGGCAACGTCGCCCGGCTTCAGCCCGAGATCCTTCCGCAGCACGGGCCACCCAATCCCGAGCCCCGTCACGCCGTCGCCCCTCCAGACTTCGACGCCCCAGAGCCGGCCGCTGTGGAGCTTGATCGTCGCGACGTAGCTGAACACCGGCCTGTCGTGGGGAGCCAGCAGCCTCGAGAGGTCAGGACGCAGCACCTGCATGCGTGCGAAGAGGCGTTCAGTCAGCGCCGTCGAGCAATGAACAAGGATCGAAACAAAACGCATGTAGTACGTACCAGTCCGTTCTCGCAGTCTTCGATGCCTAGGCGCTGCTTGAACGCCCCGGGCGAGTGACGGACCAGGGTCACCAGACCCAAGCGCACGCGCCGACCGTGAAACGCCGCCGGGGTTGCAGGACCAGAACTGCCGTGGCGCGTCGTCGCAACAGCATGATGGTTGGCCTTCGTGCATCCGCCTCCTCCACCAGCAATACATCCAGGAGCTCGCGTTCGCAACCAATCTAAGAAACACCAAAACACACGACCTCAGCAAAAGAAGTGAAGTCATGGGTTCTTCGTTGGGACGAACCTGGGAACGCTGGGCCATGCGGATTGAGATCGCGGCGTTCCTTCCCGTCGGCGTCGTAGAACCTGGCGAGGAAGAGCGTGCTGTCCGCCGCCGGCCCGGCCCTCGCGAACACGGCGGCGTCGCCCGGCATCAACCCGAGATCTTTCCGCAGCGCGGGCCACCCGATTCCGAGCCCCGTCACGCCGTCGCGCCTCCAAACCTCCACGCCCCAGAGCCGGCCGCTGCGGAGTTTGATCGTCGCGACGTAGCTGAACACGGCCCCGTCGACGTGGGGAGCGAACAGCCTCGCAAGATCAGGACGCAGCACCTGAATGCGTGCGTGCAAAGAAGAAACAAAACAAATTAGCTAGGCGCAATGACGATGACCAACAAGTTGCAGCAAGCTGGCTACCTAGCGACTATAGCGATGAGAAGAAACAAAACGAATGAACGCACGTACCAGTCCATTCTCGCAGTCTTCGATGCCTAGGCGCTGCTCGAACGCCCCGGGTGAGCGGCGCACCAGGCCGAAGCGCACGCGCCGAGGAGCCAGGGCACCGCCGCAGCGCCCCGCGTCGCCACCGTCGCCGTAGGAGGAGTGCACGCCCGCCGGTGGGAGCCGGAGGGAAGGAGGGCGGCCAAGCGGACCCGCAGACTTCTTCATTTGTGCTGCGCGGCGCATCGAGACAGCTAGCCAGCTTCATTTATAGGCGGATGTTCTGCGCATAGGGGTCTAAATTTTATAGGGGTCTAAACTTTAGATAAACTATATTAAATAAAGTTTAATTACAAAACTAACTACACAACTCTGGTCTAATTCGCGAGACGAATCTAATAAGAGTAATTAAGCCATGATTAAATGATGGTTACTGTAACATTACTGTAGCATGACTGTAGCAAAACATAGATTAATTAGGCTCATTAGATTCGTCTCGTAAAGATATACCCATCTGTAAAAAAGTTTTGTCATTAAACTTTATTTAGTATTAGATTTTCTTTGTTTAAAACTTTCTAAAATTTAGCGCTAAAAGCACCGAACGCGCCCATAGTATCGGAGTTTGGAGGAGGAGTAGAGCAGTAGTGGTACAGTGGTACGAGCACACAATAATGTTCCACGTAGGAGTGGCAGATGTGAGCGCAAAGTCAAAAAAGGAGGGCCTGCCGGTCGGGCGAGCTCGCAGGGGTGTGATCAGTTCTGTCCGGCAAACCGCACGCTTCCTTGTAGCTTGTCCAGCCTACCGGCCGAGACTACCCGTGCCGCAGAGAGCCTCGTCTCCCGACCGATTCGGTCGATCTAGAGAGCTAGACACGCTGACGTTTCGTTTCCCGAGATCCTCCCGCTCCTCGTCCTTTCTCGTTTCTCTCCGTCGATCCCGGCGCTTTCGCGTCTGCTCCGCGGGCGTCGCAAGGACGCACGCTGTCAGCGATCGTGCATTGCCGCGGCCGGCGGATGGGTTAACAATTGCCGCGGCCGGCGGATGGGTTAACAGCAGCCAGGCTCTCAGCTCATCCGCATCTGCGCTGAACTCGCGAAAGCTCGTCGCTCGGCTACCGGTTTCACGCTACCTGTGTCGTTGTGCACCACTTTGCTGTTGTGCAGCTGAGCGCCAGGCGCTGGGCTTCAGGACCTTTCGTCCTGTTGTTGTGTGTGGGTCTGTCTGCTTGCAGCCCATCCCAGGCAACTTTGCACAGGAGCCAACCAAGCAGATCCTATGTACTGAAGAATGTAAAACGAAAGCCTCATTGTCCGAGGTGTGTAAGCAGCAGAGCACCAAGATCAACTTGCTTGGAATTGAGAATGCACGCAGTAGGTACTAGTAATATATTTCCTTC
Organism: Eragrostis curvula; assembly: GCA_007726485.1. Lineage (NCBI taxonomy): Eukaryota > Viridiplantae > Streptophyta > Magnoliopsida > Poales > Poaceae > Eragrostis > Eragrostis curvula. Next base: position 8,222,585 of record CM017442.1, read on the forward strand.
ATCATAAGCACGGCAAGTCTAGTGGCCGGCAATTACACTGGATCACACGCGATAGACTCGAGGACGAGCACACACAGTTCCCACTACTTCCCCTTCACACAACACAGCTGACAGCACAATAGCATGTACGAGAGAGGTTATTCAGAAAAGTAAAAACTTCACCCGAGTCTACCACACTCACATAACTATAACCACTTGTCGCTTCTTACTCCCCAGGTTGCATCACTCGCCCAACTCTGCACCAAATGAAGCAGATCAATCTGAGCCAAAGGTCCTCGTCGACAGAACCTCGAACGACATCCTGTTCTCCTGGAGGCGGCGCTGGAGATCAGTAGGGCCGAAAATGGTGCCTGGCGTGTACACCCCTCCTTTCGGCAGATTCCCGCGCTGGCTAAGCAGGACGAGGGCGCACTGGACCAAGACAATCGGAGTTGTGATGTACCCAACCTCAGGCCCCGAAACCCTTGTGATGATCTCTTTATCCGGCTTGCTTCCACGCTCTGATGCATGAGCCACATCGCTATAGCCACGGCCGACAAACCACATCTTGAAGGAAGCGCTCTCGACCTCTTCCTCTGTTGGCCCAGTTTTTCTGAACAGCCCAAGCGAGAAGAACTCTGGGTACTTCAGCAGAAGAGACCGACCAAAGGAGAAATTCCCAAGCAGGCCGATGAACACTCCAGTGAATATGAAGCACACAAGGACCATCAAGGATCTGGAGGCGATCTTCACACCGAAATGAGCAGGTTTAACTGATGACCAGAAGTTCTTCCTATGCTCAGTGTACTCCGGGCTTTCTTCCGTCCCAGGAAGGCCCTCGGGATGCTCTGTCACGGTTGATAGAGTTCTCTTCACAACCACTGTGTCAGCAGAAGGCAACTTCATAGCCCACATTCCCAGAGGATTGTCACGCTCAATCAGTGAACCTTTCGGAGGTGGATGGCCTGGAATCTGCGTATAAGAAGAAACATTAGCATCAATTAAGATCTTATCCAGAACATATCATTTGATCTGTCGTTGTTCCACAAATAGTCATATAATACAATGAATACAGTCACTGAAGTTTCAATGCATGTCTGGATAATTGTATTGTAGTAAGAAAACACTGAACATGTGCCACGAAATTTGCTAAACTCAAAATTTTAATAAAGTATGTAAGATGGTAAAAATCATGGCTGATTTAAAACCTCAATGCCTAAGTTGTCGTATCAGTCAGTTTATGTAATTTCAACTGGGATTTACTCAGAATTCAGAAAAAAACATATTCATTCATCTAATTTGCTTTCACTTACAGGAAGAGCCGTCTCCCTCTACCGTAGCCTGAGTTACTAAAAAGTGTTTAGAAATGCGAATTGTAAAAGCTTCCACAATCCCTCTTTTTTTCTACAAAAATTGTGCATGGTGGCTGTATACCTTTTTTTTTTTTTGAGAGAGAGAGAAATGGTGGCTATAGACCTGGGAACATCATCATACAATTGAAGGCAACAGACTGAAGTCATGAAGCTAGAGACAAAATTCAGTTTTGCAGGCACAAAATGTCAAACCAGTTTCCTAGGATCCCTTCTCTGCTCCTATAATTGTCTCTAAAATTTATATGGAACAATTAATCCTTTTCACATATGCTTCAAATAATTTAACATAAAAGACTACTTTTAAAATCAAGAAGCGACTTAAAATACTACCAAAATACTCTGTACGATAAACATTATGCATCTTAAGAGTCTTAATAGTAGACAACAAAAACGGTAATGCAAGTTAGTGCACAATTCAACAAGCATGCATATTTACATTGAACATAAAAGGAAATTTCTATTTCAGGGAAGAAAAATATAGCAGGAAATAAGGGCATCGCGATAGCATCTTAAAGATGAAAGCAGCATCCTCTGTTATTTAAGGACATCAAATGCAGTCTGTAAGATTTCCATCTACAAGAAAAAAGATGTTACAAAAGAGCTGATGAACAATTTGAGACAAATTAGATAACCATTTCTTGTGGTATAGAAGTACGGCAATCCATTCCATGCATGCACACAAAAGGCATGGCAACTTTTCTGAAGGAGCTGAAGGACCACTTAGCTAGTTTTTAGTTGGCACACAAGAAACAAATGCTTGATTGAATAGCAATAGTACGAATAATTGACATCCCAGCATCAAGGTGATGATAAAGGGAAGAGAAAAAAAATCATAAAAGGTTTTACAAAAAAAAAAAAAAAGGTGGGCAAAGAACGATGAGTTGGTCAACATGTATATTTCATCATACCTGACAACTAAATATTTCTATTCAGCATAAAATTCAATTGACCAAGAAAATACAGGGTACACAGGAGCTAATTGTCTGGAACTCTGGATTTGTCATACAAATTAAATAACACACTCGGCATGGACTCTTCTGAAGGAGATGAAGGACTACTTAGCTAGTTGATAGTTGGCGTGCAAGAAACAAATGCTTGATTTAATAGAAACAGTATCAAGAATTGACAACCCGCTAGTTGATAGTTGGCGCACAAGAAACAAATGCTTGATTTAATAGAAACAGTATCAAGAATTGACAACCCAGCATCAAGGTGACAGTAAAGAGAAGAAAAGTTCATACAAGGTTTTACAGAAAAATACAGGTGAGCAAAGAACCATGAATTGGTCAACATGTATATTACATCATACCCACACTTTCTATGCAGCATAAGATTCAATTGACCAAGAAAATCCAGGGTATATTGTAGCTAATCGTCTGGAACTCTTGATTTATCATACGAATCGAATTTTTCTAGCCGAAAACCTTTCACTACCCAATCGCATTGGTAACACTCAGCACACTGGGAGTTCAGCCCTACTCTACTGAGAAGTTAAGCTAATTTCTCCTGGGGAAGCATGTGCCACCTGTTAATCTTGCAAGTGTACAGGGAAACAGAAACACAACCAATTTTACCACTACTCACCCAACAATAACAATATCTAGTATGGTAGCCCATCATATGCAAAATAAATCTGAAATGGATCTGGTTCGGCAACTATCACAGCCAATACTTCTATGCACCATGAAAGTTTCCAGCGTGTTGAGTGCAAATAAATCACCCTTCTAATTTATAGCTCAATGTAAACATTTCTCTGATCTCAATGTTGTTACTTCAGACAAAACAAGCACTCGACTAAAACTCTACTACGGATTCAGAGCAGCGGGAAATTAATTGCCTAAACAGTTGCTTACGTTGGGCCTCGGCCGCCTGGGTCGCGACCGGCGCAGAGCCTGCAGCTCGCCGGCGTTGGCCACCCCGAGCACGGCCGACTCGTAGGTGCCGATGTTGCCGGCCATCTTCTTGCTCGACTGCAGGCTCACGTAGGCCTCCACGCTCAGAGGCGCGGATGGCGGCTCCCACTGCCTGCTGTGAAACAGGAACCCGAGTTCGGCGGGGATGGAATCAAACCCGCACGCGGAGATGATGAGGGACCCGTTCCCGGCGGCGACCTCGTGGAGGTCGGCCTCGACGCGCTCCATGAACTCGGGCTCCCCGGAGATGTCGAGGCAGTCAGCCCCTGCGGCGGCGCATGCCGCCGCCACGGCATGGCCGTGGAGGCGGAAGGGCCCCGCGCAGGAGAGCACGACCCGGGCCCGTGAGGCGAGGGCCGCGAGGGAGTCCGGGTCGGAGGAGTCGGCGATGAGGATGGGTACGTCCTCCGGCGGCGGGGCTGGGGCCGCGGCCCAGCGGAGCGCGGCGGCGACGCGGTCCCGGCTGCGGCCGGCGACCGCGAGCGAGCGTAGCGGGGAGGAGGCGGAGGAGGAGCCCAGGAACTTGAGGGCCTCGCGGATGACGTACTTGCCGGTGAAGCCCGAGGCCCCGAAGATGACGACGTCGAACACCTCCGGCTCCGGCGGCGCCATGGCGAGAGGACGGTTCGAGGCGAGGCCGGCCGCTGCGGGGGCTGGGGACTCTGGGATTGCTCACTGACTGGCGGGTCCCTCGGCTGCCCCTGTTGACGAAGGGGGTCGGGAGTGGTGCGACTTCTTGCGTGGCTTCCTTGAGTTTTCCGAAGCCATTTCTTCCGTAATTATAGACTGTAGAGACTTAGTGGACAAAGCCACATGCTTATAGTGTGGTGTACTTAAAACGTCACAATTCAAAAACACAACTTATTTTTTCCTTTTCCGAATACACGATATACATCTTTGTATTTGAAAGAAAAATACTCCTAATGTAACAGTTATAACATCTTAGAGCATCTACCAAAAACTGGAAACTTAAAACCAGTTTTAGGTAGAGGAGAGAGAAGGTTTTCAGAAAAAAATTGTGCTCTTCTCCAGCAGACTATTTAAAACCGGATACCTAAACTGATTTTGTTTCATTCTCTCAAACAATTGCACATATGAACTCCAAATAAGACTAACATTTAATGAAACATAGTTCAAATAGAGATGATCATACGCAATCCACACAACATTTTTAAAGTTCAAATTCAACAACTCCTCCACAAAACTAGTTAATGCAATGATATATCATGCACAACGACGCTAACCGTAGAACTTCCACAACTCCTCCACAAGGTCATCACGAAGTTGTTCATGGGATGCTCGATCTTGGATTTCTTGGTACACTTGAACGAACTTCTCAATTCGGTCTTTGTCCTTGCGCGGCCTGACCATTTTCCCCACTTTCTCATAAACAAAGTTCACATCCTCTCCACGCTCACCCTCAATGATCATGTTGTGCATGATAACACAAGCTGCTCTGTTCCAGTGAACTACAGCTCCTCTGTTCCTCACCCTAGCTGCTGAACGAACACAAAAGAACAGAGCACGAAATTCTTGTACACATGCTTAGAAAAATATATTTTCCCATTCAAGCCTTTACCGGTCTAAAAGAAATTCTTGTAATGCTCCACTGATTCATTTTCCAATCAGAATAGCAAGGCACACAACAACTGAAAAAAAAAACAGAACTAACCTTGCGGGCAATACGTCAAGCACCTGCTATGCAGTGAGCTGGAGGCTCTCTGGTGTTCAGGTAGCTGACGAGGGATGCAGTGCTGGGGATCAGAAATGCAACGCGTTGACCAGTGCAGCGCACAGGATGCGATGCCGGACCAGAGCAGGGGCGCGCAGGATGCAGACCGTGGCGTGGCGCATCGAGCACTCAGCTCGGGGACGGCGCGTCGGGCCAGAGCTTGGGGCGGCTCTACGCACGCCAATCCATCCGCGCGCAGGAGGTAGCTGGACGGCGACGACGCGCAGGATTGAGCGGGACGGCGACTGCGCGCATGACGGAGCGGAAGACGACGACACGCAGGGCGCACCGAGATGACGACAACACACAGAACGGACCGGGACGCCGCGCAGGGACTCTGAGAGAGTGAATGGCGAAGGGAGGGTGAAGGGAGGCAGACGGAGACGGGATCTGGTGGCCGGATTCGCGCCGGCGGGTGAAAAATGCCGCGGCGGCGGGTGGGGGATTTGGGCGGTGAAATGTCCGTCGCGACGGTTGGGCGTTTCCCGCGTGCGGTGTCAAGTTTTACGTTTCCAGGAAGTGAAAACTCATATATGAGTTTAGGAGAGAGAAATTTAGGTGGACATCAAAAAATTTTAGATTTTGGTGTCCATTTAGGTACTCTGCTGGAGTAGTTTTTTTGGCTATTTTTACAGTTTTTTGATATTTGTGTTCAGTTTAGGTTGTCTGCTGAAGATGCTCTTATAACTTGCAAGCGTAGATATACACATGCACCATAAAAACACAAAACGCCGCGAACTCTTAAGCTCTTCATTCGATTACTCATGCACATGCTAATTCCTTTTTTAAATCAAAGATAGTCTCATTCTTATTATCTGAGTTGCTTTTTATACTTGCATCGTTTGTCCAACTCTTTATATTTGATGAAAGAGATCACCGTTAGCGAAAGGTCTTTGTAAAGAAAACCTCAAATGAAAATCCATTCTTCTCAAGACGTTGCTGGAGATCGGTAGGGCCAAATATAGCGCTGCGTGTACACTCCTCCTTTTGGTAGGTTGTCGCGCTGGCTCAACAAGATGAGAGCGCATTGGACCAGAATGATTTGAGTTGTAATGTATCCAGCATCAGGTCTTGAAACTTTTGTAATCATCTCTTTATCTAGCTTGCTTCGGCGCTCTGATGCACATGAAGCATCTATGAAGCCGCTACCAACGAACCACATGTTGAATGAGGAGTTATTGACCTCTTCCTCTGTTGGTCCAGTCTTTCTGAACAACCCGAGGGTGAAGAATTCTGGATACCTAAGTAGAAGAGATCGACCAAATGAAAAGCTCCCAAGAAGGCTCATGAATAATCCAGTAACTAAGAACCGCAAAAGGATATTTAAAGAGGTGATCTTCACACCAAAATGAGCAGGTTTGATAGAAGACCAGAAGTTTTCCTACTCTCGGTGTACTTGGGGCTTTCTTTCACCCCAGGAAGGCCTTCTGGATGTTTGGTCATTGTTGATAGAGTTCTCTTCACGATTGTCGTGTCAGCAGTAGGAATCTTCATAGCCCACATCCTTAGAGGATTGCACCACTCTATAAGTGAACTTTTGAGAGGTGCATTGCCTAGAATCTGCATAAAGGATTAGCATTAGTAGATTTTACTAAGAGTACATATCATTTAATTCTTGTCTTCTTTCACAAATAGTCACTTCATAGACTGAATATATGAATTAAAGTTTCAACGGGTGTTTGAATCATCGTATACTGGACTAATGAAACTTCAAGATATTCCAAGACATGCATCTTTCTTGGGAAACAATGAACTCATTTTTTCATATATAACATCAATATCTAAGGTGTTGTATCAGTCAGGACTTCACAATACCAACGACAGGGCATGGTGATTATTAATCAATGGAACATTGTCGTAAAACCAGAGGTAACAAAGGTCATGAAGCTAAAGCCATGTCCAGTGTTTTAGACTCAACATCTCAAACTTCTTCCAAATAGAAGTGGCGTTTGTGGCAACATTAAACAATTATTGCCATCAGTCACCGGTATATTAATGCCCGATTGTTTTGCTGCTCAAATTGGGTCACTTCTCCACACTTGTAATTTGTTTTCAAATTTTATATGGAACATCTAAGTATATGATTTGTATGGAAAAGCTAATAATCATTGACAAAAATAATACTTTTGAAATCAAGTAGAATCTTAAAAATATGACCGAAATGCTCTATATATGAAACTTCTACTGAAGTGCTCTATAGAATAAAATGAGAAATGCAAATATGCACAATTAAAATGGAAATTCACTGTTTGCAATTATGCAAATTAAAAATGAAAATTCAAGGAAACTTTTCTTCAAGAAAAAAATAGATATACACAAGAGAGCAGTGATATCATCTTATAGATGGAAGCAACATCAACTGTGATTTTAGGTCATTGACCAGATACAAGTTGTGAGCTTTTGATTTAAAGGAAAAAGTTATATAGAAGCAACGACACCACCAACACAAATACATATTTCGATTCAGTACAGAACTCACATTAAACAAGAAAACTTAGTGATATTTATTCATACTGCTAGTGAGGTTGTAACTTCTTAAAAGGCCAAGGCACGCTTTCCATTATCTAAAAAAATATAGAAGTCATACCATACTAAATGAAGTTTTACTAGATGAGAATAATTTCCACATACTATTCGCATGTAATGCCAAGCACTCTGTAGTATTTTTGCTCCTGATCTACCGCAAGGGTAACCTAATAAATTCTTCTGAGGTGGCATATGGGAGCTATTTGATACAACAAGTGAATGAGAAACGCAGAACAATATTTTAACATAACTCGTCCAACAAGTACTCAAAATATGCAAAACAGATACGAATTGAGATCTATCACGGTCAACTCGTCAGCGCACCATGAAAGTTTCCACCGTGTTCCAAGTTCCCAGTACAGATAAGTCATCGTTCTTAGTTCTACCTCAATGCAGAAGTTCTAGTTTCCACCATGTTCCAAGTTCCCACGCCAAGTTGATTCGTTAACTTGATTAGCACAAAGTGCCATTGAATGCTCATAAAATTCTTCTACTTTCAATAATTCCAATGTTCTAGAGACCAAACAGGCTCTTCTACAATTTCAGAAGCAACCAGAGAATTAATAGTTACTCACATTGGGTCTCGGCCGCCTGGGCCGCGACCTGCGCAGCGCCTGGAGCTCGCCGGCGTTGGCCAACCCGAGCACGGCCGACTCGTAGGTGGCGACGTTTCCGACGATCCTTTTGCTCGACTGCAGGCTCAAGTAGGCCTCGACGCTCACCGGCGCGGACGGCGGCTCCCACTGCCGGCTGTGGAACAGGAACCCGAGCTCGGCGGGGACGGAGTCGAACCCGCACGCGGAGACGATGAGCGAGCCGTTCCTGGCGGCGACGTCGTGGAGGTCGGCCTCGACGCGCTCCATGAACTCGGGCTCCCCGGCGATGTCGAGGCAGTCGACCCCGGCCGCGGCGCACGCCGCCGCCACGGTGTGGCCGTGCAGGCGGAAGGGCCCCGCGCAGGAGAGCACGACGCGCGCCCGCGCGGCCAGGGCCGCGAGGGAGGCCGGGTCGGAGGAGTCGGCGATGAGGATGGGCACGCTTTCGGGCGGCGGCGCGGGCGACGCGGCCCACCGGAGCGCGGCGGCGAGGCGGTCCCGGCTGCGGCCTGCCACCGCGAGCGAGCGGAGCGGGGGATGAGGAGGAGGCGGAGAGGAACTTGAGGGCCTCGCGGACGACGTACTTGCCGGTGAAGCCCGAGGCGCCGAAGATGACGACGTCGAACACCTCCGGCTCCGGCTGCGCGTGCGCCATGGCGAGCGCGCTAATCAAGTTCTTTGAATTGAGTCTGGAGGACGACGGTTCGTGGCGCGCCGAGCTCACTGAGCGGCGGGGCCCCGGCTACTCTCGGGCTTGTTCGTGAAGGGACGCGAGTAGTATGGTATGACCGTATGATGCGGATGCTTTCCGTGCTAGTGGAGCGGCCGTACGTCTTGCTAAATAGAGGAGGATCGGCGCCACTTGCTATGCTCTGCTTCCAGGCATGAGTAAAATGCCGCGCAATTTCAAATGTTGCTTGCAAACCAGTACGGCGTCATCACGTAAAGGGGTTGGGCGGGGGGCCGGTTGAATAGTTGCTGAAAAGTATCAATGGACAAAGCAAATATGTTTCCATTCTATGATAGCAATTGTATTTAAACTTGGGAGAACAACAAGACGTAAAAAAAAAATACATTTAGTTATCCAACGTCCTGAAACTAAAGGCAAAATATGTATATGAAACTATAAGGACATGGAGAGCGTATATTTGCTTTGTGTCTAAGGTTAATCCAAAAAGTTTATACCATGATTATTATACTTCAGACATCTATACCTGAGAACTATCGCACTCTTTTGGTCAATTTTATGTTTAGTTATCAGGTTGGTTGTTGGTGGTTTCGTTTGCATGTAGCAAGGAGGATAGGATAGAGCACGCCCATAGTGTGGCTTGAGGGCTTAATTCAACAAATTAGAAAAACATGCCAAGCAATAACTCTCATTTGCCTTTTTTCAAAGACAAACGTATATGACTAGCAACCTTTTATTTGTACCACCATCACCTCTTTATCACTTGTACCATTTCTCTTCTAATTAGGAGCTCTCTCTCATCGATGAGTATGTGTTGTCATCCATTTTGTGCATATATATTGCCTGCCACATTAGCCACCAAGTACCAATTCAAGTGACAGATCCAGATGAACAAAACAGGAGGGGTTCGCCTCTCTTCTCCAAACTCCAGCCCCCCCCCCCCCCCCCCCCCCCCCCCCCCTGCTTTGGATCTGCCCCCCCAAATTACCAAATCCTTTGGCATACATATGATGGCATATGCTGCGACATTTTCTTGCTATCCTAATGTGTGTTTGCTGCTATTAAGTATACGTATTATGCCTAGTGTATCACTTGCTATTTGCTATTACAATTTGGCATAGTCCCTTCTTTCCAAACATACATGGGCCCACATGTTATTGAGACACTAGTGGTGAATAAGGGACCATTTTCATTTTGCATGCAGATTGCAATCATCGTAGTAGTATTATGTTGCTCGTTTGGTGGTGTTGTTACAATTTCCCTACAGCGAGAGATTGATAGCCTCCGCTTCCATCGTTAAAGTATTACCCGACGAGGGATGACTTTAACTGTAAGTGGAGCCACAGGGAAGGAGAATCATCACCCCATAAATAGTAAAGTTCTGATGCAGGTGAGACTTCCGCCGTTCTCACCATTCCGGCCGACGTGCTCGACAGCCGTGAGGCCGCGTCGCCTCGATGCCGGCGTGGCCACCCTCCCCGGCGACCACGTCGGTGCCGTAGGCCATTGTGGGCCTTCACCACGTGCTGCTCCTGTTCCTCTGCCGGAGACGAGCACGTGCCCGGTCATCATTTTGAAGCCGCCTGGTTCATTTGCCTCCGCCATAGGAGGAATGGAGTTGAGGAAGAAATCGATCTGGAAGAGCAAGAACTCTGACCTCAGGCCGTCTTCCTGCCGTTGTGCTTGCGTCACTCTGCTCCGCCAAGCCCGTCGAGCTCGCTGCTTGCGCTGCCGCCCCATGCTGCTACATGAGCACACTTCAGGGCCACAGCCCTGTGCCCCACGCGCCCCCTGATCCCTCCCCTCCGCCACTGCCTACTGGAGCTCGGCCCTCCCTTTGATGGCATGCCAGATGGAGAAGGTGGGAGAGGAAAATGGAAGACATACACAGGGAGAAGAAAACCGGGGAGAAGAAGATTGTTTCCGTGGACAGGATAAGGCTGTTACTGTTTTCCAAATAGGACCCTGTTATTTGTTTTATTTTCACGTTTCGTCTTTGGACTTCACATTCTTATGGTCCAGCCCCTGCCTTTATGATATCTACAATTAGCTTTTGATAGCATTAGTTTCAGCATTCAACTTATGAATCTGAACAAACATGGGAGTGTAGATGTTTTTCTTAATAACCTGTCCACGTTTTGAGGTTAAATGGGCGCGGCAGAGCGCGCCATGACACCCTAGTTTGTTTTACAAGTGGTAACTTTTACCTCACTACGTAACACAATACAACTATTAGGATGATATAGTGCCGCATGCAAAGCCGTTACATCTCCATTGCTATCATTTGAATTATCAGAAGGGTAAAACCATTAAAAATGTTATCTAGTCCTATTTCAGAAAAAGAGTTAATTGTATCTACAAAATTTCTGTGACATATTATACTAGCATTTTCCTTTTTAACGCACCGCTTTAGTGACATACCTTACACATAAACCTATCAACTTGTAGCATCCATGTAAGGAGACAAATTATGTTCTCATCACACCATGTGAACCCCGCCTCATTCTACACATTGTTCTTCATAGCTTGGCAGTATAGTTTGGAAGACCTTAGGGCAAACTTGATGGTGGAGCAAACAAGGAGTTGTTGACTTGTTGGGCCGCTCTGTTGGATTTCCTTGGGTGGTTGGACCAAAGAAAAGTTTATGTATCTTGTTTGATCTAAAACATATTATCATATTGCATTAAATACTATATGTGTACATAAAATAGTTTTAAGCCTCCTTTGGAACGCATAAATTTCACAGAAACCGCATAAGAATTTCACAGAGAAAACGCAGGAAAAGAATTTTTTCCTCCAATCCAAACGACCCTTTACTGTTCTAGTTCCCTCACACTTGGTTGGGCCTAGGTTGCCGCCCTCATGCCATGCCTCGAAGCCGGCCCTGCTTGGCAATGCAATGAAGGTATATTGGCAAGGGGAAAAATCACAATTTGAGCTTGTGTTTTTTTTTTTGGGAAATTTGTCAGTTGGGCACTCTTGAATGTTGGTTTTGTTTCCTGGACACCGCGTCGCTTCTTTTGGTCTCGTGAACAGTGAGAAACATGGTTTTTGTCTACAGGACACTATAACGGAAAAAATGACTATTTTTGATTTTTTTATCTCAATGCACAAAATATATTACAGCTTGAAATTTGGTAGAGGGTTACATTGTTGCATTTTCTGTTCATGTGATTTTTTCTTGATTTTTTGCCAACTGTTTGCATAGTTTAATTTTAAAAACAAATATTTTATTAGTGAAAAGTTATGTAAACAATTAACAATACATATGGAAAAAACTACATGTATAAGGAATTTAGTAATGTATGTTGTGCCAAATTTCAAGTTGCAATGTATTTTGTACATTAAGTTATTTTTTTTTTGAAAATAGTCACTTTTTATGTTATAGTGTCCTGTAGACAAAAAAATGCATTTTCTCAGTGTCCACGAGACCAAAAGAAGCGATGCGGTGTCCAGGAGACAAAACCAACATTCAAGAGTATCCTACAGACAAATTTTCATTTTTTCTTCTGTTTTTGGTAAACTTGTTCATTCAAATTTGAGTCGCTAACCCTATTCGTTTAGTGGCAGAGGCAAGCGCATCATCTTTGTGATGGGTGCGCTTTTTTTTTTTTGCGGGTAATTGTGATAGGTGTTTTAACCACACAACATGCATGCTGGTAGTCTTTAAACACTATTACCCTTTTATGTTATGTAGAACTTGTAATGCAGAAATTTCGCATGTGTAACGAAAAAACAATTACACGTATACCTATCGTCTTCTCCCCACATGAAATCTAAACATGATGAGGTCACCTTGAAAATTCCAATCTGATCGGGGCATCATAGCTTGACTTTGTTTTCTGATCACTTATAAGAAGAATATAAAGAACGGCGAAAAGGAAAGAAAAGCCAAGCAAAAAAGACGAGGAAAGCAAGAGGAAAGATGCTTTAAGCCGTCCATGGCGTCGTTCAAACGCGAGGAGATGCCCTGCCGCTGCAGCCGTACACCTGTCCCACTGCCCCAACCGAACCGACGGTTAAGATGCTCCGAAGACGAACGACCAAACACTCCTTTACCGACATGCGGGTCCCGTATCTCTGGAGGCCCCTTTGTCATCCAGTCAGGCCATCGCTACCAGAGTGGAAGCGGTGGTGCACCAGTATAAATCCACTCAAACCCTAGGATTCGGCGCGAGCTTATCGCTTATCATCTGCGCCTCCCCATCTCTGTGCTCCGCCTCGTCCTCGTGATCCATCCAAACCAGGTAAAATTTGACCTGCCCCCGCTCAGATTAGCTTCCGAATTTAGCATCCCGACTTCTCGATTCGGAACTTCGTTTTGCTTAATTTTTTGGGGAAATCGAATGCTGTAATTTGCTGACCTTGTTGTTTGGGGAACTTCGTTTCAGCTAGGCTCGCCATGTCGGACGAGGAGCACCACTTCGAGTCGAAGGCGGACGCCGGGGCGTCCAAGACCTACCCGCAGCAGGCCGGCACCATCCGCAAGAACGGTTTCCTCGTCATCAAGGGGCGCCCCTGCAAGGTATACACACGTACATGCTTCGATCTCGTTGTGGCCGTAGTTGTGCGATTGCTGCCTAGATGCGCATGGTTGTGTTGCTCAACGTGAGAGGTGGAACTGTTGTGGTAATTTTGATGATGGGGGCGCGATATGTGAACCGTTTGACCGGTATCTGGTGATGGGTGTTGTGGGTTTAGATGGAAAACATCGATTAATAATTTGGTGAACAGCGGCGGCCATGATTGATGAGAGATGTAATGTTGGTGCCCAAGCGCAAAGTTAGTGTGTTCAATCGAATGCTCTTACTAGTCGGTGGTAAAATTTCGGTTTGCCTTCTTCTGAGAAGAAAATGGATATTTGGTTGGGTTGCATAAGTAGATGACTGACCCAGCTTAGACGACTAGCTACTTTGGCTGCCAAATTTTTAATTTCACCGTAGATAGCTAGTTGAACTTATCAAGGAACTTAAGGTATGAAACAAACTAGGGAACTAACATTAACCCTTTTTCATTGTAGTGGTTTGTGCCTGAAAACACAAAATGGTAGGTTTTCCTCAGGCAAGAATTTTGATTTCCTGGCTGAGTTAGCTTGCTCTGCACTCAGGGCGGAGCCAGAAAGAGTGCAAAGGGGGTGCTGTTTGCTTAGATCGAATTGAACCCAGCATAGATTAAGTCAAACTGAAGAAATTTAAGCTAAAATCAGTGAAGATCAATACATATAACACTAGAGTTTCCTGAGCTGCAGGGGTGCTGCAGCACCCCCAGCACTACCTGTGGCTCCGCCCCTACCTGCACTGCAGTAGTTAGTCTTTTGTACTCCCATAAGGTCATGCTAACCCCCACTTTCTTTTATATTTCCTTCTCTTTCTCTGTTTGTTATGATTACGTGTCTCCTCTTTTTGGAGTCTATGATGGATTGGGTTTCCAGTATAGTAGTATTGCAATTTTACAGTCCGTGTTCAGTTATCTGATACATTTAAATTAACTTGTGCTACAGGTGGTGGAGGTTTCTACCTCAAAGACCGGGAAGCACGGTCATGCTAAGTGCCACTTTGTTGCCATAGACATTTTCAATGGTAAAAAGCTTGAGGATATTGTTCCTTCCTCCCACAACTGTGATGTAAGTTATCGTTTTTGTTTGTTTAGTTCAGGCCTTATGTTGACATTTGCAGCTTACTCACGGCTTCAACATATGTGCAGGTTCCACATGTGAACCGTACTGAATATCAGCTGATTGACATATCAGAGGATGGATTTGTATGTTCCTAGTAATCAGTTATATTGTCTCCTCTTTCAATATATGATACTCTCTGCATATGTATCATTTAATTTACTTTGTTTCAGGTGAGCCTTCTGACTGAAAATGGAAACACCAAGGACGACCTTAGACTCCCAACTGATGAGAATCTCCTGGGCCAGGTTTGTTTGACTTGCATTTTAGCATTTTTGTTTCTCTTTTACATCTGTATATGTGTGACATATAGTATCTGTGGTTTCGGGATCAATGGGAATTTTCAATCCAATGCCTTATTTCTTCTGCGTTCAAGTATGTCATCTGGTGGTGATACGATCTTATTAGTCATCTATACTATGTGGATATTATTTTTCTGGGCCACAATAGGTTAACAGTACAACAGTTATCTTGTATTGTTTGATACTCCGTAACTGGTGGTCATATGGATAGTGGGAATTAGGGATTTGTAAATCTAGATGAAGACATTAACTTGTCGTACCCTAAATATTTTTGTATTGAAGCACAAAGGTTGCTACACTTTAGGTTCAGTTAATATGACTGGTTAATTTTAATGCCCTCATGTCACACCTACGTTGTAACTGGGGCTGCCTTGTTTGTTTTGTGTTTATAGTTGAATGCTCTTTGGCTTGAGCATGTCATTTTGAAATGGATACATGAAAATTCTTGAATGGCACAATTGCTGTGAGGTTGTCTGCCTGTCTGTTGTGCTGCTATGTTTACTCAATACGTAAACCTCATGATTTGTGGTGCTATTATTTTGTCCAGAATGTTAACTCGAAAACTGCTTTGTGGTTCAGATTAAGAGTGGATTCGCGGAAGGGAAGGATCTTGTGGTGACTGTCCAGTCTGCTATGGGTGAGGAGCAGATCTGCGCCCTGAAGGACATTGGCCCCAAGTCCTAGAGAAGGTCATGAAATGGAGGGAGCCATTATATATCTGAAAACGAAATGGGAAACGGCGTGTATCACGGAATGCTACCAAAACATTCACCTAGTTTGAGCTTGGCTTTTGCCGTATTAACAAGTGCAGTGATTGCTGGGTGTAGCATGTCTGATTACGATTATCTATGTGACTTTCGGGACCCTGTAATTCTATGGTTTATGACATCTGCCTGGTACAATAAATTGAATTCAAAAGGTGGTGAACTACACACAGTCGCACATTCGTCTCGCGTTTTTCTTATGGTTACGTCGTGACGCGTGGTAGTTCTAGTTCTAGTTCCAGTTTGTATCATCGGCATTTGAAAAAATACTGGTGCGTCTGAAATCTGAATCTGTTGGTGATGCAGCCAGGTTTAGATCTGATTTACTGGCTTGGTCACGGTTGGACCTTTTTTTTATCCTTGTTCCAAGCAACACCGAAATTTCAGTTTCCAATCTCCGCGTCTGGAGCTCTAACAACAGATTAGCAATCGAAGTACAAGTACCTTTCCTTGTAGACCGCGTTTGCTTCACTGGCGTCAAACATGTGACGCTAGTCGCTTCTTTCAGTTCACTGAATTCGTTTCTCTTAACACAATGATGAATTTTACAGAGGAGCAGGATAATCCACTTGGTTTTATGGGCCGTATCCATTTTTATACTGGGCCGTGAGTTTAGCCTCGTAGGCAGTCTGTCCGACGTGGTTGCTATTTCGGCCTATTTACTTGCTTCGCCGCGTATCGAAGAAGAACCAGAGATCTACGGTTTCCTTCGAAACTCGGAGCGCTGCCGGCGGCGCGGACAGACGATCTTGTGCCGTGCGAGATGGAGACGGTTGTGGCGATGGTGCGGGGAGGGAGGAGGAAGGAAAAGCCTGTTAGGCAGCCGAAGAAGACGAAGGCGGAGTTGGAGGATGAGAAAGCGGAGAGGGAGGATTTGGATAGGCGGTTTGAAGAATACCTAAGATTGTCGGCGATGGCGCCTGATGTGGAGGTAGTAGTGAAGGAGGAAGGCGCGTTGCCACCTTCCGCCGACGAAGAGCCACAGGACTGCTTCGGATTGGACCTTTGCGCCATCATTGGTATGAAGGGTGAGGAGAAGAAAGCCGCGGCGCGGCTTGTGTTGGATGCGTGGCTTGCTGAGAATAACGCGAGGGAGAGGGAGGTTTTGAAGGCGGAGCCGATGGAGCCGGCGGCCAACAACAGGAGGAAGGTGGAGGAGCGGAATGAAGATTCAGATCCGGAGCAGTGGTTTCGCGATGGCTGGGCCGATTCATGGTCCAGATTCCACGGTGCATACGAGGATACCAGTGAGTTCTCCATCAATAGAGATACGGAGTACATTTCTTGTCTCCATCAGTGATTGGTTCTTCAAACTTGTTCAACATAAAAAATATAGCTGTGATTTTATCCCTGCAAATGCTAATTAGTGTCGCTTTAGCTCATTTTGAAATCTCTTATAACTACGCACGTGCAGCGAAGCTCGGCCCCATGCGTTTTACAGATGATCCTGCACCGGAATGGAGTGCCTTGCCCAGGAGCACTCTGCAGGTCTTTTCAGTAAAAGTTGCAGGAATAAGAGGGGGCTTACGGTGGCCACTTGACGTGTTTGGTAACATTGTTGTACGTGACAGCGTCGACTTCAATCGCAATATTATCTTCAACCGCTCAAGGGACAGCTGCCAAACACTCACCGAAGAGGTTAGTCTTGGTGTTTCTCAATTGCCATTCACCGTTTTGTTTCTCACAGGTCATATCTATATGGATTTGATCGACAAGACATGTATGCATCCCCACACAAACTGTTTTTTGTTTGTTTGCCAGGCATCACACAATCTTGAGCATAACAAATTCCTATCCCTTGTGCCACTAGTCCATTGAGCTAATATGTGACTATGTGTGTTCCTTCTTTTGTGCTTTGTGTTTTGTGATCCTTACACTGTTTTATTTTTTATTATGCTGCTCAATAGTAACTTTCGTTTGCTCCAGATTACCTCTTATTTGTTTGATGTTGTTGCATGCAGAATCAATGTTTAGCACTAGCAGGTCCGACCCGTGGTGTTGTTTGGTGTGATACTATCATTATAGAGGCAAACCTAACTGTGAAAGGCACTACGGAATCCGAGGATAAGGACTTGAGCGTTCTAGCCGTGCCATTGATAGGGAGTAATAATGAGGATTCACGTCTGTTCCGTTGTTATGAAACTAGCAAGCTTAGCACATTGGGGTTTACACTTGGCCATATTGCTGGATCTGTGGAGGCTACAATATTTGTTCGACTCATTAATGGGTCATGTTTTGGTGGTAAGTTTTCGGCCTTTGCTGCGGGCATCCGTCACAGGAAGGTTAAAAGAATTCATAATGAAGAAATTGTCTTACTTGATTCTGGACGTGAGAAAGTGCCCAATGATGACAATGGGGAGATCCAGCTTTCACGGCGTGTTGTTTCTGTTGAAACTGGTGGAGTGCTGAAGATCAAAGCTTGTGTACGGAAGACATCTGAAAGTGATAAAATGGTTGGGGAATTGGTTTTCAGGCCCAAGAAGGCCGAAAGAAGCTATGGTGTGCTTGATGCTGGTTTCTGTAAGATGCAAGTTACTGTCGCTTGGTCTCTCATGTCTCTTGATGGTAGATGTAAATATATAGCTTCACAGTAACATAATGTTTGGGAGTTCGTAGACGCACGGGTTAGATGAGCTACGCATCGAGATTTGTAAAAGCACATTTATTATTTCGTAATGCTACTGAGCTTGCATATAACTGCGTCGTATACTGAGCATAACAATTTTGCAGACCATCCTCACCGTATTATTTTGCTGAATGGTTCTTTTACTGCAGAGGAATTCCCTAAATTCCAACGCTTGTTTACTCGCGCCATTCGACTCCCACAAGAAATGCTGCTTTGGAGGGCTTGTTTAGGGTCCGTTTGGCTAGCAGAATTTCAGATTCTACCTTGAATCACTAGAATCAGTTCCAAACGGTTAAAATCTGAAACGTTTCTTGCCTGAATCACTCTGAAACGTTTCTATGTTTTGAACTAGGAATGAGAATCACCTAAATAGGTGTTTCAAGTGATTCTAGTTCATTTTGCGAACCGTTTCACTGATTCTGGATCAATAGCCAAACGTTTTCAGTGATTCTTCTGTTTCAGGTTATGAAACGTTTCTGGGTTGAATCTGAAACGTTTCTGATTCTCAGTGAATCTGGAGCTGTACCAAACGCACCCTTAGTCGCGTCATTCGAATCCCGCAAGAAATGCTCGGTCCTTCGGAACTCTTCAGTCGTACTGATGGACATCCATATTTTGTGTGTCATCTTGTTGATTGCCATCTCGGCCGATCAACGTACCTTAGGTCTATTCTTCTGGGGGGGGGGGGGGGGGGGGGTGTGGACAAGGTTATTTGTGTCTGGCTGGAGTTTGTCATGTGCGGCCACACCCGGCTTTTCTTTGACGACGCGCCATCCTGAGACTATCCGCACCGGGGTACGCTACCGCTACCTCCAGGTCGCTTTAGCGTAAAAAAGAGCTGCAGCGGGGGACGCTAAAGCGACCTGGAGGATAGCGGTTGCTCCCGTGAACGCCAAACCTGGCGGGATAGCGAGCTCCCGCTACCCATCGATGCGGGCCCACCTCGGACGCAGAGACGGTGCGCGCCAACCACCGACGCTCCTCGCGCCCTTCCGCGGACGCCCCGCGCTCGCCCTTCCGCCGCCGCCCCGCCGACGTCGACGAGGACGCCACAGACGCCGACAACGACGAGCCACAAATCGAGTAGAAATCGACGCAAATCGATGCAAGAACAAAGAAGGGGAGGGGAAATCGATGCAAATCGATGCAAATCGACGCCGTCCCCCAGTTTCCTCCTGAACGCGGGCTCCAGAAGCAGCTGGCCATCGCGTTGCAGCAGCCATAGCCCAGAGGATGTACGCTGTCCGGAGCTACGCGAACAAGAACTTGGTAGTGACCACGCGGCCCGAGCACTTGACGGCGGGCAGGGCGACGCCACCACGGACGCGGTCTCCTTCCTCCCCTCGCCTCGTCGCCTGACGGCGCCAGCGCCTCCTCCGCCTCTACGCGCCGCCGCGCGAGCTCGTGCCGCCTCCCCGCGAGGCCGCACCGCCTGCCGCCGCCTCCCCTCGACGCGCCGCCGCGCGAGCTCGTGCCGCCTCCCCGCGAGGCCGCACCGCATGCCGCCGCCTCCCCTCGACGCGCCCGCCTCCGCCTCCACGCGACGCCGCGCGCGCCCGTGGCCGCGCATGTTCACCCAACGCTGGTTCCCGCTCAACACCGCGGGAGGGAGGGGGGCGGGGGCGGCGGCGTCCTTGACGAGCTCGTCGACGGAGCAGGCGGAGGCGGCGGCGGCGGCGGAGGAGGAGGCGCCATCGCCCGCCGAAGCCGACGAGAGAGGGATGAGGGGGAGGGAGGAGGGGCCATCGGCGCGAGGGAGGGAGGTGGGGCAGCGGCGCAGGACGGGAAGAGGGCCGGCGGTGCGCGAGTGGAGAGAGGGGAGTGGCCGGCGGCGCGCGACGGGAGGGAGGGGAGGAGAGACCGAGAGAGGAGAGACGAGAGAGTTCGAGGCGTCGGGTAGTTGATGGTTGAATAAAATATAATTTAGTTGGTATAGAGATTGAGATATAGAGGTTGACGGCTGCGGGATAAGGAGATATAGAGATGAGAATCTTAATGACCATGACAGAATATTCCTTTTAGAGGTTGGAAATAAAGATTCACCAGTGCAGATAGTCTTAGCGTTGTCCCGGACGATGGCCGGGCTAGCTGGCCAACTGCATGCGTCAGCACGGCTGCACTATGGCTGCAATTCCACACCTCCAATCCCTGGCGCGCGCGAGAGTCTGCGTGAACTGTTCCACTGACGGCGCACGAAGAAACGTCGAATGGTTGGGTTGGCAACACAAGGATCGCGATCAGTGGCAAGTTCTTCGAACACTATGGCACACGTGCTTTGTGTTTAACCGCCATGTGTTTCACTTGCTAAATGTTTAGCAAGCGTGGGCATTTCCGATATGTCACGGACTCACTGATTGTGCGATCCATGAATGCCATCGCGAGCGCCCAACTAGGTACATACGGACTGGTACCAGGCAAAGAATTCAAGGCAATGCACAGATGATGCCAGGCAAAGGTCTCAAGGTGATGCACAGATGATGTTGACACTCGTGACGTCGATGGAGAGGAGAGGCGCCAGACGAGAAGAAGATGAACGACGGAACGAACCGGGAGTCAGCATTGGCACAGAGAACCTGCTCAAAAGTCTCCCTCCGCCACCAACCACTCGTTTCTGTCGAGAAGACGAGAACATCCACGCACCAACCTCCTGTTCGTTCGTGCGGCCAACAAAGCTGTCGTCTTGGCCATGCAAGGCCGCCCCGAATGACTGGATCGCTCTATGTTCGGGACACGGCCTCGACGTTGCCATCGCCATCGTCCAGTTCCTGCTGCAGCTTGAAGCACAAGGTGTACGTAGAACACGATGTCGACTCGCCACGCAACGACCCACTGGCCACTGCACTTACAGAACACGATGTCGACCCGCCACACAACGATTCCAACTATGTTTTGGAAGCCATGGCCAACCATCCAGTCCTACCGGTCGCTTATGGATAATAATATCTAATTATAATTAAATTTAGCTTACTAATCATTAAAAATAATTTATAGTGACTAATCACAAGTGATTAGCAGAATTAACAAAACTTGAACGGTGTGGTGCGTTGTTTTTTCTTGCATAAGATGATACAACATCTGAGGGAATATTCTTAGAATCTGTATCATCCTGTTCTGAGCGAGTTGGTTTCAGCCAATCAAATAAAAGAGGTCGCGTTAACGGGCGTTCGTACGCGCGTTAGGAGACCGCGCGTACGACGCCAGAGCCCGCCACGTGTCCGACCGCCTGTCCTTTCGTCTTCGTCGCCGGCCGCCGCCCCCGCCCCACGCGCCCTCCCCCGCGGCCTCCGTCGCCGTCCCCGGCGACGGCGACGTCCGTCGCCGCCCGCCGCACGAGAACCTCCTCTGCCCGCCACCACCACCGGCGGCCGGCGGCGCCGCGCCGCCTCGCCGCGCCGCCCGCACACGCCTCCGCGCTAAATTCTCCAATGAGTCGCCCCCGCCGCCTACCCCGCCCACCGCCCTCCTGCCGCCCGCGGCTCCGGCGGCGCCACCGCCGCACCGCCGCCCGCCGCCCGCCGCCGGGTCGCGGCCGCCGCCCCCGAACCCTCCTCCTATGACCGGCGACGGATAAATGGCTCTCGCCCTCCTTGACAACCCCGGAACCCTAATCCCCTCCGCCCTCCCCCACCGCCGGCGGCCGGCGGCGCCCTCGCCGCCTTGCCGCGCCGCCCGCCCAGCCACCGCGCTCCGCCACCTCGTCCGTGGACCGGGCGGCAGCAGGATGCGCGATAAGGACGGCGCGCGTACGCGCCGTAGACTTTCCGAAATAAAAGATGTACCAGATTCAGTATCATCTCATACATGTACCTTAGTGGACCGCGCGTTGGGCCTCCTGGGCTGTTAGCCGAGGTTGCACCTTGTTTCGGCCTATTTACTTGTGCTACTTCCAGAGTTTGCAGACCCAGCAAGGATCGAAGACGAACCAGATCTGGGTTTCCAACCAAACTCGTAGTGGTGCCGGCGGCGAGGAGAGGCTGCCGTGCGAGATGGAGACGGGGGCTGCATCTGAGGCTTCCAGAGGAAAGGACCCCGTGCCGAAAGAGAAGAGGAGGAGGAAGATGGAGTCTGTTGAGCAGCAAGAGAGGACGAAGGCGGAGGTGGAGGATGAGAAAAAGAAGAGGGAGGATTTGAATAGGCGGCTGGAAGAATACCGAAGATTGTCGGCGATGGCGCCTGATGTGGAGGTAGTAGTGGAGGAGGAAGGCCCGTTACCACCTTCCGCCGAGGAAGAGCCTCAGGACTGCTTCGGATTGGACCTCGTGGCTCTGATTGGTCTGATGGGGGAGGAGGAAGAAAGTAGCGGCGCGGCGTGAGTTGGATAAGTGGCAGGCCGAGAAGAATGCGAGGGAGCGTTCGAAGGCGGAGCCCATGGAGCCGGCGACCGATGACGACAGGAGGAAATCGGAGGAGCCAAATGAAGATTCAGAGATGAAGCAGTCGGATCACCAAGACTAGCATAGTACATTGGGATTGCCATATTGTTCGATCTGTGGAGGCCACAATATTTGTTCAACTCGTTGATGGGTCATGTGTTGGTGGTAAATTTGCTGCCTTTGCCGCCAGCATCCGTCACAAGAGGGCCAAAATAATTGAGGAGATTCAGCTCTCACGGCGTTTTGTTTCTGCTGAAACTGGTGGTACTGAAGATCAAAGTATGTGTACGGAAGACATCTGAAAGTGATAAAAATGCTGTGTAATTGGTTTTCACACCTAAGAACGCGATAAATGTGCTTGATGGTGGTTTATGTAAGATGCAAATTACTGTCGCTTGGTCACTCTTGTCTCTTCATGGCTGATGTGTAAATATCTGCACAATGATACAATGTTTCAGAGTTTGTAAACGTACGGGTTATATGGGCTACTCATCGAGATCTAAACAACACTAATCATGTCCGCGTAATGCTGGTGTGAGCTTTGTATAATGAGCATAGCAATTTTACAAACCATTATCAATAAATTAACTTGTTGAATGGCTATTTTTCTAGGGCGTAGGAACTGATTTACTGCAGAGGAACCCTACCTTCCAACGCTTGTTTGCTCGCGCCATTGACTCCCGCAGATGCTCAATGTCGGAGCGATGTTTCACTCTTCGACTAGCATCCATATTTCGCGTGGCATCTTGTTAGCCATCGTCCTGGTTCCTGCTGCAACTTCAAGCACAAGATGTAGAACGCGATGTCGACTCGCCACACAACGACCCATTGGCCACTGCACATACAGACATATACATGTACAATCGGAAACTCTATTGCGCAGCCGTACGCGCTGGTGCGCTAACGCGCGACCCCTGGGCGCGCGGCCTGGCCTGTGTCCCACGTGGGCTTAGCCCAAGCCAAGACCTGTCGCTGCACTCCCCGACACCAAACAAAACGGATCGCTCGCTGGAGGGCGACGCCCCTGGCGGCTCCGCGGCAAGCCAACAGATGCTCGCTGCTGCTTGTGATGCACCCGGCGGCGGCGCGGCGGCGGCGGGAGGGAACTCTCTTGGACCCGAAGCAGCTCCTCCGTGTTCCTGTCAATCTCTTCCTTCCGCGTCGCGCCCGCCGGGTATCCAACCCCGCCGCTCGTGCCCTTCCTCTCGCGCCTCGAGCTGTGGGTGCTCGCGTACTAGAAGGCAATGCTCCTGACGGCTGCGCGGTACCGTTCAAGTAGTCTCTCCGGCGACCTATGTGTGGCGGCGTCGTGTGGCGGCTGCTCGCTGGAATCAGGTGACGAGGTTCCCGTCGCGCGAGTCCCTGTCTCGGAAGCAGGGGAAATTGTTGTTGCCTGCGACGCGAGGAGGGAAATAATGGCAGCGTGCAGGTTATGTCTCCGGCGACCCAGTGCCCGGGATTATTCTATTGCTTCTACGCGTGCTCAGGATCGAGTATCTCCTAATTTTCGGGTGCCAGGTGAGAGCTTATCAACGCTACCCCTAATTTCTGTCCGTTTGTCTGTTCGACATCCGAGCTGTTCAAAGTTCCTTATTCCGCCCCTAATAGCTACTCCCTCTGTCCCAGAATAATTGGCATTCTAGCTCTGAACCAGATTCATCGAACATTCTCTGAACCTGGACAACCTGTCTGTCTAGGTTCATTGAACATTCTATGAATCTGGACATCAGAAAACACTCCTAGAATGCCAAGTAAAGTGGGACGGAGGGAGTAGTGTATTGAGGCTTCACATGGTTTTGTTGCTTCGAAATGCTTCGGGGTTGAGTTGGATATGGTGACAACACCAATTGTGCCTGCCATCTTGATGTACGAATTCACTAGCTACCACTAGTCCTGCTAAACATGATTTGTATGCAGGTTGTGCTTTCTTGAATTGTCTGTACGCATTGCAAGGAAACTTTTTAGAAATACAGTGTACATTTATTTGTGTTGCCGAGGCCAAGATCCAATGGTAATGTTCTATGGTTTTTCATTGTTAATGGATGTAGGAAAGAGGCTGAAGAATGCAGAATTGATGATTCAATGCTGCAGATATGTTACAATGTCAAATAATTCAAATAATTACTGTAATCTTTTTGTACAGTTCATAAATGACCCAGAAGAGGCAGGTCGTGCGACAACATTCTGATGATGATGAAGAACCTATTTCTTCTCTTCTTAGGGTGACAAGGTTCATGTCTGTTTCTGAATATGGAGCTTCTAAAGCTGATGAGGAATGCTTAACCCCCTTCAGAAAAGGCAGAAAGTCGTATCAAAGAAGGTGCCCTCTCGTTTTAAAAAGTTGTACCTGACCCTTTTGAAGAGAGTGAAAGTTCATCAGATGAATCCGAGCAAAGGTCTGCACATCAGCTAGTGTCTAGTGAGAATGACTCCTTAGGCAGAAGTTTAGAGCTGAAGAAAGCCTAAATTTGTTTGCTTTTACGAAGAAGTTAGTAACTAGTTTCACTTCCTACGATTATCCTTTTATGATCTTTTTATTTTCATTTTTCTCAAGAACTTGCTGTTTAGAGCTGAATTTATGATCGTTTTTTAATTATCCTAGTAGTGGTAGCAACTTATGATGTCCATCTTAGCACAATAATAACATGTTGCTGTTACTTTTTTTTTCAGTACGAGTAGTAACTTCATTCCTAGTATTAGTAGAAAATTCAGTCTTAGTTTTTTCTCGAATACGAAGGAGAGCTTCGTATCTTTGTATTAAGAGAGAAGAGTCGGCCCCTTACAATCTACGTCACCTCACTCCGGGCCGAGCTATGAGGGACGGGTTTACAAGAGACAAAAGTTTGTACTTCTATAAAAAACACTCAAACGGGTGAGACCTGACCTATAAATTCAGTCTTAGTAGCAGCAACTAAAGATGTCAACCTTTTAGCATAACGATAATGCTTTTTCAGTACCAGTGGCAACTTCATTCCAAATAGTAATACTAAATTCAGACCTAGTAGTAGTAGCAACTAGAGATGTCAACCTTAGCATACCAACAACATGTTTCTGTAGCAACTTCGGTACTGGTAGCAACTTTGGTTCTAGTATTAGTATGATGCATATTCTTCCATTTTGACTTCTGTAATGATATGTTGGATTCTGAAATATTCAATGTTATGGTCAGAGAAACCTTTTAATTTTTTATTTTATTTTGAGGTAGCAACTTCTGTCCATGATGTGGTAGTAACTTTTGTTCGGCATACAATAGTGGCATAACTACTGATCTGCTGTGAAGTGATCATCCAGGAGGGAAAAGCACAAATCTCAAAAATTCTCTTTGTACTAGTAGTAGCAACTTTTATCGACTTGTAGTAGTAACTTCATCTATTGTAGCAGTAATAACCTTTTTCATTGAACAACTTCTATTCTAAATCATGTTAAAACATTTGAGTTCAAAAAAGGAACCTTGTTCACCAACTTTCGCCGTATAAGTTAGCAATAGTAACTTCTTCTATAATAACAATAGTAATTTTATTTTTTCATAGAACAACTTTTCTAATAGGTATCAGGAAACCTATTAAAAATTTAGTTTCAAAGAAGGAACCTTCTCCTATACAAAATATATGGAACTTCTCCAAGTTTTCAGCAGCTTTAGGCTTTAATAGTAATTTTAATTTAGGTAGCCGTAGTAAATTCTTCGATAATAACATGGAACAACTTTATATAAGTTAGCAGTAGTAACTTCTGCGATAATAACAATAGTAACTTTTAATTTTCTTCGGTGATGTTGCTGTAATTTTTGTTTTCAGTACGAGTAGTAACTTCATTTTAGTATTAGTAGTAAATTCAGTCCTAGTAGTAGCAGCAACTAAAGATGTCAACCTTTCAGCATAACGATAACGCTTTTTCAGTACCAGTAGCAACTTCATTCCTAATAGTAATAGTAAATTCAGCCCTAGTAGTAGTAGCAATTAAGGATGTCAACCTTAGCATAGCAACAACATGTTTCTGTAGCAACTTGGGTATCGGTAGCAACTTTGGTCCTAGTATTAGTAGCACTAACTACTGATCTCTGCAGTTACTCTTTGATGGAATTGATCTCTGCAGTATTGATAGAGAAAGTTTCAGGAGAGAAAAGCACAAAACTCAAAAGTTCTCTCTGGACTAGCAGTAGCAATTTTTGTTGGTCTAGCAGAAGCAACTTTTTTCTAAACTATCAGTAGCTTGTTTGTTTTAACAGGATTTGCTACTGGTAGTTTTAATAGGATTTGTTAAATTAATAAAAAGTTGCTATTGCTACTACAGAAAAAGTTGGTAGTAACTTCTTCTATAGTAGCAGTAGTAACTTTATAGTACTGTAATCAATCACTGGATAGCTTTCTCCCCTGTTGTGTTTTGGGCATGCTAGTTTCAATATATAAAGCATTTCAATTCTTACCAGCAACCCTTTTTGAATTGTTCACGTTACATACCATAGAGAAGTTCCTATTATTTAACATAGTTTAATGTCTTTTTTCTGTTTATTAGCTCATCACAGTATTAGTTTTGGAACGTCCTTGTGTACCCTGTTACAATGATCTGGGTTGAGTGTTTGTTCAATTAGCAACTTGGCACCGGTTAGAGTAGCCATTTTTTATGCTGTTCAAGTAGTAATTTGTCAATTTGATCACATATCAATTTACTTCACTATTTAAATAAGAATTTTGCGACTATGATCGTGCACAAATACCAGATATATGTACTTGTTTCTATTCACTAAATGCTGTTTTTTTTAGAGTTGCTGGTGCTCCTAATCTACAAGTTTACCACTACTCACAGTATGTATTAACACTCTTTTTTTGGGTGTTGAAATTCACTAGTCTTTTTTCTTTGGAGTTGCTACTGTTTGTAGTCTGAAGTTACTACTCTTGACACTAGGCGAAAATTACTAACTGCGAGCAATAGCTACTTGCATTATCTGTGCGCAACAACTTTGTGTTATTTTTCCAGGTTGCCCAACCGCTAGCTCAGGTACTATCAAAGAACCCATCCAGTCTCAATGAAGCTAGGTATCCACCCATTCAGAAAGAGGTAAAGATTGTAATGGGTGGAGTTGTTGTTGCTCATTAAGTGCAAGTTTCTACTATTGACACTATGCCAAAGTTTCTAACATATGAGCAGTGGCTACTAGCAATATGTCTGGACTAGTAATTTGCACTATGCAAAAATACTTACTTGTTATAATTGATGTATCTATTTCTTCAGTTGAATCATTTATTTTGACAGGGTTGTTTCCTGAGCCTAACAAAAAGAATGCACATGGAAGATAGATGACAACATGGTGTTTAGCTTTGTCCAACCAATCAATCTCTGTGAAGTTACTATAGGAATGAAGGATATATGACCAAGGCTAAATCTATCAGTCATGCGATGAGATCAAGTCTAGCAAGTAGCAAAAATGTTAGTTGTATGCATCATAAGATCATGCAATCTAACAAATTCGTCTAGCAAATTGACCTTATTTTATTTAAATGTATGATGCATATTATTCCTTTGTGACTTCTGTAACGAAATGTTGGATACTGAAATTTTCAATGTTATGGTAAGAGAAACCTTATAATTTTATTTTGTGGTAGCAACTTCTGTCCATGATGTGGTAGCAACTTCTGTTCGATAGCGGCATAACTATTGATCTATGTTGTTAATTTCAGTATATTTTCTGATAGTAACTTTACGTCCACACCATGTAGTAATTTTATTATATTTATGATAGCAACTTTATGTGCACAGTGTAGTAACTTTAGTATGTTTTATTATAGCAAATTTATGTCCACAACATATAATAATTTTAGTATATTTTGTGACAGTAACTTTATTTCTGCAACATGTAAACTTTATGTGCACCGTGTAGTAACTTTAGTATATTATAGCAAATTTATGTGCAGAACATATAATAATTTTAATATATTTTGTGATAGTAACTTTATGTCCACACCATGCAATAATTTTAATATTATCTTAAGATGACATCTTTATGTGCACCATGTAGTAACTTTATGTGTGCACCATGTAATAAGTTGAACATATTTTATTACCATATGTGGGTCGTGTAGTAACTGTGGTATATTTTATTATGGCAAATTTATGTGCATAGCATATAATAACTTTAGTACATTTTGTGATAGTAACTTTATGCCCGCACCATGTAGTAATTTTGTTATATTTTGTGGTAGTAACTGAATATGAACAACAGTAGATCTTCTGAGTGCGTGACATAATTTTTGTATATTTTATGTGCATGTCATATGATTCATTATTTGAGATCAAGTCCTTCTCCCTTTAATGATCATACAAGAAACATGGTTTAAAAAATAGGTTTCTTGCATCACAAGAAACATCAACCTGGCCGTGTTGCTAGTTATGATGCTCATTTTGACCATGTTGATTGTTGGGGGACGACTGTGTATTAACTTGGGTACAACCTCGAATAGTAATTTGGCACATTAGCAAGTACCAACATCAATAGAAGAATTATTTAGCAGAAAAACACATGGCAACTTGAGTATAATCGCTTTCCATCTAAGGGTTTATTCCACAACATATAGTATAACCTACATATAACAACACCATTTTTTTAGCTAAAGAAAATAGTAACTTGTGTTTGCTACTTCGTTGACTTTCTTTCAATGAGTATGTGAAGAGCTCCAACAGCCACTGCCCCGGGGCTGCTGCCAACATGCATGAATAGAGTCAACGGTGACGTTGAACATCCACTCGGGGAGCCATAAACACTGCAAAAACATTTGGTCAAAACAATTTATGTCAAAACCAAATTTGAAGAATAGAACAACATCAACTAATCATCGAATTGTCGAGTTGCTACTAAAGAACATTTTTTAGAATGTGAAAATATTGAATTCTCGAGTTGCTACCAATCACCATGCAAAACATCGGTGATTATTGTACCTTTTTTTATTTAACTACTTAGGGCATAACAATAAATCATTTTTCTTGAGTTGCCATTATCATGAATAAATAGGTTGCTATACTGTAATAGAATAAACTTGAGGCGAATTCCACAAGTTGCTATTATCATGAATAAACAGGTTGCTACATTACAATACAGTAAATGGCTTGACAGTCATTAAGAGGGGTTCAATGCAATATCATCACAAGGATCAATACATACCATCAATATGAGTATGGGCATTTGAAGTGTTTTCTGAGTTGTTTTTGTCTTCCGTTTGACCACTCCCTCATGTTGGACCACTTTTTGATCTAGAAGCAGAATATCACATTAGGGACATATATGAATACTCATCAAACTTGGGGATTGTGTAGTAACAACTTGGGTACAATAACAAATAGCAATTTGGGCAAAACAACAAGTAGCAAGGTCAAATCAGGAATTATATAGCACAAAACAAGTGGCAGCTTTTAAGAAATAAAATTAGGACACTCATGATCAGCAATTGATCAAAACAAGTAAATAGACAACAGCAATTTTTGTAAAATGACTAGTAGCAATTTTTGATGTAGCTTTTACAAGATTGGAAACATCAACAGGCATGGTAGTTGAGGTCAAACATCTCCACTCGTATGGTAGGCCCTTCAAAAATAGAGTATCAGTGTACAATAACTTTGTGCCAAAAAAAACTATGCAACCCTTAACAATCCTTTGGACAAAAAGATATTGCGCTTCCTGTTTTGGTTCCTTGGTTCAGTAACATTGATGCAAACCAGCATAGGGCAAAGACGAAGGAAGCAGCTCAGAGCAACTGAAATGGCATCATGTATGATGCAAACGGTGGCTTATTGATCCCGAAAGCTAAACAAACCTCTAAAAAAATATATTTTATTTCTGACCGGCAATGCTTAGATACTGGTCAGCAATTGGCTTCAGAGTAAATCACTCCTACTGACAGATAATGGTCGAACTTTTCAATCCAAACGGATAATCATACTGAGTCCACTTTCTTAATTAGTTCGTCAATAGATGATCTCGACATGAAAACAACCACCATACGCTGCTTGCAGAGTCTCGAGATTCAACAAGCAGCAAATGCCATGGAAGTACTAACTCATCCAGGAAGAAGAAACACTTGCCTTGCGGTCAGGCTGAGACTCTGGACGTCGGCCCGAGCTCGGCCAAATTGCTGTTGCCGGCGAACTCCAGCCAGGGACATTATCGCGCCAGGGACAAAAGTGGAGGAGACCATCGCGTCACGCCTGAGACGGGAGCGAGGAGGCCACCGCGCGGAACCGCGCCAGGGACCGGCCGGAGGCCGGAGAGGGCCATCGCGATGCGGCAGGGACGGCGCAGGTGAGGTCGCCGTCGCGCTGGGCCGGGGACGGCATGGAAGGCTGCCGCCGTGGCGCACAGGGGGCCGGGGGAGGAGCGAGGTGGGATGCGGGACGCCGCGGAGCATGCCGTGGACGAGCTCGGCGGCCGCCGCGCCGCACCGGGAATGGGGTGGGGAAGGCGCCGGCCAACGTGGTGCTCCGGGGACGGGAAGGAGGAGGCGCGGCGGCGCGTAGACGATGGGGAGGAGGGGGCCGCCGCTCCACGTCCAGGGACGGGAGGAGGAGGAGGCCGCCGCCGCGCATAACCGCTGCGTCGGTGAGGGGAGGAGTCCGCGGCGCGATTTGGAAGGTGAGGAGGCCGAGGGGGAGGCTTCCCGATCGAGGAAGGTGGTTGTCGACGAAAAAGGAAAGAAGGGGCGGACGCGCGATCCCCTAACGCGCGTAGGGACGCGCTGTAACCGCTCCATGTACTCTCTCCCTTCAACACTACGTGTCATTCGCCTTAATCACTTTTCTTAAATTACATGTTATTCTCACTTTTCAATGTACCTTTTTCTCTTTCCAATATAATATTCTTTCTTTCCACTACACCTCTATCTCTATCTCTTTCCTCCTCGTTTTCAGTGCACCTATCTTTTTCACTTCTCCTTAATTCTCATGTCTAACTCCAAAATGACATATAAAAATGAACGGAAGGAGTACAATACTTACATAACACGATGTTGACCCGCCACAAAACTGCCCAACGTCCCCCCTACCGATGGCGTCATGTTTAATCTGGTGCATCAATAGTCAAGATTCTAACTAGGTTTTGGAAGCCATGGCCAACCATCCAGTGTGCTGGCCAAACGGCTGGCCCGGCCCGGCACGACCGATTGGCACGCGCTGGGCACGGACGGCATGTAATTTTTCATCCTGTTCGCTTCGCTGTTTTGCAGCAGCTGTTTTGCAGCAGTTACAGTGTTCGCAGTTATTTTTTTAGCAGCAACTACAGTGTTCGCAACAACAGCTACAGTATTCGCAGTTATTTTTTTGCAGCCGCAGCCGCAGCCTACCGAACAGGGTATTTGTTTTGTGCCGGGCCGTGTCAGCCCACGTACTCAGCCATAGGCGCACGGCATGCAATTAGTTTGACGCGTCGGGTTGTCTGTTAAATACAAAAAGTTTTAATCTAAAAAAAAATGAAAAGTCTATATAGCCTGATAGTCTGAAATTGTAAAAACCATAATTCTATCAAAATTCAAATGAACACTACCAGATTGACCAAAATTATAATATATTTAACAAAAACTTAACTTTTGCACCACTTTTACAACATATTAACCATAACTTAACATATACTCCATATTAGGCTAGCTACGTTGGAACATTAAATGGGCCGTGTCTAATTGTGCATGTACAATAATTTCCATGCCGATTTGTCCAGCAATCCAAGTGTAAATAACAATATAGTTCAACGTTACTGTTGCATTAACCGGGAGTGTTGTATGGTCTGATAAAAAAACTAACACTTCCCCACATATATGTCACACCATGAACAATCACATTGAGAATAGAAATTAAAGGCACAAGAAGACATGAATCACTTGTATGGCATAACAAGCATAAAACATATAATGATTGAGCATAAAGGTAAATCAAATTGATAGTCTTCATATGGTGCACTGAATTTTATTCAAAAATATGCAAGACATGAGTATAACCATAGCATTGGCCACACCACCTGATTCAACAGTAATAACATCATATTGAAACCCACATAATCACATAAAACCAGAATGTAAAGCACAAAAACAACCCCAAAACAGTCCCGTAACATAAAAAATTGTCTATACAGATCAGTCTGCCTACCATTTTCATAACTATTTTTATAAAATAGATAAAAGGATAAATTAGCACACTACGAACATCTAAAGAAAATTATATAAGAATTTGGTATTCATCACAGAAATTAATTCCAACTGTAACTCAGGTAGACATTCAGGTTTCTCACTACAAATGCGAATAGCTGAAATTCACAACTCTAGGTATTCTTAGTAAAATTAGGCGTTTAAGTATTCTATGGAAAGGTGTTGGAACTCTCTCCAACTTTCATATTCACAAGATTTCCAGATTCTAACTCTATAACCCCCGAATACTGAATTAACAGATATTATACCGACGGTCGCAAAACTGACGGTCATATGGACGTGACTAGCATGATCTTTTTTGGGTGATTAGGGTCGAATTACCAGGTCTAAACCAGCCTAAACAGAGGGGAACCAAGGGATTTAGATACTGGATCAAAGGTACGGGCACCAATGATCTTCTCCAACCAATGGCCAGACCTGATAAATTGACATGATTCAATGTTACTTAAGACAAATTGTCGAAGTATATGGCTGTCTGAGCAATTGTACTCAATTGTTCTTCTCTTTGGCTTCTAAACACCTTACTCCTTAGAGTTTGTTTAGAGATCGTGTCAAAAACATAAAATCCGCTAGATCCCAGAAAATTTCTGATTATAGTTCATGCTCTTTATTTAATTGCTTTCTATTAGTACCATTTGTGTTATTCATAATTTAATGTGTTAAGGTCGGCATCTCCTATAGCCGGCGCAAGGGCCAAGCTAAGGAGGTGGCCGGCTAGTTGATTAGGAAAGGTGGGCCATGGGTCCACTAGTTTACTTAAGGGTCAAGTAATTCTTTTCTTAGGGGTCAAGTCATAGATTACTTAGGGGTCAAGTTGTACCCCCTCTATATAAAGAGGGACATTCTATCAATAAAGGCAAGAAGTAATTAGAGGGGTCAAACCCTAACTCTTTTTCTCTCTCAAGATGCCGCCGCCCTCTCTCTCTCTCTCTCTATGCGCCTCTCTCTCCCTGTCACCATTGTTGCACATAACAACTTGGTAATCAGAGCCAACAACGACCATGGATCCAGACGCTTCGCAAAGTGAATTGATTGCAGATGCAATCAGATGGATGGAGGAATTTAGTCGGGAAGTCAGGGAGAAATTCAACCCAAATTTTTTGTCTCCATCTCCTCCGCTACAGCAGCCGCCAGAGGTGTATCGTCCGCCTCAATTGCGCGGGACTGATTCACCAACTGTTCGCCAATCGATCTGCCATCTTCTATGGAGGAATCACAACGTGACGAGGAGGAGGATTTCTTCTCATCTTCTATGGATGAGGAGGCGACGCAGTTACAACCCAATCGCCGTCCAGGTCACCATGTCTCCTATAAACTTTCTTTCCCTAATTTGGATGGTTCTTCAGATCCTCTTCTTTGGCTTTTTTGCTCTGAGAAATTTTTTCTAACTCAACAAGTTCCGGATTTTGAACGAGTGGAACTAGCCTCTTTTCATCTTCGTGGTGTTGCCCTCAGTTGGTACATGATTTTTGAAAAATATAATGGCACACCCTCTTGGCCTGAGTTTGTTAGCGCTATTAAAGCGAGATTTGGACCGCCTCCAATGGATAACTTGCCGGGATCCTTGTTTACCTTGAGGCAAACATGTTCTTTGCATGATTACACATATCAGTTTATGGTTCATCTTGCTCGATTGATTTTTTGCGGCCAGTTCATCAAGCTATGTTATATGTTGCTGGGCTGACTGATCTTCTTCGCATTGAACTTGAGCTACATGAACCTCATTGTTTGGATGAGGCTATACAGTTGGCTCACGCTTTTCTCGATCGTTACCACCGTTTCCAAAGGAACATCCTGCTAATCAACCGACATCTGGGGTTGCTACCCCCACGGCGATTCAGATTTCTCTTCATGCTTTGAAGGGTATTAATACTCATCGCACGATGCAAGTGGATGCTACCATCAACAATTGCAGAATCACTGCTTTATTGGATTCGGGTTCGACTCACAATTTTATTAATGAGGATACTTGCTGACATTTGGGGAGTCCAGTTTCTCGGTTGCCGAATGGAGTTCGTGTGGCTATTGCTAACGGCAACCAACTACCTAGTATGGGGTCGCCATCTATCAATTGCAATCCAGCAGGAGCAATTCCTTATTGATTGTTATACTATACCCTTGAGTGGTTTTGATTTGGTACTAGGAGTTCAATGGCTCAGTTCGTTGGGACCAATCATGTGGGATTTTCAAAACCTCACTATGCGTTTTTCAAGGAATCATCATGAGGTTATTTGGCACGGACGAGGAAGCACGTATCCTATCTTTTGCTATTGAAGGACTTGAGCGTGATCTTCTGGATGCATTACTCCATGGGTTTCGTGATCTCTTTTCAACAGCAACAGGATTACCATCACACTAGTATAAATCTGCTGATTAATGATAATTTTACTATAGATCCGTCACTATTTTTGGTGTTTTTCCAGTTTTCGGCCAACTTTATGACGTTTTTCGCGGTCCGTCACTAACATGCCTCATTCGTGACGAAAATTCTTATAAATTGGTGAACAGTATTGTCCAGTGTCGCCGATTTACTGTTCTGAGCAAGTTCTGGGTGGCCGATTCGTTACTAAAATCCCGTTTCGTGTGCGGCGACCAACGACGACCCACAGTTTTTGTCATAAACTCAAACCCACGGCCGTTTCTGGCCTATATGGCATCATAGTCAGCAAGAGAGGGCCCATGTGTGAGGCTTCGTGGGCCCACAGTCAAACTATTTTCGTCACTAAAATTTCGTTTGACCGCGTAAAATGCCACAAGGCGCACAACAAAGGGTACTGGGGCCCACGTATCAGTAGACGGGGTCCCAAGACCCAAGTATTTTTCGTCGCTGATTTCATTTGCCAGCGTGTTCATGCCACGTGCGCACGATGCAAGACCACGCGGGCCCACATGTCATCAACGTGGGACCCACGCCTTTCGTCATAAACCCTGCCTCAGGGGCGTTTCTAGCCTACGTGGCATCCTTGTCAGCAAGATGGGGCTCATGTGTCAGGCTCCACGGGCCCACGGTCAAACCATTTTCGTCAATAAAATTTTGTTTGACCGCGTAAAATGCCACAAAGCGCACAGCAAAGGGTACTGGGCCCACGTATCAGGAGACGGGGGTCCCAAGACCCAAGTATTTTTCGTCGCTGATTTCATTTGCCACCGTGTTCATGCCACGTGCGCACGATGCAAGACCACGCGGGCCCACATGTCATCAACGTGGGACCCACGGTCAAGTAATTTTCGTTGTAGCTCTGGTTTGCAGTTTTGCACACTAGTCTGAACGCGTCCCACAAGGAAGCACTTGCCGGGCCTGCGTGTCAGCTACGTGGGGGAAACAAAATGAAGAAACACGCGGGCTCATATGTCATCCACCGTGACCGTGGGACCCGCGGCCTAACAATGCCACGTTTATTAGTGCACAGCAAAATGCCCCTCGGGCCGACGTATTAGGCTCGAGGGGCCCACTATCAAATTAAAGTATTTTCGTCACTTATTTTGGTTGCCCGCAGCTAAAGGCACGGTACCAAAGTGGGAGCCATGTCTTTGACCCCACATGTCAGGTGCCATGTGGCCTATGGTCACCATTTTCATTTTTTCGCTCCGTCAAGCTGGATCTGGAGAGCCAATTCCAACCAGCCTGGGACACAATGTCGTAGAGCGGCCCACTAGGGGAGGAATGACAACATGAAAGCGGTGGTGTAGGCCCACTAGATCCATGAAAGCGGCAATGAAGGCGGTGGAACCGTCCAGATGGAGAGATAACCGGATCGACGCAGATGTACTAGCCTTCCAGAATCCTAAGCTCACTGGCCTGTGGGACCACCAATCGAGTTCGGCCCACCAACCATTGAAACAAGGTAGTGCATGGAAGCATGCCTCTGCAACGGAGGGAGCATTCCCGTGCAAGCATTCATCTAGTAGCTAGCTGCTCTTTGATGATTGAGTAGTGTTTTTTGACTAACAATACACCCGATCCATAAATTAGGAGTCTCCCATTAGATCACTTACAGCTGAACACACTTAAACACCATATATAGTTCGTAAAAAAAATACAAAGTAGAATCATAAAACACCTAAACATGTGATGTAGGCCTGAAGAACATAGAGACCGTGCTTGGGCTCACCAACAACCGGGAAGTATATGCTCTTATAGTCGAAGGGAAGATGTGGCTTATCGAGGCGAACTACGCCGACATGGACTCCTTTGAAACCCAAGTCAGATACATAAACACGGACACTTTGGAGCGACGACGAGCCATATGGCACATCATAGAAGAAGGGGTAGTTTGCCCCTAGGAACAGAGAATAGTGACCTCTAAAGTCGTCAGACTTGAGTCTCCAATATTTCTTCTCGTTGTTCGGATCAACAAGCAGCTCATAGACCAACAAACCTGTCATCACGGGGAATACTAGATCATTACGATACATCCTGACACCGGCGCCGCCCATGCCGCTACGCTGACTATGATAATGATGACCAAACAAGCAGATCAAAATGATGTTGCCTTCAGGGGACTTGGCAATGTAAATCACTCTTTCCACCGGCGAATAATCCAGACAACCCTCCATGAGGAATGTTGTCCCATCTATCATCAATTTAGGATTGTTGCATGGCCTCTTATCAATGTCCCATGTTAGTACACTTCCAGCCTTGGTGACTGCCACAACATTTCTGTCAACCAAGATGGCATCAAAGTAATGTCTATCCCCGCAAAGGTAACTGCTGGAAAGTACATCGTCATGTCCTGCTTGTTGCCGTGTTAAAGCTGTCCAACTCTGTTCGCCTTCCTGAACGAAGGCCATGAGCCCCCAGGAGAAGATGACGACGACCATATAACCCCCTGCCTGCCTCGGCGTGCGGTAAAGTACAACACGATGCACATACGGTTTGCATCCCCAATATCCCCGCTGTCTCAACTCCAAGGCAACATCCATATCTGTACCCTGCATCTCGGATAATGCAGGCAGGCCGTGAGTTCCACCGGAAACTGGATTGACAAGCTTCAGATTATACTCCTCATCGCTAGTAACAAGCCAGTCATCTTTGCCTCCAAACCAGCTCCGCCCTTTCAGTTCGTCTGACTAGCACTGGAACCGCCTTTTAGGCTCATAACGGGCCCAAGCGCATCCAGCATGTCCAGCAGTCACCCTATACCCAACACGATGCAGACCGAATTTCCCTGCCTCATGATCAGCATCAGTTTCCCGCACCCAAGCAGAGCCGTAAACAGATATGATAAGCATGGGGAGGCCATACCATACGTGGTAGACCTCCTTGCAACCTTCTTTAAATGACTTGCCAAAGGAAAGTGACCAAAAAATGCCAATGCCATCAACTTTCTCCAAGATGTAGCACGAGACGGCTAGTAAAAGGGTGTTTGCCCCCCTGTCCATGCACAATAATGATAATGAACACATAGATGAATATGAAATCAGGCTCTGTATATTTATGAGATGATGATGGTGCATATGTGATGAAAATATTAATAAACCATTTAATTGAATATTTGCATATATTAATTCGAAAATGATAACCAATTAATTCACTAATTGGATGAAAATGATAAACTATTTAATCGACTAATTGGATATATTAATCTGAATGTGATCAGAGCTTTTAAAGTCTGGATGAGGTGCATAGATATATATGAGCTAATATATACTATATATGGCTGACACACCTAGTACTACCCTCTGTATATATCAGATACAGGTGAAATGATAATCGATTTTGATGAAATGGATCAGAAGCATGGTGCGCAAAACATGAAATAAAAGCGATTGATTTAACTTACTTTCACCTACGCTGGGAGGTATCGCCGCCATCACCCCTGGTGGGAGCACAAAAAACCCTCGCTTGGGTGGGGAGCTGTGCATCGCGTGCAGATGCGCCTCCAAATGCGACGGTGGAGTCACTGCCGACGCAGAGTGGACTCAGGTCAACCCTATCGTCATCTCCGGCCATAGTCATGGCTCATCTCTTCTCGAAACTAAGCACAACTTGATTGAACAGGGTGGACACAGTACGGTGCATGTGAGAAATGGATCCAGAATAAGTTGCAATCATGCGTAAAATCAGTGCCCAAATGGATTGAGAGACCTATAGAGGCCTTACCATGAAACTCGAAGTCGAAGATGGTGAGGACAATGCGATGTGCATGGTTACCGGAAGAGGCAGAGTATTGGGGAGAAAATGCGAAGTAGTGAACAGTGAGAAGGGG
This sequence comes from Eragrostis curvula, assembly GCA_007726485.1. Taxonomy (NCBI): domain Eukaryota; kingdom Viridiplantae; phylum Streptophyta; class Magnoliopsida; order Poales; family Poaceae; genus Eragrostis; species Eragrostis curvula. The sequence continues at coordinate 8,261,518 of CM017442.1, forward strand.
GCTATTCAGTGAAGAAGAAACGGCGCTGCCCTTGTTTCCAAGGGACTCGCTTCAACAACTGCACTTGATCTTCGGTGATGTTTGGCAAATGGGAAATGAAGGGTGGGATATGGATTGAGAAATGCTCCTTGAAAGAATGAAGGGTTAAGATTTAATATGATGAACAAATGAATGTTCTCGATTTCTCATCCCATTTCTCTATCCCTATCCCAATGCATATTTCCCAATTGCCAAACATCACCAATTCGTTTGGAGGTTGACTTGTAGCCAACCCTTCCTGTCACCAACATGTGGGTCCGCGAAAGTCTTGGGACCACCAGTCAGTCATGCCATCATTAAGCTAGGAGTGGACGAAGCCATGGGTGAATCACCGCCTCACCAGACCCTTCCCGAGATGCACTACAGCTTATTTTCAAGTGCCTAAATAAAACTTGACAAGACAAGGCAATGGTGCCAGTCGCCCGTCTTGACTCATTTTCAACTCGGATAATGCAGGCAGGCCGCGAGTTCCACCAGTAACTGGATTGATGAGCTTCAGATTATACTCCTCATCGCTAGTAACAAGCGAGTCATCTTTGCCTCTGTTGATACTTCTTACGGTCACTATAATTCCGCAAGCGCACAGAGTACCGTTGTAGCACTTCACCCGGGAATATTCCAAGGTATCGTATTTGTTTTCCCCAAGGAACGGAGGTAATCTACAACAAGGTTAGTTTTACCCAAGGACAGCAAGATACAACAAGATATATACAACAGGTAGAGAGGATAAACTAAAGTATGGTTTCTCGGGATAGCACAGATCAGGTTCTACTCGCTTACTTCAGGCACTGGTTTAGGCTTGGTTTGCCAAGCCACGCTAGCCTTGTAGCTCTACGACGTACCCGAACGTGGAGGATTACGAAAGGACGGACATGACTGTCACCACTTGCCGCCTACCTCTACAAACCGTGGAGCACGCGGCAAACACAGGTAACCTCTAGCCTAGACACCACGTCTATGCTAGCGACTACTACTCTAACCTTGATCTCAAACCAACTTGGAAGATTACATTATCCCTTGCGGAGCGATGATCCCGTAAGAAAGTATAGCAAGATCTAGATACTATGAACGATACAACCAACTTAAGAGTATCACGAACACTTACTTAAGAAATAGATCTAGTGCAATGAACGAACAACGAACGATGAACGATTGACGAACGACCAAGAACGAATGACGAACGGACGAACGAACGAACGATGAACTATTCAATAAGAAAGTATTCGCTAAGATACAAGATTGGGGCTAAGTCCTCACAAAGGGAGGACTACCCTTCTCTCGTACCCTACTCTCTCCCTACTACTATCCAAGGGGCCTAAGGCCCTTGGGAGTGGACTGATCTTGTGTCTTGTGTTGTCTCTTCTTCCTCCTAAGGGGAGGGGTACCCCTTTATTTATAGACCTGGAAGGTCGGTAACTTGAGGCGGTTCCAGAGGTCGGTGGCATTAATTGCAGGTGGAACTGACCTCCAGAGGTCAGTTGTGAGCCGCCATAGGAAGATGGGCCAGGGGGGCCTGCCTGGCAGGTCGACCGACCTGGCTAGAGGGATCAGCCGACCTGGCATGGGCCTCACTGGGCCTGGTCTTCCTTAGGTCCTTGCCACTGATGGTCCTCACTCCTGATCCACTTGCAATGTGTAGTCTTGGGTCTTTATTCCTGGCTTTTGGGCTTTTGGAGTGAAGTCTTCATTCTGGGGAAAATTCCGTTGATGTAAAGTCTATGGTTTATGCTTTCTTTTCCCCGTTTTCCTGTGGATTGCACCTGCACTCATAGATATACCAACACTAGTGGAATTTGTTAGTAATAAGCCTTAATTCTACTCTTGGTGTTGGTTTTTGGTTAAAGTGCAGAAGGTCGACAGTAAAGGATATGCTATAAGGACCGTCAACAAACTCCCCCACACTGGCTCTTTACTTGTCTCGAGTGAAGACGCGAGCTTAGCATGGTGAAGTCTTCCTCTTGGATAAGAACATGCACACAAGTTATTGCGAGCCACACCGGTTACCTGTGAACTTCTTTGTGTCTAGCATGTATCCTTGGGCGATTGATAAGTCGAATGTTCGTGACTCAAGTCACCTTACTTTCCCTCAACAAGTACCTTGGGATTTTTTGAGTAAAATTTTGAAATGAAAACATGGCTCTTACTCCTCAAATGATTGTCTCGAGTCGCTCAATGTGTATGTTTCCTCACCAAGGCAATTGTGTTGCCTCTTTGTATCCTACTTCTAAGAGGAGGCATACTTGCATCACTTATGTTGCAGAACCAAAAGAGTGGATCCATGGAGAATTCAAGTCATACAGCTAGATCAAGATGTGCATGTGTGGATAGTGGTGGAAGTGGAAGTGATACTCCTGTTTGTGTCCCTTTTCTCTCTCTCTTTGGATTTTTGAGGAGGACATGGCCATCTTTTCTTTCTTTCTTTTCTTTTTCTTTTCTCCCCCTTTTCTTTTTTTCTTTGCTCTAGTTTTGTATGAGCAGGGGTTATTCTTTCTTTTGTATAGCCATGTCTCCAAATGGTATTTTTGAGAGAGAAAGGCGACAAGAGTATTTATTTGGTGGATGGAAGGTGGTATTGCTTAACTTCCAGTGTAGAAGTTTTAGCATGTGAGGTAGAGTGTGCGTGATCTTGATGAGGGGGGTATGACAAGTATCTCACTAGGGTCACACAATTTTGATAAGGCTCAAAGTAATAACAAGCAACATATGTGTATGGGTTATGAAAGGTATGATCATTGTTGGCGGTTCTTATGCGTATAATTAATATTCCATTAATTCCGCAAGCGCACGGAACACTATTGTAGCATTTCACCTTAGAGTATTCTAGGGTTATCGTATTTAGAAATTCCTCAGGGAAGTAGAGCGATAGGAAGTTAATTGCTCTACTTTACTTCGAGTCAGGGCCAGTTTCCTCCATTATTTGCTCCTGCATCCAAATATCCCCAAAACTCGTGGAAGTATGTTAATTCTTAACTACTATGCACATAATCTTGGTGAAGAGCCTTTATTTACCGATATGTTGGAGGTCAAAACGCGATTTAATGACCGCCAACAAACTCCCCAAGCTTAGCCTTTGCTCGTCCTTGAGCAAACAATTCAAGGTACCGGGGGATCAGGAGTTACAAAGATAGCGCCCTACGGGTAATAAAGATGCAACCATGCACTCCCTAAATGGTGGTACGTATACAAGAGCACAGAATATTCACAAATGTTGCACAAGTGTGGGGCGTATATGCTTTACCTTGTCATATAGCATTGAAAACTAGAACAACACTTTTGGACAAAACAATTCTAGCAGGTATAAGTTCAGAGTTTTTTATGTGCTCCAAGATAAGGTAAAAAATTTCTCCTTTGTTTTGGTTCACACTTCCTTTCCCTCTAGTGAGTCTATTCCTACAAGCTTTACTCAAATCCTACCTTCTACTAGATGAGGCTTGTATGTGGAGCTTAGTAAGGATATGCACATTTGTCATGCGTATATTGTAAAGCTAAAGAATAAATCTCAAGGGACATAGCAACTCTTTATATCTCAGTCATATGGAAAATAGTGATGGAGGGGGAGAAGATGAACACACACTGATGGAGATGGTTTTGCAAACTTTTGACTTCTTTTATGCTCATGCCCAACGCCCTCGGAGTCGACCATGAAGTCAGGCCCCCACCCAGACGACACCAGGGCACTCGCCGGCTCCTGGGGCCGAGGCCACTGAGAAACCCGTCCTTGGGCTCCGGGTCCGAGAGAGCGTCGTGTCGTCGCCAGGACGACTTGGGTCGAGACCCTCTCTGGCGAGGACCGCGCGCCGGCCTCAGCAGACTATCCCCCCCCCCCCCCCCCCCAGCACGCCCGGCAACGGCAGCAGCATCCCTTGTCGGCAAGGCAACGGGCAGGTCGAAAGACCGGGCGCCATCATTACCTGGTGCGACATCGCCGTCCGAGCCCCCCATGGACGACGAGGGCCCCTTCACGACAGTATCACGACCGCCCGGAGTCGACTCGCGCACCTGCATGCGTAGCGTCTTTGCAGGCATGAAAGGCAGGGAGGCCCCGACCCCCCAATCACCTACGCATACGGTTGATTTCATCAGTAACACATCAATCAAAAACACTGAAACAACGAGGAAGAACTCTTACCTGGCCTTGGTGCTGACACGTGAATAACGCTCCTCCGCCGAGGACACGCTGGCCGGACGGTCTCGCTTACGGCCGGACAGAGGCTCCTTACCACGGACTTCCGTCCGCAGAACAGCGTCCGGCTTCGGACCCGTCGTGACCTCGACCGACGAAGACTCCGGGGCCGACGTCGCCACGTTAGAGATCGGCGTCATCACACTCGCTCGTGGCACCGCGTCGTGCGGCCCTGCAGTAGCCGACGCCGCCGGCCCCGACCTCCGGGGCGACGTCGCCCACCGCGGGCGACGCGTCCGCATGAGTCGCCTGACCTGAGTGCGACGAGCCCTCGCCCGACCCTTCATGGAGAAAGGTCTTCTCCATTTCTTACCATTCATGCTCGGTACATGGACCTTGCACCTCCGAATCGTCGCCTCCGCCCCCACTCGACCCAGGGCGGACGTGGACCGTGAAGAAGTCATCATCCTGACTTTCGGAGTCGTCTTCGTCCTCGCCGTCCGACCCCGAGCCATTCTCCGGCTCCGACTCAGAGTCCTCCTCGGACCCTCCTTGCGCTCCTTGCTTGCGCCGTGGCAGCCTGCTTCAGCAGCCGAGCCTGCTTCTTGGCATTCTTGGCCTCTTTCTCCAGCCGCTGTTGTTCATTTGCCTCGCGGTTCAGGGCCCGCTGCGCGGCGTCCTCGGGAAGTCCTTTCGGTCGAGACTTCAGCCACAGAGCTCAAGGCTGAAAAAAGAGCCAGGGGCGTCATTGATCGAATAGGAAGTAAAAATGATGCAAAAATAAGGAGAAGGAGACCAAAACTTACATGTCAGACGCAGCCATCGTCAGAACGGCGGGAGGATGACCGGGGATGGGATACAAGAAATTCTCTCCCTCGAAGGTGAGATTCGCCTTGCCGCACACCTCGGACAACCGCGACCCGATCTCCGAATTGGAGATCTCTCCGCCCACCTCCATGACGGTGCCCGACAGATCCCGTCCCGGAGCCATCTGTCCACAACCGGAGCCTCCGCTCCATGATGGGCAGCACTCGACGCTTGTGGCAGAGGGCAAGACACCCAATGGCGTGACGCCCCTTCAACGCAGTCCCGTCACGGCGGCGATGAGCGACTCGTACTTGCTCCTCCCTTTGTCGCCAATGCCGTAGGACCAGACCGTGGGCTTCGTCTCGACGTAACTCCCGGTGAACTCGGGAAGCGGCGCCGAGCGGTCGTTTCGAAGGTAGAACCACTCGGTGTGCCATCCCGACTTGGAAGAGACCTTGGAGGTCTCGATGTACTCCAGCGACATGTCCTTGTTGCGAAGCTGGATGCTTGCGCACCCCATGGGCGGGTGAACGGGCGCGTCGGCTCTCCCCCCAAAATGGTGGTAGACATGGAAGAAATGGAGGAAAAGATCAAAATGGGGATCGATCTCCAGATACCCCTCGCACATCGTGATGAAGGTCGCGATGTGGAAAAGCGAAGTGGGATTCAAGTGATGCAACTCGATTTTGAAGTGATGGAGAAGCCCCCGGAGGAACCAATGTGGAGGCATCCCCAATCCGCGCTTGTGGAAGGGGACGAACGAGACCACGTACCCGGGAGGGGGATTCGGTTCGGACGCGCCCGTTGGCGCGATCCACTCCTGCGCCTCGGTGTGGCGCACGAGGAGGCCGCCCGCCATTAGCTTCTCCAACTCTTCCTCCGTCGCCGACGACGCCAACCACGCATCGCGCGCCATGGTGGACAGGTCCGGACTCCGCGAACGACGGAACGGGGCGGGGAAGGTGACGGTGGAGTGCGGCGCGGAAGGAGCGGCGAGGAAGGAGCGCGGCGAATCACGGCGAAGGGGAAAGCAATTTGGGAGAGAATCGCGGCGGATTGTGGCGGATTGGAACGAAAGGAGCAACTGTAGCGCAAAGAATGGGGGAAAATGGTGAGTGCGGGAAGGCGCAAAGCCAGGTACGGCCGCTCTCATTTATAGCCCCTGAACCGCCGCGGCGTCCCACGACCCGTCGCGTCCCTTCAAATTCCTACCTCGTGCGTCGTGTCTGTTGTCCTCTTTCTCCTCTACCTTCTCGCAGAAGCCAGGGCAAACCACGCATCGCCAAATCGGCGTCCCAAGATTCGCGCCCATCGAACGGCCATGGAGGCATCCCTTCGGCTCCACGGAGCGCAGCGGGCCTAACTGGTTAGGAAAGCCAGATACGGCCCACAGGTAAAGTTGGCTACGGGCTGAAAACGCCCCGACGGCCCATTTCCAGCCCAAGAGTGCGAAGACTGGCCCTCCAAGAGGGTTCGACAGTCGCTCTGGGCAACACGAGAGTAAGGGGCGACCAAAGAGGGGTCCCAGCAGCCAATACCCAGACGCGCGGTGCGTCACGGTCCTCTGTCGGTTGCGTCTGAGTCCTGATGGAGAGTCGGACCAAGGTTTTCCCATCAAGGGGAGGCTACGAAGCCCCCCGAGACCGATCGAAAGGACTCGGGAACTAGTTGGACTGACCTCACGGATCATATGAAGTCGAGCCCAGCTGGTCTCAATTGGATCCCCGCTAAGGGCAAGCCAGGGCTTCACTCGAACTCACCCGCTAGCAACTCGACCGGGCACCCGCCGTCGGACCATCGAGAAACGGACGGGACGGCTCAGCACCCCTATCACAATGCAGTGATACGCGGGGGAGGACGAACAAAAGACGAAACGACCCTCTGCCAGATCCTGTAACGAACGGGGGCTCGGGGCTCGCATTCGCAAGTCGGGCCAACAGCGTGGCCTCGAATAGTAAAGAGGGAACCTTTTTATTTCGCAAAACATGCAAACGACCCCCATACAACTAGTAGTGATCGAGGGGGGAAGGATTCCCTTAACAAAATACAAACGAACTTGCCCTCGGGAGCACGCGCCACGGAGACCACCACCAGCTCGCGGAAGTCGAAGAGCTGGTCCCTTCCGCGGCTCACAAACGGCCCGCCGTCCCAAGGACGGAGCCGACCCGCGACAATCGCCTCGGGTGCAATTCCTGATCCGGCCCTCATTCTTCCACAATATGGAGGAACAAGGGCTCGGGTTGCGCAGGACTCGACCTCGAGGGTGACCGGAGCGGGCGCCGTCGCTCCTAGCAGCTTCGGGTGCAACTTCGGGTCCGGCTTGCCTCGCCTCTCATGAGGACACAGACCAGGGGAGGTTTGCCTCGTCGGTGAGCAATTCCACCGCCGCCCACATCACCCGAGGCATCGCCCACGGCCCCGGGAGAGGTGCGGATCGGGGCTCAACCCCGAGGAACATCATCACAGGAGGGATAGCGTCGAACAAGGCAAGCGCCTCGCGAAGAGCCAAACGAGGGCGAACCACGCCTCCACCCAAAATGGAGGCCATGGGGCGAGCCATGTATGAGAAAACGCGCTCTCCGAAGCGGCCCGCCCGAAGCAAGCGCAACAAACTCACCACTCGGCCATCAGCCATGGCGAGGCATGGTGAGAGCAAGCGGGGGAAACCGCTCCATTTATAGGAAAGCTGCGAGGATGGCTGGGGACGGAGAGAGCGTGAAAAGACGCGAAAGCTTGGAACATGGATCACGGGCTGCGAAAGCCTGTCAAGATTCCTGGACCCTTGCAGGCCCTCCTAAAAGAAGACAAAGGCGCGAAGCCTCACGCAGCAAACAGAACCCTCGTGACCAATCCCTCGTCGAGACATTGACGCACTTGCCCGGACAGACGCAAGTAAAAACGTCCGACTCAAAGCCTGAATGCGAGTAAACCACTCCCATCCAGGCTCGGGGGTTACACCCGGTGGGTGCGCTCGCGAGCACCCACCGGATACCAGCTCAACGGCCGGGCCGAGGGCGGAAATCACCAGAGGCAAGGGGGAACCCCGCGCACAATGCCAAAGCGTTCCGCGCAGGACTTGGGGGCTACTGTCGGGTACCCAAAACTAGGTACCCGCGATTACCCACATAACCTCGCAATCATACCTAAATGACCAAGGGCTGGGCCAGAAGCCGTGGTCATCTCCGCAGGCACCAAGGTCAAAGCCTAGCCCACGACACGTGACGCGGCCCACGACCGGGGAGGCCGCACGGGCAAAGAACGGCCCGATTCCTCGACCAACCTCCCGACCCCCAGGGGTCGGGGAAAAACTCCGCCTCGGCCAACCCCGAGCGCCCGACCCCAGCCTCCGACCGAAGGGGTCGGACCACCGGAGTCGGAGCTTGGCCGGTGGAGCGCATTAAATGGGCAGCAAGTGGGCGTCCTTCGGCACTGTCCGAAGACGTGAACCGCAAGCCCCGCACGTCCCGCAGGGACGTTTGACAGTGGTCAAGCTGCCTCGCCATGCGGTAACAGTGCGAGCCGTATCTGAATAGGGTCGCACAGCACTCAAACAGGACACGGACATCCCCGCCGCAGTTGAACTGTAGCAGCCTTCGCCGCCCACGCCCGGAGGAGAAGGCGTCGAGGACGGACACGCCCCTCCCTGCTGAGCCGCCTACCAACATCGAGCTATTTACCAATGCTCTTACTTTCTTTTTCTTTTTTCCTCCATCCTCGTAACAGTCAACTCTCCCTTGACAGATAAAAGGGAGAGCTTGACTCGCGGCTGGGGGACCGCATTCTCACTTTCTCATTCGCACACACACTCACTTCGGCCTTGCGACGCACGCAAGGACGAACTCCATGAACACTTAGACACTTGGGAGCTTCTCCCTCTCTCGAGGAGCTTGTAACCCCTACTACGAGCAACACGAACCGAACCAACTCACTGGACGTAGGGCTTCGATCGCCCGAACCAGTCTAATCCCTTGTGTCTTTCTCACCCTTTCCAATCAACCGCAGCGCGTAGTCTAAATTTACTCGTCGGCCAGATTTCTCAACGCCGACAAGCGGTGGCCAGAATATTGAACAAAATCACACTTAGTTGAGACAATTGGTCTTTGTGGAGTATATATACTCCCATCACAATGGTAATTTAATAATCATGTCTTGCATGATAAAGTTGCTCTTGAACTTCTTCTTAATTTAAACAATAAGATATAGCGAGTATATTATGCTTAAAAACTTATACTTAATTATTATTCTTAAAACCTTATACTTAATTTTGTCCTTGAAACTTGTGGACAATGAAACATCATGGAGAGAATTATTAAGATATTTCTAAGATAATTCTTAATTGACAAGAGCAATCCTTGATATTATTAACTGGAGCATCCTTAAATCGATGAGACATGTCATTCTCCCCCCGAATTTGTGGTCTAAACGTGAGTGTGCCACATATTCGACAAGGTCTCATCACTTAACTTATCTCATTTGACTCTCACATATGTACGAGATTCATAATGAACATTATGAAAATTGCTTGTAGAGAAGCAACTATGATAATAACTTAAAACTTGATGATATAAGAGATAATTTCATAACTTAGAGAGAAATATACTCATAAAACAATGATATATTGAAACAAGGTTTCACTAAAGTACATTGAATGTCATCAAGCTGAATATTGAATTCACTAACTAATAAATAAAGTTTCTGACAATGAAACTTTAACTTATTTCATTAACTAATTCAAAGAATCACTCCCCCGATTCATGGATATTTTAGAGATGTATTAATGCAATGCGCTATATATGAATCAGAGAGATCCAATCCAAAAGACTTCAGCTCATAATCTATGTCCCACATGCGGCGTACGTGCCATGCGTATCCACTGCGTCCATCATAACGCAAGGTGGTTAGTCTTTTGATGAGAAAACTTGTGTAGACTCTCTTATGACTTAGCTCAATCAAATAGAAGAGTTCACTAGCAGTCATGTCCTCATTATCATCAAATTCTCCCCTTATGCCTTCTGAGATCGAACGCTTGATGATTCTTTTGGCAAGCTTATTGTCCTCTTCCCATTTCTCTAACTTGAAGTGATACTCTTACATCTTCTCAGCATAGTCCTCAATGCCAGATGTGGGAGGAAATGGCTTGACCTTATGAAACACATAATCAAGCTCCAGAAACTTGAGAATGTCTTACACCTTCTCTTTCCATAAAAGAAAATCAATGCCATTGAAGGGCTTGATGATCCTCATGTGGCACTCAGCTGAAAATATCAAAATAATTCTTAGTAGATATCTTAATGTGCTAATAAATAGTGCTTGTGCATAAATCTGCAAATGAAGCATTATTAATCTTAGAGCACACTTAATGAATGCAAACTTATGCATTTCTTATTATCTTAAGGCATGATGGAAAAATATTACAATAATCTTAAAAACTTAAAACTTAAATAGTTCAATAAGACTGACTCCAACGGTGTCTACCCAAATTGAAGACCAAAAAGGCCAAATGGATGCTCATGGACAACAAAATACAAGACCAAAAATCATACATCTCCAACCGAAGTCCATCTCTGGGTCCTCACTTCTCTCTCTCGTCCCCGTCGCCCACCGTGGACTCCCCTCGCCGGGCGAGCCCCACCGCGCCCCCTCGCCGGCCTCCTCCACCAGCTCTGCGGCCTCCTCCGGTCCGCCCCCGCTCCGCCTTCGCCATGCCTCCTCAGGGTGGAGCAGCTCGCCGCAGTGGAGCAGCAGCTCGCCATGGGCATTTGAGAACAAAGCATACAGCTCTATGGTGCCAGCATCTCGTTCAAGCTGCAAGGAAAGAGATTCAAATGCATTGTAAGTTTCCACGACAGCCAAATGGAGAAAATCAAATTCAAAGGCATGAGATGAACAGGGCAGGGCAAGGCAGAAGCACCGGAGGCAAGAAAGTATTGAGGAACCTGGAGTTACCTTGCTAGGCAATTCATCGAACAAGTCCTGTGCAGAGCCTGACCGGTGGGCAATTCATCGAACAAGATAGCTTCTGGTGAGCTGCTGCTGCTGCTCGCTAGACCAAGGACAATGCCCATGGCGAGCTGCTGCTCCACCGCGGCGAGCTGGGCGCGGCAAGCCGGAGAGGAGCAGGGAGCAGCCCCTGGTGCGGGATGACGCGTGCGTGGAGCAGCTCGTGGTCGTGGAGGCGGAGGTCAGCGCCGAACCAGACGAGCGTGCGACGGCACCCTGCAGCGGCGGGCGCGGTGGAGGGGAAGGAGCCGGAGAGGCCGGGTGTGGAGGCCGGGAGCGGGGAGAGGACGAACGGTGCGCCTCCGTGTCCTGTGTCGGAGGTAGGGGGCGGGGCGGCGCCGCCGCACACGCTCGTTGGAGTGGGGCCGGGCCGGGCAGGAGGGCGGCAGAAAAGAATGGGTGAAGGGCGCGAGTTGATTCATTTGTGGGTCGTAGGGGAGGCACTCCTAAAATGGATATGATGTTTAGGTTGCCCGTTGGAGAGTGTTTTTTCGAGTTTCACACCCCATTTTCGGTATGGGGTGCCTAATAGGGCACCCGTTGGAGTCAGTCTAAGATGCAATAAATAGTCATGAAAATAACCCTACGGTGGTCTGATTATAATCATGAAAATAAGTAACAACTTGCATCACCGGTGGGGAAAACAAGCGAAACTTATTTAACTTATAATTAAAAGAAGCATAAGACTTACTTATAGACAAACTTAAATAGATCAAACTTAATATTCTCAGCGAAATATGCTCATACATTCTCAAAATAAAGTCTTAAACATTATGAGAAAAGGTCATTTATGTTGGGCATTAACTTAATGAAAATGATTTCCCAACTATGTTAAGTTCGCAGAGAAAATACTTATTTTGATCATCAAGGGGAGATCTTAAATCTCATGATTCTGTGTAAAACAGAAGAATTAATGGTACTTATGAAATATGTATCTTGTACATGTCAAAATTCCCAAAATTCTAGCTAAACTGAATAGCTAAATTAATCTTAAACTTATACCTTAAAATTATTATGCTCATTGAAAATCCAAATATTGGAAAAGTAAAAGTTAATAAAACTTTATAGTGGATGAGCATATATATTCTCAAGATGACAGCGGAAGCTTAAAATTAGCAAATGAAATATTGCTACTAAATATTCTTGAGAATTTAGCTTAATTAATTTCCCAACTAATATTTGAAAAAATGTGCCAAAAATAAATCTTAGAAATATTGCTGCAATAAAACTTAAATATTACTTACAAAATCTTGCAGCAAAACTGAGCTCATAAAAGAAAATTTAATTAAATTTCTTAATTACTTAACTTAAATTTTGCATTAAAACTGAGCTAATAAAAAAAGGTATTGAAAACCTTAATGAAATGCGAAAAACTTAAGTCAGCCCATGTCTTAAAATTTGGCCCAACAGCGCGGCGCGCGACAGCCTGTGCGCACGAATATTAACGCGTGGCCCAGAACTCATGAGGCGGCGCAGGCCTAATGACGGGCCGTAGGCGGGACGACAATCTGTCCTGGACGATCGCGCGTGGAGGCCCAGCGACGCGCACGGAGGCCGGCCCAACACGAAGCGAAGCGGCCCAGCCCAGTGAAAACGCGCCTAGCCGCACGATTATTGGCGCAGCGATGCGACACGGGCCAGAGAAAAGGCCGAAACCTAGCCTGGCACGCGTGCGCGGCCCAGCGGCCCAGCCCAGCTTAAGGCCAGCAGGCCGCCGCGGAGCTCGTCCCCCGTGGAGCAGCGGAGTTCGTCCGACGCCGCCCCAGCTCGCGCCGCCGTGCTCCTCCTCCGCCCACGAATCGACGCCCCGCTCGGCGGGGAGGCGACACACGCGCCGGGGCGGCAGGCCGTCGCGACGGAGGCTCGCTCGCGTGGGGACCTCGCCCGCGACGTCGAGGAAATGGGTGGAGGTGACGCGTTGGCGGAGGCGGCGGCCCCCTCCCCGCCGAAGCCCCGCGCACCCGTCGCGGCCACGCGCACCCGCCTCGCCGCGGCCTTGCGGCGCGCGCCCTCTACCCGCTCGCCGTCTCCTCCCTCGGCGCAGCGGGCGAGCTCGCGCGGATGGCGAACGCCGTGCTGGAGAAGGGGAGGGGGAGGGGCGGTGAGGCTGGAGGCGGACGAGCTCGGCTGGTGTGGAGGTCCTGGAGGAGGGGGAGGGAATCCGCCGGGGTCGCGACGCCGGAGCCCAGAAAGACGATGGCGCCGCGGTGGCTCGATGCGGAGGTCATGCCTCTCCGCCGCCCCGCCCCGCGCAGGCCGCGTCGCTCCAGCGCCCCCTGCCCCCCGTGCAGGCCGGGCTTCTCCGCCGCCCCGCCCGCGCCGCCGCGGTCCACTCCGCGTGCGCCGCTCCGCCCCGCGCACTAGACACGCTGTGGAGGAAGGAGCTGAGGTCGCCTTCGTCGTCAGGGGCGGGAGGGAGGGGGTGGTCCAGCTCGAGCTCGGAAGAACGCCGCCGCGCCCGAACCTGCTCCCGGCTCCGCTCCGCCCCGCCGCTCCTTGGAAGAGGAGGGGGTCGGAGGCGAGCTCGAGACGGGGGAGATGGGGGGTGGAGGCGAGCTCCAAAGGGAGGGAGGGAGGGAGGGGGAGGGCGCGACGGCGGAGATCCCGGGCGAGCTCGCAATCGTCCGCCATGGCACAAGGAGCGTTCTGTTCGTCGAGAGAGAGAGGAAGAGAACAGATCGAATCGATCGAGCATTGGATCAGCGAGGCGAGGTGATGCACTTGTGCGGAGCGAGACCTCCGGGGTGAAAAATGTGTCCGTCGATTGGGTGGTCCGTTGGAGACAAGTTTTCTGCTTTTCGTACCCCAATTCCTTTGTAACTCCCATTTTGGGACTACCGTTGGAGATAGTCTAAGGCTATCTCCAACGATGGGAACCCAAATCGAATCAAATGGATCAGCGTGAGGTTGAAAACAGAAGAGGCAAAAAATGCTGTCTCCAACGGACTCCCGAAAGTGCGTCGTTCACGTGGCCCCCACCTCGAACCAAGCAGCCGGCGACCGCCTCCGAGCTCGCTGCCCGCTGCCTCCTCCTGCTCCCTGCTCGTGCTCCGCTCCGCCCCCGAGCTCGCCGCCGCCGCTGGCTGTTGCTGCGCCCGGCTCCCCAGGATGGGAGGAGGCAGCGGGCAGGGCGTGGCTCCACCGCGCGCGGCGGCGGCGAGCGCGTGGTCGGCGGCGTCGTGCACCTCGCGCCCTCACGGCGACGGCGCGCGCGTGACTCGTCGGGATTTGTTTTTTCGTTGCTCGCCGCCGTCCGCCTCCTGTCTTCCTCTCCGCACGGTTGGACGGCGTCGAGGGCGTCTACTCCTCCGAGTTCGGCCCGCCTCCCTTCCGCGTGCAATCCGGTGTCGCGGAGCAGCACGCCGCCACGGAGCTCGCACCGCCGCGGCCTCCGGAAGCAAGGTTTGCATGACCGCGGTAAACCGGACCGGTTTTCGCGAAAAACCGGAAAAACCGGTCCGGTCCGGTTTACCCGGTAGTCCGGTTTTTCAATTTAAATTTTAAAAAAAAATTGAAAATTTGAAAAAATTTGAAACAAAAAATACGTAAAAAAAACTAGATTGAATTTGCAGTCCAATGGTGGAAACCATTCACGTAGATTCGATTGTTTAGTGTGGCAAAAAATTCGACGAAGTTTCTAGGTAGAACAAGGAAGGAAAAAAAAAGAGAAAAAACCGATTTTTATGAACCAGCAAACTTTCTCATTTTTTTGACAGACAAAACGATTGAATCTACGTATTTAGTTTCCACCGTTGGGCTGCAAATTACATCTAGTTTTTTTTACATATTTTTGTTTCAATTTTTTGAAATTTTTGATTTTTTGCACTTTTTTCATTTTTCTTCCTTAAACCTGTTACCAAAATTCGTGTCCGGTTTACCGGAAATTTCGTCCGGTTTACCGAAAATTTCGACATTTTTTGTTCAAAATTCGTCATTTCAATTTCGGTCCGGTTTTCGACCGGTTTTTCCGGTTTTTTCGGTAACCGGACGTACCGGTCCGGGACGGTTTTTCCAGTCGAAACGGTATTGTAAACCTTGTCCGGGAGGGGTCAGGCGGAGGAGGGAAGGCGCAGGAGAAGGAGGACGAGCTCCCTCAAATCCTCCGACGGCCCCCCGCCGCAAGCTCCGCCCTCGCGGGGCCGTCGAGCTCCGCCGCCGCCCGCGCCGCGCGCCGCGAGCTCCGCCACCGCGGGCCCTGACTCTTGCCCGCGTCGGAAGCGAATGGTCGCAGGGACTCCGTGATGCACTTGTGCGGAGCGAGACCCCCGGGTTGAAAAATGTGTCCGTCGATTGGATGCTCCGTTGGAGAGCAGTTTTCTGCCTTTCACACCTCAATTCGTGTGTAACTACTAAAATAGGCTATCCGTCGGAGATAATCTAAGCAGCATTATCGCTTCGCTTCGCATGAGATTCACACATACCGCGTTGTTTAGTGTCTCGTCTCGGTTTGGACTTGTGTGGCCATGTGTTAGTTAGAGAGACTGGTTCGTTGCTTGTACTCTTGTGAGTCTGCATGCTGTACCATTGCAAAAAAACGTGCCGCAGCGATGCGAGGCCAGCGATTACGACGCGCTACATTGGTTGTTCTACTGGTCCTGGTGAGGTAGGAAGGTCATATCACGATTTTATTAGATTTTTCTTGAGTAGTTTACGACCCACCACTAAATTTTTTTAACTGTTTTTCTTTCTTTTCTGCGAAAGGGCCTCTAGCTGAACTGGTTAGGTGGTCTGAGTAGCACTCTTCAGGTCCTGAGTTCGATTCTCGATGGGAGCGAATTTCAGGTTTAGGTTAAAAAAATCCTCTCGTCTGTCTCACAACCAAAGCACCGGTCTAAAGCCCGGCCCAAATCGTTGGTCGTCTCACATGGGCTACGGTGCCTCTGTGTAAGGGTGGGTTAGGGGTTCAGAGGTTTTTCTGACCTGCGTGAGAAGGTCTTCTTCTTAAATGCAATGCTCGGAGGCTGTCTTAACCCCCCCCCCCCCCGGCAGGTTGAGTTTTTTTTCTTTTCTGCAAATGTCACAATTGTTTTAAACGCAGACGACAAAACGTTCTGATTGGGATAATGATAGCCAGACGACTCCTTCGTAGAAGAATGGCACAGAGCAGGTCAAACTGTGATAGTTTCTTTGTTTCTTGATTTCTTTTATTCATGGCCTTTTCAGTTCATAAAAATGGCAGGAGACGGGTAACCAAACTAGAGGAGAGGCGCAGATGAAAGATGCAGTGATGAAGTGGCGAGCTGAGTAGTTCGCTAATGCAAGACACTTTATTCGGAAATGGCAAGTAATAACTTGCAAGCTAGGTTCCTTATCCTGCAATTGGAAGTTCATCGGAACAGTGTCCAGTTATCGTAAGAGGAACGATGAAGGGGGTGGGGGGAGAGTATACAAAGAGAATATCCATTTTTGAGCTGGTAGAAGTCACATCAACTTGGAGTTGGAACAAGATGCGAGTCTAATTTTTCTTCTATTCATCCATGTACGTACATGGACAATTGTCTAGGACTTTTGATCCAATCATTTTGATAAACAATTCGGTCTATACAAGTTGCATGATTTATATTCCCTCCCCCCAGTACAAGCTGCACAAGTCACATTTCTGTTGCAGGAGAGCAGTGTCTTTTTTAAATATGCAGGATGGAATCTGTAGC
The DNA here is from genome assembly GCA_007726485.1 of Eragrostis curvula. NCBI lineage: Eukaryota > Viridiplantae > Streptophyta > Magnoliopsida > Poales > Poaceae > Eragrostis > Eragrostis curvula. The sequence continues at coordinate 8,278,138 of CM017442.1, forward strand.
TAGCCAACATGACAGCATTAGTTGTTATCCGGTGACTGGATATTCTTTTCAAACATCAATGTGAACTTCGTGGGAGTATGTTACTTTACAGAATGTGCGTATTAACATGGAATGAAACATCTCCTCTTGATGCAGTTGGATTTTTTTTTTTTTTTTTTGCGAGGAATGCAGTTGGAATGTTAACCCCACTAGCATTTTTTTTCTGAATGTGCGGAGCACATTTCATTAAGAGAGAAATAATGTTACAAAAGATACAACGACCCAACGAAACAAGCATAACACAATGCCGAACAAGCCGGTCTCACGTGCAACCTACACAACGCTACTAAAAGTAACATAATTGAAGTCATAACAGTAGATGCCAACATATGTAGGGGGAATGCATGAAAAAAGAAACCATAATATTGCCAATGTAGAAACTGCAAGTACACTTTAATGATTCTATATTATCAAAATGGGGAAGAATTTTATTAAACTTTCATTCTATTCTATTTATTGCTGAAAGAGATACTTCAAGTGGGAAGATTGTTGTCAATATGAAATGTAACATACATACAGATTGTACAAACAGGTATAAGAATATTATTCAAGGAAACAGGGGACAAATATTTATGTACGAATGTGCTTCACTTTATTGCAAACTTCAACTAGAATAGAACCACTATGCTGCTGGTACTAACCTCTCGCTCCGAGGAACATAATCTTCATTTGCTATGACAAAATCACATATTTAATCATGATCTATTTTACTTTATGTCAAATGATGCTTGCGACGCGGAGACAAGGAGACTGGGACAGCAAGCCATGAATTTCAGGTAGAAGAGGAGCAGTCAGTCTCTGAAGACAATATAGTGGAACAGGATGTGCCAAAACCAGTAAGGCAGAGAAGGAAGGCAGTGGACGCGGAGCCAACACGAAGGAGCTCAAGGGAGAAAGGAAATGAGAAGATTGCAGATAAAGCGGCTAATATGGCCAAGAAAAAGAACCTGGAAGGTACAAATTTAAATACATGCAATTCTTTTGCTGCACTTACTGATGATACTATTGTTACTAATTCTATAAAAATGGGAATTGTGATTGATATAAATGATATGGAAAAAATTGAAATTTTGAAAGATCTAGAGTTAGCTCGGCACAATCTGGCTTCTAAAGTGGCCTCTAAAGAAAATGCTGATGAAAAAGAAGATATTGAGGTTCAAGAAGAAGCTCTCCCCTCTGTGGAGATGCAACTTCTTGAATGGGAAGAGGAAGAATCTGATGAGGATGGTTTTACGCCTGTTTCTTCTAGAAAAGCGAAAAGAAGGGAGAAAAAAAGAAGAGCAGTGGCAGGAAAGGGTAACTCTCCTTCTGAGGGTTTCCCACCTGTAGAAGACAACCCAATGGTTAGCCCTGGTGTGTCTGAGGAAAGGTGCCAAAATTAAAAAATTCAAATGATAGGTCTCATATGGAATTGTAGGGGGGTGGGAAAAAAGGGTCTCAGCCCTTTTTTGGCTGAACTCATTAACGACAATGACCTTGGTTTCATTGGCATACAGGAAACAATGAAAAAAAAGTTCTCTCATAAGTTCTTTAGAAAAGTAGATATAAAGAAATCTTTTGCTTGGCACTGGTTACCATCGAATGGTAGATCAGGTGGGGTGCTATGTGGTATCAATCTGGACAAATATGATGTCATAAGGTTCAGTGAGGGCAAGTTTTCCATATCTGCAACTGTCTTTGACAAAAAGCTAAAATGTAACTTGGACCTCACGACTGTTTATGGACCGGCCCATGATGAGAATAGAGAGCAGTTCCTGTTAGAACTGGCTCAAATATGTTCAAATGCAAAAAATCCTACCCTTATTGGTGGTGATTTTAACATAATCAGATATAGCTCTGATAAAAATAAAACCTTTACTGGAGGGAAATGGACTGATATGTTCAATCAGATAATTAACTCTTATGAACTAAGAGAACTATTTCTAGCTGGTGGAAAGTACACGTGGAGCAACAATCAAAACAATCCCACCCTTGAAAAGCTAGATAGAGTACTAATTAGCAGAAGCTGGGAACAAATGTTCCCCTTATCATCTTTAAGGAAAATGCCAAGATATATGTCAGACCACAATCCTCTGTTCTTTGAGACTAAACATACCAGTCATGAAACAAAGCGTAAACCCTTCAGGTTTGAATTGTCATGGCTTAAACATGATCAGTTTAAGGTTAAGGTACGGGAGATTTGGAACAAACAGATAAAGGCTGACTCAGCACTCTCTGTCTGGATGATAAAAGAAAAGCGATTGAAAAACTACTTCAAGGGCTGGGGGAATAACCTGAGGGGTGAAATGAGAAAAAAGAAACAGGAGTTACATGAAGAGCTTTTAATCCTAGAAAATCTGGAAGAGGAGGGTTCCTTGGAACCTGATCTTCTGGATAGAAAATCTAATATACAAGCTGAACTCATGAAGTTGTATGAAGATGAAGAATTATATTGGAATGAAAGATGTAACTCAACTTGGCTACTCAAGGGAGATAATAACACAGAATACTTCCATAGGGTGGCTAATGGAAGAAAAAGGAAAAATACAATTTATAGCTTGCAACATGATGACAGAATGATAGAAGGAGATGAAGAGCTACTTGAACATGATACAGCATACTATAAAGAGCTGTTTGGTCCAGGTGATAAACCTATGTTTGATCTGGATGAAACATGTTGGTAATCAAGCGAAAAAATATCAGAGGCTGATAATGAATGGCTAACGAGCAAGTTTACTGAAGAGGAAGTAAAAAAATGCAGTTTTCCAAATGGAAAAGAACACTGCCCCTGGGCCTGATTGTTTACCAACTGAATTCTATCAGGAATGTTGGGATATAATAAAGTGTGACTTGATGAACCTGTTTGAGGATTTCAATGATGATAAACTGGATGTGGCAAGGATCAACTATGGAGTAATTACTCTTTTGCCAAAAATCAAAGAAGCAAACAAAATACAACAGTACAGGCCTGTTTGCCTTCTGAATGTCAAATGTAAAATCTTCACCAAAGTGCTAACTATCAGGTTAGAAAATTTCATGGACAGAATAATCAATTGATGTCAGAATGCTTTCATCAAAGGGAGGAATATCGTGGATGGGATCCTCTGTTTGCATGAAGTGATTCATGATACCAAAGTAAAGAAAAACAGTGGAATAGTACTGAAACTCGATTTCGAAAAGGCTTATGACAAAATAAGCTGGGATTTTCTGTTCAAATGCATGGAAAACAGAGGTTTTGGTAACAAGTGGTGCATGTGGATCAGATCTGTAGTAATGAAAGGCACGTTGAGTGTTAAACTAAATAATAAGATGGGTGCTTATTTTCAGAGTGGAAAAGGGGTCAGGCAGCAGGGAGACCCGCTTTCTCCATTCTTGTTTAACCTAGCAGCAGATACGCTGGCTAAAATGATTGATGTTGCAAAGCAAAATCAATTAATCAAAGGCCTGATACCACACATTGTTGAAAATGGGGTGGTTAATCTGCAATACGCAGATGATACGATTAGGGATGGCAATGGGTCGGGTTTGGGTCAGGTGGAGCAAAAACCCACCCAATAGATAAAAGAGTTCGGGTGGAAAATGACACCCACACCCATACCCATGGGTGAAATTTGTCACCCACACCCACACCCATCGGGTTTCGGGTGGGTCTCGGGTGCCCATCGGATTTGCGATTACTTGGACTACCAACTATATTTGATAAATAAAAATTCATTTTAACATTTTTTTTGCTTCGGTTCATGTTCAATTAGTCTATGTTCACTCTATTGCACAACCGGTCTTATAAAAAAGTAAGCAATGCTCTTTTAGGCATATTGCTTATTTACAAATTGGAGACAAATATTGAGTTGTCTAGAGAAAATGTGACCTTGGGTCGATTTCGGGTGCCCATCGGGTCACCCATGGGTGATAAATGAAACCCACACCCACGCCCATTTTTCACGGGTCGGGTGCGGGTGAGACCCATGGGTGAAAAATCACACCCACGACCACACCTATCGTGTTGAAACCCATCGGGTGCCTACACCCATGGGTGAAATTGCCATCCCTAGATACGATCCTTGTATGCAGGAGGATCCTGAAGTAGCAAGGAACATGAAACTGCTACTATATATGTATGAATCAATGTCAGGATTGAAAATTAATTTCCAAAAGAGTGAAGTCATGATGATAAACGCTGATGATCAAAAAGCAACATTCTATTCAGACTTATTTAATTGTGCAATAGGAGAATGGCCGATCAAATACCTTGGTGTGCCTGTGTCACACTCAAGATTACGGGTTGTGGACTGGATCCTGTTGGAAGGAAAACTGATGAAAAGACTGGAAGGGTGGCAGGGTAGTAGTGCATCCATAGGTGGAAGATGTACACTGATAAACTCAAGCTTGAGCAGTGTACCTACCTACCATACGTCAATGTACCTACTACCCAAAACAACTGTTGAAAGAATGGATAAGATACGAAAAAGGTTTTTCTGGCAAGGAGGGGGAACAAAACGAAAATATCATACAGTCAAATGGTCCAAGATTTGTAAACCCAAGAAAAAGGGGGGGTCTTGGTATCAAAAATCTGAGAAAACAAAATATGAGCTTGCTGTGCAAATGGTGGTGGAGACTCGAAAACTATGGTGGCTTATGGCAAGAAATAGTGAAGAGAAAATATGTGAAACAACAATGTATTTCACAAATCGAGCATAAACAAAGTGACTCCCCTGTGTGGAGTGACCTTCTGAAAGTGAAAGAATACTACCTGAAAGGTAGAATACTGATACTGGGTGATGGAACAAATGCTGATTTTTGGAAGGATCCTTGGTATGGACAAATACCATTATATGAAAAATTCCCTGAACTGTATGATATATGAAGAGAACAAAAGATTACTGTTGCCCTTTTGGCAAGCAGAAATTGGAGATTAACCTTTAGAAGATGGCTTGATGAGGATTTACAAAATCAGAAAAGAATGTTAAATGATATCATACAAACAATATGCATAACAGGAGAGAAGGACAAATCAAAATGGAAATGGGAAAAATCTGGAATCTTCTCTGTGAAATCCATGTATGACCACTTATGTAGTGATGAAAATGGTCCAACGTATAAACTGCTATGGAAGGCAAAAATTCCACTTAAGATTAAAATTTTCTTGTGGCTGATTGCACAGAATGCAATCCTCACAAAGGACAACTTGTTAAAAAGGAAGTGGAAAGGGAGCAGGAAATGTGCTTTTTGTGAACAAGATGAAACAATTCAGCATCTCTTTTTCAGCTGTCAGGTGTCCAAATATGTATGGAGTCTGATAGGGGTGGTTATAGGAGCTAACTGCCATCCGAAAACGTAGAACAATATATGATATGGATTAGACATTTCCTAGAAGGAGGGGAGAATTTTTACATTGTTGGTCTGGCTGCTGTTTTCTGGGCCACGTGGAAATTGCAAAATCGGGCTTGCTTTGATAAAAAGATTATTCGATCTTATGTTACTCTTGTGTCTTCTTGAAATACTGGGCAGGTCTACAGAAGGAGAACGACAAGTCCAAGCTGATGGCGGGAGCAGAAGTGCTGCAACATACTGCAGTAGCCTACCACACAACGAGTGGGAATTCAGCTCAAGCAAGGCCGGCAATCAGCTCCTAAGGAGATTGGAAGTGGAAGCTTTGAGCAAGAGTAGTGAGGAAACTTTGCTGGGCATGATGCCTTCAGCTGTAATAAGTCCAATAGCTAGTTTTAGTTTGTGCCCAGCTTGTTCGGTCGAACTGTAGCTTAAACTCTAGTTACTCTTTTTTTTGGCTTTTGTTTTCGGATAGTACGCTTATGTGTGAACTCGAACCTCGTGTAATTTCGTTACCCTGGTAATGAAATTTCGGGCTTTGCCCTGCCGTGGAAAAAAAAATGATGCTTGCGACTAGCTGAGACACATTAACAGAGAACAAGATAAAAACTTATTATCCAGGAGAGAAGCAACAATATTTATTTTGCTATCGATTTCAGACAATATTATAACCATCTGGCAGAGGACATACTTACCATTTATCTATAATCAAAGCACTCAATTGTCATCCCAAATTAACATAACAACACAATTCCATTCCCCAGTATATCCAGGCTCTAGTGGAGAAGGGCTAGTGAACACAGAAATCAAGGCCCACCCTTGCGCTAACTATGGCGCTTAACAAAGGGTTCCACAAGTGGATTTACAAGCTCCGGTGCTTCATCCTATGAGACAAATAAAAGCAAATGAAACAGCAGCAGTGAACATGCAATGTTACAAAACACGAGGATGATTGCAGTAGGAAATAGCTAATTATTTTCACATGTTACAAAGAGGACCTGCGGGCAGTGTCCAACATCTGGCAAGACAACAAAATCTTCCACTGCATCAAAAGATGCATAAGCTCTTCCAAGTTCCACAGGCTCCCATGGGTCCTCCTCCCCCCAGCCTACCAAAACCGGGCACTGCACAATACAAGTGAACCTGCGTATAATTTATAAAGAAAAAGTGAATTATTAATCACGCAAATAAGTGTGCCCTAACCTTCACCAATGGAAGTAACTCCTCGGGGAGAGGTCCTCCTGAATAGCAAATGAACTCAAGGAATACATCGACGGCACCAGGATCAAGCCCTGGCTGTAGAATTATCTGAACTAACTCATCTGTCACTGCAGATGTGTCATGGTAGCACTCAAAAAAGATTCATCAGAAAAAAAATGTAGTTCAAATATGCACAATCAATTATAAGATGAATTTCTGAAAGGAGGTTTGAAAGATCCCAATACATTTTTAGCACAACAGGTGAAACTGCTTTATGCAGTTTGATGCATGTGGCACGATATACAACTGCTTTGCATGCAAGTGGTCATGGATCTGATTTGAAATATTACACCACGTCACCTTCTAAACAGACTAACAACAATCATACCTTTTATTACAATACAAGGCAGAAAATAACTAAGGAGATTCATTGGTGGCCAGGCGTTCCTGCGTCCTCTTGAGACAAAAATGTGACAATGGACATATTGAAAATGTTTGAAAACTGCATAAAAAATCATATATGTAGTACACAGAGGGCTTAAAAGACCTGCAAAAACTTGCTCCCAAATTCATCTTTTACATTGAGAATTAAAAAAGATAAGTGGCACTGTTGTCACATGATAAAAAATGCCAGATTATTTCCTGTTTATTTTGTTTCAAGACACATAAGCTGAATTTGATACTGAATATTCACATGTTTACTTAACTTCATGTGTACTACATGCATGATATTTTTAATTAATTTTTGAAACATTGCTACTTTCTGATTCGCTAATGGGGACGCCAGAACCGCTGGACGTAAAATCTGCACAAATAATTATATTACCACTTCCATAAGAGAGAACTCAACTTGGGCATTTTGCTTAGAAGAAGACCTTCTCATGCAGGTTGAGAAAACCCCCAAACCCCTGCCCACCCTTACACAGCGGCATCATGACCCGTATGTCAAGAGAAGAGAAATGTTGAAGAATAATATAATTTTCCACTGTACTTGTAGAGAATAAAGTGATTGAGGAATGAGATTCAGCAGTTGGGACGAAAAAATTGGGGCACTGAAATTTTACATTAAAGTTTCTTTTCAGCACAGTAACTTAAACGTTTCTTTTTTAAGCAGAAAAACGTTTCTAAAGGGTGCATATCAAAGAACACAGTTGAGCATTCTGCCAAAGCGGCCATCGGTGTTTTTAGGTAGTAGATGAGGTATGGATCTGTATCGTATTACATCTGAGAAGGAGCATGTAAACCTTTCACAAGCTTGGAATTAGCATTTAGTTTGGAAGAAAAATGAGAAGAAGGTATCAATTAGCTTAGGAGCATTTAGCAATGCCCTTAGAGGAAGAATATTAAGTTCTAGTAAGCAAGCAACGAATCCATTGCCGAGGGATAGGATACGTTACAAGAATACATATCCGCCTATCCACACCACGGAATGAAAGAATGGCTCATTCTTCAACACTTCTACAATGGGTTGACACTAACAACCCGTAGACATATGGATGCCGTTGCTGGAGGAGCTTTCTTTTCCAAGACCGTCAATCAAGCCAAAGAACTCATTGAAACGATGGTAACCAATCAAGGATGGAGTGATGAACGACTTCAATCACGCTTCAAAGGCATTCACCCCGTTAAGGAGGTGGACATGTTCAACGACTTCACCGGCGAGACGGCCCCGCCCCGCCCTCCGCCGCGATAACCTGGTTGCACCGGGCTTGTCGGTGGTTGCCATGGCGTCGGTGAGTCGGAGGAAGAAGAAAGGCTAACAACCGTTAGATGCGTTTGACACACGAATTGATTAATGGGGCATGTGCATTTGCATATCTGACCCTATTCTGAAAGCCAATTGCATGTTTGACCTCGTTTTTTAGAGTTTACATATTTGACCTTCTTTTTACAAACTGAAACCTCTGTCTGACCCTTTTGTAACACCGTAACCGAGACCCGATTTTGAAGATTAAAAAATATAATAAAAAAGAAGAGGATAATGAAAAAGCAAGGAAAAAGACCAAAGTACCCTCTCTTCGCCTCTTCCTTTGCGTGTTCTCTGTCTGGTTGTTCCCTCCCGAGAGCTCTCCTGGTGGCGGCGCGGCTATGAGCAGGGAGAGATGAGGCGGCGCGAGCTTGGCACCCACGCGTGCGCGCAACGAACTTTGGGCTGAGTTGCTCGGCTGGGGATGGCTTTGACGGCGGCGAGCGACAGTTTGGGAGCTCGGGCGGCATTCCCGTTCCCTTTCCAAAATCCCGCCGCCGCCGTCCAAATTGGAGCCCCCGCGTCAACCTGACCGCAACTCGTGTTCGCCGCGATCAGCTCTCCCCTTTCCCTCCAAACTTAGGTCAAACCCCGTCCCAAATCGTCCCCTTCGCGCAGGGAATGGAAGGTGCCGGCAATAGCGGTGAAAAAAAAGAAAACGAGAAGCGCGACGACCTGACCGAATAGGAAGAAGAGGATAAAGCGGGGGACGCGATGCGCGAGCTGCTCTGCAGCTGCTCGAGTGCGCATGCGCGAGCTCGACGGCGGCATTAGCGATTCCAGCAAAGAACGCAGCAGATGAGTGGGTCCCACGTCGGTTTTCACTATTCAATGAATTTCAAAGATGCTCTCTGTTTTGCTTCCAAACAGTAAGACAGAGCAGATCAGGATGAGCAACTTTTGTTACTTCCAGATTTAAAATTCAAAATCATTTTGAATTACAATTCCTGGAAAACAGGAACTATTTAATGTTTGGATTTATTTCCTTGTTTGAGCTCAATTATTTGTCACAATTTCATGTTGTTATTGAAATTTCAAAACTGTTGCTAAATTAGTTGTCACAGAAAATATGATCATTTATGCAAAGCTATTACAAAAGTAAGGTTAACTATGCAAAGGGTACGAATGTTTTTTTATTACAGAGTTAACACCGTCAAATGTCTGAAACGAAATAGGGCCAAGTCGATGCTTCAAGTTGAAAAAAGAGAGTTAAATACACAAACTTTAAAAAATGAGATCAAACATGCAATTGACTTTCAGAATAAGATCAGATATGCAAATATCCCTTGATTAATCCATTGGACGGGCTATGTATAGAATCCACCACCACTGTCCTCCCACCTTTCCACATGCCAGCCCAACTCCTCCTGCGTGCGAACGGCCCACCCCAGCCCAGAAATGGCCCACCCCAGCCAAGAAATACACGGAGGCGAAAGTGTAGTTGTTATGGCGAAGATAAAAGGCAACGTATCCTATGAGAACCAGGTTCGTGTGAGAAATTATAAGAATTTTAATTTGGGTCACATGATTTTAATTCAAAGAGGCGCATGAATTCAGGTAGGAGGAGAGATTTGTAAAAGTGGCGTTGATTTTGCAAATCTCACCTCCCACCTCTCCTTATGTGCTTTCTTTAGATCAAATTCATATGATTCAAATTAGAGTTATCGTAGTTCTCATGGTTCTTATAACATACATTGGCAAGATAAAATGTCAGACGATCTCGTGTTCTCCTTTCCCATCGCTACAATCCACATCTCGCCTATCCGCTGCCGCTAGGGTTAGCTCGCCTCTCCACTCCACCGCAGCCGCTTCCTTCCTGCGTCGGCAATAGCTCGTCGCCGTCTGGTAAGTTCGGGAGCCTCCCTTCCTTCTCCGCCCTTCTCTTCGTCCCTTCTTTTCTCTTCGCAGTTTCCCGACTTGGATTTAGGTGGTGTTCTCTATGATGATTTGAATGAAAGAGAGATAAATCTAGTTATGATATCTCCGTTTTCGCCCTCCCAATCGGCCCAGAACCCCAACCCTTGTTGTGTCCTCATCGGTAAGCTCGATGGCGGTGGCCCGCATATCTCCGCCTCAACGGCGCCGACGCCCGCCGCCAGGACGGATTAGGCCCATCGCGATCCACCCTCCCCCGGCATCGCCTTCCTGCCGCCAGGTCAGATTGGGCCCATGGCCATCTTGGGTCCACCCTCCCCTGGCCTCGCCTTCCTCCCGCCGCGAGTCCTTTGGCTCATCTGGTTATTTTTTTTTAAGCAAACCAAACCCACCTGAATTCATTCGTTTCTATTAAATTAATTTTACTTATTTTATTTATTATTATGCAGGAGATTATCCAAAATGCATGCTATGCTTTTGTCACTGTTTGCTCTGTTCAAGTTTCGTTTTGATGCTCCATTTATCCACAGTATGTTCCTACTCATTTTGATGCTCACTCTTGTGGGTCCAATTTGCGAACCTTGTTCTTATTCATCTGTGTTTTTCCAGTACTATTCTAGAGCAGATTTTGTCTTAGGATAGTATAACTGTAACAAAAATATGGTGACCAACAATTAGTAGATTGATCTCTTGTGCAGCCATAATGATCTTGTAGCATTCTTTTTTTTTTGGTAGGCTATTCAGTGCTGTTTTCTCCACTTCATTGTATTGTGGAATGGCATAGTATTTCTGAAAAGATTGCACGAGAAGTAGCATATCAAATATCAAAGCTAAATCTATATTTCATGAACAGTGACGTGGCATGGAATTACTTTCTTGTTGACTTCTTTCCTTTGATTGCTATTTATTGTGGACAGTTAACGGCATGGCGCTGAAACAATACTTTGTTGTTGACTTATTTCATAGTGGACAGATTTTCCTCGTAAAGCTGAGATATTAGCATATTACAAGATTTTGATTACTATACTCAAGTTAGTGTTTAGCATACAGTCTTTGGATTTATCTTAGCTCAGGACAAATACATCAAGGATTCATCCTTACACTAGCTTGATGCCCGCTGCCTACATTTACAAATATTTTGAATATGGTTTAAGTTCATGCATATCTGATTTCAACAGTTTTAGTAGGTTTCATCAAGTCATGGATTGTGGCTTCAATCCCCGGACTTTTTATTTGCATGTGGTGTGTTGCCAAGAAGCATTGTCTAGCAAACAATGTTTTGGGAATTCCTTCCCGTTTCCAGGTTAGTTTTTATTAGTTATATTATTTATTTCTAATAATTATGGGCTAAAACATTCCCAAACTTGATCTGTTCCCCCTCCAACCTGCAATATAACACTGTTATTTTGCAAGATTCACTCAGTTTTTTCTTTAAATTTGTATTTTTACATTTTTCCCGTGGAACTTCGGAGAACACAACTTTGTTATCTGTGACAAGTTTGTCTTTCCACCTCTGTGCAATAATATATTTTTTTCCTACAGATGCATCTTGCAAATTGGAATTTTTTTGTTGGCTTTATTTTAATTGTCAATAAAAAGAACTACATTTTATCCATTTATCAAAATACTTGTACTGTTTGCTGTAATGTTATGGATTTCATATATTCCCCAATGCGATTGTATCATATTGTGATTCTATTTCCTTGCAGTTCACGATTGTATTGTGGACCTGCGTTTTAGATCATACCTTTTGTGATTATACTATCTCAAGAGTACCTTAAATTGGAATTTTTTACTTTACAATTTTTAATGAAGTTGTTCAATTCTTTGCATGTTGGTTGCATTACTGGTAACATTTGTTATGTTCATTTTTATCAGTTCTGGCTGAAAGCTTAATTGATCCACTGATTTTATTTACATGCATTAGTTACGATTCTCTGAATTTGATATTGATATGTAAATGGACTGTTCGTTTTTGTCAGCTCTGCGTGAAAGCGGATTTTATCCACTGATTTTATTTCCAGACATTAGCTACTAAATCATTCTCTGAATTTGGTATTGATGTGCAAGTGGAATGCTTCCTTTTGCATTTTTAGACTGGACTTTTGATCCTTGTTTTTGAGGCGTCGCCTAGGCATCGCCTAAGCGTCGCCTAGGCGACAAGGCGCTCCAGGAAGGTGTGGCGTCGCCAACGCCACAACCAATTGTGGCGAAGAACAAGGATAAGAGGAAGAATGGGAGGGGAGTCGTCCAGCAAGGCCAGCTGCCGCTTTTAGATCTGGATGGGGACAGCAACTGCGGTTGATCTGAGCGTGGGAGGGCAGGGATAGGAGAGCCACCCGCTGCTGCAGAGAGAGGGGAGCGAGCGGCGGCGCGCTGAGAGAGAGAGGAGCGTGCGGCAGCGCTGTTGTGAGATGCAGCCTGATTTCCAGGGTTATCACGGGAGTTTAGGTGAAGGGGTATGGGCTGGCTGGTGGGCTGGGCCTCTCTCCCTCTTTTTCTTCTCTATTGCCTCCCTTTTTCCTTAGTCTTTTCCTTTTCCTTTCCTCTTCAGGGCTCCTGATTTGTTGTTTGGGAGTTGGGTATGGCGTCGCCTCACCACGCCACATTAACGCCTAGGCGTCGCCTAGGCGCTGTGAGGGGGGTCAGTCACCACACCTCGCCACAACGCCTCAAAAACATGGCTTTTGATGCATGGCATTCTCTGAATTTGGTATTGATGTGCAAGTGCAATGCTTCCTTTTGCATTTTTAGCCTGGACTTTTGATGCATGGCATGCTCCTATAAATCTCATTTATCTTGTTAGTGAACTTTTGGTGATAATATTGTCAGTGGGTTCCTTTTTAGTTTAATTGTTCAACTAATCCGATCTGCATTGTTCTGCACAGCTCCTGTTCCCAACCGCAGATGCTGCAGTGCCATCCTCCATGCTTTCCATTGGTGACACTGTAATGTCTGGTTAGTAATAGAACAGTTCTTACATTTTAGGATTGTTCTTCTGAAACTTGCAATGGTAATAGATATTTCCTGATGAAAAGTAACGTCAGCTTCACGATGACTTGTGCGTGTCAACTTCATTTGGCATAATCACCTGTATTTATGGTGAGACCTTAGTAAAATTTTTGTATCATTGCAGCTCTTTCTCATGTTGTTCTAAGAGGACAAAATAGTATTTATCAGCATTTTCTTATTTAAAATTTGATGTTTTAAAAAACTAGGGAGAGATGTTCATTAAGAACCTAGCATTAAGACGTAGGTGGTGATAAACTAAATCCTGGTTGGCCGGGTGACAAACCCACTAGCCAATCTCAGGGATATCCATCTATTGTTTATTCTTTAGTATTAGCTCTAGAGAGAAGTGCAGATTTGAAACAAGAACATTTCCAATTCTTGTTTCGATGCACCCTGCTTATTTGGCTGTTTTAGTTGCTCGTTTGCTCCATATGGGATCCATGCCACACTTGTGCTTTTGCCAGTATGATAAAATAAAATAAAAAATTGTGGCCCAAGGGGCGGAGACGGTATGCACCAACAAAAAAAAAAGTTTGAACTGCCTCTTGAATTAACTATTGTATGCAATTCTGCATATTGGAGCAGTTGCAGCATCGTTACATAATATGGATTTCTGCTTTTTGGTTCCAGGTATATGTGTTGCACTCGCCCTCTGTATTGCTGTCCCAAGAGGTAGCAAGAACCCTTTCTTTAATTGCGCATTTTTGCGATGCACTGTCAGTTTGACTGTAATTATCAGCATAATGAACTGGTTTCAAGCCGCACAGGTGAGTCATGTTACTTAAGTTGCACCTGATTTATGTTATCCTGAAAATAAAAATGCCTTGTTCTATATCATCTTTTCTTTTTAGGGGGTGGGGCTGCCTGCTCTACGATACGTTGCTTCTGGTATGATTGGCTTTGTTGCTGTTAACTGTTTGTGGAATGGAGAAGTAAAACAGGTAAGGTTGGTAACGCCATATTGTTGTTTGTAATATAGATATGCCTATTGCCACTCCCAAAATACTTTGGTGATTGATGACATTCTGTAGTGACATATCATATTTGCTAATCTCTCTCTCTCTCTCTCTAGGGTGACACCAATCAGCTGATGGGTGAAGCGTGGGATTGGAACATGTATGGAACCAAACTGAAGAAGTTTCATGAATGGATTCTTCACACTGCCGAGGATGGTGACGGAGGCGAGGATGATGCCACAGCTCTCCCGGAGGATCCCGGTGATGGCCCTAATGATGGCAGCAGCAGTGGATCGGATGATCATAATGGCCATGAGGATCGTGAAGCGGACTCGGATTATAGCATAGATGGCTGTGGTCCACGTGCGGTGCAATTGTTGGCCATTCGTGCAAACTACCATATCAGCGCGATCATGGCCTATGACTGGCATGAATACCGGTTAATCTACGAGGGGGAAGTACAAGAGGTATATACTAGCTACCATATGTTATATCTGCTATATGCTTTATGCCTTGTACGTACTTTATATGTAATAAATTAAAACCCTTCACATTCATGCTTTCATGTGTAGGAAGGAATGGTTGATTTGGTACCCATTGGACCATGTCGGATTCTAGAGGCTTACGGGTGCTTGGGCTTTAAGGTTTTCACAGCCGATGATGAGGTGTCTTGTATCGATTGGTGGGATGTTACCGAGGACGAAGAAGTTGAGGAATACACACAAACCCTTTGTGGAGGGCCTGGTCGCAAGTTGGAGATCACATATGTGGTGATTCCTGACGCCATTGAGACCCATGTTGAGGTCAGGTTGAATCTGAAAGACCTTGGTTCTAGAAGCCACCGCGCTGTGTATGGTAGCATCAAGGCAAGCGCCATTGACTATGGGGGCAAAAGTGTCCATCTCTTCAGTTGTGAACGAGGGAGGAGCTTGTGCTTACCCTGTGGCTCCACAAGCATTCTTCCACTGACTCCATATGTGATTGCATTGCAATATCGTCGGCGTTTTGAAATCCACATAGAGGTGGACCTAAGAGTAATCACAACCTTCGACAGCCAAGAAGAGGACAAGAATATGAAATTCTGTCTAGACTTCACGCATAGAAATACGAATCAAAAAAGAGATGTTGACGGTGATCAAGTTGAAGTGAACATCACCTGGTACACAGATAAAAGATGACTAAATTAAGTGAAGCTGTGTGCCACCTCTGTAACTTTTGTACATAGAAAGAGACGCCAGAAGATAAATAAGTGTAGGGATGTGCTACATCTGGAACTTTGTTTATGTTTGCCAAATCATATTATCTATTTCCTTTTCTGTTTGATCTATTTGTGCCGTTTTATTTGAACTGAACTATTTATGTCGGTTGGGTGAATGGGAACCATGAATATCAAGAGTCGTTCGTATTCATTAGCAAACATTTATATTCGTCAATGTACTGCAATTAATTCTAGTAAGCCCTGCAATTAAGAATTTGTTAGGTTGGGTGTGGAGCGATGGGAGGGGGCACCCCCTGGTTCTCATGTGTTTGGTCAGGCGCCAGAGGAGGGGCGGGGGGTGGCCACTGACGAATATGTATGAGGTTCTTCATTTTGAGGCTTTCGGTACAACGGTTGAAAGTGGTGGTGCTATAGAATGCTCCCAACTTTGAATGCTTTTAATTGAGCAGGACACTAATTGTAAGTTTGCATAATTTTAATTGAGATGTATGTACAACTGAATTGGATTTTATAGTTGATAGAAGTGAAGGTGTCGCTAGATGTACATGTATAATAATTCAGCTATAATTGACTAAGTTTTGGATGGTGGGAAAAAAAATTGTTGACCTTTTATTTGGTACATCCTTCTACAGGCTATATATTGAATGACAACTTTGTTAAATGGAGGGTGCTTCACTCTGGATTCAAATTTTAATTTGCCCAACAGCTGAATGTAATGCACGTTTATTGGAGATTAAATATTGTGTATGGAAATGTTCTACGGTCCTGACAATGTAAGCTTATGTTGTGCGTTTGTAACACTTCTTCTGTTTTTTAATTGATTTTTTCTGGATTGTACGAATCATTTGGTATCTCCTTGACACTTCTGATATCCTATATATATGTTTGTGACAAATTTGCCTGTATCAAAGTGCACCGACGCACAAGGAATAATTATTGCATGTGTAGATGATCTTCTGTATAAAAATATTTTGTTTTTAGGGATTCTGTATGAAAATCTTAATACAATACTGACTGCAGCTCGTGTGAAAAGCGCTGCCCCGTCGCTTAATCAGCATGGCTGGGGATCGATGGCACGACTGCATGGTGCTGGATACTAACTTTCGGTTACTCTTGCAAGCTTCTTTGCAAAATATTTAATTTTCAATAAATTATAAAAGAATGTGTAGTCAAATTGTTTATAATTTTCATAATTCTGCCAAATAATGCTATTTTTAAACATGTGCTTGTCACACAATGAGGGCTAGACACCAGTTCAGCACGGACTTCGGAAGAATCGCGCAACCTCGGACCCATTAGGAGATCGTCTCGGATGATCTTGATTTTGTGCACTAGAAGAAGAGGAGGAAGAAGGAGATGAGCGCCTTCAACTGCATAAATAATGATGGCCGCGATGAATGCGGGCTTCTCGAACAAGATTATGCTCGTGCCCACACTGTTTGGCACACGTGCTTTGAGATAAATGGCCATATGTTTCACTTGCAAAATGCTTAGCAAGCGACCAATCAATGCCATCGTGAGCGCCCAACACCGTTTGGTCGTCTACGGCCGTTACCAGGCAAAGAATTCAAGGTGATGCACCGATGATGTTGACACTCGTGACGGGGAGGAGATAGCACAATCGAGAAGCGGAAGTCAGCACAAGAACAGAGACCTGCCCTGCTCAAAAGTCTCATTCCATCCCCACGGCAAAAACAGATGCGGCCTACAGTTCACCAACCTACAGTTCGCGCGGCCAACAAGGATCCCATCTCGGAGATGCTCGGCCACCGCGATGACTAGATGGATGGCTGCATGTTCGGGCCACGGTCTCGGCGTTGCCATGGTCCAGTTTCTGCAGCTTCAAGCGCAAGGTGTTTAGAACACGATGTCGACCCGCCACACAACGACTCACGTCCCTCTTTATCGACGACATCATGTTAATCGGGTGCATCAATCTTCAAGATTCCAACTGTGTTTTGGAAGCCATGGCCAACCATCCAGTCCTAACGGTCGCTGCATCATCTGACAATCTGAATCGTGGCACACTGGTGCATCTCCGATCCAGATTCCACAATCGAATTATGATGATTGTCGCAACCAAACAATTCGTTCGTCACAGCACAAATTCTACACGTAGACATATCGTATCGAAAGGAAAGGAGAGAAAAGGGCGAAAAAGAGTGTACTTTTGCTAACCTTCAAAGCGAAGTATATACGCCCGGTTAATCATCATGTCAGTTCTGAAGCTTCAGCCTTTAATGGACCAGTTTATGCAGCATTTGCCTCTACCGACAGGCTTGGTTGTCATAAAACTGCTGAAGAAGAGGAAGACAGCACCAAAGAGGGAAAAAAAATACACTACAAACAAGCGATTGAAACTCTGCAACTGCGATGTGTATCGGATCCTGCTTCTTCTCGTTCTTAATGAAATACGTTCTCGAAAAAAAATATGTTCGCGGCATGAACACAAAGCATGCATTTGCAACTCCTGTAAGGCTGTAACTCTGTCGTTTCGCTTCAGACGAAGGCGGCAAAGCCGGAAACCTAGCTTGTAGCTTAGCATGCAAGTGCAGCCTTTTGCTGTACGAGATGCTAAAGCCTGATGGAACATGAACTTGGATGTCCCCTGCCGCCCTGCCACTACAGAATTCGGGTCACGGTTCATTGTCGTGGGTTAATTGCCCAATCTTAAGTTTCTTCTTGTGCAATCTCTCCTGATCGTAAATCCCTTGTGAAATGGAGATTGTTCCTTTTATCTTATTCACGTGCCCATCAATCCCATATTGTGCGGATTTTCATGCTTCTCGTAAGCTGGAGCTTGTCATGTTTTCTCTGTGATATCTCTCGAGGCAATCTCATGTTTAGGGAGAACAGAATATCCAACGGCTTTGATTGTGACGGTAACCAGGCGGTGTGCTTCGTGACTAAGTTGCGCGCTCGCCTGATGCTCCAGGATGACGGAAGGAAACGAGAGGAGGCATAGCGAATGCACGGAGATTCCAGCACCAATCATACCATGCCGGCGGAACGGAATCCTCAGCAAACCAGGGGAAGGGGCAAGGCGGGCGCGAAGCATGGAGATGGCGGAGAAGGGCGAAGAGGGGCAGGTGCGACGGGCAGTCCGATCGCACAACCAGACGCAGAACTCCGGCTTATCCATGTCCCTTGTCGCGGCGGCGGCGGACTGGAAGACGATGGCGAACGGCTTACGGGGAAAGAAAACAGATATCGATTATTAATCGCGATTCTTTATGCAAAATACTGGATCGCGACTATTAATCGCCGTGCCCCGCCGCAGCCGTCCGCCGGGGCTCCCGCCGCCCCGATTTCGAGCAGGAACCCCTTGATCTCCTTCACCGGCGCAGGCGGGAGCTGCCAGCGTCGAGACGAGCGAGGCCACGGACCGGAGAAGCGCCCGCGCCGCCGCTGGACGGACGGACTGACGGACGCGGGGAACAACAGGCGGCGCCACCGCATATCCGGCGCCGGATCCAAGCATCGACATCATCGCTCTGGTAGCCACGCCGCAGCGTCGCGCTGGCCGCTTCCTCCCCATTGTACCGACGCCGCCACGGATTTGGTACCTGTCTGTGCCTGCCCCCGCCGGGCACGGACGGAGCAGAGAAGGGGGTCGCCGCGCAGTGGATTGAACTGCAGCCAGCAGCTTGTGGCGCGCGACGTCGTCCGGTCGGTCAACGTCTTGCTGGCCATGGCTCCGATAAGAAGAAATCAGCGGAAGAAGCAACAGGAAACACAGCAATCTTTCTGATTCCGAATCCGCTTCTTCAGTTGAAGGATCATCTGTCGTTTGACGGCCGGGACAGGAGGTTCGGTTGCCCCCAAGCTTGACGGGGCCGTGCGTGAGCGAAGCTGCCTGCTGTAAAGCCGAACAATGATGAGCGATAGAGTCAATGATGAGCGATAGAGTCCAGTGAGAGTGAGGGGAGAGTGAGATGCTGGATGCCAGGTGAGCGAAGGCCAGCCTGCAGCTAGATCGTGCGCATCATTTCGCGCATTGCCGCTCACTAGTGCGCACGACCTGCACGCACGAGGTGATGTTATGGCCACTTGTCAAGCAGACAATGAATTTCCTTTACTGTACGTGGATAGAGAGATGAAATCATTGACAAAAAAAGTAAATGAAAAGATGAAAATGAACATGGGCTGGTTCACTGTTAATGGATTGTTAATCCAAGGTTCTGGTGCTGTAGAGAACATACTTTGTTGTTAACGACTACGGTTCGAGTTCCAAAACAGACAGTGCGCAGGTTCCAGGATTGGGGACAGCCAATGTGATGCTGGTTCTTCAGCCCGTGACGAGGAGGCGGCGCCAAAATGAAGCGAGATGGAAGTCAGCACAGCACGGCGAGCATGCACGGGCCGCTGTCCACTGACATTGAGGGCTGCCTGCCTGGTCTGGTCTGCTTCACTGCCCCCGCCTGACTCCACTCCAAGCTGCCTGCCCGAAAGTCTACTGCTGGCCCCATCGCCACCAACCTCCCAGCCACGTCACATTTCTGAAGTGAATAAAATGTTTACTGCATATAATCCGACTTTACTCCACCACAGCGATAGGTTTTTTCTTGCTTAAGAAAAAAGAGTGGAGGAACGGTGAGTAGACTGCCGTAACTAGATTTTGATCCAACTGGCAGCAAAACGGCTCAAGTTGCGGTTACTATAGATAGTGTTCACCCACAAGCACACACGACTTAGATACCTAATAATTGGGCTCTGATCGGAAGGACATTGCATGAGTGTTTTGCAAGCAAAAAAGCTTCTGTTCGATCGATGAGAAGGACGGAATGATATGAGTGGTCTTATCACAGTCTTGCGAGTGGAATCGTACTGCACTAGTACCGCTGGCTTAGCTCGAGCTGTTCTCCTCCATTTGGCATGGCAGCGAGGTTAACATGGGTATCAATGACTTGTGTCTCGACGGGGTTGCCGCCCCACCGGCCTGCCTGTACGAGACCGGCCATGGTAGCCGCCAGTACGTGCTACATCATCCGGCCGGCATCTGAATTTGTTTTTTTTTTAGACCCGGCATCTGAATTTGTTGAGAAGGCCATGGAGGCATGAAACGTCACAGCAGAGATAATACCCGTGCTAGAACGTTCAAGATCGGCAAGCTGAATCGTGGTATGAACATGAAACCGGAATGGAATGGCAGGGCGCAGGAACGGCAGCCGTCAGAGTAATTGCACTTGGAAAACTCGAATAATCAAACAGTCCAGTGACATTTAACGTCATTGACGTCTTCTTGCAGCATGTACTATCAATTGAAGTCGGGATCAGTGACACTCTCTGCTCTGCTGGATCTGGCTCTCCCGGCTGTATGAACAGAACGGAAAGGGAGCAGGGAATAGAGAGATACGCGTCCACAGTTCGATTTCACGTGCGGCTCATTGCGTGGTATGGCGTGGAGACGAGTCCAAGTGTCCCCCGCCGCGCGTGCAAGGAGTCAGCCCCCGTAGAAAACACGCCGCCCGTGACATCCATTTCAGACCTCCGCCTCGCACTTTCTGCTCCTTTGCTGCATCTTTCTCGTCCACCTTCCAGGTCTGAACCTCGTAGCACCACTGCACCAGTCTACATACATTTATCTTTTCTGGAAAGCAGTATACGACTGCATTACCCTAGATCTGGCTTTTTGAGACTAAAATAAACATTCCATCCAAAATCCACATTTTTGACTCCCGGAGAATCTACGTGGCCTATTTTATTCCTGCTACTCATTTCACTCTCTACGAGTGACGAGTATATACATTTCAGAAAGAGTGAAGTGCACCAGCGGTCCTTAAACTTGTCACGGGGTGTCATCTAGGTCCTTGAACTTTCAAAATGCATATTCAGGTCCTCAAACTTGTCACGGGGTGTCATCTAGGTCTTTAAACTCTCAAAGTACATATTCGGGTCCGTAAACTTGCTAAAGTGTGCCATCTAGGTCCAACATTTCAAAACTACTCTCCAAATTGTAAAGGAAACAATAATTTGGGGAAAGAAAGAGTATGAACGATCATTTTCAAATAATTGCCCATCAGCAGCTAGAAGGATAATTATGTCTTTTAGCATGAATTATAGTGGCAACATTAATTTAAGGAGGGAAAGAGTATGACAAATCATTTTGAATTAGTAGGCCATAAGGGTATTTTAGTTACTTTGGATCTAGATGACACGGTTAAGCAAGTTTAGAGATCTGAATATGTATTTAGAGAGTCTAAGGACCTAGATGACACCCCGTGACAAGTTTGAGGATCCGAATATGCATTTTGAGAGTTCAAGGACCTAAATAACATCCTGTGACAAGTTTAAAGACCGCTGGTGCACTTCACTCTTTCAGAAATTAAGGAGGAACTATTAGCGATAAGCAATCATTGGCAGCAGAGCAGAGCACAAATTCTTTTTGATTCCACCGGATTTTCAATCACAGCATATCGCTAGGACGTCGTTTTTGGCGTGCCTGAAGGTGAGACGCAAAGCCCAAGCACAGTGACAATGTACGGTGTACCGTGTAAAGCAACATTATTCGTTTTGGCTTTATGTACTTCTATATTGGAAGCATCCAAATATATTTCCGGCCAGACTGTTCTCTGCGTCAACACCGAATCCACGTCGTGTCGGCCAGTCACATGCTCTCACCAGCTAGTAGTGCAAAATATTGCTTAAGGGATCCCGTAGTAGACTATTAGACCGGCCAAAATCCACTCCATTACTAAATTCCTGCGGCTACGAATTGTTAAAGAAACATTTCACCACGCCTATGGCAGAATAGGGAGGAAGACGACGATGCAAATGCGTGCCTATCTGACCAGATTTGACCTTCCCGAATGGTTAACCGTCTGACCACCGTCGCAAAGAAACAAAACGATTGTTAATGTTAGGTTATCGGCGGAACGACGGCACGTAGATCACGACAGATAACAAAAAGTAAAACTGGAATAGAGGAGACGAAATTTTTTATTGCGAAATTCTGGTGTGAGGTTACAGGGGGGGTCTCCTCAACTATATATAAGGGGGGAACCCTAACTTCGTGTTGGGCCTGGATTCGATAAAGCAGCCCATATGGACCAGGACTCCTTCTTCTAGAAGGTGGGCCTGGCCCAATTAAGAGTTTTACAACACTCCCCCTTAGGCTCTTTATCGTGATAAGTATGCCTCATAAAAACTCCTAAAAACCCAGTGGAAAAAATTGGAGAAAAGAGCACATATTACCACCACTTGTATGCACACATTGTCTCGTTAAAAACCTTATTGAGAAAACTTCATGTGAAAAACTCATAAGAGAAAAAGAGTGCAATGTTTTTAATCTTCA
Source organism: Eragrostis curvula (assembly GCA_007726485.1). Taxonomy (NCBI): domain Eukaryota; kingdom Viridiplantae; phylum Streptophyta; class Magnoliopsida; order Poales; family Poaceae; genus Eragrostis; species Eragrostis curvula. Next base: position 8,300,787 of record CM017442.1, read on the forward strand.
TGATTAATGTTTATCAATCTTCATGACTGATATGAATTATCTTCGAGATAACTCATTTAGTTCGGGAATGTGATGTACTTAGGGAAGTTCTCCCCCTGTTCCAAGCACTTCTCTAAGTCTTCTCATGCCAATACCACGCCGACACTCTTCGAGAGTGCGGGAAGGTAAGGCCTTTGTGAACATATCTGCAAGATTGTCACAAGATCGGACATGTGTTACTAAAATCTCTCCCTGCTCTTGCATTTCATGCGTGTGGAAGAATTTAGGTAACATATGCTTTGTCCTGTTCGACTTTACGTATCCCGATTGTACTTGTGCAATACAAGCTTTATTATCTTCATAGATAATTGTAGGGGATGGAGTATACGCCACTCCACTGGTCTTCATTATATGGCTTGTCATCCTCCTGAGCCAGGCGCACTTCTTTGCAGCTTCAAACAATGCGATGATCTCTGAGTAATTTGTCGATGTAGCAACCAATGTTTGCTTCGTTGACTTTCACGAAATTGCAGTTCCTCCAAATAAAAACACATATCCCGTCTGAGATATTGATTTATGTGGATCAGATAAATATCCAGCATCAACATAACCCACAAGGGTTAATTCCCCATTCTTCTTGAAAAATAATCCAAGGTCTTCAGTTCCTCTCAAATATCGGAGGATTTGCTTGATGCCATTCCAATGCCTTCGAGTTGGTGCTGAGCTGTATCTTGCAAGTAGATTAACAGCAAAAGCTATGTCGGGCCTTGTACCATTCGTAAGGTACATCAAAGCTCCAATGGCACTGAGGTATGGATATTGAGGTCCCAATAATTCCTCATCTTCCTGCTTCGGTCTAAAAGGATCTTGATCTATATCAAGTGATCTCACCACCATAGGTGATCGGAGTGGATAAGCTTCGTGCATATTAAATCTCTCTAATACCTTCTTGGTATAGTTTGATTGGTGCAAGAGTACCCCTTCAGGAGTATGTTCAAGTTGCAAACCTAAACAATATGTAGTCTTGCCCAAGTCTTTCATTTCAAATTCAGTCTTCAAGTATGAGCAAGTTTCTTCAATTTCATTGGTAGTACCAATAATGTTCAAGTCATCAACATAAACAGAGATTATGCAAAAGCCTTTCTCTGATTTCTTTATGAATACACAAGGACAATCTTCATTCTTCACAAATCCCTTTTCCAAGAGAAATGTACTGAGCTTGTTGTACCACATTCTCCCTGATTGTTTCAAACCATATAGTGACTTCTGTAATTTGACACTATATAATTTGCGGTCATCTTCATTTGGGACTTTTATACCTTCTGGAACTTTCATATAGATTTCTGTATCTAATGTTCCATATAGATATGCTGTGACCACATCCATAAGTCGCATCTGCAAATTCATATTCACCGCCATTGAGATCAAATACCGGAATGTAATTCCATCCATTACGGGAGAGTAGGTTTCTTCGTAGTCAATGCCAGGTCTCTGCGTGAAACCTTGCGCTACGAGTCTCGCCTTGTATCTAGTCACTTCATTTTGAGCATTTCTCTTCCGGACAAACACCCATTTGTGACCCACTGGTTTAATGCCAGTTGGTGTAAGGTTTACACTACCAAACACCTCTCTTTTCTTTAGCGAGTTTAACTCTGCACAGATTGCATCTTTCCACTTTGGCCAATCAGGACGCTTCTTGCATTCCTTCATTGATTTTGGTTCAGATTCCAAATCAATTTGTGTTGCAATCGTTTCGGCAAAGTATGTATTGACTTCCAGTGTCTTTCTATTATATACCACTCCCGTCTCAACATAATTCGTTGAGTTTTCATTTCCTTGATCCTCATTATCGATAGATACATTGAGGTCAGGAATTTCCGGTACCCCCTCATGAGATTCATGTACATTCTCACTTGGGTTTAATTCTTCAAGTCTCACCACTTCATGTGGATCACTTTCACCTTCTTTGGTTTTCTTTTGAGCAGTTTGCTTAGACTTCTTCTCCGCAGGACGTCTCCTAGGAGCTTTAGCTTGAGCTTGTACTCTAGGCTTCTTGGGTGCCCTTGTAACCGGTTCACTCCCCCTCTTCCTAGCATTCGTTGCTTTTATGGAAGAAGGTTGGAATTCCATATATTCATCCTCTTCAAATGGGATTTCTATTCTTTCAGGAGCATTTACAGCCGGTATATGAGACTTCACAATGTCTCTTGTATTGGTGAAAGCTTCAGGCAATTCATTAGCAACTCTCTGCAAGTGGAGTATATTCTGAACTTCGAGTTCAGCTTCTTTAGTGCGAGGATCCATTCCTAGGATTCCTTTAGCATCCCAATCTATTTGCCGGCATTCTTCTCTAGAGAGATACTTTCCTCCCCCTAATGCCGGGAAATGATCTTTTATTAAAGATACAATCAGCAAACCTTGCAGTATGCAAATCTCCAGTGGAGGGTTCTAAGTACTTAATTATGGACGGACTTTCATAGCCAACGTAAACTGCGAGTTTCCGTTGTGCGCCCATAGCAGTTCGCTGAGGTGGAGGTATTGGAATGTATACAGCACATCCAAATCTCCGTAAATGGGAAACATTTGGTATTCTACCACGCACCAATGCTAATGGTGATTCTTCATGTGTAGCAGATGGTCGTAATTGGATAAGTGCTGCTGCATGCAACACCGCATGCCCCCAACAAGAGGTAGGCAATAAGCAATTCTGTAACAATGGTCGAGCGATCAATTTGATCCTCTTGATTAATGATTCTGCAAGACCATTTTGTGTATGCACGTGTGGTACAGAGTGTTCCACTTTGATGCCCATACTCATACAATAATCATCAAATACCTTTGATTTAAATTCTCCAGCATTATCCATTCGAATGGATTTGATTCTATGATCTGGAAAATGTGTCTTCAATTGTATGATCTGGGCAGTCAATCGTGCAAATGCATGGTTTCTAGTAGATAATAGACATACATGACTCCACTTCGAGGAAGCGTCTATTAACACCATGAAATAGCGGAAAGGCCCTGATAAGGGACTAATTGGTCCGCATATATCACCTTGAATTCGTTCAAGGAATGACATAGATTCTGCTTGAATCTTAAGCTGCGAGGGGCGAGTAATAAGCTTCCCTTTTGCGCATGCAATGCACAAGAAATCTGCTTGATTTGGGAAATCTTTTATCTTCAAATTATGCCCCGTTGCATTCTTCGTAATTCTCTGCATCATATTAAGGCCAGGGTGACCAAGACGGTCATGCCATAATCTATATGCTTCTTGATTGGTAAAGATAGTCTTGAACGTAGCAAAGTCTTTGTTTGGCTTAATGTACGTGTAGTACAACCTTCTTTGACTGACGGACAACTTTCGATAGTGGTCTTCTTATTGCCTTCTTTCTTGGTTATGATAAGACGTTCTTCACCTCCATCATCATTGGTTTCTACGTGAAACCCATTTCTTCGGATATCCTTAAAGCTTAACAATGTCCGGGTTGAATCCGGATAAAGTAATGCTTCTTGGATTGTTAATTGCGTACCATTTGGTAGGACAAATGTGGCCCTGCCTGTGCCAACAATCTTATTGTTATTGCCAATAACAGTAAGAATATTCCCAGTATACTTTCGAAGTGTCTGGAAATAACAAGTGTCCCTTAGAATAGTAGCAGTGGTGCAACTGTCTACGAGACAGAGCTCCTCATCCATAGTCATTTTGCTCCACAATGCTGTAATTCATACATAAGAAATGTATAAACAAAGAGAGTAATCAATGACAAACTTCACAAACTGATTTATTCAAAGCAAAATGTCTTCTCTTCGAGATATTACATAAACGAACTAATTCCTTCGAGGAATTTAAACTTATTTTACTCCTATTACAAATAGATAACTAAGTAATTCTTAATAGTCTTCATGACTACGCAGAATCTCCATGCACATCTTCCTCTTCATCCATGAGATCATTGTCCAACTCCAGGTCAGAGGATTTGCTTGGTGTTGCATGGTCCATTGGTGCCTTTGTTGTTTGCTGCGTGCCTTCAACAAAGTTAGCCTCATGCTGCGCGAGCTTCTTTTTGAGGTCTTTGTACATGTCAACATACTTCTGTGGTGTTTCACATATTTTGGACCAATGGCCATGCATACCACACCTATAGCAATCCTGATCCTGTTCACCATACGCTCCCCCTGAAGGTGTCTTCTTTGACTTCCCTTTTGCGTTCTTCTTGAAAGCATTAGGTTTGTTTTGAACCTTCGGGGGTGCATTTGGTGTAGCTTTGGGAGCACCTTTACCCTTGTTATTCTTGTTCTTCTTCTTCTTATTGAAGGAGACGGCATTCGCTTCATGCGGTGCCAATGAGCCAGTAGGACGATTCTTATGATTCTCCATGATCAATTCGTCCTCCCCCTGATCTTACTGCAATGCATTACTCAGGGCGACATAGGTTTCATAATTCTCCTTCTTGTACTGGCGGCTCACATGAGTGAACTTAGGGTGAAAGGTGGAGAGGGTCTTGTTAATAAGATCCTTTTGCGTAAGCTCTTTGCCACAAAGCTTCATGCGTGTGACAATCCCATAAAGCTTGGTGTTGTAATCCTCCACAGTCTTGTAGTCTTGGTAGCGTAGGTTTTGCCATTCACGCTCAACCTTGGGGAGTAAGACATTTTCAATCTGCTCAAAGCGTTTCTTCAATGAGTCCCACAAGACTTTTGGATCACGTTCTGTCATGTATTCACTCTTCAGAGTAGCACTTAAGTGGTGGCGCAAGAAATGCAATGCATGCGCCTTCTCCACATTTGTTGCGGCAGTGTCACCCGCCTTAGGCAGAACGGTCTTCAAAAGATCTTTGCTGCTTAGGAGGATCTCCGCATCAAGTGCCCATGACAGGTAGTTGCTTCCATGAGGAGTCAAGACTTCAAAGTCTCTCTTCACGAGGTCAGACATCTGCATGATGTCAATGTGCAAGGATTAATTCATGTATCCAAGTAATAGAGAGCATAAGTATAACAAAAACTGCATGTTTAAGTTATAATATTGGTGTTTCTATATAAAATCACCAAAAACTGGGGTGTTATATGCAAAAATAACACAATCCAGCAATTTTCGGATTATCCTTGTCAATTTGCGTAATTAACAGGATTTTTCCGTAATTTTCAGATATTCCAGGGATATTCTGGTAATTTCCAGATGTTCCGAGGATATTTTCATAATATTCTGATACGCCGAGGACTTTTCTGATAATTTCCAGGGCTTCTTCGTAATTTTCAGAGTTTCCGAGTATGTGCTCGAAATTTCTGGTATCTCGAGGACTTTCTCGTAAAATTTCAGGACGCGGGAGGACTTGTTTCGGATATGTGAAAACTTAGAGGACGTTTTTGTAAAATCGCCTCGGAGCATAAAAACCAGGGCCGAAACCCTAGCTCTTCACTCTCTCCACTTCTCCTTCCACCAGCCGCCGCACTCGGCTGTTCCTTCTTTTCTTCCTCTACTGTTTTCTTCCATCTGGATCTGAGAGGTTGGTAGAGATGCACCTCAAACCGGAGGCTGAGCACAAGAGCCAAGCCACTGAGGTCGGCGCACAGAGATCGGTGCTCGCAGGTGCCGCTCTGGCTTGCGCGTGACTGGCCATCGCATGGGAGCGCGCCTCTGGCTGCGTCCGCCTGCCTCGCGCCAGGCCAGAGCGCGCGGGTCCCGCGGCCTGGGCGCGCGGTTCGGCGTCGTCAGCCGGGGCCGGGCTCGCCCCGAGACGGCGCGGAGCGCGCGGCTCTGTGGCGCGCTGGCCGAGGCGCCAGGTCGCGTGGCTGGAGCGGCTTGGGCAGGGTCGGTCCGGGCGGGGCCCGCCCAGTAGCGCGTGGAGGCCGGGCCGGCGTGGCGCATGGTGGCCGGGGCCCGGATCCATCGTCGGCTTCTTTTTTTTTTCTTCATGATTCTTGTGATGTTGATCTCGGCGACATGGATCTTAGGGTTAGGGTTTGATAACCCGAGCCCTATTTTCTTCTGTGATGAACTCGGCGACTTTGATTTGTAGATCTAGGGTTCGTCGGTTCGACTACTTCCTTTTTGCAGATAGCTAGGGTTAGGGTTTGTAACCCGTGTCCCCTTTGTTGTGCTTCTGTTTCGCTTGCCTGTACCGGACTTCGTGCCGGGTAAGAGTAGGGGTAGGGTTCTTCGTGAACCACTGTAGATCTCAAGAACTCGGCGATTTGGTGACGTTGCACCAAAAGCGTTGTTCTGGCGACGTTGCGTCTGATCTGTTTTTGCTATTTGTTTCTTGCGCGATCTAGGGTTAGAGAATGAAACTCTTAGCCCTTTTGCTTTTTTTTTACTGCTTGCAGATCTCGATCTCGGGTTAGAGAATGAAACTCTTAGCCCTTTTGCTTTTTTTTCTTCTTGTTTTTGACGAGATCCAAATCGTCTTTGGGCGGCCGTAGCTGGCCCTCGGATCTGGTCTTTTCCTTCTGGGATCTTGACTGCATCGTGTCAAGGTCGTCGTGGCGATTTTTGGACAGATCTTGGCTGCAACGAGTCAAGATAACAAAAATCATGCGAAAAAACAAGAACGTACCGTAGCTCACCGATTTTCTGGCGAATTCCTCGTAGAGCGTGCTGATAACGTGTTAGGTTATCGGCGGAACGACGGCACGTAGATCACGACAGATAACAAAAAGTAAAACTGGAATAGAGGAGACGAAATTCTTTATTGCGAAATTCTGGTGTGAGGTTACAGGGGGGGGTCTCCTCAACTATATATAAGGGGGGAACCCTAACTTCGTGTTGGGCCTGGATTCGATAAAGCAGCCCATATAGACCAGGACTCCTTCTTCTAGAAGGTGGGCCTGGCCCAATTAAGAGTTTTACAACAGTTAAAACTCTGACCAACAAGGAAAATACTGCCAAAACTACGTGCCAGCCCTCTGCAAACCAAACTTGAACGATACAGTAGCAGTTTACTGACCAGCACACCGCTCACTGATATAGTATTCCAAAGTGCGTGTCTGGGACGCAGTATTTGTTCAAACAAAATTTTATGTTGAAAACGCAGCAGCTTTGCACGCTTGCGTAGAAACGAGTCCTGCACAAGATTGCATCTTGGACTTTGAGACAGAACCTACATGACTGAGAGCAGAAACTAGTGTTTTTGGCCTGTTGAGGTTGAGAATGAGAAGTGGTTGCCCTCAACCTAACCTCCATTAAACGGCACTATAGCCAGTTGACGCAGTCCTCACCGAATTTGTTCGTTTCCGAGTTCATCTTCTCGTTTGACCAAACGGAGATACACATCGACTTATCAAATGGATTGTGGGACAGCTCCAAATCAAAAATCATGTCATGTCATCAAAATTGAAGATAGATGTCGAATTATCAAATGGATCGTGGGACAGTTCCAAACCAAATATCGTGTCATGTCATCCAAATTTTAGTCAACAAGTACTACAAACAATATTTTAGACAGGGCAGTTGTGAATTTCGCGATAGAGAAAACGGCTTGAATGCCATGAGCCCCATGACCTGACCTGCCAAGATGTTACAGCTACTCCTACGTGAGTTGTGCAGAACAAAGGGGGGCTACGATGAATGGCTAGAAGAAACAGCGTGGTTGCCCTGTTCCCCTCGCTCTACAGTGCACAGTCACGGGAAGGGAATGGAAGGGTGAAATGACATGCGAGATCTTTCTATAAATTTCTGATCATCTGCAAACGCAAGTACCGACGAACGCATTTCTACGCAAAGCAATGGCCCATTTTATTTTGGGCTACTACAAAACAATGAAATGATGTGAAATTCCCGCGTGCAACAACGGGAGCCGGGAAACCGGCGGCAGGGCACTCCACTGCACAGGCGCACGGAGACAAGAGCACATGACGCGCAAGTACTACAGTACTAGTACTAGCCATTTTCTGCTCGCCCGACCGAACGAACCCGTCCGCGCGTGCAGTCCTGCCGGGAGAGACGAGAGCGCGGACACGCCGGCGCCGGGTGGGGTTTGACTAACCGGCCACCGTTTACACGGATCCGGCCAGACACCGCTGCTGCTGCTGCTGCTGCTGCTGCTTGGACTCTCGCGTCCGCGTCGTCGCCTTCACACTGCGGCGCGGCGCGCGGCGCCAGGCAGGCGGACGCCAGGGCCCGGGCCAGTCAGTGAGTGACTCGTCGTCTCGTCACGGGCCAGAGCCGAGGTGGCCAGCGTCCCTTCCCCGCTGCCGCGCCGGCGAGGAGGACGAGGAGGAAAGTAGGAAACCGAGGAAAAGAGCAGCGGGGAGGGGAGGGACCGGAAAAGGAAAACGCAAAGGTTTTTTGTGGGGAAAAAGCAGGGGTAAAAGAGGAGACGGCCGAGGATCCGATGGGTTGATTTGCCGTCTGCACCACGTAGAGCACGACGCCGTATAGCTACCTCGTGCGGTCAAACCCGTTTCTCCTTTTCCAGCCTGTTCGGCACGCTGCAGCTCCTCAGTACCGCCACCGGCCGCACGGGATCATATTGGTGAGGCAGGAATTCTCCTCTCCGATACTCTCCTTACACGCACCTTTTCTCCCAGGTACTACTCTACTTACTAGTAGTACGTTACAAATACCCGAACTACCTGGGTGCAAATTGCATATTCCCAGCAATTGAAAGCTGGTCGCGGGGCCCCTACGCCCCCGCTAATCTCGCTACAAGAAAGAACAGGCCGAGCCGCTCCCCGCAAAGGCAAAGCGAGCAACCCTGCAGCTGCCAAAAGAGAAAAGCGTGCGCGGAAAACCTCATCACTCCCGCGTCCCGTGGCGTGGACCTTTTAAGCAAGCCCCCCGCCCGATTCCCGCCCCACCTGCGAGCAGTGTGCTGTGGTCCGCCCCCACTTCCCCTGATCGAGCGCTCCACCCGCCGTCACTCCGGCCGCCTCCCGGCCAAATTCCCGGGCCTCCTTCCTGATCTGCCCCGGCGGCAGCGGCGCTCCTGGGCCTTCTGCCTGCCGCGCCGTTTTCTTGCTCGGATTCTTGGCGTGGCCGCGGCCGCGGCAGGCTTCGTGATCCCCAGTTGCGCGTAAAAAAGGCTGCGCCTTTTTCCGCTCGCCGCAACGGTTCTCCCGTGCTCGCGGCGAGGGTGCTTGCTCGCTCCTTCAACCCTGCACCGGCACCCGCACCCCACTCGCGGTCACGGCTGCGCGTCTGGAAGTTTCGCCGTCGTCGCGATCCGTCGACGGACGGGGGCGGTGGTGTGCTGGCGTCGAGGTCGCCTCTTTTTTGGTGACGCGCACGTCGCGTCCCGGTCGCGCCATTAATTAGTCTCTCCCAGTCCCAGGTCAATCCTCCCTGCCGTGTTCTTGACTCGTGCCGTGTCCGGCCCGCCCGTGACGCCTTTGTGGTTGGCGGGCGACGGGGTCAAAGTTTCCCGTTCTTCTTCTTTGATTCTCCTGCCCGCCCCCTCGCGGCCGCCGGCTCAGACTCAGACCAATGCGGCAGTGAGCGAAGGGGCTCGGAGACCGGAGAACGCGAAGGATTCAAGAGTTGGTGCTCGGTGCCTCAAGGTCCTGACCGCGCGCGAGCTCGGCGTATGGTTGCTGGTGGCGCCGCCTGCTGGTGCTGGTTGTAGTGCGCCGCCGCGATGGGCTGCGTCGCGTCCAAGAACGTCGTCTCGGTGACGCCGGCGGCCGACTCGTCCGGCGCGCTCCGGGACAGGGCACACCCGCGGGAGCCGGAGCCCGTGGCGCTGCCGGTGCCGCCGGCGGCGGTCCGTGTCGGTGTCGTCCCTGCGGAGCTCGTCATCCGCGGCGAGGAGGTTGGAGAAGGTCAGGGGCGAGGCGGAGGAGCAGGGGAAGGCCGCCGTCGCCGTCGCCGTGCCGCCGGCCGCGTCGCGGAGCTTCCGGCTGCGGAGCCTGCGGAAGAGCCTTGAGGGCGAGCAGGTGGCGGCCGGGTGGCCGCCGTGGCTCAGCGCCGTCGCCGCGGAGGCCATTCAGGGGTGGATCCCGCTCAAGGCCGACTCCTTCGAGAAGCTGGAGAAGGTACTGTGGAGCTTTCGGCTGAGGTCTTCTTTGGTGATTCATTTCGGTTGAGGTTTCCCTGCTTGATTCGATTCAATCAATAGCTCGTGGGTCGTTTTCCATTGCGAAAGATTTTGCATGCATGTTGAATTTTAGAGGGGAGGATAGTAGTTGGGATTGTTATCTGGTTGAGGCGGTAGGTATCTTACTGGAATCTCATGTCATGTGTTTGTTAGTAGTACTCTGTTTGGTGATGGATTATGACATGAATAATAAATTAGTGTAATAGGCAACTGTTGTGGCAATGGGGAGAAAAAGGGGTTCCATGGGATATCTGGTGTCTCCTTCTACGAGGCACCACATGGTTTTGTCATTTGTATTGTTGATAACTTGATTGATATGCTTTGCTGGTAGGAATGTTTACCTGTTTGTACCGTTTCTTGTGTGTGATCATCCTCATGGAGATATGTAACGTGAAACAAATTAGTACCATTGTTGCGCTAGATTTTAGCCCTACTACAAGGGCAGTGAAATGGTGGAATCGATGTTCAATTTTTGGCCTACCATTGTAAGCACTATGAATTCTGCCAATTTATATCCTTCCTCTTGAGTTGAACATTTTGTGAACCTGAAAATGTTATCAGAGATATGTTTTCTGTGCCTATGAAGTTCTGCTCATGTTTTTTTGCTGCACCGTATGTGTAGGTTGGGCAAGGCACATATAGCAGTGTTTTCAGGGCACGTGATCTCGAGACTGGAAAGATTGTTGCTCTGAAGAAGGTGCGATTCGACAATTTTGAGCCAGAGAGTGTTAGATTCATGGCAAGGGAGATACAAATATTGAGAAGGCTTGATCATCCAAATGTCATGAAGCTGGAAGGCTTGATTACTTCTCGGTTGTCATGCAGCCTTTACCTCGTATTTGAATACATGGAGCACGATCTTGCTGGACTTTGCTCCTCCCCGGATATCAAATTCAGTGAAGCACAGGTATATTCAAGTTCGTCTATTTCCTTAAGTACAACTTAGACATTAAACTGAATGTCACCTATTGGCTATTGCAGCTCAAGTGCTACATGAACCAGTTACTGTCTGGGCTGGAGCATTGCCATTCACGTCGCATAGTTCATCGTGATATCAAGGGTGCCAATCTCCTAGTGAATAATGAAGGGGTTCTAAAGATAGCTGATTTTGGTCTTGCTAACTACTTTGATCCAAGCAAAAACCACCCTCTGACCAGCCGAGTTGTAACACTTTGGTACCGCCCACCTGAACTGCTACTAGGTTCAACTCACTATGATGCAGCGGTTGATTTGTGGAGTGCTGGGTGCGTATTTGCTGAGATGTTTTGTGGGAAGCCTATATTGCAGGGAAGAACCGAGGTAACTAATCCAGTCACAGTAATTACTAGAGGTCAATGCATTGCATTGTCTGATTCTTTATATTTTTGGGTGGTTCTGGCCCTGTAACAATTTTGAATATACTGTTTGTCACCAGATATGAATTCATTAAAATGCAAAAGCATTTTTTTCAATGAATTTATTTTTAATAACGAAAAGAAAAAAAACATTTTCCTCTTTAGCTTGCCACGAGTTCTAATTTAAGATGTTTGTTGTTTGTAAATATAAAATAATATCTCTTCAATGTCCAGGTGGAACAGTTGCACAAGATTTTTAAGCTATGTGGTTCTCCCACGGATGAGTATTGGAAGAAGTCAAAGTTGCCTCATGCAACAGTATTTAAACCAAATCATCCATATCCAAGTACCCTTCGAGATTGTTTTAAAGAAGTACCAGATAATGCATTGAGGTTACTTGAGACCCTTCTGTCGGTGGAACCCAACAGACGTGGTACTGCATCAGGTGCTCTTACTTCTGAGGTAAGAGTGTAACACTGCATCATGTTATTGTGTGATGTCATGTCTTCCTGTTGTATGTTAGATGGTGAAGGAGTGGGAAAATGATATATTTGAACATTAAGTTGTTGGTTTGTTGAAACATTTTTTGCTGCCTTGTCTTTTGTTATGCAGTGGCATGGAATACTATTGTACATCATTCATTTTAGTTAGGAAATAGTAGTGCAAGCATATAACAAGTTTCCAAGTCATACTTCCTAATTTAGTACCATGCCAAATCCTCAATCAGCAGTGCTGAATAATATTGTCAGTCTGACTTGCATCTAGCTTCACGTATGTCTTCCTTGGTTATAGCATATATATGGGTTAGGAATATTTGGTTCTAGTGCAATCAAAGTAAGCCTTTTTGTTCTTCTATTGTATTTGACTCAAAGTGGCACACTAATGGGGGACTTATTCACGTCTCTCTGTATGCAGTTTTTTAAGACAAAACCTTATGCATGTGAACCTTCGAGCTTGCCTAAGTATGCGCCTAACAAGGAGATGGATGCAAAGTTACGAGAAGATTTGCTCAGGTGGGTTCTTCTAAATATTGAATCGTTTTATACTTAGTGCAGGACATGAATTGGAAACTTAGGATCTATCATTTCTTATTTTTCTGAATGGTGTGATTGATAAATTGAAAATCACCATTTGCTGAGCAACTTCTAACACTGAAACTTTTAAGTTGTTACCGGTACGAATTTTGGTGGCTGGAAGTTAAACAAAAGAACTGTTTTTTCCAACCCTGCAATAATCAATAACAACCTGGCATTTTTTTTTCCAGGAGAAAAGCAAGAGCACATGGGCAAGATGCGTCAAAGAAATCTTCAAGGCTCAGCAGAGCAGCGAGAGAGCCTACTGCAATCGCTAAGCAAACGAACAACACAGAGGTAAACCACGCTAAATGCCTTCACTAAATGTTATCAGCGAAGCAACTTGGCCAAGAAAAAGGACTATCATTCATCAAATTTTTCCTGCATTCATTTCTCTGTTCAGGACTCCAAACCTAATGTTCATGGAAGCAAGGGTGGCACGATACAGGAACGTACAAAAGTGAGTGGTGATATTAGGTTATTTGCAGACATCCAACCAGTTTCAGCAGCCCAAGTTAAAGATAGGGCTCGGCATACTAAGAATGAGTCGCGAGAGGAAATCCCTTTCTCTGGGCCATTGATTGTTTCTTCATCTAGTGGCTTTGCTTGGGCGAAAAAGCCACAGGAGGATCGTTCTTTTGCTCGATTGCGGAATAGATCTTGTTCAAGGAGCCAATTTACTGGTGAGAACGATCAGGACAATAATTCGCAAGCTAAAGAGAACTTTGGCTTGAGGGAACAACCTAACCGAGATGTACATATAGCACGCACCAACTCCAAAGTTCAGGAGGCTAATGACGTGGCGAAGCGAGCGGTTCTGAAGAAGTGGTCTCAGTTAGAGCGTCCAGATTCATTCGACTCTTGTGACACTTACCACTCTCAGAACTTCTCGAAAGCACTATATCTTGGGGAGACTCTCTCATCAAAGAATAGCTTCAAGGTGAGTGATTCAGCTATCCTGAGTTTGACCTTATGCTGCTTTCATATGAATAAAGTTGTAAGTAATGTGCTATTTTGAAACTTCAGGGTGACCATGATCAAGGTGAAAAGGTTGAATATTCAGGCCCTCTGTTGTCTCAGACACACAAGGTTGATGAACTATTACAGAAGCATGAGCGCCACATCCGACAAGTTGTTCGAAAATCATGGTTCAGAAGAGGTAATTGCATTTCAGAACTAGTAAAATGCCATTTTGCTTTGATTATGGTTCAAGCAAATCTGGTGTCTCACCTCTTCCGTGCTCTGATCGCCCAGTATGAACTACCTCTCACGGTGCCCCATTGCATGTTAACAGGAAGGAAACAAGACAAGTGATAGGAGAGGCTTGGCTGCGTATTTGGACAAGCGGCACACAATCTTCAAAGAGAAGTGAACATGCCAGTTTCTGACTCGCCTCGCCTCTATTGAGCTCTGGAACTGGCAACCGCTGCTGACGATTCCATTGTTTGCTGGAAACATCATGGATATATTATGACTTGGCATATGTAGTACAGTAGTAGATTCTCCGAAGCGGCTTGTGTTATATATAGGTGCAATCCCTTTTTGTTATGGATCCTTGTGGCTAGGCATGATTAACCAACATCTGACGAGCTAGTGTGGTTGATTAAACCATTGTGCAGTAGAAATAAAACAGTTCCACCGCTCCATGGTGCGATTGCTGTAAAGGCAGCCTCTAGAAAAAGTGATATCACATAATCGTGCAAGAATCTTTTACTGTGAGCTATCGAATTCGCCCCGTTTGTCGTGGTGGTGACTGGTGAGAAAGCAACGAATGATGTGCATCAGCTCTGATTCGGCGTCCTCTGATGCCTGGATCAAAAAAATAAAATAAAAAAATACTGATGTCTGAAGCAAAGCTTGTAGTAGTAGTAGTACTAGCTTGACATCGTGCGATCCCGATTCGCGACTTCGCGAGGCCCCGTCAGAGGCGAGTACACGACAGGCTCATGCGGCATCCTTTCGACACGGCGCGGCGCGGCCGAGAACGATTCCCGCTCTGGCGCAGCGTGGGTGGACCACGAGATCGCGAGTGCACCGCGAGTTTTGGAGGACGACGGGTCACGGAGAGTCGGCTAGTGATACGAACCTCTAGTTTCAAGAATAATTAAATCATGCAGAGATCTACGAAAGGCGTGAAGAAACAAAATCAGTTCAAGAATTCCTTGTAGAAAAGCCTCCTGCCTCCTCTCATGCAATATGCTTGCACAAGTGTTAGTACATTACGTTGACCAGAGAATTAGCGTAAAAGTGTTGAATCCGACTTTAAAATTCCTGTTTTTTAATGTGTTTCTAACTTGATTTAGTGAAGCTCTTAAAAGTTGGGATTATATTAGTGGCAGATGAGAATATTTTGATTGTGTTTACTGTTACTATTACAATCATACAAAGTTCCTTCGTTGTTTCATGCCGCAGAATCATCAATGATATCTCTGTCAGTAGAAGGCACTTCGAATCATATTCAGAAAATAAATAAACAACCAAACAAAAGGAAGCATCCAAGCTTGTAACGACCAAATCACAGTGGAATCACTTTAATGTCCTGTGACGTTTCTCTCTCTCCCTCTCTCCCTCTCTCTCTCCTTCCTTATCTTCTTCCTCATGCTCCTGCTAGTCTCCTGTTGGCCATGGCCAAGCACTGCTTCAGCTCGTGCAAGTGCCGGATTAAAGCAATCCGCGATCAAAAGCAAGCACGATTGAGCGCCAGCTACCTCCTCCCTCGTTCTCCTCTGTCAAAGTCTAGAACCACCTTCCCTAACGGACCTTTGCTCGGCGCTCCACAATGTATCGAGGCTTGCGCGAGTGGGCGCCGCCGCCGGCATGCTGCTAGGGAGGACGGTGGAGGGAGCGCGTCTTGCGTGGGTGTTGGAGGACGGAGGAGGCTCCCAGCCGGTGAGTACTCCTGCCTGCCTGCCCATCACCGCCTGATTGCTCTCTGTTCTTCCTCCATTTCTCTCTTCTTTTTTTTTGAATTATTAGGTCTAATTTTGGTCCCTTAACTCTTGATCCGGTTTAAAATTTATCCCTCAACTCTAAAACCAGGTATAAACGGTCCCTGACTCTTAAAACCACCAAAGATCAGTCCGTCAGGTCAGTTGGTGGTGGTTTCCACCCATGTGGCATCCAAGTTGAGTTGGTTTCGAAGTGATCCACCTCTTTCACTGCACAACACCTGATGGCCATCCGCCGATGCTGAGTCTCCTTGATTCATGCCTACACTAGATGGATATGAGTCTGCACTCTACGACAGTTGCGTTTGGATTCAGAATGGGATGACAATGCTGAAGACATTGACAGTAGAAGAAAGAGAACATGGATCTTGATCGAGCTATTTTTTCTGCTCATGGACGAGGCTGAATGAATGGGCGGCGGTGGCTGGCACCATGCATGTCCTCTGCTACGACCCAAGGGCTCAGAGCAATCAAACACACATCCGCCATGACCTCGACCACTGCGAGGTCACGACTCACGAGTCAGAACGCGCGAGGCTAGATAAGAGACAACGCCAACTAAATTTTCCTCTTTTCACGGTCAATGACATGTGGGGCCTCTTGCCGAGTCAGCACTTCAATGCCAGGTCAGGCACCTATTTCGGTCAAAACCACAGTCAGTGTAAGAGCAAGGCTAATAGTTGAGCCGGTTCATTAGCTGCAAAACTGCTCACCTCATCACAAGAATATTAGTCAATCCCCTAAAATAACAGAATCTTAACTAGTTGTTGAATTGTTTAAAAGCAGAACACATCGTATACTCTTGTTTCTCTTATCTCTCTGTTCTCTCCATAAGTAAGCGGAGGGCTCTCCCTTCTTCATCATCTAGGGTCAGTTTGGATTCTTTGCCCAGTCCTTGCCTCTCTTTGATGAGCAAGACTAGTTGTTTGGTTGTGCAGCTTTGCTTAGAAAACTTGCCGCCAGAAGCAAGGATTTCCTTGCCAGCTCAAGAGAGCAAATTTGGCTCTCCAGCCCGAGCAAGCATGCTGTCAGCTGGCCCTAGAGCAATAAATGAACTGAGATGCTGCTGCATGCTAAGCTACCAAACGTCCTGGCCGTTTTTTGCTTTTGCATCTCCTTGCCTGGAGAAGGGAGCTAGCAAGAGGCTAGCAAGATCAAAGGATCCAAACTGACCCCTAGTCTCCTCTCTCTTCTTCCTTCATTCCTCTCCTTAATATCAATGGAGGACCAGGCAGTAGGGGGCTTGAGCCCCCTTTCCCCGGCTGAATCCAGCCTCGACTAGCGCATAGCGAGTGAACAACAAGTTCATGGTCTTTAGTTGTGGGATCGTGTGCAGGGGCGGAGTTATGGACATGCGTTGGCCCGAGGATTTTTTTACTCTCTCTCTCTCTCTCTCTCTCCACCTCAGCTCCTATACGATGACGAGGCAGGCTATTAGCCAATTATTATACCTATTCTATGCTTGTTTTACAAAGATGCATGACCAAATATATCTGGTATCAGAGTTGAAGGGATGCTTTTAAACCAAGGCAATAGTCAGAGACTAAAATTAGACCTTTTTTGTTTTGTTTTTTTTTCCCGAATCCGATCGAGGTGAGCAGTTTCATGAGTTGACCAGAGTGAGCAGAGCTTGATATTGAGCTTCTCATCTGAGCTCAACTTGGTTCAAATCGTTTGCCTGTTTGCCTGACAAGCTGGCTTGGCTTGACTTGCTATCGAAGCGACCTAAAAAACAATCTTAGCTCGACTTGGAAGCTGGTTTGTTTTAAAAAAAAAATCACGGCCCATTCTTAGCTAATGAGTTGGGTGTAATTTTTTAAAAGATTATCACATATGGACCCCTGGAGAAAACATGTTCAGAAATAGACCCTTTTTCTGGGCGACAAATGTTTTGGCGCTCAGATTGAATATGTGAGCGCCGCAGACATTGTTATATAAATTGGCGTGCAGAGGGTGGGCGCCGCATCCTTTGGCTGAGCTGCTCAGATGAGAAGCTCAGTATCAAGCTCACATATTCAACCTGAGCGTCAAAACATGTGGCACCCAGAAAAAAAGTCCATTCCTCATATGTTTTTCCCAAAGGTCCATATGTGATAAATTTTTACAAAAATGTCTATTTTGTAAAAATTACACACGAGCTGGCTTGTTTGGAAAAAATCACGGCCCATCCCTTTTTTAAAAAACGTATCACGGCCCATTCTTAGCTAACTTCGAGCCCATCCTCAGCTGGGCCTGGCCTACCGCTCGCTCATTCAAGCATACTAGCAGGACGGCCCATCCTTAGCTAACTTCGAGCCCATCCTCAGCTAAGGACGGCCCATCCGTATGCTTGAAAAAAAAATCACGGCCCATGATCGAGGTTGTCCATGTGGTTCCGTTTCCATCTGCAACCTCCGCCACAATCCGAAGAGGGGTTCTGGAACAATCCGTCATCCTCGATTTATAGGCTCACATCCTCACAGGGCTCGCTCCTGTCTGGTAGCCAGCGGCAGCATACGAGGTGAAGGTATCTCGCTTCTTGACTTGCGGTTAGCGTTCAACTCGGCATGGCTCCATAGGTACCGGCCGGAGTTTTCCTCAACTATTTATTCTAATTAACGTGTTTCGGCGCGATTATCAGTTGCGTTGACCGGCTTGTTGCGCTGTTCGTTCTTGGAATAGGTGTGGTTGTGTGGATGGTGGGGGAGGATGGAGAGGAGGACCTCCATGGGACCGGCAGGGAGCTTCTGCCACTCTCCAAGCTTGCAGGTGCTCTCTGTCTAACCCGCGTTTGTTTGTGTCTAGGTCGATTATGTGTGCAACGCGCGGTCGCGGGCAGAGCGAGCGAACGGGGTGAGCAACCGGCCCGAGCCGCGGATGCTGCAGGTCGTGCGAGTGCGCAAAGTCTGAAAAAGGTCGCGCCACGCCGGCCTCCAACCGAGATTACACAACGGAATCGGTCACGTTCGGCTCGGGTCGGCTGGGCTTGCCGGCCGGCCGCGGCGGTTGTGACCGTGACCACTATCACGCGCGCGTGGCGGGACGGTCCTTGCCGGCCGCGGTAGAGGAGCAGATCGAAAGCGACGTCGCTTTCGTTCGGTGAGCCAGCCGGGAGTCCGGGACACACGAAGAGCGAACCCGACGCGGTAGATCGAGTAATCAAAACAATAACCGAAGGAAGGAAAGTGACGTCCCTTTTCTCCGCGTATTTGCACGTCCGGTGCGTCGTCCCGGCACCTAGACTCTGCTCAAATCTCGCAAAAACTTTCTTTGTCACCGCTGCGGAAAACAGGAGAAGCGGAGGAACCAGGGCACTGCACAGTGGATCAGGCGTTAATGCCCCTGCCTGCCGCGCCGATGCTGGGGTGTTGAGGCGATCACGCGACTCACGCGAACTAGGCGAGCAGTACGACGCATGCGCACGTTCGCGGGTCGGCCCGCCGCCATGATCCCTGGCACGAGCCATAGTTGGCCAATATTCCGCGTGTCGCCTCGCGTCGCCGAAAAGCGCGCGACATCGGCATGTGCGTACGTAGCAGCCTATGGTGGCCGGCCCGTCCGGCTCTCATCCTCATCGGGATGTTTGCTCGATCCTCCTCGTCCCAGCACCATGCTATGCTGCGTGGTCCGCCACTCTTGCGCTGATGGCTGAACAAGAATGGCAGAACGGTTTCGGAAAAAGGCTGCCGGAAGATGACGCTCCAGGCCGGAGCGTCCTCCATGATTGCTTCCACGCAGCGATCCGGCCGGCGATTCATCGGGATGCGCGCCACCAGCTTTCCGCAGACGATGGCGCGGGGCAACTTTTCGCTGCAGCAGACTGCAGGAGCGATGACGATTTCTATCGCGCGGTTTGTCTGATCGTCTCACGCGATAGTTTCAGTTCCCAAATCCCCCAACGGTGGCGCTACGCACTGCTCCTGGTCCAAACCCCCTAACATTATTTGGAGAACGGATATGAGTTGATCCGTCTAGTGAGAGAGAAAGCTTCTGCATGTGGACATCAGCCATAGCATCAGTGGCTATCACGCTGGCCCAGCAACGGTCGCTGCCTCCGACACTAGAAAAAGGCACGTGGGGCTCCCCTGTCAATCGCTACCGGTATCCCCCTCCTCATCGTGTAGGCAGGCTGTCGCCGTTGATTCTACCCCACGCTAGATCTCCATTTCACTGTACAACCTTCCACCACGGCACCACGAGGAGCGCGGTAAGGACTAGTACTCAATTACCCTGACTGTTTTCTTCACTCAAAACGGAACAATGATTCATCCTTGTTATTATCATCTCATCATCCGTAATCACCGTGAGTAGACGTCGTACGCCCCCACATGATGGATGGAGAACTCGAAGGCTCTTTGTGTTGCGAGAAAGATCAGGGCGCCATTAAAAGGCGTGTCCTACAACTTTCTCGCGAGGTCACGATCAAATGAACACCGAGTGCTGCTGCTGATGCACTCGTAATGTTTGGTACTACTAACGGTGATAATTGTTGCACTCCCAGATGATAATGAGCCAATAATTAACCTAGCTAGTTCCAACATTATTTGGCCCGAAACTGACTCTTGCCAGTACGACCTTGATTTTTTGCTGCCAAGCTCGGTATGGAAAAGTATTGAGTAAATCATAGGGGCGGATTAGCAGTAGTAAATCTTCAGGTGAGTAAAATGGTTGCCGATTAGAGAGGCACGGGATCCGTGGCGCGCGCGGGGAGCTGCGTGAACGTGCTGCTTTCATGAGATGCGTGCGACGCGACGGGATGGGGCGCCGCGCCCGTGCAGACGTTCCCATCTCATGAACGCAACGCACGGCGATTGATGATGAGAGCTCGAGACGTGGGTGTGGGTAGGGAGGGGCGCAGCGTCTTGCCCGTCCTGGACGTGGAGACCTTCGTCCGTGCCCAACTTGTTCTGAGTCCTTTTCTGAAGATGGAATGAGGTGGGCACACGAAACCGAGCGTGGATTGAAGAAATATCCCACAGATTTGAGATTTCGTTCTCCCTGCGCGCAGAACACTACTAGTATAGTAGTAGATATATAGTAGTAGAAGAAGAAATGTCCCATGGCCCAACCCGGAGCGCGCGCTACTTGCGGTTCGTACGTAACTCACGGCTCCGTGACGAAGGAATCCACGAGATCGCGAAAGACGTGACCGTTCCGGGCGCGTCCAAAGACATTCGCATCGGCGGACGGCGCCGAGCTGCCGTCTTCCATGAATCCAACCGGGGACCCCCGTGTCCCGTCTCCGAGCTCCCGTCCAAGGCTCGCCGTCGCTGCCCGCAACCTAACCTGCCGCGGTCCCGGCCCGGCAGTCATCAGCGCGGTGAGACCAAACCGCCAGGCGCGCACTTTTCCGCTCCGGCCTCTCCTCCCGTTCCGTGGCCGTCCGCTTTTTCCCACGCCCGGCCGGCGTGCGCGCTCGCCTTTCCCGCCCGCCCCACGTGTCCACGCAGCGCTCCACCACTAGCCCGCGCACGCATCCAGCCTTTGGCGCTGCGTGCTTGGCCTTCCAATCCTCGTCGCGGGAGAGCCGTCCGCTCCGGGTCAGAGGTAATCTGGGCCGTCGGTTTTGGGTGGGCGAGGACTAATGGGGCGAGTTCGCTGGAGGCTTTTGCTCCTCAATTATTGTTTCGTTAGTTGATTTTGAAGGCGTGTTTTATTTGACGAACGTTTCGGGTTTTCTACCGGCAGGAGGTTGAAGATGCTCCTCAAGTACTATACGTCCGGTCCTAGAAAACAAAATCGGTTCATGAATCATGAGCCATGAATACTGCACTCGAAATTCCTTTTTTTTTCCTTTTCGAAAGCCACATAATATTATGTGGTCTGCGCTCCAAATTCTGGTCCACCACGGTCGCATTTTTTTTAAAAAAAAATCCCGTTTCGGTGATCCGTGGAACAGCGCGTTCTTGTTTATTTTTTGACGATGCCCTGCGCCAGGCCGCGTTGCTTAGATAGTCTGCATGCCGATTGTAACAACTGTTTTTCCCCGTGACTACATGATTAGCTGAACCTAAGTAGACGAAACTGTGAAGAGAAAGATGTACTGTACTGTTTTGTGTTTGCACAAATCGGTGCTCCGGTTTTACTATCGGTGCGTAATCAATTGCTATATTAATCCAGTGCGAGTAGTATGACTTAGCAGAGCTGTTCACCGGACGTTTTCCCCATGTGAAAATGTAGCCGTTGACATGCCACCAGAAATTCCTCCATGCTCATTGACAGCCGCGGACAGACATGCGCTGCGCTTAAATTCCCTCGCAGTACAAACGGGAAAACAAATTGACCGAGAGCACGTGACCCTCCTAAAAACAGCAAGCAAGTTGATTAACCGCGGCTCATTTTCGCGCGGATTTAGGGGAGCCATGGTAAAGAATCTCAGGTGAGATCCTCCGTCGTTCGGAAGGGAAGATCCGGAGACGCTTGTACCGACACAGTCACCGAGGTCCATTCCTCTTCTCTCCCCGCACGTTACTCTTCTCTACTTTACTTCACCGACCTGTGGGCCTCAATAAAGTTGGGTCCAGTAGACAGGGACTTAAAGCTAGGTGACACCAGCGTCGCCTAGCACGTGGCCTTCATCGCTGTCACGGCGTCCGGGAAACATTCACGGCAGCGGCCAAAATGAAATCGAGCAAGCAAAATAGAAAAATTCAAAAAGAATTAAAAAAGCCCAAGTCGTAGCAGTAAAAACTGGGGAAGCGATAGCGAAACAAAAGGAGAAAAATAAGAGGTGAAGAGTTAAAGCTAAGCGAGGAGGCGAAGGCGGCAGCAGTAAGTAGAGGAAGAGGCGTCCCAATCCCACGGTGCCTCGACCTCGGCCGTCGCACGCGCCACCACCGCGCCGGGAGCCCTAGGCGGAGCGCGGATCCCGAGATCCCCGGCGGCGCCGCCCCCGAGCTCGCTGGCGGCGGCGGGCGCGCCCCCCTCATGCCGTTGGCGCCCCGATCGGAGCCGATCGGTAGCGGCGTGAGCCGTCGCAGCAGCGCGCCGACCGCGGCGGGCGCCGGAGAGGCGGAGGCGGCGGCCGCGGAGGAAGGGGAGGGCGAGAAGGATGGCGCTCTTCCGCAAGTTCTTCCTCAAGAAGACCCCGGATCGGCTGCTCGAGATCTCCGAGCGCGTCTACGGTATAATGCCCTCGTCTTCCCGTCGAGCTGGACTGCTGGGTTGTGGCGTTTGCGGTGGAGCTCGCATTCCGGGAAGGATTTTTTTACTTTGAATTGGTTTAGGGGTTCGAATTTTGGTCAAGTGCTGCGTTATGAGAGCTGAATTAAGCAGCGATTCTGTCCATTTGGAAGCGTCAGTGTTGACAAGAAGCAGCTAGGTTAAGTAGCTTTTGAATGGGACTTTGGAGCATGGATTTAGTGCGGGTGTGGGTTTGGAGCGTGGAAGCAGTCTTAGATTTAGCTGCATTTGGTTTAAATCACTTTATCTGTTTCTTTCCATGAATTTGGTGGTGTTTCTGGATTTTTGCCCTTTAGGAAGCTTCGGATTTAACTGCATTTGTCCTAAATTGGCATGCTCATCTTCCCCTGCATTATGCCCACACGCCCAATTTCTGCTTAGTTCAAATTTAGTTAGTCATAATGATGCACTTAACTCACTGAAATAAAGTGGATCGAATATATGGAAATTTCTAAAAATGTGAAATAAAAAACCTAGGATTTCTGCAATGGTGGAAATTAGGATGCCGCTGTCCTGCCAATGCTAGATATGTTTCGGAATTTTTGTTTTTGATACTAGCAGAATGCCACAAAAGATTGTGCTAATTTCTGTGTGTTTTCTTTTAGTGTTTGACTGCTGCTTCTCGACCGATGCCATGGGTGAGAATGAGTACCGGGATTACTTGAGTGGCATTGTCGCGCAGCTACAAGAATTTTTCCCAGATGCTTCATTCATGGTATCTAATTTTTGGTCTGGGGACAAGAGGAGCCGAATTTCAGATATATTATCTGAGTATGACATGACAGTAATGGACTATCCGCAGCAGTACGAAGGATGTCCGTTGCTTCAACTTGAGATGATCCACCACTTCTTGAAATCATGCGAAAACTGGCTATCAGTGGAAGGACAGCAGAACATGCTATTAATGCATTGTGAGAGAGGGGGATGGCCAGTTCTTGCATTCATGTTGGCTGGTCTGCTTTTGTATCGAAAAACATATACAGGTGAGCAGAAGACACTAGAGATGGTCTACAAGCAGGCTCGCAGAGATTTTATACAACAATTCTTTCCGTTGAATCCTCAGCCATCACATTTGAGATATTTGCACTATATAACAAGACAAGGAAGTGGTTCTGAATGGCCTCCTATTAGCCGGGCTCTCATCTTGGATTCTTTAGTTCTCCATGTTGTTCCGAGGTTTGACCCTGAAGGGGGTTGTAGGCCATATCTGCGTGTACATGGGCAAGACTCAAGTCCTGGTAACAAGAGTGCAAAAGTTCTTTTTGAGATGCCAAAGTCAAAGAAGCATCTTCAGCGTTACGGACAGGTAACTATTTCTAAATTTTCCAAAATGTCCCACGTCTGAAATCTACTCTGAATCTCTTGGTTGCCATGCAGGCAGAAGTCCCTATAAGAATGAGTGCTTCCTGCCGTGTTCAAGGAGATGTGGTACTTGAATGCATTCATATTGGTGATAACCTGGAGCATAAGGAAACAATGTTCCGGGTCATGTTTAACACCGCTTTCATTCAATCAAACATCCTTGGACTAAGTCGTGATGATATTGATGTGGCTTGGAATGTGAATAATCAGTTCCCACGGGACTTCCGAGCTGAGGTACTAAATGTGCATGTTCTTATATGCGTTGCCTTCTCTCTCTCTCTCTCTCTCTCTCAGAGAGATCTAATATAAAACCCTATTTTTTGAAACAGGTACTCTTTTCAGATCCTGATTCATTCAAGCCTGCTGCTGTCACCGAGGAGGTGGCTGATGATGGAGATGAAACTGATGTTGCTTCGGTAGACACAGGAGGAGAGGAGTTCTATGAAGCGGAGGAAGACTGGCATGATGCTAGAAGAGATCCTGAAACTCAGTCTATTGATGGTAGATTATCATTAGATGGCATAGCAGAATTGGATGGAGGGGTTTCAAACGAAGAAAGGAGCAGCTCAGAGAAGCGCCAGACTGATGAGGATGTGAAGATTGTTATATCCCATAGTTCAGGTAGCATGGATGGAAAAAGGACAAGTGCACATACCTCAAGTTTTGAGAACCCAGAAGTTCTGCAGCAGGCACATGAGATTCTTTCAGAGTCTAAATTAAGCAACTTAAGTGGCCAAGAGAACAGCGATGTGCAGGATATACAGGTGGTTGCTACATCTGTGGATTCTGAGGGTCAGAAGTTCGCAATAATCTGCCAGGAGGACACGAAAGGTGTAATTGCGCAAACTTTAGTCACAACAATCGATCCAAGTGGCAGGGATGAAATTCAGTGTCAGGCTGATGAACCCGCAAAATTCTCAAAATACCCTGATTTGGATTTCATGGTTATTGATGCTCCTAGAAGTTTGTCATGTACAGATGGCAATGCCCACTTGAGAACTGTGGCAAATGAAGGTCTGCAGAATGGTGATATCAAGGTTATTAGTGAGAAAACAATATCTGTGGACAATGAGCTTGTGATATATGAAGAGAAAACTATAGTTGACAATGGTACCATAATACAGGAAGTAAAAAATGTTGTCAACGAGAAGAGCGTTATGTTGAAGGTAGACAGAACAACTATCGAGAGCAGGAATTCACAAGATAACAGCAAGTGCAAGACTCAGACCGCCAAACCTTCTGATACAGCTGATGACAAATTGGATTTGGGTAAACTGGAGTCTGGCCTTGAAAATACCATAACTACAAAGGAAACTAGTGTGCATGACAGAATTGTTGTTTTGCCAGCAACTGAAGTAGCAACTGAAATAAAAACCAAGCTAGAGGGGCCTGGTGGCAACAAGGAGTTCGGTATAGGCCTTTCTCAAAGTCGAACAGCAGCCAGTGCTAGGAGTCCTAAGAATGGAAGTGATGACCGAAGTCAAATCCCTGATAAAGCTGTGTCATCTGTCTTGAAGAAGATAGCATTAGGCAATTCATCAGTTGTATCGGAAGCAAAGCTTGGGCATAACAAACAATTGGATGAACAGCCAAAGATTACGAAACCAAAAACAATACGCAGATGGATTTCACCAAAAAAGGAATCAGATGCTACCTCTGTGCATAGGCCATTGCATCCTCCATCCCGGTACTATAGTTCGCCACCTGCACTGGCTATTCGATCCATGTCTACAGATGGTAAAATCAGTGTTGTGAATGATGCACCTCTAGTATCAATGGGAACAGCAGATAGCAGTCACTTAACAAAAGAAGCAACATCTGAACTGTTTGTCGCATCGCCTCCACGACCAGCCGTGTTACCAAGTGCACAAACCGCATCAAGAAGCCAAGTTAAAGCTCCTCCACCGCCACCACCTCCGCCTCCACCTCCATCCAACTCTTCATGCACCGTGTCTATGCACACAGGGCTAGCTTCAGCAGGTTTGACTAACGTGCCTCAACCTGCTTCTCCATCTATGTCTTCTGGACCACAAAAACAGACCTTTGCCCCTCCCCCTCCTCCCCCACCCTCGCCTCCACCGCCGCCCCCCAGGCTAGGTGTAGGTGGAAATGCTCCACCGCCACCTCCACCTCCACCTCCACCTCCTCCAAGGTTAAATGGTAGTAGAACTACTTTATTTCCAGCACCACCTCCAAGATCAAATAACAATGTAGTCGCTCCGCCACCGCCGCCGCCGCCACCACCACCACCACCAAAACTGAGTTCAAGTATTCCACCTCCACCCCCACCTCCTCCACCGTCATCCAACATATCACGCTCAAGTGCTCCTCCTCCTCCGCCGCCACCACCACCAATGGCACACTCAGCTCCTCCACCGCCGCCGCCGCCACCGCCACCACCACCAATGGCACACTCAGCTCCTCCACCGCCGCCACCACCACCTCCACCACCACCAATGGCACGCTCAGCTCCTCCTCCACCGCCGCCGCCACCACCACCACCACCCATGGCACACTCAGCTCCACCACCACCTCGTTCTGGTCCACTACCACCACCACCACCACCACCTCCTCCTCCAATGACACATTCAGCGGGACCCCCTCCCCCTGGGCGAGGAGCGCCCCCACCCCCGCCCCCTCCGCCTGGGCGAGGAGCGCCCCCACCCCCACCCCCTCCGCCTGGCCGAGGAGCGCCCCCACCCCCGCCCCCTCCACCGGGGCGAGGAGCACCCCCACCCCCACCTCCTCCACCTGGTGCACGTGCGGGCCCTCCACCCCCTCCAGGTGCACGTACAGGTGCTCCTCCACCTCCACCAGGTCCACGTCCAGGAGCTCCTCCTCCTCCGCCTCCTCCAGGTCGACCAGGAGCCCCACCTCCACCACCTCCACCAGGTTCGCGACCAGGAGCTCCACCTCCCCCACCCCCACCTGGAGGTGGCGGGAGAGCGCCTCCACCACCTCCTGCACCTGGTGGGCGGCTTGGTGGCCCTCCTCCGCCCCCTCCTCCTGGTGGACGTGCACCAGGTGCCAGCTCCACCTAGAGCACCTGGAATGCCACCACCACCAGGAGGTAATTCCTCTTTAGGTAGAGGACGGGGGGCTGTACGCCCAATGGGATCAGCTTATGGTGCTGCTGCCTCACGCAAATCAACATTGAAACCATTGCATTGGGTCAAAGTGACAAGGGCTCTTCAAGGTAGTCTATGGGAAGAATTGCAGCGCAGTGATGATTCACAGAGGTAACTTCGTTCCCTTTCATTTCTTCCATCCTTATTGGTACTTATTACATGATATGATAAATGAAAGAAGTTTGGGTATTTTATCCAGGGTTTGAGATGATTTTGTTTCGACTCATGATTTTGGCATCAGATTTGTAAAAAACATAGTCATATACAACACTAGTGAATTGATGAAAGAGCAATTAATTTACACTGACAATCTTTTAATATTTACTTTTACCTTTCTGTCATGAACATATCTGCAGTACTTCGGAGTTTGATTTGTCGGAACTTGAGAGCCTTTTTCCAGCAGCTGTACCAAAGTCCGACGACAGCTCAAAATCTGATTCACGTAGAAAATCGCTTGGATCAAAACCAGAAAAAGTGCACCTGGTAAGTGTTTGCTAATAATATTTATTTTCTGCAATTTCTATCAATAGTTCATGTCAAAGTAAGGAATCTGCAATGCCTTACATTATTTCTCTTGTTACCTTTTGCCGTCAAATATTTAAATGGTCTTGTAGCATAAAATTGCTTTCATCCTATAAATTCTGTATTGATTGGAATTCTGGCTTGAATTCAAGATTGATTTAGATCTGTTTTTTAAGTTATGATGCACAAAATGCTATTGTTGAGTTAAATGCCGCTTAATGAATAGGACATCTCTAATGTAAATTTATCGCTCAACATTAATCAAATTCTAGTGAATCAAAGGAATAGTTTGATCATATTTCTTTGATCCTATATTTCAACATTTTATGTGAATAGATCGAGTTGAGGAGGGCAAACAACACAGAGATCATGCTGACCAAAGTGAAGATGCCACTTTCAGATTTGGTGGTAAGGATAGGGACAGTGCAAAAATTATGGTACCTTTATGTTATATAATATTTTGACACAATGATTTTCTCCAGAGTGCGGCTTTGGCGCTGGATCAGTCTACCTTGGATGTTGATCAAGTGGAGAACCTTATAAAGTTCTGTCCTACTAAAGAAGAAATGGAACTTCTTAAGGTGCATTTTAATACAACACTGCATTACCGGCTTGGTCATATCATTTTATAACAGTATTATCGCCTTCCTTTTTTTTTCTGTCAGAACTACACAGGGGACAAGGAAAATCTTGGGAAATGTGAACAGGTAATGTCTTTATATTATTTACTACCTATCTCGTCTTGATATTCTTTGTGTGGTACATATACTAAGAGTATCTATTAATACTTTATCTGAAATTGGAAGAAATTGAATCTCAGTCACCAGATCTAATGAGTGGTTTAGGTCTAGATGGTTTTCCTTTCCATTAATCGATCGAAGGCTATGAGTGCAGAGCGGGGTAGGCAGTCTTTTGAAAATTTGCTGCTGCGTTTAGTGATAACTCACTCTAAGCTAATGATTAAGATTTTCAAGTTCCTATTATCCCGTTACAGGACTAGTTCTCATTTATAAAAATATTCCCATAGAGACTACTAATATTAGGTTTTTGCTCAGGAGTGTTTTTCCTAAGCGTTTATTTATAGATTGTCAGTCATTTGAATTCGTTCGCCTGGCAAATTATTCACTCGCGCTATATTAACATATTCATATTTAGAAATTGGTCTTGCAGATATTTTGACATAGAGAGACATTAACATGAGTCAAAGTTCTGGGCATGAAATGACCTAGCCATTTCTTTGTTTGATCATATTTGTATCTTGTGACTAAAATTTCCTGGTTCTAAATTTGTATCAGCTTGTTACACTTATAGCCAACTTCTACCCAGAATGTTCTGCATTGCTGTACATGACATATTTAAACCATGGAGCTGTAGCCCATAGCTCAGTCCTGTGTCAATGAGAAAAACAAAAGGCATATGTGTACTCCTTGAATGCCCTTCACTGCTGTACACGACATATTCAAACAATGGAACTATAGCCAATAGTTTAGCGCTACATCAATGCGATATGTCTGGGGATTTCACGCAACTAGACGACTATCTCGCCGTCCCAAGTGACTCTCTGAGAAGTAATTTGGTCTAATCTGCTTGCCTTTCATTGATCAAGCCGGCGTTTACTAAGCAATTGCAACAAACCAAATCTTCCTGAACTAACTGATAACAACTAAACTGATTAACTGAACTGACTAACTTAACTCGCAAATCTCTCAAAATATGTGGCAAGCAACTAACAACCTGAATGCTTATCAGCCTAAACTGATGCCACTTTGGATTTGGGCCTTGGCCTTCTGGCGCAACAAAGGTGTCCATAACACAATGAGGAAAAAAAAGGCATATGCATACCCCATATAAATCATCTAGAATAGTACTAGAATCATGTTGAACTAATGCCCTAGCTAATAGATTTCGCAAGTAGGATTAAGATCTCGCACTGGATGCATGAGTTATAAATAATAATTAGGTATGGCAGCATGATTACATATGTTTACAAGGGTTTCTTTTTCTGCTAGTACAGTTCTTTTTAGAATTGATGAAAGTACCACGAATGGAGTCAAAACTGCGAGTGTTCTCCTTCAAGATCCAGTTTGGTTCACAGGTTGCTGATCTTAGAAAAAGCCTGAATACCATAGACTCTTCTTGTAATGAGGTATGCTGAGAATCATGCATAGTGGTTTGCTTTTTATCTAGCATTTTATTAAATAACTCAAATTCTTCTTTTATCAGATCCGAACTTCACTCAAGTTGAAAGAAATAATGAAGAAAATCCTTCTCCTTGGGAATACGTTGAACCAGGGCACCGCCAGAGGTAACAATAACATTGCTTCTATGTCTTTGAATTTCACCCGACTGTATCAAATTCTAATATTCTTACACGTGTTTCTTATGTAGCTTGTTTTGTCTTAAAAGTTGGTTACCTTGTTGTAAGCAACAATTACACACAAACTGTTGTGTAGGCCCTACGAAACAATTAGCAGTGTTGTTTCATGGTGTCATGCATGTAAAAGTTTTTTTTTTTGAAACAGAATGATGTTATGATGCATGTAGTTCGAGCTATACTCAGACTTAACATGAGAAATACACTGACTACGGTTCGAAGTAATATTCTGTCTTAACATGAGGAATATTTGGCAAACTCAAATAAGCAGGCTTCTTCTGTGATTAGCAATAACATTATTTTGATACCCGTTCTTACGAGCATATTATCCATCTTTTACAAAGTGATATTCAAACATTCAACTAATTTATTGTATTTCATCAGCAGACTGTTTTAATTTCTCGATTTTTTTCTTAATTTCGAATCCATGAGTTTTGTGTTTTCATGTGATTAATCATGAAATAGCAGCATATTAGATTTGAAGACTCGGAACACGAGGACCTATCTTCCGCACAAAGATCATCAGATCTTCTATAGTCTGATTGCATTTAGTTGCTGCACAACATTCCCATATATGTTTATTGGAATTTTCTGGCCTTCCTTGAGTCTCAAAAAAATAATAATTGAAATCCTATGTGAGGCAGTTAGTGATTATAGGAACAAAATACATTTTGTTGAAATATCCAGGATCTGTTTTCGGTTTCATGTAAAATACCATTGGTCGGACCGTCGGAGTATCCTTTTAATCTGGTTACATTGTAATAATGTTCTTGGTTTAGTTCACATCCGTATATTTGCTTACAGGTGCCGCGGTTGGCTTCCGTTTGGACAGTCTTCTTAAACTTACAGATACCCGGGCAACAAATAATAAAATGACACTAATGCATTACCTCTGCAAGGTATGATTTCCACTTCCACCTTCTGGAGAAATTTGGATTCTCACATGTGTTTAGGTATCCTTCCATTGAAAGTCGTTCCATTTCCAAATAGTTTTCTGAATGTAAATCAGCCCATGTTCCACATCAATTTTTTGAAATGGGATTGTGAAGATTGAAATTTGATTCAGTGGTGCATTGTGAATTTGACCAGTATGTTATTGCATACGAATGTAAAGTTGAACATCTGCCCAGGTATCAAAAACTAACATATGGCAGGCGACTGAGCTAGCAGCCCACCTGTCCTGAGTAGTTCTGTAGGATTGTTTCCGTAGTTGATATAGAATAATAGCTGGGTCAGCAGAATCTTTAACATAGCCGAAATTCCTGGAAAAAAGAAAAAGAGAACGATACAGGTGAAACCTCTATTTTTGCTAATCTTAAACAAGCCTTTTTGTTTATTAGGACCATGAGATGGGTTAAGCTCATTCTGTGCTTGTGCAGTCTTGCACATTGTTGGAGCATGTGACAGCTGTATTTTGTTGATTGTATCAATCGGATGGATTGGAGATTATGCATTAGTCACAGATGCAAATCCAGATGGATGCTAGTCGGCTAGTGACATTAAGGATCAGAATCAGGAGTGGTGTTGCAACTTAGCAAGCACCACTTTTTGATCCAGTGTTGTGATACAAAGAAAATGCTTAACTATTGTCAGTTCATCCTTTAAATGGCATTGAATCATATAATTTTGCCTGATACTGTCTTCCTTTAGTTATTAACCGACCTTGGCTTTTATCTGTATCTTTTCTCTAGACTGACTGCCTATATTGATATCTTCGTACAATTTGAATGTCTATTTGATGGATTATAGTCCGGTGTCCAATTTACGGAGATATGAATTAATTGAGTTTCACATTATTTCTCATTTTTGTACATGGCAATAAAAATTTCTCATATCAGGTGCTCGCCGCAAAATCTACACATCTGTTAAACTTCTATGTGGATCTTGTTAGTTTAGATGCTGCATCAAAGGTTTGTGTTTCTTGTTGATCCATTTCCCTCTCGATATATTATTGGTTGTGAAATTTATATTGTTCTTTAGCATGTGTTTGCAAATATGTGATTTCTTTTAACTATTGATTCAACAGATACAATTAAAAATGTTGGCAGAGGAAATGCAAGCGGTAAGTAAAGGACTGGAAAAGGTTCAGTTGGAGTATGATGCTTCAGAAAGGGACGGTCCAGTATCAGAAATCTTTCGTGAGGTCAGTGCACTGTAATTTTGATTTAGATTTATTTTTGAAATATCATTTGAAATTAAGTGGAATATGAAATGTAGCATCCCGGCAAAATGGCAAATCAAAAGCCTTTCTTTGTAGAAATTTAGGTCCCTTTTTAACCTATTTATTTTTTATGCTTACCGTATAGATGGGCCAGCTAGAGCCAGAAATAGGTTTCTTATTTTATGTGAACAGGACAGGCAGACAAGTCCAAAGCACAATAAATAAGATATAATACAGGCTAATCCATTGGTGTCTCTGTAAAGCTTCCTTTTGTTCTACTAGTAGATAAATTATCCGGTTGAGTGGTCCATGTCTTATATTACTTTTTGTAGTCTCATTGTGACTAATGGTCACTTAAGTAGATCAACAACCATTACATTGCATCTATATGCAAATCATATATCTTTTGTACTTGCTAAGGTGATGCAGTTTAATCCATGTCATATGGCAAAGAAGTCACATCCACATAAATATTCAGATTAGTGGAGTGACACTATCTTGATTTCTTCTAAACCGCCTTGTCTACTTGGTGTAGAAACTGAAGGAGTTCACCGATAATGCTGGAGCTGATGTGCAGTCATTGTCTTTGTTATTTTCTGAAGTGGTATGCTTTTGGTTTTTCTTTTCCATAATGGTGCGTACATTATGCCATGTAGCTTTGAATTTCAATTCATTTTATTTTCCAGGGAAAGAAGGCTGACGCACTGATTAAATATTTTGGTGAGGATCCTGTCCGTTGCCCCTTTGAACAAGGTAAGTAGATCAGTTGAATTTGCACTGCCCAGCTTAACTTTGGTCTCTGAGGGATGTAGGTTGTGGAAACATTTATGATAGAGTACTATTTATGAGCCTTGTCTATCATAATACCTCATTGCTACTCTATGTTGACTATCACCTTGCAGTTATATCTACCCTCTTAACGTTCGTGACAACTTTCCGAAAAGCACACGAGGAAAACCTCAAGCAAGCTGAACTTGAGAAGAAAAAGGCTGAAAAAGAGGCAGTAGCAGAGAAGTCCAAAAACACACATTTAACAAGCAAAAACGTATGAATCCTCGCTTTGTATTTGTCAGCTTCATAAGTTCGCTACTCCATAAGTTTGTTATTTATGATTTTTTTTAAATCTGCCTATAGGACTCTAAAGCATCAAATCCAAGCAGGCAAGCAAAACAATCTTTAGAAAGGACAAAATCTACAAGCAGACGAGGAAGAGATGTTGGATGATCCCAGATGGCCACCTCTTATGTTGTGCTTCTGATCTGCTCGAGCGGTAAATCGATGACCGGCTCGATGCATCGTTGGGCGATTTTGTGAATGGACACTGGCATCGAAGGATGCAGCGTGACTGCGTTACTGCAACTGTACAGGACGCATTTTGCGGTATTGTATGCTGAAATATCTGTTCCTTAACAATACACCTGGAAATGCTTTGTCTGACTGACTAATTCCTTGTTGCAGGTACCACTGGTGAAGGCCGACCATTTTTTTCTTCGTCGGCAAACAGGATCCAGTGCCAACTTCTGACTGCTGTAAAGAGCTAAAAGTGAAGCTAACTTCATTCTTTTGTTAATTTCTGTTACTTGTCCATTCTTTCTAACACCGTTGGCAAGTACAGCCATGGCTTATAAAAGTACAGCCTGGCACAAGGTAGATAGTTGTAAAAATTAGGTCTTTAGGGAAAAAGGGTATGGAGATAATCTAGGAGTAGTCAGAGGTAAATATGAGATGTAAACTCATGTCCGTAGTGCAGTTATAAATTTTGTGGTGTATCATCTCTTTCCACTGCGATGCAAATCATGCAATGAATGTATCATCTTCTGTATGGTCCGTTGTCTTTTTTTTTTTTGCGAGATTGTATGGTCCGTTGTCTGATGGCTAAGTATTTCACTGTGGCTTGTTTTGCTCTGCTTGCGCTAATTGTGTCTGAACATTTGCCTTTTACTCCCTCTATTTTTATTTGATGACGTTTAGGACAAGAATTTTGCACTAAAATGGAGGTAGTATGCTTCACTCTACAAGCGCTGCTCACCTTGGTTTTGTTAGGATTGGGATTCTTGCTGGTGTAAGTTGAATGAAGTTTTATATACGTTTGTCACTCTGTCTTATATACTCTGGCTGGAATATTGAAATATATTCTCTAGTTTAAAAAGTTACCTGATGATGTCTTAAAAGTTAGGTGTTCAAATATTCACTGAAGTTACCTCTTTTTCTCTAGGAATGACCTGAAACACTTTCAGGATAATGCTCTACATTTGTTCTGGATGCATGCTGCTTCTTTTGTGTGTGTTGGGGGGGGGGGGGGGGCGGTCATGGCCCAACAGGCCGCAAGATTTGTTATAGCCCCTGAGGCCCTTGGGCTTTCCGGTTGATAGTGCCCGTGGAAGCCGTTGCTGTGGCCGAACACGAAGAAAATGACGCGAGCCTGTAACTGGAAAAAAAAAAAACGAAAGAGTGAATTGCACAAAACACTAGATTTTGTGATCATATTTTCACTCCACATCAGGTTATAGATCTCTTTTCACAAAATACTAGGTTTTAGTTCAAGATTTATCAGTTTACACTACCTTTTACTCTTCTCACATTAGGCTCACTTGTCAATGTAACAAGCACATTGATGATCTTGCCACATGTGTATCAGGAGTAAAAATGGAAAGTTTCAAGAAAATTATTGTTTACATGGAATTTACAGAACTAATAACCAAATCTACAATTTCAAGACAAATACCTTGTCGTATGTTCAATGTACAAAAATGGAACTAAAAAAACTAGAAACTGAATAATTAACATTAAAAAACATATTTTCATACTTTTAGCATATGAAATATTGGATTTTCGCACATCGAAATACTGTAGGGTGGGCCTAAGAGTGAAAGAAGTAATAGGTAGTGTAAATATCAGCATATTTTGTGAAATTTTGCATATTAAGATATTATTTTTGTAAATTGAAGAAACTAACATTATTTTATAAAAAAAATCACTTTTCCTCCTATGATAAGATAATTAACATGCATGTTACATTGAACTAAGGATGAAAGTAGTAAAAGGTAGTGTAAAATGAGAATGCTTGCGTTTAAACCTAGTGTTTTGTGGAAAGAAAGCTATAACCTAATGTGAAGTGAGAGTATGATCACAAAACTTGTGCAATTCACTCAAAACGAAAGGTAGGATTTTTTTAAAAAAAATAATAGTATTTTAATAAAAAATTGCAGAATTAGGGTACAATTTGAAAAAATTGCAGAAATAGGTGTCTGTCGGTCAGCGGATAACCGACAGGCACCTATCGGTTATCCGGTGACCGACAAGCTGGGCACCTAAAAGGTACATGTCGGTCATCCCGTGACCGATAGTTGACCGACAGGTGCCGAGACACTGTAGTGAATGTACTGTCCATAGTACTGTAGCAATGCATTTTCAAAATATGCATCTAAAAATTGCAACAAAAATATGAATGGATAGATCTCGTCATTCTCTACGATCATGCAAATTTTGAGTTGCAACGGAAACTTGTGTGAGGTGCAGTAAAAAATTGAAATCAGTGCTGTAACTGATTTCATTGTACTGTAACTGATTTCACGTTTTTACTGCACCTTACACAAGTTTCTGTTACAACTCAAAATTTGCATGATCGTAGAGAATAACAAGATCTATCCATTCATATTTTTGTTGCAATTTTTAGATACATATTTTGAAGATGCATCGCTACAGTATTATGAACAGTACATGCTACCGCTTATCGGTCACTTAGTGACCGATAGGTACCTATCGGTCATCCGGCGACCGATAGGTACCTTTCCGTTCTTTACTTGGCCTGTCGGTCACCGGATAACCGATAGGTGCCTGTCGGTTATCCGCTGACCGACAGGCACCTATTTCTGTAATTTTTTCAAATCGTACTCCAATTTTACAATTTTTCATTAAAATACTATTATTAAAAAAAAAATCCGAAAGGTAGCCTACACTACAGCTCTGGCCCCACCCCTCCTGGGACCTGGCCTCGAGAGATGATGAACAGCTGCGTCAGAAGAGGGGCCCACCGTCCACAGCTTCCACTGACAGGTCAAGACAGGACAACGGGTTTCGGTGAGATGGGCCTTTGTCCCCTAGCTCAAGGCCCTCCCCGTGCCGTCCCGTGCGTCGCGCCAAACCAAAAGTCTCGAATCACATGCTCGATCCATCGAAATCTCGGTTCTTTGAGGTGCCGCCCTGGCCATCCAAACTCCAAAGTAAAACCAGCCAAGAACTTGCTCGCCATAAAAAGTCAGAACCCAGCTTTTTTTTTTTATCCGATCGGAGACTTTGACAGCACGCTGTCACAAGGGGTATCTTGCCAAATGCCAAGCCCTAGAGGACGCGTAGAGATGCCTGGGGGTGGTAGAGAACACGGGCGTGAGGTTAGGAGTGCATGTGGTACATACATGGTGCCCATCTCCACCTGATTTGTTCATTGAAAGGCTGGTCCTGGTGTGACACTTTGAGTATGGTACAAAGTACAAAGACGGAGGCAGTAGCTTTTTAGGGGACTATATAATCTGCCTCAGAATTTATTCCTCTCTATGCAAATGATTGAAAAAATAGGTAGGTTGATATAGTTAAATTGCCACATGCATTGGATTGGTTAATTATAAGCTAGGGCCCTGTGAGTAATTGCAGAGCAGCTAGTTTCTGTTTTCACAATCAAAGGACGTCTCCCTGCTTTGTCTAGGAGCCTCAATACGTATTGTTGTTTCAATTTGGTGAAAGAATCCTGAATACAAGTACATGTATGCAAAAAAGTGGCTTGAGAGTCAGAATTCACAAAGCAGTCCAAATTCCTCTCGCGTGCATAGAATGAGCACTCAGAGCTGGAGTGATCCCTTGCTTAAGTAAGGGGTCAACTGCTCGTGGTGACGGCATCATGAGACCAGCTCTATCTGTACTGTCTAAAGAGAAGGCAGGCAACATGAGTGCGTGAAATGAGGCGATCCATATGCATGGTCACTTGACGGCAGCTTTTCCAAAGGTGATTATTGTTTTTGCCTCTTTCTTGTGATGATATTTTTGTCCATCATCATTTGAATCATGGGAATTTGACGTTCTGCAGCACCATCGTTTTTTTCTTTCACGAGCGCAAACTGCTCCATTCATGTTTTTTTAACCAAGAAAAAGAGTGACATTGTTTGACCATTTGTAAACTACATAGACACTCGTACCGTTAACTAGTATTTTGTGGGTCATTTCTTCGAGCTGGTTCATGGGTTTTCATGATTCACTTCTCTGCAATAATCTGCTTGTATCTATAGATCGATCTTGATAAGTTATGTGGTGGCTTGGACGACGACAACAACAGCAGCAAAGGACAAAACCAGGCTCACCAACCCAGTACTAATCCACAATAGTTTTTCTAACCCCAAAAGGCATAAGCTCAAGGACTAGTTTACTACACAAATCTCGTTATGGGGTATAAAGCAATGCTCACAGAATCGTCAACAATATGATCGTTTCAGTGGGTTTTATATTCAAACTGGTCGCTAGCTGCTGATCCCTGACAGACTGTTTGATGTGTACGGATGACGTGACACTGTAAGGGTCTAAGGGAGTTTATTGATATGTTGGATGCTGAAATTGCGCTTATTAGCAAGGAAGCAAGTACTACTAGTACACACTGACTTATATACTGCAAGCGTAGTGGTTTATGCAAATGGAAGGAACTGTTACTTCTGGCTCGTATATACTGACATTCTGCATGGCACTACGCAAGAGGGTAAAAGATTTGTGATATCTTGGTTTGAAGAAAATTTTTTTTATCATGATAATTTAGAGCACACAATAGTAAATGATATCTTGGCTTGCCTATATTATATTGGAAGATTTGCTCTTCAGCATAGAGCTATATAATTTTATAGCTATTGATAAATGTTCAGTGGAACTATTGATAAATGTTAGCAAATCTATCACCATATCTTATAAATGTTTCTTGGTATAAATATCTTGCCTCATGCACACATTAAGGTCGTCAACTAATTAATTGTTTGTTTAAATCATAGATAAATCGATCTCAATATACATGTCATATATTGATTTTCTATACCATGCGACGTTAAATCACTGGATAATATCTATGATTTAAACAAACAATTAATATCGTGGATACTCTTTTTTTCCCATTATCTAAAAAAAATCACTGGATAATATCGCGGTAGAGCTCGACACACAAGCGGTGCATGCACATCCCGTGGTGGAGCTCGGCGGCTCGGGTAGGTAAGATGTCTGCTGGATTACTTGGATCGCGCGGTTTAAAATATGGCACGTACCTAATACTACTTGGAGTATGGAATTTGTTTTTGCTAAAATTCAAAGTATTTACAGCTAAAAGATGGTATTTTCTTCGGTATTACAAACTCAGAGGTTT
Source organism: Eragrostis curvula (assembly GCA_007726485.1). Classification (NCBI taxonomy): domain Eukaryota; kingdom Viridiplantae; phylum Streptophyta; class Magnoliopsida; order Poales; family Poaceae; genus Eragrostis; species Eragrostis curvula. The sequence goes on from CM017442.1 coordinate 8,339,248, forward strand.
TTTCTCTAGTTTCCCAAATCCAAAACTCGCATGGGAAATTTTTTATTTTGCGCTTTCCCATATGGTCAGAGTGAAATACTGTCATCAATTTGAAATAAAAAAGGAAAAGAAATGCGTACTATCATCAATTTGTCATCAAAACCGCAAAAGCTGTCTCAAGGTCTATCCAAGGACCATGGATGACAAGCGGTTAAAAAAGCGGCTGTCAGCGGGCCCCACAATGCCAGCCAGACCAGACCGGCGGCAGGCAGCCCTGCTCCTGGCACAGTCACGGTGGAGACCGGGAGACTGGCGAGGGAGGTTCACGTGAGCGCCCAAGCAAACCAAACCAAAACAAGGGTGTGTTCGTTTCACCCTTTAGACCCCTCTAAAATTTAACTCTAAAGAGAATCTTATTATTTAGAAGTATTAAATAAAATCTAATGACAAAACTTTTTTACAGATGGGTACATCTTTACGAGACGAATCTAATGAGCCTAATTAATCTATGTTTTGCTACAGTGATGCTACAGTAAATATCGTCTAATCACGGCTTAACTACCCTCGTTAAATTCGTCTCGCGATTTAGAGGGGGGTTCTGCAGTTAGTTTTGTAATTAAACTTTATTTAAAACAAGATTCTTTGTGTTTAAATCCCTCTAAATTTTAGACTCTAAAACGCCGAACACACCCCAAACCCAAGCGAAACCTCCAAAACCAGTGACCTCTTCCCCGTTCGCCGCCCTGCTTGCCGTTCGCCCGTAAATCTGCACAGCACAGCGCCGCATTTAATGCTCTCCAACCTTTTGGTCTCCCTCCCAAACGCTCCTCGTCCCCATTCTCCTCTTGCAGCCAGCAGATGCGTTTGCGACCGCGGCGAGATCGAGTCCATGCCGCGGGCTCTGTTTTCCCCGTGCTTCAGTTCTTGATTCGTTGAGCGCTCGGTTCGTTCTCCTCGCATTGATCGCATCATCTGGTGCGAGTCGGAGAGCGGGAAGGAAAGGAGGTTCTTTTTCTTGTGCTTCGTCCGTGCTTCTTCATCAGGGTGTTTGGATTCTTGGGCGTGGCGATGAGGCGGCACGGGTGGCAGCTCCCGTACCACCCTCTCCAGGTGTGTCCGTGCTGAAATTCCACGTCTTTCTTCTGGATGAGGTTCTTCGTTGCCCGTGATTACTGAAATTGGATGCCCTGTTTTGCAGGTGGTGGCTGTGTCTGTGTTCTTGGCGCTGGCTTTCGCGTTCTACGTGTTCTTCGCTCCCTTCGTTGGGAGGAAGGTGTTCCAGTACGTGGTCATGGGGATTTACACTCCTCTGGTAAGCCTCTTGCTTGGCCTCCGTTGATGTCATGTTGAGTTAAGTGAGTGTCGTGTGGTTTTCCAGTTTGGGACCCTTGGATCCTGAATTCCCCACCTATTGGTTGCTGCAATTTTAGAAGGTGCCAAAATGAGTGGTCTAATCCTGAAATGTGTTACTTGGCCCTCTGGCATATCTGGCAGGATTTCTGTTCTTTTTTTTTTAGGCTTGTTTGAGGGTAATCTGGCCAATTCGTGTGCCACCATGTGGCATGCCTAACCCAAGAAGTCATTGTCTTGTTTGCTCATAAACAACTTTGCTTGTGTCAAAAGGTTCAGATCATAATAGGCTTACTCTGTTTGTGTACAGCAATGTGGAAAATATAGTTTCAGGAAGTAGGAGCTGTGCATATTAGGCTCTTGGTGCTTCTTCATTTCAGTCCACTTCAGTACTACTGTCTTTGGGTTGTACACCATTATGCATGTTTGGTAGGATTTTATAGCTCTGTTTACTGGTGAGTGACATGTCATAGTTGTACTTATCACGTTATTAATTGCTGTTTCTTACTGATCTAAACTTTCTCATACGGTGGCTTGTTTTTTTGACCCAAAAACATGGCTTGTTTTTTCGGCGCAAGATGACCACCTAACTCTTTGGATTTTTTTTCTTTTGCTTTGACTATTCTTTTTAATTATTATTGTATTTATGCTGTAATGAGTAGGCAATGCTGTAAACTGCTTTTGGTTCTTTGACAGATCTATTATCACTTGTTATGCACTTATGCATGAGTATAGAGTGGCCTGCATGCGGGCATGCTTTTCACAGTTTTGTGATTGACCACGTGTAGTTACAGTTGAATCTTGTAATTATCATCGCTTTCCCATATGTAGTAACGAACTGCACAGAATTGGAACAACATGAAAATTCTCAGTGCAGCATTTTACATTTTTCTGGGTTAAATATGATGTGTGCTGAAAGATCACATTTCGGCCAGCAAACTTGAAAATATATTGTGATGGTGAAAAAGAGTATAGCATGGCTGCATGCCTTGAGATGGTCATTGACTAATTGTGCAGCTAAAATTTCTTAGCCAAAATTTATTTCAAGTTTACACCTGCATATTTCTCTGTGAATGGGTCCAAGTAAATTGTAAGGAAATTTATCATGACCAAATGGTAGTCTGACAATTTCATCGTGCTATGCCCTTATCCGGTGAAAGAAAAAGCTATTTGGCAGAAACCTGAATTTATTTAACAGTGTTATGGTCAGTGCATGTATTTTCTGAATTCCTTTCTGATAGAAGTGTGTGTTATTTGGCTTCTCAGGTTTCATGGGTCTTCTTTCTCTACATCTGGTGTGCAGCAGCAAACCCAGCAGACCCCGGGGTCCTGAAATCAAAGAAGTATCTGAGCTTGTATGGAAATGATAATCAAAAGCGTCTGAAAGAATCCAGAAAAGGTTTTTCAGATGCTGGGTTACAACTAGAGGGAATTGGGGAAAAGTATGAACATGAGGTCACAGCAGCTAGTGAGAAGTCAATGACTCAACACAAGGGCAATAATTCATCTTGCTGCAGGGCAATCATCTCCGCATTTCGTTTTGTATTCTACCCACTTTCTTTTGTTTTCTCCTGCTGCCAGTCACATGAATGGTCCTCTGAGCAGCAAGCCAGTGAGGAAGGGATGTTTTTCTGCAGCCTATGTGAAGTTCAGGTATGTTTTCTTATGTTGTAGGAATTGAGGTCTGCCTTTCTGCAGACGATTATTTACTAAACTGCTCAACTTTACTGTAGGTGTTGAAATATAGTAAGCATTGCAGAGTTTGTGACAAATGTGTTGACGGTTTTGATCATCACTGCAGGGTAACGTACTCCTTAACAGTTCTATTCTTATTTCCACTAGTGATTATATAATTCTCATGTTCTCTTCATGCTCAACAGTGGCTTAACAATTGTATTGGAAAAAGAAACTATAGGAGATTTTTTCTTCTAATGTCTTCTGCCCTTCTCTTGGTAAGCTCATGCTGTCCTGTCATGCACCACTTGATTGTATCGATAGAGGTACTATAAATTAGTGTGAACTTAGTGTTACTAAGTTAAACATGTTCCCAACATCAGCTGCATGCTTTTTTTTTATGGAATCATCAGCTACATTCTGAAAAGTAAAAACAATCATTCATATGCATTTGAAATTTGGTCCTCGTTATTGTGGAGAGCATTTTATTCCTGGTCCTTTTCATCCTAGTTGACCATTGACAGGTCTGCATAATTTGTGCAATTTGGGCCAGCTTATCCTACAATCAGCAATCGGAATATTGGTGCTAGTGCTCTGCTTTGTTGAGCGGAAGGAATTCTCTATGCAAATTGTCTCTAAGCTAGGAAGCAGCTTCTCTCTAGTGCCTTTCATTATTGTGGTGGTACGCCCTGATGTCTTGCTTCTATTGCTAACTACATTGAACCTTGTTAAATTAGCCAGTTCTTTTCAGAAATCTTTCTTGAAATAGGCGTTGATCTTTGTTCACAGGCATCTTGTACCATCCTCGCCATGGTTGCTTCACTGCCGATCGCCCAACTTCTCTTTTTCCACATTCTTCTGATCAAGAAGGCAAGTTCTGACCCTTGTTCATATGTACTTCTGTTGATTGATACCAGCTACTCCAGTCGTGACTACTGACTGTAATAAGAAGGCAACATCCTAGATTCATGAACTAAAGGTGATATCCTAGATTCACGACACATGATGTGAATAGATTTGCCCGAAAAAAACCTTTACATTGTATAAGTTTGTTAGGCTTTTACAAATATATACTGTAGAATATAGGTGGTCAGTATTATGTCTCTCAGTCTCTGAAACTGCCAATTTCCAAAGCATCATCTTTCTTGGCACTAGATAATACTATATTGTTACAGTGCCTTCATGTTATTGCTGATGACCTTGTATTCTACATATTCTGACCACCATTCAAACTGTTTACAAATTGTGGTACCAGCATACATTTATATATATCAAGCAATATAAATGGTACTAAAAAAATCAATAAATCCCACCAAGAAGTCTATGATAATGCATATTGAAGCTTTAATCTTAGATGCAAGTGATTAAAATAATGAATTGCAGACTAGAGTGAAATTATGGAATATTGAGCCTCCACTAAGTAAATTGAAGCAGTTGCCTTTGTTGGTTGTGTGAGTCTTAAGCATCATTATAAAAACCTTATACAGGGAATCAGTACGTATGACTACATCATCGCCCTGAGGGAGCAAGAACAAGAAGAAGTTAGTGGGCAGCAGAGTCCGCAAATGTCTCGTGTAAGCTCCTACACTGGACTCAGCAGTGCAAGTTCCTTTGGTCCACTTCGCCGTGGTTCATGGTGCACTCCTCCAAGGCTGTTTCTTGAAGATCAGGTTAGCTTCTTGAAGAAAATCCTAAAGCTTCATGAATCAATAAACATATATTGTGGCTCTCCAAGTGAAGCTCTATTTGTACAGCAAATTATAGACTGGTAGCCTGGTTAGTCATGCATGTGAACTGAATTCATGCAAGCAACTTTTCTAGCAGTCGTTTTGATTCCATGTACATATTGAACTTCTCCAAATTGGTAGCAAGTGCATGTTTAGGCCTCATCAAAATCAACATCCATGATTACAAAAGAGATATGTGATCATTTTCCTATCTGGCATTTGCCGATCAGCTCATAACTGACACGAAGTTACTGAACCTCCTTCCAGTTTGATGTTGTTCCATCGGAGGCTGGCTCTTCGCATAATTCTTCTACCAAGAGAAAAGAAGTTGAATTAAGGAGGAAGAAGGGAGGGGCTGTAAAAATAAGTCCATGGGCATTGGCTCGTCTTAACGCAGAAGAAGTTTCGAGAGTTGCTGCAGAGGCACGGAAGAAGTCCAAAGTTTTAGTGCCCGTTAGAAAAGATGATTATTTGCGAGGCCATGAAACAGATAGTAGTTATGGAGGCATGAGCAGTGGTAGGATGGATCTAGGCCCAGATAACAAGAGGAGAACAAACAGAAGAGGAAGACAACACAGTGATCTCTCTCTCAAACCTGTTGCAAAGATATCTACAGATGCTATTGATAGTACTGGCAACGACGTGGCCCCTGAAGCATTATCCAACTTAGCGCCATTGCAACTTGAGGCACGAAGTGCTTTTCATCCAAGTAGAGCTGCATCATCCGCTAACGTTGGCGGATCATCTCCAGATAGCAGTTTGGATTCGCCTGATCTGCATCTGTACAGAGTCTCAGCTGTCTCCTCGTCTGGAGCTGAAGACTTGCAACTAACAGCTCTCACTGCCCCAGGAAGCACTCCACAGCAAGGGAATGAACTGTCGAGATCGACCAGCGACGGGTATGAAGCATCAGGGGGTGAAGATAGTGATCGCATTCCATCACGGATAGTGCACCGGTCATCAAACTGGGCAAGCATCATCCTCAACTCTGACCAGAGTGCGTCCTCATCTGGCATCCTTGTGCCAAAGAACAGGTTGTCCTGACTAGACCAAGTCCATGTTCATCTTCCTTCAGATGAATGAAGATTGTAAATGATGATTCGAAAACCAGAGATTCAAGTATCCGGCCTCATTCGTTGTCGGTGCGCAATCTTGTCACAGTGATGGTTGGATACCGCGCAGATTGTCTTTTTTCTTTTTATGTAGTTTCTGAATTGCTAGGTAGGCGAGGCTAGATATTTGTGCTCAGGCGTTTATAATTTTGCTGTCAAATGACAATGTCCTGAATTATCAGACGTTGATACCTTCGGTCACTTGGATCAATGCCTGATTAACTTTGTTGGTGACTGTTCTTGAGGTTGACTTGTCGGCTCTGATCATGTGCTGTGAGGAAAACAATGGCATATATCTGTATATATTGCAGGAGGCAAAGGCATCGGGCATTCACAAAATAATTCTCTTTAACTAGAAATATCATTGCCTTTGCATATCTAGTCATCTGGAACATATTCAGGGGTACATAATAAGCCATACGTACACAGCCAAGTCAACTCATGTACCAAACACTCGATCTAAGTCTAATTTACCTTGAGTACATAATAATCAGGGGCACGTGGCATCCTATTAGTTCTATATTAGGTTAGTGTAAATCTACACATCTATATCATGTTACCATGATGGTGATTGGTTAAATTTCAGTTCAATACAGCGAGCCCTGAACTGTTTGTAGGCTCTTGCGTGAGAATCAGAATCTCCCTTCTTTTTATGTCAAATACTACCAAATATTTCTTTACGTCTATGTTCAGTGAAATTTTGCCATCATGGTTCTTTTACTAAATGTTTTTGCTCAGAAACAAATGCTAAAAACAAATAAATATTCGAATGTTTGTTACTATATCAGTTTGATCTTGCTCAGGAAAACCAATACAAAACGGAATGGGAATTTCAAATGTTCGTTTTGTAAATTACAGCCGAATTTAAGCCAAAAATGTCAGGTTATTGTCGGTGCCAGGCATCAACTGACATGGAGAGACACAAGGACCGGATCTTGCTTCAGTTAGTTGTCTGTCAAACACATGACAGAGTCAAATACTCGAATCATTCATTAAACATTACGAGTTCGATCTTGGGGATAACGCATAGCCAATAATTAATGGAAGTCAATGGACTATTTTCATGATCTGAGGGGAAAAAAATACCAATGTCTTGTGAAAGCATGGATTACCAGTCGAGAAAGCGTAGTCTCAAAGAAGATAAACAACCAAACCAAAATATGCTTCAAACTGCAAATTCTACGGTACAATATTGAAAAAGTCTTCACCAGCACACAAAGCAAGGAAAAGAACACCATGAAGTCTCAACAATGTCACTTAGCTACGTATGTAAAGATGACTTCTGGATGCTGCAATTGAAGCATCTGCAAGCAAAATTCATACAGAATGCAGAATTCTGTACAGTAGACCTATCAGTCCTCTGCAATAAAGTGAATATAAGAAGGTGAACATGAGGCTCAAGTTAAGCACAAAACTGGCAGCAATTTGAGAACCAACATCATCCACAAAACAAACTTGTCATCGAGAATGAAAATTTGGCTGAAATGATATTGTAAGGCTCAAGTATTAGAATCATTTGTGTTTTCTATATAGAACATGTTTCATTCAGTATAACAAAAAGGTTGTAAGGCAACAAATATTCCACAACTATCAAATTGATATACTAGTTACATCATTTTGAAAGAATGCTACAGACATCGCCAGCTTTCAAATCGCTGCCAAGACACGGGTCTGAGTAAGAACACATATGAAAGAACTCCCTGTTGTTTTCCCTTACACATCCTCCATCAAATGAGCATGGAGGATCCCAAATATCTGCAAAAATTCTCCTTTCACAACGCCAACCAATGAGGCATACATAAAGTGTGTATTCATGGCGCTGCAACCACCAAAGGCCAGCCATGCCCATCTCACTTATTTCCCTATGACATTATGAACAGATACACGTGTGCCAAACAAACCAATCTTCTTCATCACCTGATTGCGTCTGAATTTCCAGCCACTATCATCTCAAGCTCCTCAACTGAGCCACCCTCCTCATCCAAGAAGTCCAAGTTGGATGACCGGCAAGTGAAGTAGAACACTGCGCTCATCATCGAATCGACCAGCATCACAAATGAATACATGAGGACAAGTAATGGCCCCTCCCAGAGTCGCGAGGATCCATTGCCATAGCTCAGTGTCTTCACCCTGTGCTCAAATAGCCCCTCAACGAAAGAGAGGCCGATGGTGGATCCCAGAAAGATGAGCAGCCCGACATGAGTTTGGCCGCGCATCAGCTCCACTGATCGGCGCAGTGCATTGAACCCGGCCACATCCTCAAGAACGGCAATAACGCCGCCGAGGTTGCACACGATGATGGTGTGCGCGTACACCACGGAGTAGGCAAGAACCGTGAAGAGGCCGGCGAGGACGACAATGTCGGGCGGGTAGAGCATGGACTTGAGCATGGAGCAGGCGGTGACGAGGAGGGCGAGGAAGGCGACGAGACCGGCGGCGACGGCGGCGCACCCGAGCGCGTACGTGGTGGCGAGGCGCGGCCACGCGCGGCGCGCGAGGAGGGTGACGTCGGCCGCGGCCAGGGGCTTCCCGGCGTACACCGCGGCGACGGTGTACGCGACGCCCGCGCGGGCGGCAAGGAGGAGCGTGAGGAGCGCCGGGAACGAGACGATGACGGACACGAGCGTCGCGGCGAGGTGGTGCGCCAGCTGCCTGACGAAATGCGTGAGCGGGAGCCCCGACGACGCGGCGGCGACGAGGAGCCTGCGCGCGAGCGGCAGCACCACGGCCCCGTCCAGCGCCGCCGCCGACAGGAGGAGGCACCCCGACGCCGGGCAGAGCAGCAGGAACAGGATGGACGTGAACGCGTGCGGGTCGCCGCGCAGCACGCGCACCGTCTCCCGAAGGATCTCCAGCGCGTTCATCGGCGGCAGCCGCAAGCCTCCTCCCCCGCCCCGCGGGTGCGCCATCCTCCCCTACTCCTCGCACTTCTTGGCCAGATTCGAATCACGGCCTTCGCCTCCGCCGCACCAAGAACACGCCGCCGCCCCGCCGGTCAGATCCGAGACAGCAGCTCAGAGACACGAAGCGCGCGCCCAATGTGGTGCAATGCGACGGGGGCTGTGAGTCGAGGAGGTGGGGGTGGGATCTTGAGGGGTGGGAATGGCGTGCGAGGAGGAGGAGAAGTTTCTTTGGAGCAGAGATCGAGGGGGGCTTTTGTGAAGGGAGACGACGAAGAGAGTGTGCAGGGTGATTACTACCGACAGTTTACTGGAGAGGATGACAGGTGGGTCCACTAAGAGGAGGCAGTTTACTTCTGTGCAGCTGACGCGTGGGGCCCGAAGCTCTAAGCAGAGTGAAGCTTCCCCGCACGGCTGCCTATGGTTTCTAGGGTCGCGAGTGATGGGCTGACTACGGCTGCCTATGGTTTCTAGGGTCGCGAGTGATGGGCTGACTTCTGCAGTTCATCTCGCTATCGGTGGCCGTACCGTGGACGAACATAAGCTCCTTTCCTTAATTTGTTTTCAACTCTCGGAAGAGTGTGATTTGTTCCTGTACTTTCATTCATTTGTCAAGAAGAGGATGAAATCAGGAGCCACGCACCTTATGGCCCGTAACACGAGGCATAATGATTTTCCCCAAACACGAGGCATAATAATTTTCCCCAATCCTGGATTTTTCTTAGTTCTACAAATAATTGACTGATGTATTAGAGCAAGTATTATGAACGGCGTTGAGCGGGCGAAATGCTTACGTGTGAGAGAGAGAAAGCAAGAGAGAGAAGGGAGCCGCCGACTCGCGAAGCGCCCGCTTCAGCGGGCGGAGGAGCGCTGCGGCAGCTCTGATTTGCTGTGACCGCTGCTGTGCAATCAATACAAGCGGGGCCCGCTGCCACCAAGCACTCCTCGCAGCCGGCAGCCGGCAGCCGGCGAAACTGTTAAACCTGCTCTTAGGTGCCATATAAAGCACGTAAGCAAACCATCATATTTTAGGGAAAATGATAACGACTCTCCTTGACCACAGGATTCAGTTGCATATGTGGGGAGAAGAAACAAGTCAAACAACCTCAAACAGAATGAACATAAAAATCGACGGGCTCGGCCGGTCGGGCCTACGCACCTAAGTATACAATAGCCTGTGAAGCCAAGAGGACATAACCAAAATGGCAAAAAAATTATAGTGTCTTCCCATGATTAGGAGAAGGCCCCCAATGGGAGAGATGCGGCTTCAGGAGTCAAGACGAAGCAAAGGTCATGCTTTACGACTTGGGAAACGAACTTCCAGGATGCTCTCTAAAGTCTAAACATTGTCAAGTCTCCTTTCATGGGACAATAAAAAACAAGCTAGCACAGTAATATCATTACATTATACTCTCTAAATATATTCTTTCCTTGCTCAATTCCCTTTGGGAAACACTCTCACCAGGTTAAGCATCTAAAAAGGCAAACCAATGCACACAATATTTCAGTTATCCCTTGTGCGTCCCCATACATCATTTGCAGAAGAAGGATATATTGTCTACAATCGACATGGAGTTCTGGAATCAAACGTCAACATTTGTTGCCAGATATAACCTATATGAAAAATCACACAGCCATCAGGTCAATTTGTAGAAGATTGCATCAGAGTCACCAACTGCAAATATACTGATCTGACCACTGCTATAAAAATTTAAGGCGGAAACCTCAAGTGATTATTACAAACAAAATCCGAAGTCAAGATATTTAGACGGCCTTTTGGGTTAGCACTATTCTATATTGCCAGGGTGGTCCCTGCATGGATACGAAGATAACTTGTATCTACATTGACTGTTAATATGCCAAAACAATCATTTCATAGCTCCCGAGATCCAGTACTGTCACTTGTGCTACGCCTTACTGCTCGCCCTCTCTTACATAAACACAAACACCTAATAATCTGGGATGGATGAGAAGGAGTATCCTGGTGTTCCTCTCCATGAATAGTAAGCGACTCTGGTCTCGTAGTAGCCTGAAAAACAGGGAAACAAAAAACAGGTTAGAGCACATAACCATCTACATACAATGGAACATTGTTTCGACGATATAACCTGTGACAATTAGCAGGAAACACATTATTTCACTTGCACATTGTAATAAAGGGCAGCCAAGTACATCATCGGCTGAATTTTTTTATTGAGAAAAATACTCATCACCAGTGGTTGTTACAAATAAAGTAATTAAATGACTCTTAAAACACATTCTACTTAAGACATTACTTTTGAAGCAGAGGACACAGACGGTTAAGAAAAGGCAGATATTTCACGTTACAAAAGAAAGGCCGATATTGATATTAGAATACAGAGTCACTAGAATGGTTTATGATGGCATACCAGGAAGAAAAGCAAGAACACCCAGGAACAAGAGACCATATGCCTGAGAATCATCACCCTCCATATGATGAGAGAAAATGAAATATGAAAGGGAGAGAAGTGAAACTCCGATGAGAAGGAGAAAAAGTGCTAGCATAATTGACTTCCATGGAAATTTCCTTTGTAGCTTTGGAGTGTAAATGAACCGAAGGTCAACATCGTTTGCTTCAGTAACATTGCCACCATCCCTGTCCTCTGTAGGAACAGGTGAATACTGAACACTGCGTCTTGTTGTCATAATATACAATCTGCATGAAAAATTCTATCTTCAATATAGCAGTAGCAATGCATATCAATAGAGTTATGGTACTGCAAACGGTTGAAACAACTGCTATATGTTAGAACTTCGAACACAATGGAGGCTGGAATTTGGTGAATGAATGCAGTGCAAAACGGACCTGCTCCTTGTTCCATTATATGGACAACAAAAGCTAAAGATAGCAACAAACTGAAAAAGCGAAAGCTAAAAGAAGCTAAGCTACAAATGGCTGTGATCAGCCCTAATCTTTACAACTCCTCTTTAGAACTTTCTATCGAAAGGGCATCCAAGATTGGACCTCTTGCTACCAACCCAATTTGAATTCACGTGCACCACAAGCTTATCCATCATTCTCCCCCTAAACATTGTGTGCTTCCTCCGACTTGATGTGGATCAAACCAATCCGAGCTCTCAACTCTTGAAACTTCACTCGCCCAAGTGACTTTGTGAGAATGTCAGCGAGCTGATCCACGGCGTTGATGTAGTTGGCCTTCACGTTTCCTTCTTCCAGGCAGCCTCGAATGAAATGGTACTTGATGCGGATGTGTTTGCTCCTCTCATGGAAGACAGGATTTTTAGCCAATGCCTGCCCTGCCGGTACACCGCCGCTTCATGCGCGCTCTGCTGGAAGCCCATCTCCTTGAGCGTGCTGTGCAGCTTGGCGTTCCAAGCTCGCGGTGCTTGCCGCAGGCCGTAGAGTGCCTTCCGCAGCTGCATCACCTTGCCCTCTTCGCCGACGATGACAAAGCCGGGGGGCTGCCGCACGTACACCTCCTCCTTCAGGTCGCCGTTGAAAAACGCCGACTTGACGTCCATGTGATGGACGCGCCACCCCTCTTGGGCAGCGAGGGCGAGGAGGATGCGGATGGACTCGATACGAGCCACAGGCGCGAGCGGCACGGTGTTCTTCCTCGGCAATTGTCCGGTGAGCTGGCAGTCCATCAAGCAACGAGTGGTGGCGCTCTCGAGCTGTGAAGTAGAGTACATCGTCGCCATCTCCGCCGCTACTCAAGCACTTTGGCTGGCTCAGCTGTTGGGCGAATTGCTCGGCAAGAAGACCGAGCCAGTCGAGCTCAGGGTGGACAGCAAGTCCGCTCTGGCATTGGCCAAGATTCCTGTCTTCCATGAGAGGAGCAACCACATCCGCATCAAGTACCATTTCATTCGGAGCTGCCTGGAAGAAGGAAGCGTGAAGGCCAACTACATCAACACCGTGGATCAGCTCGCTGACATTCTCACAAAGTCACTTGGGCGAGTGAAGTTTCAAGAGATGAGAGCTCGGATTGGTTTGATCCACATCAAGTCGGAGGAAGCACACAAGGCTTAGGGGGAGAATGATGGATACTCTTGTGGTGCACATGAATTCAAATTGGGTTGGTAGAAAGAGGTCCAATCTTGGATGCCCTTTAGATAGAAAGTCCTAAAGAGGAGTTGTAAAGATTAGGGCTGATCACAGCCATTTGTAGCATAGCTTCTTTTAGCTTTTGCTTTTCCAGTTTGTTGCTATCTTTAGCTTTTGTTTTCCATATAATTGAACAAGGAGCAGCTGCGTTTTGCACTGCAATCATTCACCAAATTCCAGCCTCCATTGTGTTCAAAGTTCTAATACTATAGCAAAACGAATTATTCAGTCTTGACTTCAAATGGTTGGAACAACTGCTAAGAGCTTAGAGCACACAATCTAGTTTAGATTTGAGAGTTTTGAGTCACATATGTGAAAGAAAATGACATCATAACAATAGAGAAATGCCAATATTTTGGTTTCCATAAAATTCAATACAGGGCCAGGTGCTCTTACTGCAAAAATTCTAACAAAGAGTTCAAACAAATGATTTAATACAACGGTTGGAAGGAGTTATAAATTGTAGACTAGAACCAAAATCATTTGTGTCTAAAACTCAGTTATATTCAACTTATTACCGCATATATTGTCAACTGGATGCAAACATATATTGCGGTTGTGCCACATTTGTCTTATACTAGTGCATGTGCACAGTGCACACCACAGATCAGAAAACCTTGTTGATAATGTCATACACTCTACGAACTTCAACCTTGAAAGAAGAATTCGTATGGAACACCATGCATCAGGAATATGGTGGCAGCACATCACATACTCGCAGTTTTCGTCGCATGCCTTACTGTGACTAAGGTTCGGCACACATTCTAAGACGGAAATTCTATAAGAAAGCCAGATCGCAGAAAAGGCCACCGCAACGGTTGATTCCGTGTAGGGATAACAACCGAAACATGATCAAGGAGGCGTTGCAAGAGTGCAACACAGGAGGATGGTGGCGGACCGCAGATCAGGCCATTCGTCGAACACCATGCGTGCAGGGCGCCGAGCGGGGGTGGGCAGGCCGGGGTTCTGTCTTTACCTTGGAGGGCGGCGGCGGCGGTTGGGGGAGGCGGGCCCGGCGCTGCCGCTGGACGCCGCGTAGGTGGAGGCGGAGGTGGTCGCCTTGACGAGATGAGACGAGACGGTGCGGCGATGGCGCAAATGGCGTCAGGCCGGCGACCGGGCCAACGCAGGCGGCTAGGACGGGTCGAGGGGAAAATTCAACCGTCCGCTGTTGGCGCCCGAACATCTACGGTTATACCTGGTTCTCCGCAGTCGCGTGCTTTGAACTGGTCATTAGTGTCACCAGTGATCGCTGGATCAGATGTAACACAAAGACATTTTGCGATCGTTCAGTCACTCGGACCCATGAGACTGAGAGTTGGTGCTCCACACAGCACCAAGGCGAAAGCTGGAGATCGCCGTGCCACAGCAAAGCCGTGCACGCAAGGAGTATATACAACACTACTTTTCTCACTGCACGATACTAACTCTTAACAGCAAAACTGATCCCCTGCCACGCATTTCTCATGCGTCCAACTGACCACGAACTGGCTTCACTACACTGAACATATAACACAAGGCCACCCGAGCTCTAGCAGATGCCAAAATGCAAACCTCCATGGCGTCATTTCAGGGACGCGTGTACTTGTACAACGGCACTCACGTTGCTGCAAAATAAAACGCACCGTCGTCCTGCCGTTTCTCGACCACCGGAGCGGCGCGCCACCGCGTGCCAAGACACCTCGTCACCGCTCCTCATGGCGTCCAGATCAATGCGCCGAGCGGCGCTCCTCCTCTGCGCCTGCCTCCTCGCCGGCGCGGCGGCGTCATCCGGCGCCGGCCGCCACCGCCCGGACGACGTCACCGGCGACGACTTGCTGATCATGGCGGAGCGGTTCCGTGCGTGGCAGGCCGCGCACAACCGGACCTACGCGACGGCCGCGGAACGGCGGCGCCGGTTCGAGGTGTACCGCCGGAACGTGGAGCACATCGAGGCCACGAACCGGCGCGGCGGGCTCTCGTACGAGCTCGGCGAGAACCAGTTCGCCGACCTCACCCGCGAGGAGTTCCTCGCCGCGTACACCATGCAGCCCCGGCACGTGCTCGCGTCGCGCAACGCCATGCGGCGGCTCGTCGTCGCCAACGGGTCGGTCCGTGTCGGCGGCCACCGCAACGGCAGCTACGCCGACGACGACTTCTTCGGCGCAGCGGTCCCGAACAGCGTCGACTGGAGGAGCAAGGGCGCAGCGACTCCCGCCAGGAGCCAAATGGGTTGCGGTAAACACAAGAAATAATTCAAAACAAAAAAATTGATGTTTTATAAACGTGCCGTGCATGTATATAGACTCCTAACAACGTGTTCGTCTCGCTGCTTTGCAGCAGCTACAGTGTTCGCAGTTATTTCTTCAGCAGCAGCTACAGTATTCGCCGTTATTTTTCTGCAGCCGCAGCTGCAGCTAAATGTCCGTGCGTGTGCAGGGTCTTGCTGGGCGTTCGCCACGGTGGCGTCGATCGAGAGCCTGTACAAGCTGAAGACAGGCCGCCTCGTCCCGCTCTCGGAGCAGGAGCTGGTGGACTGCGACGTCGCCGGCGACCACGGCTGCGGCGGCGGGTGGCCGGGGGTGGCCATGGTGTGGATCGCGCGGAACGGCGGCCTCGCCGCGGCGTCGGACTACCCGTACGAGAGCAAGCAGGGCCAGTGCCGCCGCGACAAGGCCCGAAGCCTCGTCAGGATCCGCGGCGGCGAGCCCGTGGCGCGCAACGACGAGGCCGCGCTGGAGGTCGCCGTGGCGAGGCAGCCGGTCACGGTGATCATGAACGCGGCCGGCTTCCAGTTCTACAAGGGCGGGGTGCTCTCGGGCGCCTGCGACGCCAGGCCCAACCACGCCGTCACGGTGGTCGGGTACGGCGCGGAGCCTGGCATCGGGGGGCGCAAGTTCTGGATTGTGAAGAACTCGTGGGGCGAAGGGTGGGGCGAGAAGGGGTACGTGCGGATGGCGAGGCGCGTCAAGGCCAAGGAAGGCCAGTGTGGCATCGCCATGATGCCGCACTACCCGGTGATGTGAGTGAGCCCCATCACCCTGCTCCTCCTACGGACGCTTGATAGCACTGCGTATAAACGAGGACGATGAAAGCATCGGACATCGGCCACTCATGTAGTATGCCAGCACGATTATAACTCTTAAAAGTAGTGATACTATGGTATGTGTTGTCAAAAGTGAAGGTCTCTCTTGTAGAACAATTGCATCGCAAGAGATGGTTACAGGGCAGACCACACATTGTCAGGTAACGAAAGCTCTTCACATTGACATTTGAAGCTACGTTACTGCCATGTAAAAATGGACAATCTCGCTGAATTTGAGCACATATTACACTTCTCGATGTCATGAAACCCCAAAGAGAAACCAATTCTACCAGGTATTCCTAGGCGCTAACTCTTTCTCTGGCGGCAGCTGCAGTAGTTCGCGGATACCTTCACAAACCTGCATGTGGAATTGCCAACAGTAAGCAGTAGGAAATAATATCTGACACCGTAAATAATCCGTTGAACACCTAGTTCAGTGCGCTTACCAACTTAATCTGTGCCTTGATGCTTGCGATGAGATGTGTGTATTCATCAATCTGACTGCAATTATTAAAATTTCCATCGTTAACATGTGAAGAATGTTGCTACAGTGATATCGATAGTTAAACATATAAGTTATTTTAGACATAAAACATGTTGACCAATGAATAAACTGATTAATATATCAGATTTGGAAACAGATCTGGAAAGTCAACATAAGTAGTGTGGAAGTATGATTGATTACTCGAGACGGCCTGCTGATCTTCAGTTATTTTGCATTTTTCCTAAGATAACTTCCACTAATTAACAAAATAAAATATAGGTAACCAGGCAAGTTTGCAACTATAACCTTCTAGCAAATTTTGTAAACAAACCTATTGTCAACAAGACTGAGTAATCAACATGAACAATACCACAAAATGGGGCGACGCATCCAAGTTAGGTATGTGAAAATTTAATAGATCCAGTTAGACTATAAGAGCAGAGGCAATATATAGCATGTTAACTGCTGAACCATATTTCAATGTATCATGCCCCTTTTCATTTGGTCGATGCTGCTTTGTTCTATTACATCCAACATTGGACACATCCTATACTCCTATTGCTATCCAATGTCAGTAACGATCGTACAATCTAGCAAGAACTCTTGATATCTGTGTCAAGTACAGAATAATGCAAAATGAATGGTTTACTATAGTATTATGCTTTCAAGGGGGGGAAAAGATACAGACATGTAGTGTCTGTTGCATGAAGTATAAACTCAACACCAAGAATTGACCAGTCAAATTGATGATCCTAATCAAATTCACACAGATTTGTACAAATGGAATGTCAGATCAATCCTATCAAACCACGATCAGCTCTGTAATATGATGCACATTAAACTATGCCAAAGAAATTAGCTCCTATTCTGCAGATGATGTTCAATACACAAGCTCCCATGAAACAATTTATACTCGCAGTTGGTCTTGAACACCTTAATTCTTAACAAATAACAAGCCCTTGTCCTGAATGCATAAATTATGTTTCCATGCTCAGAAGAGAAGTCCACACTATCTTTCTTTGAACGAAAGTCTGTGACTTGTGTATTCTACTAAAGTATCAAGTTGCGAGAAAAGAAAACATGATATTTTTGCAACCCTTGTTGAATAGCTAGCATCAATTGCCAGATCTTTTCGACCATCAATATTCTTTGAATGGCACATTTAACAAACCAAAATGCTGCACGATTGAGTTTCATCTATCTTAAAATGCCAAATGAGTTACCTGGCCAACCTTGCTTCTCTTACAGATATAAACTGTAAAGCTTCTTGCCAAGTGAATTCCACATGAAAACCCAGACCAATGTCCACAAAAATGTGCCGTGTGTCTGGCCTGCAGAAAAGACCAAATAATAAAGCAAACACAATCAGGTCTCAACTGCGCATGAAGTCTTAACAAAAACATGAAGAGACATTGTATCATCCATGTCACGAAACAAGTAATGTTTGTTCAGTTTATTAAATGTTCTGTAACTCACTGTTCAAAAGAAATGTTCTGTAACTCAAACTTTCTGCCTTTTGTGAAGCTAAATTAACATAATGCGGAAGAACGACAGTTAAGACTGCAATGAAAATAGTGATGAATAAAAATAACATGGGAACAAATCAAAATGGGAAAGTCCCACGTTTTCTTCTTTCTAGGACCAATGAATCAAGGTATACTCATCTAGCCGTGTTGCACATCAAACTCTCTCATGTCAAAACAGCCAAACATCCTTATTGGAGACAGAGCAGTCACCCGTAAGGCGTTACTTCTATTTTCCAGTTGGAAACAAAAGCATGTCATCAGCGACCCATGTTTATCATGTAACAAACACCTCTACTGAAGCGCTCACACAATTGTTGGGCAATGTAAACATGTTACAGATTGTCTGGGTTGGTTGAGAAAAGTGGTGAGGGGGGACAGGGAATTACACTTCTGCCTGCATGTACACCTCGGAGCCAAGGTTAATCATGGATCGCATGCTGGTGACGCCATTCTTCTCCAAATTTTCGATGTTCCTCTTCAAATCCGAGCTGCCAACACCCAGAAAATTTCAACCATTAAGAGAAAGAAGACTAGATGAAACCAATAAGCTAAA
This sequence comes from Eragrostis curvula, assembly GCA_007726485.1. Taxonomy (NCBI): domain Eukaryota; kingdom Viridiplantae; phylum Streptophyta; class Magnoliopsida; order Poales; family Poaceae; genus Eragrostis; species Eragrostis curvula. The sequence continues at coordinate 8,357,707 of CM017442.1, forward strand.
AAATCAGCATGAATCCACAAGCTCAATCGGTCCAATTTCTATTGGACCTCCAATCTTCCTGCAATCGAAATCGGCCTACCGAATACTCAGGTGCGGCAAAAGGGGACAAGGGGACTACAGAGAAGAGAGATGGTAGCTTACAAGGTCTTCTGCTGCTGGAACACCTTGTCGCGCTGGGCGATGGCGTTGGCGAGGTCCGGCTTCAGCCGCCGGTCCACGAACTCCTCGTACTTCCGCACCTTCTCCTGCCGCTCCCTCGCCGCGGCCATGGCCCGCTCGGTTTCCCCAAACGACTCGCCGACAGGGGACCAATTGAGATGCTGTTCCGGACTGCTGTTGCTGTCGCGGACTACGCCGTTGACCTCCCGAGGAAGAGTGGAGACCCAATCCTGCGTCGGCGAGCCGGGGAGCGGCGGGCGTGTGCCTCCAGGCGTCGGGCGGCAGGGCGAGGCGGCGAGCGAGCAGCCGAGCACAGGCCGCCGCGGCGAGGGTTTTACTCCCCGCAGTCGGACTGGCACTTGGGCCTTGGTTTTGTTCCTGTAATGGGCTGGACGGAAGTGGACAGTTGAGGATGGGCCTTGGCTACGCTTACTAAGGGCTTACTACTAAGCAGGCCATTACAGAAACAAAACCAAAGGCCCATCTAAAATAATTTTACTAGCCCCGAGCCCAAATTATAACTTATTGTGATTACATTTGGAGAAAATTTCAGTGCAAATAAAATTTGGGTCTAATGGTCCAAACATATAATCCCTTACCGTCTGATCGTGATCTAAAGATCCTTATTGCTTCCAAATATTTTCAAAATAAGATAGACAATCGGGAGATGTTTCAAAAGACCACAAATGAGATTATGGAAGTAACAAGAGCTTTTAGATCACAATCAGACGGGTAGAATTGCATATTTGCATCATTACACTCAATTTTCATTTCCACATGTGGCACTATCTGTGGTATTACTCAAGTTATAATTGCTGGTATCACTTAAGGATCGAGAAAGCTCATTCAGAAAAAATAGAAGCTGTACGTAGCAGCAGCTCACCCTCGGAATGTTTTTAAAAATTGAGCATTTGGTGGGCGATGCGTCAAACTACTTGAAAGCCAAATCCAGTACCCAGTTCTTGCATGTAAGGTGATCACCATTTATCCCACCCTATAATAATCGATATGCTCAAGCCCACTGTCACTCTTTAGTCCATCCCAAGGTTATCTCATGTTCACAATTTACACATTTACGCTTTGTAACGACAGTTTGAAACAATAATGTGAACTGATGAAACAAAATAACTCAAAACAATGATTATAAATATATGTCCAAACCCACTATTTAAATAATTTTGTTATAAACAATTTAAGTTGATTTTTTTTGTCTTTATCAATATCCATGAATACATGTATTTCTGAGCGGATGTGGTATGAATGCAGTGTTTGGTCATGAGTTCTTTGTCATTGTCAAACTATCGCAAGAAACAAAATCACAGAGGAGTAAATCATTTTCTAGACTCCACAACTCTCGGATGGATGCAATTGGCCCGTAGCACTGCACGAAGGATGCTTTTGTTAGGTTATCGGCGGAACGACGGCACGTAGATCACGACAGATAACAAAAAGTAAAATTAGAATAGAGGAGACGAAATTCTTTATTGCGAAATTCTGGTGTCAGAGTACACAGGGGGTCTCCTCAACTATTTATAAGGGTGGACCCTAACTTCGTGTTAGGCCTGGATCCGATAAAGCTGCCCACATATACCAGGATATCTTCTTCTAGACGATGGGCCTGGCCCATTAAGAGTTTTACAACACTCTCTCTTAGGCTCTTTATCATGATAAGTATGCTTTACAAAAACTCATAAAAACCAATGGGAAAAATGAAGAAAAGAGCACATATTACCACCATTTATATTGCACACATTGCCTCGTTAAAGATCTTAATGAGAAAACTTTATGTGAAAAACTTATAAGGGAAAAAGAATACAATGTCTTAATCTTTATGATTAATGCTTATCAATCTGCATGACTGATATGAATTATCTTCGAGATAACTCACTTAATTCGGGAATGTGATGTACTTAGGGAAGTTCTCCCCCTGTTCCAAGCACTTCTCTAAGTCTTCTCATGCCAATACCACGCCGACACTTTTCGAGAGTGCGGGAAGGTAAGGCCTTTGTGAACATATCTGCAAGATTACCACAAGATCGGACATGTGTTACTAAAATCTCTCCCTGCTCTTGCATTTTATACGTGTAGAAGAATTTAGGTAACATATGCTTTGTCCTGTTCGACTTTACGTATCCCGATTGTACTTGTGCAATACAAGCTTTATTATCTTCATAGATAATTGTAGGGGATGGAGTATACGACATTCCACAAGTATTCATTATATGGCTTGTCATCCTCCTGAGCCAGGCGCACTCTTTTGCAGCTTCAAATAATGCGATGATCTCCGAATAGTTTGTCGATGTAGCAACCAATGTTTGCTTCGTTGACTTCCATGAAATTGCAGTTCCTCCAAATAAAAACACATACCCCGTCTGAGATACTGATTTATGTGGATCGGATAAATATCCAGCATCAACATAACCCACAAAGGTTAATTCTCCATTCTTCTTGAAAAATAATCCAAGGTCTTCAGTTCCTCTTAAATATCGGAGGATTTGCTTGATGCCATTCCAATGCCTTCGAGTCGGTGCTGAGCTATATCTTGCAAGTAGATTAACAGCAAAAGCTATATCGGGTCTCGTACTATTTGTAAGGTACATCAAGGCACCGATGGCACTGAGGTATGGATATTGAGGTCCTAATAATTCCTCATCTTCCTGCTTTGGTCTAAAAAGATCTCCATCTATATCAAGTGATCTCACAACCATAGGTGATCGGAGTGGATATGCTTCGTGCATATTAAATTTTTCTAATACCTTCTTGGTATAGTTTGATTGATGCAAGAGTACCCCTTCAGGAGTATGTTCAAGTTGCAAATCTAAACAATATGTAGTCTTGTCCAGGTCCTTCATTTCAAATTCAGTTTTCAAGTATGAGCAAGTCTCTTCAATTTCATTTGTAGTACTAATAATGTTCAAGTCATTAACATAAACAGAGATTATGCAAAAGCCTTTCTCTGATTTCTTTATGAATACACAAGGACAATCTTCATTTTTCACAAATCTCTTTTCCAAGAGAAATATACTGAACTTGTTGTACCACATTCTTCCTGATTGTTTCAAACCATATAGTGACTTCTGTAATTTGACACTATATAATTTGCGGTTATCTTTATTTGGGACTTTAATAACTTCTGGAACTTTCATATAGATTTCTGTATCTAATGTTCCATATAGATATGCTGTGACCACATCCATAAGTCGCATCTGCAAATTCATATTCACCGCCATTGAGATTAAATACCGGAACGTAATTCCATCCATTACGGGAGAGTAGGTTTCCTTGTAGTCAATGCCAGGTCTCTGCGTGAAACCTTGAGCTACGAGTCTCGCCTTATATCTAGTCACTTCATTTTGAGCATTTCTCTTCCGGACAAACACCTATTTGTGACCCACTGGTTTAATGCCAGTTGGTGTAAGCTTTACATTACCAAACACTTCTATTTTCTTTAGCGAGTTTAACTCTGCACAGATTGCATCTTTCCACTTTGGCCAATCAGGACGCTTCTTGCATTCCTTTATTGATTTTGGTTCAGATTCCAAATCAATTTGTGTTGCAATCGTTTCAGCAAAGTATGTATTGACTTCAAGTGTCTTTCTATTATATACCACTCCCGTCTCAACATAGTTCGTTGAGTTTTCATTTTCTTGATCCTCATTATCAATGGATACATTGAGGTCAGGAATTTCCGGTATCCCTTCGTGAGTTTCATGCACATGCTCACTTGGGTTTGATTCTTCAAGTCTCACCACTTCGAATGTATTATTTTCTCCTTCTTTGGTTTTCTTTTGAGCAGTTTGCTTAGACTTCTTCTCCGCAGAACGTCTCCTAGGAGCTTTAGCTTGAACTTGTACTCTAGGCTTCTTAGGTGCCCTTGTAACTGGCTCACTCCCCCTCTTCCTAGCATTCGTTGCTTTCATGAAAGAAGGTTGGAATTCCATATATTCATCCCCTTCAAATGGGATTTCTATTCTTTCAGGAGCATTTACAGCCGGTATATGAGACTTCACAATGTCTCTTGTGTTGGTGAAAGCTTCAGGCAATTCATTAGCAACTCTCTGCAAGTAGAGTATATTCTGAACTTCGAGTTTAGCTTCTTTAGTGCGAGGATCCATTCTTAGGATTCCTTTAGCATCCCAATCTATTTGGCGGCATTCTTCTCTAGAGAGATACTTTTCTCCCCCTAATGCCGGAAAATGATCTTCATTAAAGATACAATCAGCAAACCGTGCAGTATGCAAGTCTCCAGTGTAGGGTTCTAAGTACTTGATAATGGACAGACTTTCATAGCCAACGTAAACTGCAAGTTTCCGTTGTGCGCCCATTGCAGTTCGCTGAGATGAAGGAATTGAAATGTATACAGCACATCCAAATCTTCGTATATGGGAAACATTTGGTATTCTACCACGCACCAATGCTAATAGTGATTCTTCATGTGTAGCAGATGGTCGTAATTGAATAAGTGCTGCTGCGTGCAACACAGCATGCCCCCAACAAGAGGTAGGCAATAAGCAATTCTGTAACAACGGGCGAGCGATCAATTTGATCCTCTTGATTAATGATTCTGCGAGACCATTTTGTGTATGCACGTGTGGTACGGAGTGTTCCACTTTGATGCCCATACTCATACATACCTTCGAGGTAAATTCTCCAGCATTATCCATTCGAATGGATTTGATTCTATGATGTGGAAAATGTGTCTTCAATTGTATGATTTGGGCAGTCAATCATGCAAATGCATGGTTTCTAGTAGATAATAGACATACATAGCTCCACTTCGAGGAAACGTCTATTAACACCATGAAATAGCGAAAAGGCCCTGATAAGGGACTAATTGGTCCGCATATATCACCTTAAATTCGTTCATGGAATGGCATAGATTCTGCTTGAATTTTAAACTGCGAGGGGCGAGTAATAAGCTTCCTTTTGCGCATGCAATGAACAAGAAATCTGTTTGATTTGGGAAATCTTTGATATTCAAGTTATGCCCCGTTGCATTCTTCGTAATTCTCTGCATCATATTAAGGCCAGGATGACCAAGACGGTCATGCCATAGTCTATATGCTTCTTGATTGGTAAAGATGGTTTTGAACGTAGCAAATTCTTTGTTTGGCTTAATGTACGTGTAGTACAAGCTTTCTTTGACTGATGGAAAACTTTCAATAATAGTCTTTTTATTGCCTTCTTTCTTAGTCATAATAAGATGTTCTTCATCTTCATCGTCATTGGTTTCTACGTGAAACCTATTTTTACGGATATCTTTAAAGCTTAACAATGTCCGGGTTGAATCCGGATAAAGTAATACTTTTTGGATCGTTAACCGTGTACCATTTGGCAGGACAAATGTGGCCCTTTCTGTGCCAACAATCTTATTGTTATTGCCAATAACAGTAAGAATATCTCCAGTGTACTTTTGAAGCGTTTGAAAATAGCAAGTGTCCTTAGAATAGTAGCGGTGGTGCAACTGTCTACGAGACAGAGCTCCTTATCCATAGTCATTTTCCTCCACAATGCGTAGTTCACCACCGATCTGCTGAACAGAGTTTCGATTAGAGCGTGCTGATAACGTGTTAGGTTATCGGCGGAACGACGGCACGTAGATCACGACAGATAACAAAAAATAAAATTGGAATAGAGGAGACGAAATTCTTTATTGCGAAATTCTGATATCAGGGTACACAGAGAGGGTCTCCTCAACTATTTATAAAGGGAGAACCTTAACTTCGTGTTAAGCCTGGATTCGATAAAGCTGCCTATATAGACCAGGACATCTTCTTATAGAAGATTGGCCTGGCCCATTAAGAGTTTTACAACAGTTTTCAGATCAGCAAAAACCCACCTCGAGATTGCCGACGGAAGGAAGAACAAAAAAAAAAAAAATCCAGTGACAAGCAGCAAGTCAGCAACCGCGCAGCCATGGACCCCAAGAGGCTAGCACTCCCTGCGCCGCCGCTGCAGCTTTCTCCACCGGTGACCGCCTCGTCGGCCCCGGCCTCGCCGTACTCCGGGCTGCACCCTCTCCTCATCCCCTCCCCAAATCCGCACCTTCTCCTCAAGCCCAATTCGCTGACCCTCTCACTCTCCTCCTCCTCCCTCGCCTCCATGGCCTCCTCCTCGCCGTCCGCGCCCGTCCCTGACGCCTGGGAGCTCGTCACGCCTACAGCCCCGGTAGCTGCACACGTGGACGGAGGCGACGACTGCGTCATCTTTCCGCCGCGGCTCCACGAGGGGCTGGGCTTGGAGGGGGAGCCCGAGGAGCCGGCGGCAGCGGCCAGCGGTGGGGCAGCAAAGGAGGCGGAGGACGAGGGGGATGAGGAAGAGGAGGACGACGACGACGACGATCAGTGGCCACGGGAGTGGGGATGGAGGTGGGAGAGGTGCCGCTTGGCGGCGAGGCGCGCGTGGGCGGCCGGGGTCGAGGCCGTGCAGGAGGGGGTGCTCGTGCACGGCTCGTGCGGGTGCCCGGCGGTAAGGCCTGCCGTGTGGTCAGCTGCGGCGGCGGCCGTTGTGGTGGGGGCGCTTCTGTACGCGCGGCGGCGGGATAGGAGGGAGAGGGAGCTGCTCGTGATGCTCTCGAAGGAAAAGGATAAGGTTTGGATCTCTCTTAGCCTCTGAGTCGTGATGCCAGTGTGATTTCTCTGTTAATTCGCTAGTAATTGGCTAGCTTCTGTAATGATCATGTTTGAGGAATTGGTCGATGATTGACGGGGCAATGATGATTGCTGCTGTTTCACAGGGATGTCATTAGTTTCATCTGGATTCTGAATTACAGGCTATATTTAGCTGAAGTTTAGTACAATATGAAAAATTTAGAACTTTTAGTGAGGTTTTGCAGCAATTGATTTGAGGGGAAGTCGAATTTTTTATACTTATGGTGTCTGGTTTGTGGAGCCAGTGGGCAATAAGTCCGGTTCAAACTAAAAGGGACTATGAATTTGTGGAAAAAGAGTAGAACTATATTGTAGGAATGCTCCTTTTATATCAGTTGTCTTGTGTTGATGGTGGGGAAGATAATGAATGGATTTAACACCAATGATGTATTTTGATAGTTCGTCTATTGGAAATTGGAACCTATAATGATGGCCGTAACACTGCCTTTCCTCATTTTGTTATTTTCGAGAATATCGTCCCTCTTTTTGTTGCCGCTTTTATTTGATATCAATATTCTTGTTAAGGTTGGGCTCAGAGAGCCCCATATAGATAAGTGGTGTGCCTATACTGTTTCTTAGCACAATCCGCTAGAGTCTGTCTTGTTCCAAATAATTTCAACAGCCTGCTAGAGTCTGTCTTGTTAATTTGATGCCAGCTCCTGCTCCAGCAGTCGTCAAATGGAATTTAATAAAGCTTTCTTTCCTCTGAAGTTTGTTTCCATGCAATGTTTCAAGCTTGCCGTTGTTCCCATATCCCACAATGTTAATTGCTAGATCAGCACACTTCAGGTTGCTGCTATATAATCTTTAATTAGGTGATTGTTGTGAATAGCTATTTTTTTTGCTTTATGAAAATGTTTTCTTAGATCCAAAAACGTTAAGGTGATTATCTTACCTAGCCATATTTATTCTCTGTATGAACTATCATCTCCAATGTTTACTTGATTTCCACTGAGGAAGTTTAGAAGAGCATTAGATACCAATAAGTATTCACATGACAACTGATGCATGCTTCCATTTACTCTTAACAGACTTGTTTTGCCTTTTACAGAGGATAGCACAACTTCTGCATCAAATTGCTTTAATGAGTGACATCAGAAGCGGCAGTGAAGCTGTGAAGATTACGAGGAACTCCTAATCGTTTTGGTCTGTCGAAAAGTTCAGTTGCTGACTTGCTGTGTTGTAGATAATTGATTAGGTAATTAGATAGCCACAACAGATATGCAGGATCAATCTTGTTGCTGAATTATAGCGTAGTAGCATGATCTACCACAGATCTGATGTTTACTGTAGATATTGAAACCTGCAAGGTTGCAACCTAACCTCAAGCAATCAACACTTCTCCCTTTGTGTTTAAACTCTGTATAAACTGGGTGATGGTTTGATCAGGTGTAGAAATGTGTTAATTATTGTCAGACTGGGTTCTGTATATGTAATGTCCAGGTTTTCCACTGTGACTTCTGTTAGTCCAGTGGATTGTAGTACAGATGGCAAACTAAAATATTGCCCAAGTTGAGCGATTTGTTATGCTTAGCTCTCTCCTGGGTTTATGAATGTAAATTTGTTTTGGCATTATGCTACGTGTGTTACTGTGCAATCTGATGTCTTTCCTGATGGAAAGTACCATTGAATTTGTTGTGTTAAGCGATTGCTTCAAGCCAAGTTAACGATGATGTGTAACGGAACAAGTTTTGCTCTATGACTTCTTCGCTCTTAGGGCAACTGCTTCATGACTCATGGCAGGTAATTCTATCTTTCGACCGCCATTTGTGCACTTGCAAAGAACTGAAGGAGCAATATATTATGGGTTAAGATGATCTTTCTGCGAAAATTAATCCTGGAGGATTTATTTTTTAATTCAAATTCCTTCTAGAGGTTCTGAACCATCACTAGCGTATGAAATTTTGCCGCATGACGACGTCCAACGAGAACATACAATTCCGTTCTAGCAACCAAGCACACGCCAGTGAACAAAAAAAAAAGGGCGCACGACTCGAACGAAAATTCCTTCTAGAGATTCATGAAAAATTGCCGCATGAGGACGTCCCGGATGGAACGAGCACGTATAATTCCGTTCTAGCTACCAAACATACGCTAGTGAACAAGAAAGGCCTGCCGAGAGTGAACCGATAGATCATCACGTGTCGTAGTGCATCTGCGTGATAATGGCCCAGACAACAATATTGTACAAACATCGGGCATCAGTGTTGTACGAACTGGCAGAAACTGGACACTAATAGCAGATTGTATGGGCAACAATTGGCTGGAATAGCCTCATATCCAACAATGTACAGCACAAAAGGTTATCATCAAGAGAGAGGTCTCAAACCGGTTCATCATGACCTCTAGTCATCATCACCCAGCAAAGGTGTAACAGTGTCAGCTTACTTCTATCTACCCGTTATAACTCCTTAACAATCAATAAAGGCCTAACAAAACCTGCGGCAACCACGAGATGTCTACGCAAACCACCGGCAGCAACGTTGCAAGATTCACACCTCAGCAAACCAGAACAAATGACGTCCTTTCCCTCTCTACTTTTGGGCAGGATAGAATCAACGAATTACGAACGAACGAACTGCATACGACGATCTGCTTCTGTACAGGCGATGTGGCATGTTTTTGGTTTTGGCGATGATCTAGCAGCAAAGGTGAATCACACCGGGACCCTCCTTCCTCTGTACCGAGTGATCAGCTGCAAAATTCGAACAGGCAGGAAACAGCAGTAAGAAGAATGCATGGAGAAACGAGCAAGGCTCGGGTGACGAATTTACGAGTTCTAAATGATGACCATACCGAAGTCACAAAAGGATGCTTGAATATCCAACCGAAGGAGGGGCTCTTTTGCAGGTAGACAGCAGCGGTTGGCCAGAAGCCACTGTGAAGAAAATCAGGAGCAGTCAGATACATCGCCCAAATGTCTCTGTTTCGTAACGCACATAGGAAAATAAGAACTACTGGATGATCATACAGCACCATAAAATTGTTTCAAACCTGAAGAGTGCGATGAAGCCGTATGATTCCACCATCATGCCCAAGACAGGCCATCCAATGAGGACCAGGAAAAAGCCAAACCCAAAAGATATTGAACCCTGCACAATTGGTAAGCAGTTACATTTGTTAGCTAAGAATGGAATTGACTGAAACAGCTTGGGTTTTGCAGTGATCTTAGAACCTTGTGATTCTTAGGCTTGGTGAAGAACTGCACGGTTGACTTCAGCCCAATGGTCACTAAGACACCAGAAACGAAGAGAATCTGACATGACAAACATCACTATGTATCAGCAAACAGGAGGTACGGTGAAGAATGAATGAATCAAGAGGATGTATCATTCTTACATTCCCCATTGCCAGGAATCCCTTGTCAAACAGCATAAGGATCCCAAGAAGTGAGAAGAAAACTCCAAATCCAGTCAAGCCCAGCCCAATCTCTGTTGGAAAAAGGACAGGTTAGCAAAAGCTGATGCAGATGCACTGTAAAGAACGAGACAAGGAGCTGATCTGTCACAATTCATGAAGTTCAATATGAAGGCAATTTACTGAATATGATGTGTATAGTGTCAATTTGACATGTACAGCACTAATGGATGATACCTCATGATAAACTATGTGCCGTGTTGATTTGTTTCACAATTGTTCGTCAAATGTATGACAAAACATTAACAAGCATGCTTGAAATTTTTATTCCGAACATATGACAGATTCTTATCTCCGTTGCAGAAGCATTTTGCATCGCAAGATGAGCACACGATAAGGAGCTAAAGCAGCACAAATTCAATACAAGGCAGTTTACTGAACATATTGTGTCATGTCAGTAGCAAGTTTAGCTACTGATGGATGGTTTCTATTGATCAGAAGCGGAAACTAGTGCCATATCTGACAGTTACTCATCAGTGGATGACAAAACATCAACAGGCATAACTGAAACTCTTAATCTGAATGCATGTAAAATTGGTAGAGGCTAACTCATTTTCTGCAGAAGATATGCCGTTGCATCATTAAGACAGAAGAGAAGGAGCTGCAATGTCTCAATAGCAGAGTTGACCAAACATATGCAATGTCGGTAGCCATTTTTAGCTATTAATGGATGGCCCCTTCTGATCATAGACAGAAAATATGCACACGTTGCGGAACAACATATCAAAATTTGCTCATAGTGGATGAATAAACAACAATTGCATGATTATCTGACTGAAACACATATCTATTCAGAATGTATGGCATATCTAGGCAGTGTGCAGAGACCAGAGTGGCAAATCGTTAAGAGCATAATTTCCTTATTCAGGGCAACACAATGCTACTACTATACCATACGCACTACATGAGAGCAACCAGGTAAAGCATAGTGCAGAGTGTCAGTGAATTTGGGCCAGAAAACTTCGCCCCGAAGGAAACGGGGGGATTACTACTTGACTACATGAAGCAATCGATTCTGCAGTAGTAGTAACGAACGCGGAAAATGCATCATGATTCGGATGTGAGCCAACCATCCCCAATAACCCAATCCCCCCACCAAACGGTTCAGAAACTGCGCAAAATTAAACCGAGAAGCAATCGCAGTCTGATCATCCACCACACGAAACCATAAACCGCGCGAGGAAGCGAAGCAACAACAGGACGGGGTGTCGCCCACCGAACGACCCGTGAACAACGCGAAAAGGATAAGCAAACGCGCGCGGCCAGCACCAAACTGACCACGAGTCGCGAGCAGCAGGAGGAGGGGGTTAGAGCAGTTGGGGCAGGAGGAGGAGGGTGAGGAGTCGCGTACTCTTGCGGTCACTGATCTCGAAGGAACCCATCGCGCCGCCGCCGCCGCCGATGATGACGGCGCCACCCACAGCGAAACCCGCCTACTTCAACCGCAACCGCGAGCACCACCTGCAACACGGCAGAGAACGGAATGGGGTTAGGAGACGAAAGGAGCCGCGCGGCGCGGGGTCGGGTTCCGCGATCGATCGAAGCGCACGCACCTCCTTGCCGAGAACCACGGATCCCGAGCAAATGGAGACGACGAAGCCGTGGACGAGTAGCGAGTGGAGCGGGACACGGCGGGGGAGAGCGCTTGCCTGCGTGGGGAATGCCTTTATGAGAGGACTCACGAATGAACTCGCTCGTTGGCCGCGGGGTCTTATCGGCCTGCGTCGGTTCGGTCGGCGCGGTCGCGCGGACGACGCCGAAGCTTCGATCGATCGGTCGAGCCGGCGTCCGGGTCCGAACCAACGGCTCACAATTGTTGTGTTCGCGTGTTCCGCAGCGTGGGACGACGCGCTCTGCTGGAATATTCCGAGATGGCTGGGTTGGCTACATGCCTTGCCCGTGAAGAAACTAAACGGATTTCTTAGGCACGAGGGTGATGATAGATAGCGCCTCTCACACGTGGACCGTTGGTTCTTTTCCGTTCTTTCGAAAGACGGTCTTTCAGTTGCCAGCCTTGACGTGAACGTCAGCTGCCAAGTGAAAGAGCCAGAAGACGAAACATGTCAAATGATTTCACAACAGAAAACCTTTGATCGAACATAACACGGTCCATTTGATCAGTTCACCATGATCAGAAAACGTTTGATCGAACATAAAACGGTCCATTTTATCAGTTCACCATGATCGATGCGGGTAACGCTAACAATTTGCTTACACGCCAACAGAGTGTATGATCTAGCTAATATAATACCCTCCTCTTCGAGTTTGAACTCAAAAGATAGAACTCACATGATCCGACACAATATTCTTACTTGCAACCCTTGCATCGTCTTCATTCACGTCAACTCACAAACAGCTGAGACCTGATATTAGGCGTGATATACAACACAAATTCAACCTGGCGAGATTAACAACCAAAAGTATTGGCCTGTCTGCAAACTAAAACTGTAAAAGTAAAACCAAGCTAGTTCGGGGATTTAAGCACCAGATCAACACCAAAGAAAAAACAAAACGGGTGAATCCAACGATGAAACACAAGATGTGACTGAACATTAGTTGTGCAAAACCGCTAGGATAAATAGAACTACATCAAACTGTCCATGACTCCATTTACAGCTTTTGAACATGTTGAAATTCAAAAGTTTCAGCAACTTCTGCGACTCTTCACCCTTTCTTTTCTTTTTTTTTCTGTACCTAACCATCCAGTTGCTCTTCAGAATGTCATAACACCAGGTATGCAGTAACAAGAAACCTATGTACATCCATTCACACAGGACATATATTTAAGATTGTCACAACTCACAATGTCGGGGGAAAAGTATACCCTACAAGCAGAAAAGAGTTCTCCATTCTACGTGATTTGGCGCAAATATCAAAAACCCTAATGGTTTGACTATAGCTGTATACACCCATTACTTTGCGCTCATGATTTAAGATTAGCATTATACACTCTCACTGAAATTATTATTATATCAATCATAGCTTCAAAATACGAAGTACCTTTTCAAATACAAACACTAACATTTGATCATCATCCTAGCTAACCTTCCTTTACATTAACTGCACAGTGGAGCATTTCAAAAAAGACATAGTGGTGTGTAAACTTTTATTTATCCTCAGCCATTTTAAGCTTTTGTGTGAGATGTCATATTTATTTTGACACGTGTAAACTTATGATTCAGAATCAACATAAGGAACTTGAAAACGTTTAAAGGTGGTTCTGTCTACCTGCATTTCCATCTTTGTCTAGCGACTCAAGACCACCAAGAACTGCCTCATAACTTCAAATCATCAATCATACATGTGAAATATGTAGTCTGAATTGTGGATGTCTACACCAGTATATTTGAATAACCCAGCTACCAAAGTAAAGTCTGCATAACTGGAGATGGTAGCAAGATCTGTATAACAGAAGTTTTGCAGTTGGTGTTTGGCCAAGTACTTTGAAAAATGGGATCCTTAGCTTACACTCTAAAATAACATCACACTGTCAAATCTTCAGTTAACCAACATCTGTCCTTCCAATTTGGTACTCCTTAATTGAAATGTTGACTACAATAGAGTGCTGTGTAGGTCTAAGATCACACAGTACACTTCTAACCCCACAAGCACCACGTCCATATTAATACAAATGATCAACTTATACTGTTCGCACACAAAACCAAGCTTAATGAGTTCGATTTTAGTTAAATTATTAATACAACAGTTCCAGCAATGCAATTCTCAAGTGAGCCCAGTGCGGACAGCAGTTCCAGCAAAGACATACAACACCTAACCTACATTTCTATTGTTGCAAAATGCACTATTCACCATTAACGAAAATGAACAACTCCCAAGCTGAGCAGAAGAACTAAACACAGTTCAAGTTTATTGGCTGCCTAATATACATGTGAAACGGAAAAGACGAAGCACTAACATACAATCTGCAGTTAAACAATGCACAACCAGAAAAGAACAGCTGGGCTAATGCAAACATGCATGCACAACATACACATACGCAATGGCAAGGATCGATATTATAGCAGCGTACCAGGTTCACGAAACAAACATCAGTTCCTCTTCACACGCACATCTCTAACAGATACTACTAACATAGACGGAGGAAACCACGAATAAATTTCCAACGAAATGCCGATAACAGCTATTCTCGGTGGATCAAACCGCAGACCGACGCCTTACTCCTCGGAAGCTGCAGCCTCTGAGGTCGGCGGAGTCGCCGACGAATCCTCCTCCACCTCCTCCTTCTTCACGCTCTCCTCAGCACGTTCTGCTGCGGGGGCGGCCCTGGACTTAGCGAGCTCGAGGAGGCGGCGGCTGACCTCCTTGGAGTACGCCTGGAGCACCTCGATCCCCTCCTCGACGGAGGACGGGGACGCGGCGGCGGCGGACTCGGATGCGGCGGCGAAAGCCTCGGCCTCGACGGCGGAGGCGGCGCGCTCGGCTTCAGGCTCCGGGATGGCGCCGTAGCGCTTGGAGAGGACGCTGGGCGCTGCCAGCGTCTGCACGAGGCGGCGCACGACGGCGTCGCGCGTGCGCTGCGACGGCGGCCAGATGCTGAGCGACGGGAGCAGCGACTCCGCGGACTTCCCGCCGGAGGACGGCGGGGAAGCGTCGGCGGATCCCTCGGAAGGCGCGGGCTGGGTGCCCTCCGCGGCGGCGATGGGAGCGTCCTCCGCCATAGCTGGGTGGGAAAACCTAGAGAAAGGAGAGGAGATCTGTGGCGTGGAGCGGGAGAGAGAGATGGAAAGACCGGAGTGATGTGGTCAGGTGGGTTGGAGACTTGCAGGCTGGGTTTGGTTTGGTTCAGATTCTGGAAAGCTCATCACGTGAGCACACGCGGTCCGCACGAGAGGGCTGCTGTTAGGTTTGAACAAGGCCGGTTATGGGCTATCAGCCCGTCCGATTCTGGGTTTGTTGAGTGAACGGGCTGGGTTAGAAGCCCAGTCAGTAACTGGGCTCAGTTTAGTGTAAGTTTCCATTTTCGCTTTTGTCAGCCACTGTTTCGTCGTAACACGGGACAGCATACATTTTTTTAGACAATGACTAACCATATACAAATCAAATTCAAATAAAATATGGATAGTCTGTACATGTTAACATATTATCATCTAGCAGCTGCATCCATATTATAAAACATTTGAATGATGAGAATAGTGTTATATTAGCTAATGAAATCTCTCCTCTATTTGGAGAATTGTTCCTCCACAGTGAAATGTCAATTTCAGTTGTTTAAACGAAAAGGCCTGTAGCCTAGTGGTTACAAAAATCTCAGTAGCACCCGAGTTCCTGGATTCGACTCTCAGTAGGAGCGAATTTTCTATGATTTAACGGCGTTGTGTTTTCAGCGGTAGGCGACAAAGCCGTCGTCAACGAGGCGCCAATGGTGACTTCGTCAATATGAAGGATTTGCCGGCTCAGTCTTCGAAGATACTCATAAAGATATGTTTTGTGTATGTGCATTTATAAAGGTGAGTGTGCGTACGTTCTGAGTGTCTGAGTTGTACTGTGTAATAAAAAAAATGAGTTGTTTAACCTCAACAATGCACTAGTCCTAGGCCGGTGTGACCTTTTTTTTTCTTCCATTCCATTGGTGTTACGTGAGCCGCAGTGCAGAGTGCAGTGTTGGAACTGCAAGAAACTCCAGTGTTCTAAAATTTATAATCCTCTCACGGGGAGCATCAGGTTCAGCAATGCAGATTCCCGTGTCTCTGCCTCGGTGCCTCCTCTCCGGCTATCCGGCACTGAACACAAGCAGCAGCCGGAGAACCAAAAACAAAGCCCTGGCTTTTGTTTTGTCCCATGCCAGTGGAAAGCTGAGCCACGGACAACTGAGACAAGGGAGGCAGCCGAGGCGCGGCCGCGGCCAAGCACACGCACTCCGGTCCGGCGGCAAAGCAGGCGCCAGTGCGCCACGGTGCACGCTCTGCCGCGCGCTCGGCGGATTGAGAAAAAAGGAAGCCGCGCTCTGCACGCAGCGCCAGCGCGCATAGGCTTTGGAGCCTCCTCCCTCGAGGCCTTTCTCTCGTGGAAAGCTGTGTCCCCTGTTTCCCGGGCCATTTTCACCTGCTCCCATTAACTTAACCATAGCTTAATCACGCCGTCATCATTATCCGGCTGCCACTAACCTCCGATTCTCACTAACTACCCTCCGTACCTAAAAGCAACTCACAAAGGAAAAAAGGAAACTCGCACGAGATGC
Organism: Eragrostis curvula; assembly: GCA_007726485.1. NCBI lineage: Eukaryota > Viridiplantae > Streptophyta > Magnoliopsida > Poales > Poaceae > Eragrostis > Eragrostis curvula. Next base: position 8,374,132 of record CM017442.1, read on the forward strand.
CCAATTTGTAATGACAACGAATCATTTTTCCAAGATCAGTTTCTGTCACCTTTGTTTCCAGCAGTCTTGGTGCACTGACATTCCGTCACACACAAAGGCCCCATTTAGAACGCAGGATTTTTATAGGAATTGTACAGAAATTTCATAGGAATCAGTTGACTGTTCACAGGAAAAACGCAGGAATAGGAAAAAATCCCGCGTTCCAAAGAGGGCCAAAATGTGAACGAAAGAGCTGGAGAAAACCCTCCACAGCATCTTATTTTCTTTCCTTCTGAAGATCATCATGTTGCTGACCTGCTGTCCTCGCAATTCGCAAAGATCCTACGCTCAAAAGCACTTTGAATTTTCGGTTCCTGTGGTAAATGATGGTGCGCCAGCAACCCCTACCTGACTAGGGCAGAAAAAAGGCCTTTGTTTCATCTTTGACTGTCGCGTTGCCTGCTCTTCTGTTACATTAGCCATGAGCACAGGCAGCAGAAGATTCAGAAACAGACCAGCTCTTGTCGTAGCACAGTTCAGTCTCACTCTTGTCGTCCCTCTCTGCTAGTCTCTCTATTCTACCCCATGCACGAGAATGAGATGGCCAGCCAGAGGCTCCTGCTCCTCCTAGCTCTCCTCCTCTTGACGCTGCTCGCCACGGCGGTCATGGCGGAAGGCGGCGACGTCGCCGTCGTCGCCGGCAGCGCGGACGCGGCCAACGCCACCGGCGACGCGGAGCCGCCAGCCGGCGGCGCGGCGCTCGACGTGCGGGCGAGGAAGTGGTGGCGGTTCCCGCCGGCGGAGGACCTGGTCAGGGGCAGCGAGCGGAGGGTGCCCAACTCGTCGGATCCTCTCCACAACCGCTGATGCATCCTTGCCAATTGCATTTCGTGCATGACTACATTCGTATTATGTTCTTTTCTTGCTTATGATGTCTGATGCTTTTGACTTGCTGCACAATGCGGCGTAGTGCTCAGGCCTCGGAGGATTGAATTGCGTACATGAGTACATGTAGCTGATTTTGATTTAGCTGGTTTGCCATTTCGAGTCCTTGTATGTAATCAGAGATTCATCGGCATTCTGCACGATGTGTACATATAAATCTCCTTCAATTCTTTGAAGTGGAATTATACTATGACAATGAGTCCAGTGCACGAATCTGCAGTGGCAGATTTTTTTCATTTATCTATTTTTGCCACTTCTGCGGAAATGTTATACAGGGGTTGCTGTATAAAAGAAATGGGAAAAAAAATGGTTATCCCAGTCCGTGGACCCAATTGGCAGCCTCCCACTACGCCGACCCGAGCCCGCCCTCCACTGCGTCAAAACGTCAAACACATTGCGCGCGCCACCGCCGCCACCTGCCGCAGTAACCCACACCCGCCGCCGCGCAATGCTCGCCGCCACTGGCGTATCCCTCGCCGTCGCCGACGCAGTCTGGGCGGGATCAAGTCCGCGGGCAGCGCCTCCGACGAACACCTGTCCATGTAAGTTCAATCAACCCGTCCCCCGCCGCGGCGCCTCGCTCCTCGCTCAGTGCTGCACCCAGGCATGACGCACTCCTCGCCCTCTCGAGTCTCTGACGTGCTCTCCTCGCCCCGCAGTCTCGAGACGCTCTTCGGCAAGAACATGCTGCGCGCCTGCAAGATCGTCGACGAGCGGGGCGTCCGCCGCGTCACCGGCGCCCCCAGCGGCCGCTCGCTGTTCCTGGTCGGCTGCTCTCCGTTTCTTGCTTCCCGCACGCGGCCGAACCGGCGGACGGCTACTTGACCATGGCGTGTGTTTTCGGCTGTAGGTGATGGGGGAGTCGAGGAGGAAGGAGGAGTACCTCTGCTTCCCAGAGCATCTCTGCACGTGCTACTCGTTTTTCTACGACATTGTTGGGCGTGGCGAGCAGCTCTGCGTAAGTGCAGTTATTGGCATATTGTCACATTTTTTTTTCATCTGGGCGCAATTATTACAAGCGTGTTTCCGGAAACACTTTGTTCAGAACGTTGGAGACTTGTATATTAGTTTTTATAGATCGTGGCTATTGAAATCCTAGTTTACGTTATTTTTGTTTTTGCAGTGTAAGCACCAGTTAGCAGCGCGCCTTGCAGAGGCTGTTGGGGAACACCAGGAGATGGAGGTGACAGATGAGGAGCTTGCACATATGCTTGTGAAGCTCTGACAGTTTGAAACTTTGTATGCCTTAGGGATGCACATAGCCTTGACATATGGTTTCTTCTCCTAACACTGAAGTATTCTGCAAAAACAGCCTGAATCAGTGGGATCAGTGCTAGGTGAATTAGTGTTGGTTTTAAGGATTATTTGCCTGCAATAGTATGTCATATGGACTTATGCATACAAATTAGAATTATTAAATTATTGTGCGAGCAGCCAGGGTAGAATCTGCAGCATTATAATGTTGTTAACCTATTTGTTGTACACTCAATTTGAACAAATATCTCTAAAAAAATGTGGGCAAATGTAGGCATAATCCTGTGAACTGATTAATGAAGTGATAATCAGTTAATTCGACAAATTTTTTCTCTTCATGTGCTTTTTTATATTTTGCCAAGGTGTTGTTCTTTGTCTCGTCTCTATATGCCTTGCTGTAGCGATGCCTGAGTAACAGAGAAGCAGATATGATACTACACAATGACATATCATTACATCTTTTAAGATTTTTTTCAACTTGAACATGCTGGTGGATGCTCTCCTGCGCGTTCGAGAAAAAAACATGCTGGTGGATATTCCTCTTCATGGTAGATATATGACACCACAAAGCATACTTAAAAGAGCATCAGGGTAACAGCCACGACATTGGAAATTTGGATGCTGAGAGATACTCTAGTCCTTTGTCTAGAGACCTAAGCAACTGGTTCTGAATTTTCTTGACACCTTTGATTTTTTTCCCCATAGTTATATGTAGAAGGTAGTTTCAGGATTGCTAAACACTGTAGTTACAAGAGTCAACAGTAGGAATATTGATGATGGTAGCAAACTGTTTCGAGCTTTGCCTGTGAATTCTGAATCCCCATAACTCTGGGCTCCGCTTCTTTTTGTATCTGGTTCTAACTAAAAGCTTTCAATATAGTGTACAATCATACGGCATCAAAGGATTATGTGGGTATGGTTCCTCGGAGGGATCTGCTAACTTTTTTTTCACTAATTGTTTTTAATACAGTGTAAAATCTTATGGCATTAAAGGACCCTAAGGGGTTTGGTTCCCCTGAGGAACTTTGTTTTATGTTACCTGCAGATGACATCTTAGCTGAAAGTTTCTTTGAGTGCAATGCAACCTTTGCACGGGCAGCAGTTAAAGTTTTGTTATTTACTCGTCTGTGTTCAGTGCTCTTATCTGCAATAAATACCAAATTAATAGACGATGCAACTTTGTATTGCTCATGGTACCTCACTTCATATATCGTCATCCGTCCTTCAGCTTGTTCTTTCCAACATAAAGGGAATGGATTCATTCTCCAGAGGATACTATTGTCTGGCGCTACTTCAAACCAAAATAAGGTCTGGGTTCCTGTTCTTTCCCTGTCTACTTTCATTGATAAGTTAATGCATTATCTCAACCTTTCTAGATTCTTTCACATTACTTTGCATGGAGCCATTTATATGCTAAGAATCTGTGCTGTTAGTTTCCTTTTTTTAAGTATAATGCTTGCACTTGGATAAAAAATTAGATCATATCACTTGATTATATTTGTTTTCTTTATAAGGAACAGTTGCTTCATTAGATATTTGCCTGCCTAGGGCGTTCAGTGGATCATATATCAACTAGCGTAGCATTATGAAATTGAAATCTCAAATAATCGTGGTAGCAAAGATTTTCGAGCATTTAAATACCCGTTATTGGTGAAGAGGAGCAAAGCCGATATGTCATGCATCTGGTTTATCTTTTAAAACATATTTGCCGCTGACATGAAACGTATAAATGTGAACTTGAGTCATCACTGTAATGCTAGTCAGCATGAAGAATGACGTAGTTTCCTTTTTCTCAAAGATTTAGAACAATCAGCGTATCTGTAGAGTGTAGAATGTATACTATCTTAATTATCTTGAGAAAACCCATCGAGAAAATTCCTTGGCCTATAAAAAGATGGTGCTTCCTTCCTTGGCCCTTTCCAAATCGAACTTCCCTATTAGGACCAAAACCATTTTTCGTTTCCTTCTATGGCCCTTTTGTCAATTTTGGCACTTAACAGTGTTAAGTGGAGGGTAAAAAGACTATTTTACCCCTGATATGAAACAATTTTTAATATTTTAAAAAACATTATTGGAATGTGACTATTATTTTACTGGTTGGTTTCATATAACCGCCCCATAAGTTGCCCACATTTCTGCTTTGCCCTATATGTGTCCAGAAACTCTGCAAGTCATCCTGCTGCAATTACCCATTATTCTTGTTTTTTTTTTCTAAAAGAAATCTGAACAGTCGACGATTGTAGATTTGTCCTATACTTATATTCTATGCGCGTATGCAGCCACTGATTTTACATAGGTCCAGACTCCAGTATGTGAGCTGCAAATACTAATTGCATATTCACTTGGGACTCAGAATTAACCAAATTGATCAGATTTTTTAAGTCATGTTGTATTACAAGCTGTAAAATTGGTTGGGTTTTCACTAACATGATCTAATGTTAGTATGCTATTATGAGAAGTTGCATAAGTGTCTACACCATGGGATTATTTATTTGGCTGTTATTATGGACACATATTCACTTGTGGAGATATATTGTCTCACCCCTCCCCTGCACCCTGTTGCTGCTCCCGTCAAGATTGTATTACTTTTCCCCCATCTTTTATCATTTCAAATACATCTCAATTCTGGGCTAATAGAAGATTAGTTCTAGCTAAAATTATTCATTAGTTTTGACCATGCATTTGAGACAAACAATTCTTACCATGTATCTTAAACAGTTAACTTGTTCACCCAACAAAAATGATGACGATATTACATTTCCCAGAAAATGCTTATATATAATCGTCTACCTATAAAGTACAAATTTACAAGCGCAGGGTCAGGTCAAGATTTTTCTCTGTTTGCTTCCACTCTTGAGAATTTGCTTTGAAGCTCCCTGGCCACACCAACCCTCCAGCCTCTTCAATTGCAAAAGGCTTCCAACCACTCATTTGGCCTCCATCAAATCTTGCTACAACAACAGCAGCTCTTTCACCATGCTTCTTGAGAATTGTGGAGTGGTAGTTGACCCTCATAGGATGGAGGATGGTAGCAGTTGGAGGAAGAATCGTCATCAGCTGGTGATAGCTGTGTGACTTCCTTGCTGCACATCTCTCCCTCTTGTGTGCATTCTGGTGACCACCAAGTGCTTGCGAGCTGAAGAACTTTCTCATGCAGTAGTTGCAGGAGAATGTTCTGTGTGGAGCAGCCTCAGGTTTGGCCTCTGGAGGCTTAGCTTCTTTTCTTGTTGGTGCATCAAGACCCAACGTAAGCCATGGTGTTGAAGTATTATCCTCGGCTTGACCATCTTCGGCAACTTGGTCTGCCGGCTCCTGCTCTTCCACTCCAGGTGCTCCTTCCATTTCTCACTTTGTTGGGAGTGGCAGAAGAGAGGGCTGCTCAAGGTTTGTGCTTTTGCGCTAGCTCTGCTTTGCTATAAAAAGAAGCCTGGGTCTGCAGGGTGGCAATAATTCAAGAGAAAAGGCAGATTATCAGTTGCTTGGAGTGGACCAGGATATGCTAGTTTGCAGTAGTGGCAAACATGTTGGTTCTTGTTATTCTGTAAGATATGCATTTCATGTACAGCGACTGGCTACAACAAAATCCAGTTTCTTGTCCAGCTCATTCCTTATCAGGTCTGCACCCGCTTCCGATAGCAGCGTTATACGTTTCTATCAGGTACAGTTCTGTAACCTCATAAAGTGCTGCCCTTGGCTATTTTTCTTATTCGGTGTACCTATCATCTGGGGTAGCTAACTGTTCACTTTTGGCATTTCCCTTGTAGAGAAAAGTTTAGGAATACATGCAGAAAGAGACTTCTCTAAAGTTATAAAGCGTTAAGGAGGAAAATCCTTGAGTGCAAAACTACTTGTATGCCTTGGAGTGACAGTTTTCTTCTGAAATATCAAAGTTTAGGTGGACTGGCAATACTTTTTTTCAGATGATTTGTTTTACTGGCAAAAAAAAACATGCTTGCTGAGGAGTTTTATGACACATCGGTGTATTTTTAGTCTTCTTTGAACTTAGATAAAGCTTTCTTTCTTTTTGTCTCTTCAGGCTCAGGCAGGGACGCTACACATTATCTAACACCAAAGCTTAGCTTATCCTAATCAACAACATCATTACATCAGTGGCTTTCAGATGACTTAGTGGAGTGAGCTGCCACTTCTTGTTAGCCATGCCATCAGTATTCGTCAATCTCTGATGTAAACAACAGAAGCTTTCTGCTCAGAAACAGGTGGATGATGCACTCACAGCACAAATGATTGTGCTTTTTTTATGCAACGATACGGTGTCTCCTTTCAACTGTTGGTATATGCATTCGCTTTGAAGCGAGACAACTGGAAGTCAGGAACTATATTCCGCTGGAGAACCCCTGCTGTTTTCATTCCTTTGGACTGGTGGGAGAAAAAATCTTGACGCTGATGGATTGCCCTTAGTGGATTGGTGACTCGTGCTCCGGCGGCTTGATCCAGAGGAGGTAGCAGAGAGCAATAAGCTCTCATCTTCCATCACCATGAGGCAGGTCAGCTGATGATGACAACATATCATGTTGCTTTGCTGATTGTCATGCGCAGCTTTGTTTCAGCTCACTCATCGCTTGACCTTTATACGCGGTTGAAGCAATGTTGATCTCCAGTGTAGCACGCAACTAGCCAGAGATTTCATTCCATGTGTTTGTTCCCTCATGAACAGTTCATATGGTGATTTGGTGAGTGATGCATGGAAGTGATTCTGGCACGGGTATGGAGTGCTGCGATCCGTGTGGTACTCCATGATTTCGGTTCTGATCTGATAACAATCTTCACTTTGTGTGCGATTTTACCTTTTGACAGGCGAGATTGAGACATACCGAACTGCTGGTCGTTTGACAGCTACTAAAGCAGTATGAAAATGACACTGTACCGAGTACGTGCAGAAGCAAAACTCTTTTTTTTTTTAAAGGGAAACATAAGCAAAAGGAAAACTATTTGGCAAAAGCAAAACTGTGGCCGCAGACTTGAAGTGGGCCTGTGGCTCGGTTCTGGGAGAGGCCTGACCCGGCGCCGGTGGCACCCGAGCCCAGCCAGCCTCTTACGACCTCCTTGGGCCGTTTGCCTCTTTAAACCTGGGTCGAATTTGTTTGTTTGAAACTCCACAAATCCACCTGGGCTGACCTTCGCTTGGGCTGCGTACAGGTAGTGCGAGCTGAGATCTTTTTGTTGTTCCTTCTCTTTGATCTGTACAGCTCTTGCTACAGTATCATCTTGGTTACCCATTGAACAAAAGGAATGCAGAGATGCTCTGCTGATGGATCTAGGCACCAGCGGAGAGCATAGAGCACCGGAGCAAAGCTATGCAAACGTTAACTGCTTGTCATGGAATACGAGGCCTCGCCGTCAAATAATCGATGTTCAGAGTAACAGAAAACCATGCCACGCCATGCACTTGCCGTTGCCGGCATATCATTGCCGATACAGTTACACCACCTGGCCTAACCCATCGAGAGTGGACAAGTCGACACGGGCGCTCAGACGCCATCATGATGATGACCCCCGTCGTCGTTGGTTAGGTAAAGACCGGACGATATGGGCAATCGGCCGGGCATGGCAGAAAGAAAGAAAGAGAGCTGAGCTAGCTTATAGGTCGCGTCCGGCCGTCCCCTGCTGCATGTGGCGTGTCTCGTGTCTGGTAGCGCCCTTGTCGCGCGCGCCAATCTCTTTATTCGTTCATTCATGCAAACACGACTACATGCATGCATGCACACTGTCGGCCGGCCTGGTCCGTCCGTCCATGCCTGCTGCTGTGTTGGTGAATTCCACGGCGCCTTTTGATTTCTGCATCATGCAAAAGGCTACTACTACGAGCTAGGGGTACTGCTACTTCACCACCAGCCAGCACTATCTCGCTAAAGGGACCTGTAAAATGTGTGTCCAGGTGGCTGTCCCTGACCGAGAGTGTGTTTACCGTCTAAGAGTGGCCAGACAGTGAGTCCAACAAACAATCAAATCCAGAAAGAAAGCAAGCAGATCTACGATCCGGCCGGCCGGCCGGGCTCACCACCACGTCCTGCCCGGCCGGCCGGTCGCCGCACGGTGCAGTACAGATGCCGCTGGAAAAAGGCCGTGTCCACAAATTCACCACCAGCATCGATCGGCGGCAAGCAGGCAGAACCTTCCAGCCATCTTATCGTTTTGCCGCGTGCGTTTTTACTGTGCTGGCCCAAGCACATGCACGAACGAACGAACCGAGTCAGCGTCAGCAACCACATGAGTGCGGGACAGGAAGACCGGCTGTGATCGATCGATGGGACAATATTCTTTTGGCCTTTGCCGCTCATCTCCTGTCAACTTCGGTGGGCTCGATCGTCTCCTCTCGCGGTGTAGTAGCTAGATTGGTAGACCTAGCTGTTGCCATACAGTCCATGGACAGTGCGCGCCACGAGACTGATGGTAACATGACATTGTTCATCAGATTATTAACGTGGGATGACAATACTACTGTGGGAGTGGTTCAAGCGTCTACGCGTTAAACTTCTCTTTTTGAAGATCATCCAACACGACAAGGCTTACCGGCGACTTTTCAGATCGTTATCAGCTTACACCAATGACACATGCGTTTCATGCACACGAGAGAATAGGGTTCTACCACTGCAGCACCTAAAGTTTTTGCTGGTCAAGATTTCTTGTTGAATCCTACAATAATCGCATGCAACTACTCCAGCTCGGAGCCTGACCGTTAACTGTTCCAAGAAATTTGATGAACCGTCTCCACAAGCGACACGCGGTATTGGCGCGACGGCGCGACACGTGTGTGTAGCTGAGCTGGGCGACGGCACCGTTGTCGCAGTGAAATATCGTCAGGTGAATGGACGTTTTGTACTTTATCTTTCATGGCCGTACGTGCTAGCTTGGAAAGGAAACTGCGGTTCTTCACGTTTGTGCTATCTGCCCAACACTTCACGTACAACTTGCCGGTCATCAGTCAGTCAAGCGGACTTGGATTCCACGGTCGGTGGCTAATTACTTTGAAGAATCCTACCACGCCATCTGAACTTGATAGTGACGGTTGCGATATTTTGTTTCGCGTGCAGTGCGTCTGCTCGACGGATTCAGATCCTCTGAATTGCTTCACAAAATTCAGAGGAGCTACAGTACCCAGAATTTTTTTCTTTCCTCCACCGTCTGATCAGAATTGGATGGTTCAGGTCGATCGCTACAGTAAACGTGGTACAGTATAAATGACCCTATAGTATCCGGGGAACTGTTTGAACAGTGACCTCTACAGTGATAAATTCAAGACACTGTACCCACCCTCACAGAAATTACTGTACCGAGCTACATCCCCCTGAATTTTATGAAGTACTTCAGGGGACCCGAATCTCGACGCCTGTGAAACATTTGCACCTCGCGAATTTAATTACTGTCTAGAATTCCAAAGATATCGTCACGTATTCGTATCCTACATCTACATGACGATCTCTTTCGAAGCCCAACTAACCTACTTTCCACTTGTCACATGATATCGGAATGCACCGTTGCTTAGTTGACAACGTTCAGAGATACACATATCACACGCGCGCGTGCGCGATCTTCAGTAGTAAGGTTCCATCGAGTTGACAAAACTTGGAACTTACAAGTTTAAATTTAGCTGATTCCGTTTGAGCTCTATCTAATCGCATAAATCAGTGTGTTTGTGAGACTTTTGAGAAGAAAAACCTGGGCAGAAACTTCTTCGTCATAACCAACTGTGTTCCGGGTGCTAACGGTACGACACACACGAGGGGGCGAAGAACTCCGGTGGAAGTAACTTGGAGCAACTTTTCGTTGCGAATCGTCAGTAATAAGACCAAAACATGCTCACTGACAACAAACATATTCCGATTCTTTGGAAAGTGGAGAATAACTTGTGTTGGAGAAAGATGTATACTATAGTTCATCCAGATATATGCAGAGGGTCCATATTCCTTACCTTTGTCCGTGTAGCTTTTCCTGATTGTGTTCCGTAAATTTTCCACGAGGGACGGACTGGACCTCCAATTAGCATGCGAATCGAATCGCTACTACGGGACGACGAGGCTTCGTTGCTGATGCGTGGATAACATTTTCTATCCACGACGCACGATTACAGATGATCCTACTTGTACTAACAAAAACTTACGTAGTGTCACCGAAGTCCAAAGGGAGCAGGCAGAGGCTACCTGCCACCATGCAAAACACGGAAAAGTCACGGCCTTTACAGCTTACGACGCTTTTTACAGAGCGCTGGCCTCCACTCTCCAGCACTGTAATCACTCTCCAAGTACTGTAATCGTCGACGACGACGACCGGCAAAATGGCTGTCATGATCACCCACGCACGTACGGGCACGCGCCCCTAGAAATTCCGCACGGCCGCGTGTGGACAAAAGGTCTTAACAAATGTCTTTGTTCCCTTCCGGTTCACGTGAGGCCCGGAACGCCCCCCAGCCCAGCCTTTTCTCGTCCGTCTTTCTCCGTGTCGCGCAAAAGCGAAGCTTCCCGGCACGCACGTACACCGCACTGGCAACTAGCAGCAGGAGTTTCTGCGAGATTCTTGGTTGGAGCACAGCCGCGCGCGCGCGTGTGTGTGTGTGCGTGCCGGCTCTTCTTTTCCTAGACCGCTCCTGCCAATCGGTGCGGATTTTCACGTCGAGCTGCCCGTCCACCTGCCGAGCGGTGGACTGACCGATCACGGTGGCTTCGGTGCCGAGCACGCGCAAGCTAGCTCACGTATACGCGGCCAGCCAACGCACGCGCCTCGCCACCGCCCCGACGCGCTGGCAACGGAGACGACAGCCAGTCCGCCGCTGCCCGGCCGCGGAGACAGCCTCGCGCGCGCATGCCCAACCGCATGGGCGGTGCACGTCGGTCAGAGCCTCAGCCACCCGCGCGCACGAGCCGTCCGGGGCACGAGCATGTTGTGGATTAAATTTTGCGGCATTGGCTGGTGATTCGAAGTTTCGCTTTAGCAATCGTATCTCGGGAGGATCTTTGCGCTTCGCAGCCTCGACTTGTTTATCCTGGTCCCAGCGCTTCGCAGCCTCGACTTGTTTATGTCCCAGCGCTTCGCAGCCTCCGAGAGTTCGCGAGCGCGCTATTGACAGAACAGAAAGCGAATATTTATCTGCCGTTCGCAATGGCCATCCAGGCTGCGTTGCGTTCCAGCACGTTACAACTTGCTGACGACCGGCCTTCACGTCGCCGCCAGCCGTAACCCTGAGGGTTCGGGTCGATGAGCCAGTCAAACCCAAGTCCTCCGGCTCCCACTGCATGCCGCGGCTGGCTGGCTAACTCCCCTCCCCACCCGTGGCCGGCGATTCAATGCACCTCGCTCCATCGCCAGGTTAGCGGCGGCGGCCGCAACCTGCGTAACCAACCGCTGTTCCATGGCCGGCCGGCCGGCCATGCGCGACGACGTGACGCCGGGGCCCGTCTCGCGCGCGCGAGGGGAAGTTGGGTAATGGCCTTTGCCCGATCGAACCGACCGAGCCGACGGGCGCGGGGGCTTACGTACGTGCGCCTGTCTGCCGCGCGTGGTGGAGCACCGAGCACGGCACGGAGCGTCGACTCGTGTCGTGCTCGAAGCGGCTCGACAAAAGGCTGCGCCGCACAAAAGCCCGCGGATAAGGCTCGGTCTCTCTGCTCGCCATGCATGGACGACAGCGCATGATCGTGAGCGCCGGGGCAGGCAGCACACAGAGATTTCGCATTCAATTCAGCGACGCCTTCGTTCCTTTTGAGCTGAAAACGATGCCGCGTTCGAGAGCAAGTATTATGATCGACGGTAAGCCGGCGGAGTCCGACGTGGAGCGAGAGAGAAGGCGCGCGGGCGTCTCACGACGCGCCCGCTCCAGCCGGCGCAGACGTGCGAGCGCGGCTCTCATTCGCTGAACTTGCAGCAGTGCCTTAAGTTCTGGCGGAGCCCACCACCAAAACGCGCCCGCTCGACGCCGGCTGCTGGCGAAATCATTACACTTGCTCTGCGAGTTAGCGGCGGAGCTGAAAACTACCCCGAATTCGGGCTGTTGCGTTGCGTCTCCTCCGGTTTCTTCTTCCACGCGCCGGAAACTACTACTCGTAGCCGAGCGAGCCCATCGACTGGCGAGTCAACACACGACTCGTGTGTACCCATTGCGCCGTGCAGCAGACGTACGTTCGAGCCGGCCGGAGCACGGGAGCAGGCAGGCAGGCAGCCCGCGGAGATTTCGCATTCGGTTCGGCGACTGACTGAACTGATGAAACAGACGTTGATGTGTTCGATTCAGCAACCTCAAGAACTCAAAACTCTCCCAAATCCGGGACGTAGCGTCGCTGCCTTGTACTTCGCTTCCATGACAACAACTTGTAACAAACCAAGATCATCATCGGATCGATGATCTCGATCGACCAGCAGCAAGTCCGCACACGACTTGCACTGACTGACGGACACACCGCCGATTCCACGGCCACCACCAAAGTTGTGGCGAATTTTTACACCTTCCACGACGCATCATCAGCGGAACGGAAACTACCGCGCGTCTTGGCTCGGCACGGCCACGTTTCCACGGCCCCCATCGGCGGCCGCTCCGACGTGGCGGCCCGGCCGCCCCAACCTTGCCGGGCGGTTGTCCACCCGCGGGCCGGACACCGGGCCCCGCCCTTGCCGCGTCGTGGACCGACAGCGCCTGACGTCACCCCGTGTCCTTCTTCCCCTCGCCATCGGCCCGCGCCTACCCGCCGAGCTTGTGCGTCCATTATAAATACCGCGCCACCCCCAAGCCATTGCAGTACAACCCAAGAACACACACAACACAAGCAGCAGAAAACATTTCCTGTCTCCCTCCACCCCAAGTTCCTCTCACATTCACAGCTGCTAGTAGCTTGAGCTTGCAAGTAGTAGTAGTTGACAACCAGCGAGCCAATGGCGGTGATGACCGAGGCTGTGTCGACCACCAGCGCGGCGGCGCTCCGGACCCCGGCCTCGCCGCCGGCTGCTCCTGCGTCCGTGGTGAAGGAGGCCGACGCCGAGAAGCTCCGGTTCATCGAGGAGATGACCTCCAACGTGGACGCGGTGCAGGAGCGCGTGCTGGCCGAGATCCTCGCCCGCAACGCCGACGCCGAGTACCTCGCCAAGTGCGGCCTCGCCGGCGCCACCGACCGCGCCACCTTCCGCGCCAAGGTGCCCATCGTCTCGTACGAGGACCTGCAGCCGTACATCCGGCGCATTGCCAACGGCGACCGCTCCCCCATCTTCTCCGGCTCCGGGCACCCCGTCTCCGAGTTCCTCACCAGCTCCGGCACCTCCGCCGGCGAGCGCAAGCTGATGCCCACCATCGAGGACGAGCTTGACCGCCGCCAGCTGCTGTACAGCCTCCAGATGCCCGTCATGAGCCTGTAAGCTACTACTAACTAGTACTCCATGATTGGCTCTTTCCGTGAATTAATTTTGGACAGCCGCAGTTGGCTGCACACACGTGCGCAAGTAGTACTCGAACACAGTTCTTAATGGCGGCCATGATTGTGCAGGTATGTGCCGGGGATGGACAAGGGGAAGGCTCTCCACTTCCTGTTCGTGAAGTCGGAGACGCGGACGCCGGGCGGCCTGACGGCGCGTCCCGTGCTGACGAGCTACTACAAGAGCAACCACTTCAAGAACCGGCCGTTCGACCCCTACACCAACTACACGAGCCCGACGGCCACCATCCTGTGCGCGGACGCGTTCCAGAGCATGTACGCGCAGATGTTGTGCGGCCTGTGCCAGCGCCACGACGTGCTGCGCGTGGGCGCCGTGTTCGCGTCGGGCCTCCTCCGCGCCATCCGGTTCCTCCAGCTCCACTGGGAGCAGCTCGCCGCCGACGTCGAGGCCGGCGCGCTCACCCCGCGCGTCACCGACCCGTCCGTGCGCGAGGCCGTGGCGGGCGTCCTCGTCCGCCCCGACCGCGACCTCGCCGACCACGTCCGCGCCGAGTGCGGGAAGGGAGACTGGGGCGGCATCATCACCCGCATCTGGCCCAACACCAAGTACCTCGACGTCATCGTCACCGGCGCCATGGCGCAGTACATCCCGACGCTCAAGTACTACAGCGGCGGCCTGCCCATGGCGTGCACCATGTACGCTTCCTCCGAGTGCTACTTCGGCCTCAACCTCCGGCCGATGTGCGACCCGTCGGAGGTGTCCTACACCATCATGCCCAACATGGGCTACTTCGAGTTCCTGCCCGTGGACGGCGCTGGCGACGCGAGCCAGCAGCAGCTGGTGGACCTGGCGCGCGTGGAGGAAGGGCGGGAGTACGAGCTGGTGATCACCACGTACGCCGGGCTCAACCGGTACCGCGTCGGCGACGTGCTCCGCGTGACGGGGTTCCACAACGCGGCGCCGGAGTTCCGGTTCGTGCGCCGCAAGAACGTGCTGCTGTCCATCGAGTCCGACAAGACGGACGAGGCGGAGCTGCAGGCCGCCGTGGAGCGCGCGTCGGCGCTGCTCCGCCCGCACGGCGCGTCCGTCGTCGAGTACACCAGCCAGGCCTGCACCACCAGCATCCCGGGCCACTACGTCATCTACTGGGAGCTCCTGGCCAAGGGCTCCTGCTCTGACGCCGCTTCCGCGGCGGTGGACAAGGAGACGCTGGACCGGTGCTGCCTCGAGATGGAGGAGGCGCTCAACTCGGTGTACAGGCAGAGCCGCGTGGCGGACGGCTCCATCGGGCCGCTGGAGATCCGGGTCGTCCGGTCGGGCACCTTCGAGGAGCTCATGGACTACGCCATCTCCCGCGGCGCCTCCATCAACCAGTACAAGGTGCCTCGCTGCGTGACGTTCCCGCCCATCATCGAGCTGCTCGACTCGCGGGTCGTGTCCACCCACTTCAGCCCCGCGCTGCCGTACTGGGCGCCGGGTCAAGGTCAGCGCTCCGGCTAGAACCCCGGCCGGCCGGTAGGATCAAAATCTATCGGAGGAATGTTCATCAGCTCAATTAGACCGGATCCTGCTGCATATTCTCGGGTCTGGGCCAAGCTAGCAGAGGTAGTACTAGTAGCATCAAGAATGTTTGTGCACCTAAAATATTTGTTACTATTTTTTTTTGTAATTTGGATGTGGCTGTGTCAGTTAGTGGCACGAGGGGTAGTAACTTGGACGCGATGCGTCACGTGATGAGGGGGGAAATGAAGCAGTAGTCAGATGTATGACAGAGGTTACTAGTAGGGGTAGTAGTGCTTATCCGGTTTGAAGAACTATGTGATCAATCTAGCGTTTCCGATCGAGTAACTGTACGAGCAGCTTTGCACAAGATCATGTTCCGAACTTTCGAATTGCTAAAACAAGTTACTGGCCACTTTGGAGAGCATACTGTACGAATCATGCATTTTCCTAATTCAGTACTAACTATTCAGTAAGGGCATTTAGACATCCCATTTCAGGCCAGTTCGCTCAAAGTTTGATGAGGGATTAATTGTCAGATCATTAGGTACTGAGCACCCATACAAGGGACGACAATAATCAGTGAGGAAGCGGTTGCCATCGGTCAACTGCCACCGCTCTGCCAAAAAGTTCATATTTTAGAGGCGACAGCAGTTTCGCGCACAGGAGGCGCGATTGATTGCGGTCTTTTAAGTTGTTGATGGCTTGATGCGAGTGTCTGGCCGGATGGGCTTCTGACGGCGATGTTCTTCGCTGCGACGTTGACGTTTGATTAAACTAATCAGGCCAAGATTTAAAACTGTAATGAACGTCCCAAATCGCGCGAGACCGGAGCACGATCCTGCACGCTGCTCGGTCTTCTGGCCATCGCTGCAAACGCAGACGGACCAACATACTTTCCTGCCTCGTGTACTTCTCTGTCCGTCGCTCGCCTCCTCCTTTCCACAAGTCAAAAGTGGGATCATTTACCCGCCCCGAAAGGCACGTAGCTTTGTGCCTTTGTCAATTGCCAGTCGTCACCACAGCGAGCCAGCAAAGTCTTCGTGTCTCCAAACAATCAGACTGTACTTTGATCCGAGATTTTTCTGAATCGCAAACCATCGTCCTACCAGTAGGTTTCACTACGAGAAAAAGCCCTGGTGAAGCGGTGATTGAGTCTTTGAAGCAAGATAATCCCTGCATGCGATTGGACCTACTCCGTACGTGTCCGCGACATCTCCATGGCAATGATGAACTTGTGATCTCTTGTGATAACATTGACGACAAACAGTTCCAGTCCTCCAAGAGAAACTTGGACGGCGAATACATGTCGTGTCCATTCCACTGGCCGTGGCCAACATGCCCTCGGCCGCCCAATACATGTCGTGTCCACCGGGCACTGGCCAACATGCCATCGGCCGGTTCCAACGTTTGACTCTAGCGGTGCATGCCACTCATCAGTCCCAATCATCGTCACTGTTGCCAGATCTCCGATCCACTGACTCCGCGCCGGAAGCGATCCATGATGCGGCAGGATCCGCTCGCGCTTTTCTGAGCACAGTGAAACGCCAGATGGACTTGGGGACTCACTTTGAGTACTTGACCCGCCACGGCGCGTTCCACTCAACCCCGGGAGGCGTCGTCGTCAGAACTGCCCAGGCGGCACCACGGTTTGTTTGTAACCTGGCGGTGGCGGGTTCGCGTCATGTCAACCCGACGGGCGAATCGTGGGGTTTGGCCGCCGCATCGGAGCGTGATCTCTTTGATCGATCGGCTAGCTTCCGCGATAGCGGCAGGTCAACACATGCACGGGGAGACGGGGACGGCTGAGGATTGAGGAGCGAGAGGGGGGCGCGCGCCCGGTCGTGCGGCTCGGTGGCCGTCGGAATCGCCGCCCGGCCGAGACACAGATGCAGGTTTCCCTGCCGGAGTCCCGCGCGCCGCTTTCCTGCGCCGATACTCAAAACCAAGTGCCCAGCCTGCTTGCATATACTACTAGTACTCCTGTACTGTGCTAGGACTACTTGGTAGGCGTACTTGTTTTTTGTTGCGTCCATCGACGGCCAAGTTCGCCACTGGCGCCGAACAGAGAGGAGCGTAGTCGAAGTCGTCGATCGATCGAGCTGATGTGATATTGTATGACCACGCGACGTACGTGCGACGGCCGCGATGCGGCTGCTTTTGACCGGTTGTTTGTCCGCGCCCGAGCGTTGCTTGTCGTCTTGCCATGCGAAATGATCCGCTGACTGGGGCGGCGCGCCTGTTGAAATACTACAGTGCCTGTACTTGTCCTGCCATGAAACGTGCTGTTGTGTCGCCGCGGGAGCAACAGCCAGCGGGGCGTCAAGATTATCCGCAGCTCTTCATCGTCAAAAGAAGATTATCCGGACCGCTTCTTTAGTTCCATGGCCTAGAGCCCTACGTTGTTGTTGTTGACCGCTAGAAGTATATGCTATGCATGCTTGCCACTTGCAAGACCCTTGACTCCATTATAGTAGTACTACACATGTTTGTATACTTGTCTCCTGAGAACAAGGTCAAACTTTGCGTCGTGGGTCAGCAAGCCAACGGATGTCGTGGCTTGTGAAAAGTGTCCGCGGTGATGAGCTCCGGCTCCTGGGCGGCTTTGGGTGCGTTTGGCGCGCACCTCTATAAAATTTAGAAAGGTCTAAATTAAAAGAATCTAGTACTAATAAAATCTACTGACAAATTTTTTTTATAGATGGGTACATCTTTACGAGACGAATCTAATGAGCCTAATTAAACTATGTTTGCTACAGTGATGCTACAGTAACCATCGTCTAATCACGGTTTACCTACCCTCATTAGATTCGTCTCGCGAATTAGAAGATGTTCTGCAGTTAGTTTTGTAATTAAACTTTATTTAAAATAAAATTCTTTTAGTTTAGATCCTTCTAAATTTTAGAGGGGCGTGCGCCGAACGCCGCACCCTTTGAGTTTGACCCGGCCCGGGGGGTTGGGGGGGGGGGGGGGTTGACGAGGCGTTGGACAGGAGCGCGTGTACGCAGGCGCCGCTGCTCCCGAAGAGCGGAAAAGGTTCACGTGGCTGTGCCCGTCCGCGAAGCAAGGCGGAGGCGGACGCGCGAGGAGGGCGATGACGCACGAGGAGGGCGAGGCGATCGAGCGAGCAAAACCCTCGCGCCCTGGCCCCGCGCTCGCCCCTCCCCGTGTTTCCCTCCTGCGCAAATCAAACTCTTCGTGTCGCCCAGCTGGACCTGGCCTAGAAACACGTGTTCCTCTTCTTTGACGGTTTACTACAGTACTTCATGCGTGCGCTGCTGTCTGTGCGTCTGTGTGTGGAGTACTGATCAGCGAGGAAGCCGTCTGAAAAATTTCCCAACGGCTAACCCAAGTTGGTCTAATGGGCTGTAAACCAGGCTTCGTCCCAGCCCAACCGCCTCTACGGTTCAGACCTGCAGAAGGGCAAAGGATGAGGACGACGAAACAGAGTCATGTGGTATTTCGGAAAAAAAAAACACAGCCATGTCAAAAATACGCACGCTTAAAGCAGAACAACCTGGCAGTTCATGTCGAGGAAAGATGCCCGCATGCGTACGTGAACACTAGCTATGGTAGAATACAAATATGGTCAAACTGAACCATAAAAATAAGTAAGATAGGTTGCCTTGCAACGATGAAAAGCACAAGGGCAGGGCCTTGAATGATCGAGATGGATTGAATGTGTCGAGAACGTCAAATCTTGTTCACGCGAAAAGCACAAGAAAATATTTCTTAAATTTAAATAAAGTCTTTGGGTACGAAATTATGAATGTATAATCCTTCCAAGGATGATTTTTTTTTTTTTTGAAATAAACTTCTGCTACTTCAGGGCCGCGAATGAGATTGACTCAACTCAATGAGCCGAGGACTAAGAATGCAAGGTTGGTCCACATAGAAAACGCTTCCACGCAAAACAATAACCCATCAAAACTCATGGGCCCATTGGGCTTCAAATAGTGGGCGCCGCCAATATACAACCTGTTCGGCAGGCTGCAGAAAAATAACTGTGAACACTGTAGCTGCTGCTGCTGGAAAAATAACTGCGAACATTGTAGCTGCTGCTGCTGCTGCCTGCTGCAAAACATCCAAACGAACAGGCTGATAACCAGCTGTGGCGATGCATGCAAAGTAGTATCCGATTTCGTAGGCAACTTCATGCGGTGAAGCATCTGGGTCATCAACAGGAGGCAGCATGTTTAATCTGTTCTGCTGGAACACTGCGTTTAGCAAAACGAATAGTTATGAATGAACATAGAATTAGACCAACCCGCCACCAGATGAATAATAAGTCCAAAAATGTTCATTCGAGAAAGAGAGAGCGCCCGCGCTTCGCGTTTCGCAAATTCAAGAGGAACTCTAGTACGTCGTTGGGTGTGTGGCCAATTAAGTCCACAAATATAAAAGAAACCGGAAGGATCATCATAAGCGGGAGGAAGTAGGAACCTAAGATAACAAACCAAACCTTTGCGGTGCTGTGCGCGCGCGTGCTTCCGTGGTCTGGTCTTTAGGCTTCGCCACGCCGCCGGGAGTCGTCGGCGGCCAGGGTTTGATTTTAAGGAACTCCCGGTCTAGGTCAATTGTGAATTGTGTGTTGCTTCCGCACTAGTCCCGTGCATATAAGGCCTAGGTGTGCTCCATGTCGATCGCTTCAGGTTGGGCTGTGCTGAAACAAATGGCGGCTCGGCCCAACATATGAATCCAGACTCGGTCAACCGCCAGCCCAAATCTCCCACCCAACCGGGCATCCAACCCCGATCCCGCCCGCATCGATCGACCCCCCCAATCTCCTCCTCGACCTCTCCTTGCCGGCTAACCCTAGCTGCGGCGAGCGGTCCCGGCGACCGGCGGGGCGCGCGAGGCGGCGCGACTGCCGAGGGCTTCACGCCCTACTTATCCTCCTCCGTCCACTGCGCATAGACGCCTGCAGGTACCACCATCTCCGTCTCCCCATCCATCTCTGTCCATGGGTTGCGTCCTCGCGACGGCAGGCAGGCAGGCTGGCTGGCAGCTCCTCTGCCCCAGTTTCTGGAGGCGTAGTAGCTTCATCTCTGTATTTCATCTCGCACGCTGCTGGCATCACCTCGCGCAGTTGCGCGCACTGCTCTGTGCTCTGTTTCTTCGTTTTGCTACCTGTGTTTTAGGACCGATGCCATGATGAATTCGATTAGGTGGGCTGTCCACTTGTGTAGCAGTCCTCTAAATTTTATGTTTTAGCTGTAAAAATCAAATTTTATTGGTCAATTCATGTTGACGCCATGTTCCCTTATATATTCCTGACAAAAAGAAAACAACGTGGAACTGATCTACAAATTAAAGACTAGGTACTGGGCTACGGATTATGTGAATAATCTTTAGTTGGATCATTGTGAGTACCGTCGCAGCTTGCATGAACAAAGACTATGATGTTTTTAGGTTTGGGTGTGGAGCGATCCATGAGCTATGTATGGATCTCTCTAGTTCAGTTAGATGTACTACATGACGTGTATGTGCATGAATAATTGTTGATGTATTTCATGTAGTGACTAGAGTAGATCCATGGCTCATGTCCAGCTCGCCCCTTTTGCACTGCTGCTGTATGAAATCATATAATTTAAAAGTACAGACAATAAATTGGAAATGGGCTTATGAGGCTGAGTACAAATCCGTTTCACTTGTGATGCGACAAAGTGGGGGTAACTGAACAGATGCAGCTTGACGATTTTTAGAACCCTGTACTGAAAAATCTGATCACAATATGGTTTAGCTCAACATGACATTTTGCATAGGATCAGCCAAAATCATTGGTACATAGAAGCATAGAACAATCAGCTTGGTCATAGTGTAAGAAATTATGTAGAATATGTTGATAACCACAGATGCAGCTTGACGAATTTTAGAACCCTGTACAGAAAATCTGATCACAATATGGTTTAGCCCAACATGACATTTTGCATAGGATCATCCAAATCATCTTGGTGCATAGAAGCATATAACAATTAGATTGGTCATAGCGTAAGAAATTATGTAGAATATGCATTGCAAACTTTAACTTGGGAAAACAATAGAGTCCAGCAGGGAAAAAATGTTTCTGCATCAATGACATGTCTTTTCTTCTCAGCATGTCTATGTCAAATTAATTGTCAAATGACACCAACTCTATAAATGGCAGAATCTCTAGAGTCTAGATTACCACGTGCTAGCCTGTGACGTAGGAGCCCTTATGAATGGCGCAATGTGTCTTTTGCTTTCTTAATTTATTCTAAAGCTTTCCACCTCTTGTATTTACTTGACCCTTTTCTTGTCATGTCATGTTAATAATATATATCTGTTCTTGGTGGTTTGCTTGTCTGACAATACATTATTGTTGTCCGCACCTCTTTTGCAACTCGTTGTAGATACCTTCTCTTTTTATGTGTTTGGTTCTGATCCTGTGTCTCTCCAGGTTTTTGCTGCAAAATGGCCATGGAACCTACTTTGAGCAACATTGGTGGTTCTGAATCTCCAATGCCATTGCTCGAACAGCTTGCTGAAGTATTTGGCAAGTTGAAATCCCACACAGAAGCATCTCTGCAATTGCAAAATAGCATGCAATGGGAAGATATAAAAGACCATTTCCTCAACCTTGATAAGTCATACAGAAGCAAGTTTGATGAGCTGGTAGAGAAGCAGAAGGCACTAGAAGAAAAGAAAGCGGAAGCTTGTAGGTTAATTGCAGAGAAAGAGGCTAATGTTTCTGCAATAGAGCGTGCTTCCCTGAACCAGCTTCAGGAGCTAAGGGATGCCGCTGTTTCTTCGCTAGCAGAGGTGCGCCAAAAATATAAGGTGGAGCTTGCCGAAATGCTTGATGCCAATGGAAACAAAGGCAAAAAGGTAAGCACTTCAATCAATGACAACAATGCATCTCGTGCCTCGGAGAATACCCCTGCTAGTGGTTTGGGCGAGTTGTCTGAAGCTTCACCTGTTGAGACTAAGCCGCGTCCTTCAATGAAGCAACTATGTGAACAGATGGACACCAAAGGCCTTCTAAAATTTCTTTCAGAAAATGGCAAAAAACTCGCTAGCCTTCGTGATGAACTATCTGTTGCACTAAGATGTGCGAGTGACCCTGCCCGCTTTGTGCTTGACTCCCTGGAGGGTTTCTTCCCACCAGACCAAACTAATTCACCTGGGAATAAACATAATCCCCTTCAGATCCATCGCAGGAGCTGTATTCTTTTAATGGAAGCTTTAGCACCTGCACTAGGGACAAAGAAGCCAGGCGGCAACCACCCTTGGAGCTCTGAAATTAAGGAGCAAGCCAAGGCAGTTGCCGAAGAGTGGAAGAGTAAGCTAGCTGAGGTTGACCTAGATGCTTCTAATGGCTACTCGTTGGAAGCACAGGCATTCCTGCAGCTTCTTACAACTTTTAATCTTGATTCGGCGCTTGACGAAGATGAACTATGCAAGATCATAGTTGCCGTATCTCGTCGCAAGCAGACTGCTGTGTCCTGTCGTGCTCTTGGTCTTAATGGGAGAATACCAGGTTGGTATACACACAGAATGCCACAAGGCGTTCTCATCCCTTAACTTGCCAGGCTGCTGACATTTATTGTCACTAAGCCATACAACCTTCTAGGAAATTATAGTCTTCTGTGCTGTTTTGTGCAATTGCATTAGTTTTCTGCATGAAATTGTTGTTTTATGATCATGCTGTTGATTAAAATCGTTGCAGGTATCATTGAGGAGTTGGTTAAGCGACACAGACAAATTGATGCAATTCATTTCATCCAAGCTTTCGGGCTTTCTGAGACCTTTCCCCCTGCACCTCTGCTGAAGACATATGTCGAGGAACTAAAAGATTCACTTGAAAATAATTTGGACGCCAATTCATCTTTGTCAAAGGTTTGTTCTAGAACCCTTAGAGATTTTGATGCGGCTGCTTAATGCTACATTCAAATAGGTGTAGTATAACTGATTAGTTGTAACTGCTTCATTGGCACAACTGTTTCCTCATATAATGCTTTAATGTTTGTTAGATTATTGTCTGTGAATTCTAGTTATAATTAGCTCCAGAGATTTAAAGACAGATTGAATAATACTCTCGACATCTGATGCTTTGTGTACTGTCTGTTGAGTATTGCACATGCATTGTTAAGCACTTTGCTGTAATACATTGTCTCATTGCATTTTAGGATAACAATCAGAGTGTAGCCGTGTGGATGTGGAATAACTCCTTTCTTACATTGCTTTGTATAATAAGGATATTCGCGTTCTGTTTCCTATCATCTTTCTTTTACTCTACTGATCTTATATATAACTTTAACTTGATGTCTTCATTTTTCAGGATGACCCTAAGTCTAAGGAGCTACTTGCCTTGAGGGCCGTGATAAAGTGCATAGAAGAGTATAAGCTTCAGAAGGAGTGCTCACTTGGACCTCTGCAAAAGCGTGTTTCTGAGCTTAAGCCTAAGGGGGAGAAAAGACCTTCGTTTGATGCTGGACGTACTCATGCAAAAAAGCCTCGAGGTTCTGGCATTTCATTCCATCGGCGACCTGCTGGTCCTGTTGGTTCATCTGCTCGAAGACCTCCATTTCCGGTTGGTAACTGGCAACATGCCCATGCCCCAGCACCAATGCCCTCCCGTGCCCCAGTGCCAATGCCGCCTCTTCCTGATAGATATGGAGTTGCCGACCGGTACCACTACACACCACCCGCTGCAGCATATGATGCTGGAGCATTTCCTCCTTATGGTGAACCGTTCAGTGCCCCCAAACCATTTCAGTACACCCCAGGGTCAGTGGCAGCATCATACAGTTCAGGTCAATATAAAGTTGCGTATGGTGGTCCGGGGGCGCAGCCAGTTGCAAGCGGCTATGCAGGTTTCGCAGGCGCAGCAGGCCCTTCCGCCTCCAGCAACTATGCAGGTTATTTAGGATCAGGCTATCGCCCTAACCAGCATCACTAGTTTGACTTGATCTGCCTGAAGCTGTGTGCTGGTGCCTGGTGATGTAGCAACCAGTCTTCCCATCAAACATAGATGTAACTCATTTTCATCGCCCGCGTTGGTGGGTGTTGTAGGTGTAACTTATGTAGAGTTTCAAGGCTCTGTGAGCCTGAGGCGCGGATCAAATTATAGATGCTTTCATGTCTTGTTGCATGAACCGTACATTCATTTTTGCTTCGTGCGGGGTGCCGTGCTTATCCGCGACTTGAAAATGTTATGCGATCTCCTGTGGCATGAGCAGATTGTTTGCTACTGTTGTGATTTGTGTTTCGAAAAGGTAACCTTCGAATGCAATTATTTTTAAGCACTTTGCCGGCCCGTCAATCCTACACAATATTATTCTCAGCTTGCTGCAAGAGTACACCATTTCTACGGTTTGCCGGCATCTAACTTTTCGCTGTGAGCACGGAAAGCCTGGTGTTCATTTTTCTCTCAAGACAATAAAGTCGTTTTCGAAACGGGAGAATTCTTTTCTGATGTGTATGAAATTCCTGCAACATTGTCATATGGAAATGAAAGGACTTTTTTAATGTGAGTTTGGCTTTCAATGTGGACCCACACACACACATCACACTTTCCCTTCCTTGTTCCTTCGACGTGCTCGTCTCGTCAACGCCACTCTCTGAGAAGACCCAAGTTTATAGCAACCAAGCACTCGGTTACCCACCCTATCCAATCCGGGGACTGAGACTCCGACGTGTGAGCCCACATGAAGAGACCCACATGTCAGCTCCCATCTTCAACCCACCGCTGCGCGGGATCTACACGGCCATTTCCGACCCACGGGACACGACGGCTCAGTGAGATTACCAAATTACCCCTTCACCCTTCCTCTAACAAGTCGTCGGCCTGGCCCGGCCTCTCCCCCTCGGCGCGACGACCTCCCCTGCACGCTCCTCTTCCATTCCCCGCGCGCGAAGAGGCCGCTCCATGGCGAGCCGCGGCCGCCTCCGGCTCGGCTCGTTCGAGGCCGTTGCCGCCGTGCTCCTCCTCGCAGCCGCGGCCTCCGCCTCCGCGGCTGCCGGATCCCCCGATCGGCCCGCGCCGGGGCCGCCGCTGGTGCTCCCGCTCACGCGCTCGTACCCCAACGCCAGCAGGCTGCTAGCCGCCTCGCGGCGGCGCGTTCTCGGCGACGGCACCCGCCCCAACGCCCGCATGCGCCTCCACGACGATCTCCTCACCAACGGGTCGGTACAGCTCGAATTTTCTTGTGTCCTGGCGTTTGTCCCCCAAATTCTCGGACGCTCTATTGGATCTGACGCCGGGAGGCTGGCGCCTGTTCTTTTCTTGGTTCAGGTACTACACGACGAGGCTGTACATCGGGACGCCGCCCCAGGAGTTCGCGCTGATCGT
This sequence comes from Eragrostis curvula, assembly GCA_007726485.1. Lineage (NCBI taxonomy): Eukaryota > Viridiplantae > Streptophyta > Magnoliopsida > Poales > Poaceae > Eragrostis > Eragrostis curvula. Next base: position 8,399,498 of record CM017442.1, read on the forward strand.
TGACTCCGGCAGCACCGTCACCTACGTGCCCTGCGCCTCCTGCGAGCAGTGCGGCAACCACCAGGTTAGTTTTGCTCTCTTGCTTCTCCTTGTAGTTGAAACTGGGAGATGATTGAACTGATTAGGATGATCGTACACATGTGGATATATGGTGCTCACTTGTGAAATGTGTAGCTGAACTATTCAAGCTTGCTAATTTATGGTCACATGAATCTCACAAGTTTATGAGAATACTTTATGTGCAACCATATATAGAAAGTGCAATTCTTAGAGAGAAATTGTTCCGTTTGCAATAGATTAGGGAGTTTCCAGTGTAACCGTTTTAATGCGGATATAAATTGTAATGTTGGCTGAGGACGTCATTTCAACCTGCGGCCCAACAGGCAATATTAAAGTGAGTCACCACACTTAGTCACTTAATCTCCCTCGCAACCAATTGAATTGAGCATGTTTGTTCTCTTTGGAGAACGACCAAAAGACTTGTCTGTATCTTTGTTTCATGTGGAAATGCATCGTGAAATTTCAGATACAGAGGTTACACATCGAAGGTATCAAAGGAGCTGTCCATTTGTTTGATAGGACATTAATTTGACCTTATCCACTGGCTTGCCAAACCATTGGCCTTGTTTCTGTTGCCAACCATTGTTAGACAGCTTCTTAACTCTTTTCTCTTGTCATGTGGGCCCCATTTCTGTTACCTATAATTTTTGTTTTGTGGTTGTAACATTTTGGATACTGAAAACTCTTTCTCAATTCCGTTCATGGTATGGCTCTCCAGTTTGGAAATAATAAATTCAAATTATCCAAATGTATTTTCTCTGGAAAAGACATCCCTGCACAAGGAAAACATATTTTATGTCAGATTTCTAGTGCGTTATCTTTTGCACTGTCAGATCCATATATGGCCATGAGGTAGTGTTGTTTTATTACCTATAAGTACCTTGTCATAATTCAAATGCTAAAAAACACTGAAGACAACATACACTTGGCCAATGAACATATTAGTTTGGCTGTATGACCATTGGCTGCAAATACTGTAGCTTCAATTGAACTGAAAGCCCTTATGACCTGCTGAAATCCTCTTATTTGCATGTGCATAATTGGCGCGTGATTTATTTAGGTGTTTTCGTTACCATGACCTTGAATTGTGCTTCCATTAGTGTATGATGTCAATCAAAATATATTACTGACACAACGCTAACGCGGCTTAAGATTTTTATCAACAAGCTGATCCATTATGCAATGGTGTTATTTTTTAGTATCTACTTGGACGTACCTTTTTAAATTACCTTAGATTCGATACTGGTAATGCAAACTGAAGTTTGGCTTGATATAGGATCCAAGATTTCAACCTGATCTCTCCAGTTCGTATTCACCAGTAAAGTGCAATGTGGACTGTACTTGTGATAATGATAAGAATCAATGCACTTATGAGAGGCAGTATGCTGAAATGAGCTCCAGTAGTGGGGTGCTTGGTGAGGATATTGTGTCTTTCGGCAAAGAAAGTGAACTTAAGCCGCAGCGTGCTGTTTTTGGCTGTGAAAATTCTGAAACAGGAGATTTGTTCAGTCAGCATGCTGATGGTATAATGGGTCTGGGTCGTGGCCAACTTAGCATAATGGATCAGCTTGTTGACAAGGGTGTCATAAGTGATTCATTCTCTCTGTGCTATGGTGGAATGGATATTGGTGGTGGTGCTATGGTTCTTGGTGGGATGCCTGCCCCTCCTGGCATGGTTTTCTCACGTTCAGACCCCGTCCGAAGGTAATATGTATGGTTTTATACTTTTATATATAACATGAGATCCATAGTCCTTTTCTTGGTGGCATATTCTTACAAACTAATTTTGGAATGACAATAGCCCATATTACAACATTGAGTTGAAGGAAATTCATGTTGCCGGGAAGGCACTGCGGTTAGACCCGAGGATCTTCGACAGCAAACATGGGACTGTTTTGGATAGTGGAACCACATACGCTTACCTACCAGAGCAAGCTTTTGTGGCTTTTAAAGATGCTGTAAGTCATGAAATGATCTACCATTCAACCCAATTCCTTAATTATTTTCACTGTTTGGTTCCATCTTTGTTCTTTTTTTTTTTGGGGGGGGGGGGGGGGGGGGGGGGGTTTAGATTTGGTAATTTGCCATGTAAAAAACGCAGTGCATATGTAGCTTCAGATGCTAATAATGGTATTTGGGGATATAAATTACACACCTGCCATCTTTACAACTTTAATACCTTCCAGAAAGGAAGTTGACCATCTCAATGACTCAAGTCTCTTACAAAGAGTATTCTAATCCTACTTTAGGATACTCTTACAAAGAGTCGCCGGTTTTATATGTCACGGAAACTGAATACCTACTTTACTTCCCCGGGGAGGGGCAATCACTAATGATGATTCTGTTTTTAACAATACACTAACGATGAATCTTATCTGTTTATAGGTGACAAGTAAAGTGCACCCCCTCAAAAAAATCCGTGGCCCTGATCCAAATTATAAGGATATCTGCTTCGCAGGTGCTGGAAGGTGACTTTCTCGTCATGATTAAAATAATGTTTTTCATTGTTCACATTCTTTTTAATATTTGCATTACATTATTGAACTTAAATATTTATCGCCTTGCTTCCAGGAATGTGTCACAACTATCGGAGGTATTTCCAGATGTCGACATGGTATTTGGAAATGGACAGAAGCTCTCACTTTCACCAGAAAATTATTTATTCCGGGTATGAGAAATTGCAAACGCACCTGTTTAAGTGCATCAAGATGACATCGCTTAATTTGTCTGTTTGTGCTGTCTGCTCATGCTTTGTCTTACCTCCATTTCTGAAATAAAGCACTCCAAAGTTGAAGGGGCCTATTGCTTGGGTGTATTCCAAAATGGGAAGGATCCGACAACACTGTTAGGAGGTTAGAAACTCAACTCCTAGAGGGAATTCAAGCAAATTTGTATTATATTCTCTATACCTTTCTGATTTATATCATTTCTTCTACATTTCTTACAATTTGATGTGCTTTCGGCCCTACTTTTGTGCATATAATTTCTATCACTTCCTAACTTCTTTCCTTTTACTGGCTTGTTTTCCTTTGGGCGTATTAGCTCAGAAACTTAACGCAATATTACATTGTTAGTGTAACAGTACATTTGAAAAATCTTTGGTGCCACCAGTATACAGTACCTTTTCTATTTCCTTCACATGAAAAATGTTATCAGATAATCTAAATCGCTGGCTTAATGAAATGATTTGCATCTATGCTGTGACCAGCTTTTGCAACTGTGCTGAATTGTTCAACTTAACCTTTACTTATTGCTGAGTTATTTGTGTTTTTTGTTTGCTTGATTAATTCAAGCTTTTAAAGCTGAATGGCCAATGAAAGTCTGATGCCTACTTCATAGTAGCTGCTCTTCAGCTCACTCATTCAACACAGTAGAGACTAGAAAATGAATGAATATTTCATGACCCTAGATCCACTCTTACTTTCTTTTAGGAACTGTGGAGACACCAGTTTTTATCAAATGAAACAAACATGCCGTTGTCCTGTATTTATAAGTCTTTATGTTTTTATTAGGCAAAATTTGAGCCTTCAGATAAAATTGTAGTGGTAGTTCTGGTTCAAAATCGAAACCATGTAAAGGATGCAGAGCTAAAGCTTTTTTTCCTGAATAGTGAACTGTTTGTTTATTGTATATCATTGCCTAAATAATAGAGCTTAGCTGTTTGCCTAAATAACATTTTCCTGTATTTATAAGTCTTTATGTTTTATATCATTGTTCTCTATGCTAGCGCTGTCTAAATTGATAAGGATTCTTGACTCTCAATATTCTGCGTAAAGCAGTCTTGAATTTTCTCTTGTAATGGTAGTTGCCAATAAGATTGCGGTAACGTACTTTGCAGTGTTCTATGCGTTTGGGAAATTCGCCATTGTGAAATTAATGGTCTTAATTGGCAGGTATCGTTGTCCGTAACACACTTGTAACCTATGACCGTCACAATGAAAAGATTGGGTTTTGGAAAACGAATTGCTCGGAGTTGTGGGATAGACTCCATATCAATGGCGGTCCTTCACCAGCACCTTCAAGTGATACGGGTTCACAAGCTGATATGTCACCTGCTCCAGCTCCTAGTGGTTTGCCAGGTTTGTGCTTACATAATTTTCTTTTCATTTAGTCATCCTTTGATAAATGTTGAAACATGGATATTATTATAAAAGATTGGGCATTTTCTTTCTTTCCCCTGTTTTATTGGAAGCTGCTTGAGGCTTCTGAATTTGTTGTTGTTGTAGGGCTTTACATATTATGACAGATGAGGCAGGCAATCAATCTGCCTTGCTGAATTCTTTTAGCCAAATCTTATTATGTCAAATTCATTTTATTTAAATATGTAACCAGTTACTTATGAACTACATATTTATTTGACTTTGATGACATACTCTTACATAATATCATATGCCTACCAATTGCCACGAGGTTTAGATGTGCTACAATTAGGCTGATTGTCGTGAGCTAAAGCAAGAAATATTATGTTCTAAATTGGTGCTTGCTGATCCTCTTTGTCCCATTGATCATTGTTTTTCTTTGTGCACTATATTTCTATCTCTTTTTTGTTTTCCTTTTTGTGCTGATAGACATGATTTATCATGTCCGTTGACTTTCTGTGTGCAGAATTTGATGTTGGTCTCATCACTGTTGATATGTCCATAAATGTTACTTATCCAAACCTGAAACCTCACCTCCATGAGCTGGCTGAACTGATAGCTAAAGAGCTGGACATTGACACCCGTCAGGTAAGGATGGTGTGTAGTATGAGCTTTCTGGCCGTGATATTTACTTCCTTGATGCTCATTTAGTGATGAGTGAGAATAGTTCTCGATATCATACTATCACACCTTCAACTTGCACCAATCTTATAGCCTTTTTGGAGCACGCTTCATATTCATTTTGATGAATTTGTTCTTTTATTTCACAGGTTCGAGTTATGAATGTTACAAGCCTAGGAAACTCTACCCTAATCAGATGGGGTATTTTCCCAGATGGATCTGATAACGCTATGTCTAACATAAGAGCAATGGTATATCATTCACTGTTGCAACTAGAAACACTAACTACGGGATCCTTTTCCTAACCGGTTGATTTGTTGCATTCATACAATGCAGGGCATCATTTCTCGGTTAACTCAACATAATGTCAAGTTGCCTGAAAATCTTGGCAGTTATCAATTACTCGAGTGGAATGTGCAACCTTTATCTAGAAGGTGAACAGATGTTTATTTTTTATTGGTTGTATAATGCTTATAGCATCCACCTATTCATTTTGGGCATGTCTCCCTCTAGAAGAACAATAGTTATTTAGAAAAAATTGGACCCCCATTTTACCTCTCTAAAATTGTCTAGGGCATTACCATGCCTACTTTAAATAGATTTAAAAAATGACAAGGAATCACCTAATCGTCCCCCCCTTTATTTCTGACGTTTTGCTATAATTATATGCCTCTAGCACAAACAAAATGTTCGGAGAGATAACTTTATGGTAATGTGTAAACAGAAATTTCTATGGACAACTTTCGCATTGGCCAACTGTCTTATTTGTTTGAATAGTGTTTTTATGTTTCTAGAGAACTTACATTTGACTTTCGTTTAACAGGTCCTGGTTCCAAGAACATGTAGTCTCTATCCTGATTGGGATTTTATTAGTTATTTTGATTACTTTGTCGGCCTTTTTAGCATTACTTGTCTGGAGAAAGAAATTTAGAGGGCAAACTGCATATAGACCTGTTGATTCACCTGCTCCTGAGCAAGAACTCCAACCGCTATGATCCAAAGCTTTTCGGGGAGCGATATATAGATGATTCTTTGGTAGACAAACTATCGGTGCGGGCTACGATATTGCAGTGATGCGCAATTACTGCTGGAGTAGCCCTTTTTTCCTTTGTATGTAACACAAGCAACAAACTTACAGAAGAAGCACAAGGTTACATGACTTCTCGATTTGAAGTGTTAGAGCCTTTGTTCATAAACTATCTAGTGATTCAGATCAAGAGCGTCCTGTTATGGCTTACAGTAGAAGGTGGTTTTGATCATGTAATGTAGATTAAGTAGGATAGAGCAGGCAAAAAAGCCGACCTGTGGATGGAATGATGTAATATGTATTTGATAAGCGCTGAAGATCATTGGCTTCTTCAAGCATTAAGGGCATATTTGATTCCCAAAACATATCCGATGTCCTGTATTCTTGTAGTTTTTATTGAGGATTTTTGTGGTGATCTTTCAAGGCGCGTCGTTTGAGAACTGGCTGCCATTTGATATTTTGTTCATCACTAAGAGTCTAACACGAAAGCTTGTTGGATTACATGTCAACAGGTCTGGTTACTGCATGTAAGCTTTGCATATTTGTAAGGATGGCTAACCTCACACAGATGTTAACCAGTCGTTTATCATCTTTCTGTCTTCTTTTTTGCACGAATTGTCTTCTTGTATATTATAAGAATAAGATTGTGTACCTTGATAAGATTTTGGTTGGCGATTCAATTTATGGATTGAATTTACTTGCCCGAACCTTTCAGTTTACTACATACATGCAAGTGGTCTCGATTCATCCAGTTTATGGTTTAGTTGATCTTACTGTAAATTGCTTCTTTGGTATCTCATTTGGTGAGGGTGTTATTGTTTTGGGGAAATATGCATGTGTTAGCCATGTAAGGCTAGTCCCGATGGCATGTATCATTTTGCTATTTCCAAGATGACACATCGTCTAAAGTGTTTTGAAATTGTCAACGAAACCCTAGGAATGCTCAAATCTATGCATTTACCAAAAAAAGTGTTTTCAGCCACCACCACCCAACAAAAGATTACCATCCACCAAACTTTGAATCGGAGGCATGGTGCCGTGGACTCGAATGCATCCTTGTGGACCCAGCATTTCACAAAAGGACCAATGAGGTGGTCTGGTCAACAGAGTACACAGTCTTATTCGGAGGAGAACGAGGTTTACACGACAGAAGTAGTAGAACCAATCATTTCGCCGCACCCGGCATGCTAATCCGCTTGCTCGCCGTGAACCCGCCGTCGACGACGAGGTTATGGCCCGTCACGAACTTGGCCTCGTCGGACGCCAGGTACACTGCCGCCCTCGCCACGTCCTCCAGCTCCAGCACAGCGCCTTTGATCTCGCTCATGCCCACCTCCACCATCCGCTTGAGCTCCTCGTCGCCCACGCCCGGGTGCATCCGCGCCAGCGACCTCACCAGCAGCGGCGTCGCGATGGCGTGCGGCGAAATGGCGTTCACCCGCACGCCCGAGCGGGCCAGCTCCTCCGCCGCGAGGCGCACCACGCCGACCACCGCCGCCTTCGACAGCGCGTACGGCAGCGCCGCGACGCCGCCGACCATGCCCGTGGTGCTCCCCGTGCAGAGCACGCACCCGGCGCCGCGCGGCGCCATGACGCGCGCCGCGTGCTTCACGCACGCCACGGCGGACCGCGCGTTCGTCGCCATCACGCGGTCGAAGTCGGCGAGGTCCAGCGACGCCAGCGGCGCCGGGGACGCGGAGCCCGGCGCGCCGGCGTTGCTGTAGAGCACGTCGAGCCGGCCGTGGCGCGACACGGCGAGGTCCACCGCGGCGGCGATTTGGGACTCGTCGGTGACGTCGCAGCGCGTGTAGGCCGCGTCCGGACCCAGACCCGCCGCGACGGCGCGGCCGGCGTCGTCCTGCACGTCGGCGAGGATGACCTTGGCGCCGTTCCGGATGAACTCCGTGGCGGTCGCCTTGCCGATGCCGCTCGCCGCGCCGGTGATTAGGGCCACCTTGCCGGCTAGCCTCTGGCCATCCGACGCCGTCGAGAAGCGACCAAAGAAGAAGCCACTCAAGGCTCCCGCAGCCTTACCCGTCTCCCTCCTTCATTAGCAACAGCAAGCATAATCGATCTATCAGCAAAAAGATTAACACACAAGCTTGTTTTGTTGCAAGAAACAAACACACGAAAAGCAGAATCAGAAGCAAAATCTAACTACAACTACTGATTTCTCTCAATAACCAACAGAAACGGCAAGATCAGAAGAGAGACCGGAAAGCAAGGTTCGCCGCTCTGATCATCTTAAACTGATTGTGTTGGCAACCAGTGAGAGCTTTAACTGATCAAAGCTGAGTTGCGAGCTATGACTCGGTTTCGGAGCTGAAGGCAGGTTATAAATATCGCAGCACAATGAATCATTCACGAGCCTATGCACGGCGTTAGTTGCCCGGAGTTTAGCTGTGAGCTGGCCAAGGTCGTAATCAAGTAAGCGTGTGTCAAAATTCTAGAGAAATGAAAGCCTTTGAAACATCAAAGAGAAATGTATAAAGTACCATCGAAGGACGGGAAAGAGACGGTTATGTGTCGCTCAAGCAATCCCTACATACAACTCTGTCAGTTTTTGTTCCGTCCAAAAATAATCCTGTGACGAGTTGAGTACCCTTACATGTTGATATTGGTGAATTCAACAAGACGAGACGCCAGAAAACGCAATTACTAAAAAAAAACATTTTGGTAGTATGGATTGTTTATGTGCTAACTTGACTAGAAGTTTGAATTGTCGCGACAATTAAGTTTGAATTGTTGCAATAACTTGACTCGAAGTTTGAATTGTTTATGTGCTAGTAAAATGAACTTTTTTCCTGCTCAATCAATAGTTGGCATATAAGGCATGATACTCTATTACCGTAAACTAATCAGGCCTGCAACGCAAATTGTATCCCCTTCATTTCAACCGATGCCTCGGAAGATGTTGAATGATTAGCACTTAGCAGCCTCCAGATTAAGACTTTTACCCTTTCACTGCATCATCTATCTTTTTGTTCGTCAATCTTGTTCTAACACGCTACCGATATAATGAGGGTTACAGGCAGGAATCGAGAGTTTGTACCAGCCTGCAGCTAGGGAAGGAAATAGAAAGACGGGTTGACGAGATCGATCCTATTTTTGAGAGGATGATCAGTTAGAACATGTTCATTCATAAAAAAATGCAGAGGAAATGGCTTTAAGGTGCCAATCACGTCACAAACACATGGCAAAGAAATCATGGCCTACGGGATGCACTAGGACCGCATCAAGTTTGCAAAATTCGCATATGTGTTTACTCCTATAGTTTTTTCAGTGAGGCATAGTTGTAACGGCGACCTTGCCGGCTAACCTCCGGCCGAATGACGCCGTTGAGAAGTGGCTGACGAAGCCGCTCATGGCTCCCGCAGCTCTGCTCTTCTTCCCACTACATTGACAAGTCGCAGCAAAGCTACCGGCGAGGATTAAGATGTGCTTGTTCTTGCAGGAAAATAAACAGATAAAAAGCAGAACCAAATGCGAAAGATTTTTGCGGGTCAAAGGGGGACCTGAAGACGAGATGCGCCGCTCTGAGCATCTTAACAGACTGTGTTGTAACCTGCGAGCTTCCCCGTGATCTATCAAGCTCCGAGCCTCTGATTTGTGCGAAGAGCTGTCACTCGGTTCAGGAGCTGAAGGCATGCTATAAAGGCAGCGATCGATCGCGGCGCCGAACCTTTCACGGCGTTGCGCATAAGGGACTGTCTGTTTGGCCATGTGCTGCATGCACTGCATGGCGGGGCCATATTAAACTGCTCATTGCAGGCAGGTTTCCGGTGATTGACATCAGTGCCACTTTCTCGTCGATCACGTGCATGGTTCTGTTTCGCAAGAAAACGCCATTGCCAGACCTCCAAGTGCTAATTGCACGTTATCGCATCATGGCATCATCTGAAACTAGTGGCTTGGATAATGAACTAATACTGGCGCTTAGTCGATCGCCTGCACATGATGGCTCTTAGATCTGGCATCATTCCTTTTCCCGTTCTTATCGTGTGGATCGGCTGCATCTGATTCGTTCACCAATTTTGTTTTGACACGCTGCGGATCTGTTGCTGAAAAGATAGGCTCGGGGGAAAGAGGAAAAAAGACAACTTGACATTTCCTACCATGAGCCTAACCTACCCCATTTGCTCACAGTAAAGCAGAAAAAGTTTGATCTATGTCATGTCACGGACGTGCTGAATCTCGGAATCAAATGCTAAGATGGCTGGGTGCGGAACAGACATTAGGATCCGATAGTCACGGACGTGCAGTGGCAGTTGGACGAAATCTCGCCGGAGCGGGCACAGCGGTGCGTCGCCCGTGAGAGGCGAGTGGTTGGATCGATCCACTTTGGATGTGCTATTCAACTCAGTTCGATCATGTGTGAGTTGTTGTTGTCTCATTGTCGATGGCTTCTGGCATGTAGCGTTTCAGGTTATTCAGATTGTAGCGATATGGCAACAGAAGCCAAAGCAACGGGCCATATGTAGCGTTTCAGTGTTTTCGGCCTGCCGCTGGACTTGTTTCAGATGCCAAAGGAACTGAAGTACCGAGGACCAAGACCCAACTGGCCCGGCCCATGCCGGCTTCCGTTCAGGCGTGCAGTGGCGGAGTGCGGTGTCCGATCGCCGCGCGAGCCGATCGCGCCCCAGTCCAGGTAACTAGCTATTGAAAAGATGGCAATTTTCCCAATCTTTTTACACAGTTGTGACAATTAAGCAGAACGTGCTTCCAGTTCCAGTTTCCGTCAAGACACGCAAATCAGTGATCGTTTATTCAAGCAGTAGTCCTGGTCCATGCACCGCCCGGCCGCCTTCTCCGAGCACCGGAGCCGGCACTTGGCGTCGCACGCGCAGTCCGCCGGAACGCCGCCATCCGCAGCCATCCATCCATACAACCCATCAGTCATCACATCGTGCCCTGGCCTGAAAAGAGATCGAGCCGAGTGACTGTTTACCTGCAGAGACGGCGAGGTCCTGGAACGAAGCGGTGACCACGAAGAGGAGCAGCAGCACCAGGGTGAAGGAGCTCGCCCTCATCTTCACCGTCTCCTCTTGGTCTGGATCTTGTGTTCTTCAGCACTGGAAACTGAAGGAGAACTGCAACTTTGCAAGGACACTGCCACTGCACTACACCACGCTGACGACTTTTGCGTATATAGGGAAATTTATCTTATGTGACTGTCCAAATGAATATCAATCATTTAAGTTGTTTAGTCGCCATGGAATTCTTATGCATCAATTTTATAGAACCTGGAGGATTGCCAGTTCTCGAATGTCTTGAAAGTATACGTGGCAACTCTATATACATGAAGTTCAGATACTCTTGGCATACATAAATATAAAACATAATATGCCATTGGTTTCTATATGTGCATAGATGAGAAAGATTTTTTGCCATGATCCAAGATGACGTGATTATATCAACTATTTTATCCAGCATCGAGCATATGAATTATAGAGTTTGAGGGCTCTTAGAATTACAATTGAAGTTATCGCCGTGACCGGCTTTTGAATAAGTTTGTCGTTTGGGAAATAATAATTGTTATGACGGTATAATTTTAGTGAAATGTTTGTTGCATGATGGAATTATACAACTCTTGTATTGTTCAACGAAATATTTTCTTGGATTGTACAATGAAATACTTTCATGCATGTATATTCGCGCGTGCATGCCGCACATGCATTGATACTAGTTCGGAGAACTAGAACCAATCATTTCGCCACAGCTGTCACGCTGCGCTTGCTCGTCGTGAACCCGCCGTCGACGACGAGGTTATGGCCGGTCACGTACTTGGCCTCGTCGGACGCCAGGTACACGGCCGCCCTCGCCACGTCCTCCACCTCCAGCACCGCGCCCCGGATCCCGCTCATGCCCACCTCCACCATCCGCTTGAGCTGCTCCTCCCCGACGCCCGGGTGCATCCGCGTCAGCGACCTCACCAGCAGCGGCGTCGCGATGATGTGCGGCGAGATGGCGTTCACCCGCACGCCCGACCGCGCCAGCTCCTCCGCGGCCAGGCGCACCACGCTGACCACCGCCGCCTTGGACAAGCTGTAAGGCAGCGCCGCGTCGCTGCCGAGCACGCCCGCGGTGCTCCCCGTGCAGAGCACGCACCCGGCGCCGCGCGGCGCCATGACGCGCGCCGCGTGCTTGAGGCAGGCCACGGCCGACCGCGCGTTCGTCGCCATCACGCGGTCGAAGTCCGCGAGGTCCAGCGACTCCAGCTTCCCCGGCGCGGACGCGCCCGCCGCGCCGGCGTTGCTGTAGAGCACGTCGAGCCGGCCGTGGCGCGCCACGGCGACTCGGCGAGGTCGACCGCCGCGGCGATCTGGGACTCGTCGGTGACGTCGCAGCGCGTGTAGGCTGCGTCCGGACCCAGCCCCGCCGCGAAGGCGCGGCCGGCGTCGTCCTGCACGTCGGCGAGGATGACCTTGGCGCCGTTGCGGATGAACTCCCTGGCCGTCGCCTTGCCGATGCCGCTCGCCGCGCCGGTGATTAAGGCGACCTTGCCGGCTAACCTCTGGCAGTCCGACGCCGTCGAGAAGCTTCCCATGAAGCCACTCAAGGCTCCCGCAGTCTTACCCTTCCCACTCCTTCATTGGCAAGGAAAAAAAAATCAATCTATGAGCAAAAGGATTGGCACGTGCTTGTTTTCTTGCAAGAAACAAACACACCAAAAGCAGAATCAGAAGCAAAAGCAATTCACAACGACTGATTTATTTCAATAACCAAGAAAAACGGCCGGATCAAAAGAGAGACCTGAAAGCAATGTTCGCCGCTCTGATCATCTTAAACTGATTGTGTTGGCAACCAATGAGAGCTTTGACTAATCAAAACTGAGTTGCGAGCTATGACTCGGTTTAGGAGCTGCAGGCAGCTTATAAAGATCGGAGCATATTGAATCATTCACGAGCTCATTGCCCGTAATTTGGCTATGAGCTGGACGAGGTAATAATCAAGTGAGCATGACCGCTGCAACATCAAAGAGAAATATATAAAGTACTATCGAAGGACGGGAAAGAGACGATTATGTGTCACTCAAGCAATCCCTACAAACACCGTGTGTTCCGGGGGAAGAAAAAATCTGTGACGAGTCGAGTACTCTCATACATGTTGATATTGGTGAATTCAACAAGACGACGCCTGAAAGTGCATTTGTTTAGTTGGAAGCGCTAAATGCATCCAAAACAAATCAAGGCTTCGGGTTTCAATTTTTAATGGAAAAAAAGACATTTTAGTATGGAGTAACTTGACTGTAAGTTTGAATTGTTTCTGTAGTAAAATGAACTTTCACCTTGTGAATCAATAGTTGGCATATAAGGCATGATAATATATTACCGTAAACTATAAGGCCTGCAACGCAAATTGTATCCCCTTCATTTCAACCGCTGACCCGGAAGACGCTAAATGATATATTAGAGCTTATCAGCCTCCAGGTTAGGACTTACACCCTTGATCATTGCATCATCCCTTGCACCAGCTGGTCCCTTTGTTCATCAGTTTAATTCTGACACGCTACCGATATAATTAATGAGGGTTACAGCAGGTTGTACCCCAGTCTATAGGTGGAGAAGGAAAGAGAAAGACAAGCTGACAAGATCAATCGTATTTTTCGAGAGGATGATCAGTTAGCCAATAGTTCAGTAAGTCAAATACTAGTTCAGTAAGGTGTTCATTTCCTTAATGATCATTGAGAGGATATTGTTTTTTTGAGAGGATGATCAGTTAGAACATGTTCTTTAGATAGTTCTGATATCGGATACCGTTAATTAATGTTCTTTCCAACATGTTCTTTGAGAGGATATTGTTTGTGGAGTGGCACTATCCACAAACAATATCCGATAGTTCAGTACGCAAATAGTTCTATAGAACTCGTAACGGTGACCTTGCCGGCTAACCTCTCACCGATCGACGCCGCTCAGAAGTGGCTGAAGAAGCCACCCATGGTTCCCGCAGCTCTGCTCACCTTCCCCCTACATTAACAAGTTGCAGCAAAACCAACAGCGCATGAGCGAACGCCATCACCACTGGAGACCTGCACAGCGCCAACCACCGTCATCGTGCCGCCTCTGGCATGGATCCACCCTGTCCCACTGCATAGCGATGACACACAGACTAATCCGCTCCAAGAGGCAACACTAGACATCCGATCTTCTGGTCGCTTCATAAGCGGGAGGAAGAAATCTGGCGGGGAATCCCTAGGATTCCGGCGCCGGACTGGATCCCACGAAGCAACACCAAAGAATCCGCATCTTAAAAAACGTAGCTTGAATCATCATCGGTAGGCGATGAACAACGGCACCAATCCGACGAAAAATGGCTGCACAAGTGCCAACGGTGGACACCGCCACCACCAGGACAACATGCGCGCTGGTCCACCTCCAGGGCCGGCCGCGACCGGCCATGACGCCCACGGGTGCGGGGGCGCCGGAACCAGCCACCCGACGACGGGGGTGGGGGCTGACCTGGAATACCCGGGTCCAGCCCCGGTCCGGTGGCCCAAAGAGGGGATCGAAGTCCTGCCGCTCATCAACTCCGCCTAGATCCGGGCACGCACGTGTCGGATCCGGTGGTGTGGTGGCCGGCGACCACCATCCTTCGCCGGAGAGAGGGGAAGTGAGGAGAGAAGGAGGTGTAGGAAGGGGAGAGGAGGACGACGCGGGAGACAGGGGCCGCGCCACCGCCCTCCTCGTGGGCGCGCGGCAGGCCGGCGACCCGCTCGGCGGCGGCGCGGCGCGGGAGCCACCCGGCTCGAGCCTGGGGCGGCGGCGGTGCTAGGGTTTTGCCTGTCGCCCCAGCTATAGCCTTTAGCTGATGCTGATAGTTTTTTTTTCCCCTTTCTCGCGAGCGTGCGTAGTTCAATCGTATTTTTTGAGAGGATGATCAGTTAGCCAATAGTTCAATAGAACTCGTAACGGTATCCGATAGTTCAGTAAGCCAAATACTAGTTCAGTAAGGTGTTCATTTCCTTAATGATCATTGAGAGGATATTGTTTTTTTTTAGAGGATGATCAGTTAGAACATGTTCTTTAGATAGTTCCGATATCGGATACCGTTAATTAATGTTCCTTCCAACATGTTCTTTGAGAGGATATTGTTTGTGGAGTGGCACTCCACGAACAATATCCGATAGTTCAGTACGCGAATAGTTCTATAGAACTCGTAACGGTGACCTTGCCGGCTAACCTCTCATCGATCGACGCCGCTGAGAAGTGGCTGAAAAAGCCACCCATGGTTCCCGCAGCTCTGCTCACCTTCCCCCTACATTAACAAGTTGCAGCAAAACCAACAGCGACGATTAACATGTGCTTGTTCTTGCAGGAAATAAACAGATGAAAAAGCAGAATAATAAGAAACAGAAACTGATTCATAGTCGATGCCCGGAACGAGGTGCGCCGCTCTGAGCATGAATCGTTGTTTCTGTTTCTTATTATTCTGATTGGTTGGTTGGCTGCCCGGAACGAGGTCCCTCCATTCTGTATGAGCTATTCAACTACTCCTATAGGTTCAACCATGATTCATGATTCATGTCGATGCAATGCAGTTTGACCCTTGCAAAAAAAAAAATGCAGTTTCAGGCTTCCAGCATGTGTAGCGACATGGGGCAATCGAAGCCGAATCGAATGTAGCGTTTCAGTGGTTTTTCAGGCTTCCAGAACGTGCCGCCTTCCGTGCAATTTTCCCCAATCTTTTACGTACGCAGCTGCGACAATGGACAACGCCACAAGCAGATCGTGCTTCCAACTCCAGTTCCCATCAAGACGCGCACATCTGCAATCGTTTATTCAAGCACATCATCTACGACACGTACAACTCTAACACATCCCCAAATCCAACGCAGATCACGCTCGCTCACACACACACACGCACTCGACGAACACCTCGCTCAGGACGACGAGGAACCTGCAGCATCTAAAGCCTAGGGGCACTTGGGGCGGCCGCTCTTGGGCGACCTCATGTCCCGGTAGCACGGGCACTCGTCCTTGCTCGCGCGAGGCCCGGACGGCACGCAGCCGGCGCACCTGCCGCAGCACATCATGCAGTAGTCCATGCACCGCCCAGCCACCTTCTCCGAGCACCGGAGCCGGCACTTGGCGTCGCACGCGCCGTCCGCCGGAACGCCGCCATCTGCAGCCATCCATCCATACAACCCCATCACTTATCTCATCACATCATGATGACCGGCCTGCGAGGAAATCGAACCAAAAGTGACCACGAAGGTCTGGAGACTTTTTGTTTACCTGCAGACACGGCGAGGTCCTGGAACGAAGTGGCGACCACGACGAGCAGCAGGAGGACCAGAGTACCGGAGATCGCCTTCATCGTCTCCTCTTTGGTTTAGATCTTGAGAGGAAGAGAACAGCAACTCTGCCGCAGCAACACTCTGCACTACTACCCCACACTAGCCGAGTGAAGTGAATCGACGACGAGCTTTTGCGTTTGATATAGAGTCAATGCACCGCACGCTGGCCTCGCAGCCCTTTTGGTGTAAAGCCGCGGGAATCCTGCAGGGGACGGCCATGACTGCCAAAACGCATGCACGCGCTGGGGCCGTTGCGAGGACAGAGACGGACTCACGGACAGGTGTCTTCGTTGTCGCTATGCACCAGTTCCATCTCCCAAGCCACGTTCATCGTTCTTGTCTCGTTCTCGGATCATGTTCAGGTGCGAAACCAGCCGTCCAGCCGGCTGCGGATAAGTTTTGTGTACTATGGAGGAGGGTAGGATGCTTACAGGTGTTGCTCATCCGAAGATGAATGAAAATTGCCTGAGGGTGCAACGCGTGAAGGATCAGTGCACTAACAACAGTTGAGATTAGAGCTGGATAGAAATGGCCAAATGGGAGACTTTTTTCTTGTCTAAAAATTAGTCGCAGTTAAGGCCCCGAATGAATTGCTAATGTGGGCTCTAACTTTTGTGGGCCAACAATGTCTCCAGAATGGGTGGTGCTCCGTGATTCTTAGGCCTGCAAACAGACCCAAGTTATCACTCGACCCACAGAACAATTTTCGTTTCTTGAGGCCCAACTAACTTAACGCTGCAAAATAGTGGCATTGCGCAAATCAAACGGACAAACATTCCACAACCAAAAAAAGTTGTGCCAATTAAAATACGCAACAGTCCGGAACAAAGAGATTGAACATAGTAGGATCGAAAACATTACAGCAGAGGACACAACACGCTACAGCCATCGACTACAGAACGAAGCTTCTATCCAAACCCACAGCACAAGCTGGTTCCTTTTTAGAGAAGACCAGCGCAAGCTTCTACAACCAGAAAATTACAGTAGGTAAACACGAACACGAGACCATCGAAAACAGGAGAAGGATCCAAAGACTACAGCAAGTAGGTAGACACCAGACCATACAGCACAGTACGACCATCGACGATCGATTGGAACAGACCGACAGTTGCGGATTAGTTCGCCAGGAGAAGCCAACTGCAAACCCTCGTCAAGCAAGGTGACGCTGCATAAATAAACAAGAAAACGTAAGCGAGAAGCGGCAGTGCGACACGCAACAAATTAACTTGATCGAAGTATCGAACCAAGAGAAGCAGAGGGATGACAAGGGACAGGACGACGATGACTCACCGCGACCGTGCGCACGGCCATGGCGAGGTTGGCCGCGGACGCGACGCCGGCCACCGCCCAGTCGCCGTACCCGACCAGGTGCCCTTCCTCGCCGAGGTGGAGGAGCCCGACGAAGACCAGGGAGATGAAACCCCACGTGCACACGGCGAGCGGCCACGCGAAGAGCGGCGTGAGGCGCGGCGACGGCGCGGGCGATGGCGATGGCCTCCTCTCCAGCACGCGCGCGAGGCGGCCCTGCAGCAGCACCGTGGCCGCGGCGAACACGGCAGCGGTGACGGAGACGTTGTAGCCGTCGGCGACGTACGACGCGGCGCGGGCGACGGCGAGCGGCGCGTGCTTCAGGGCCACCCTCGGCGCGAGGCCGGCGACCATCGTGCCCACGTAGAGCAAGATGGAGTAGTTCCTGACGGAGGCGAGCAGACGCTCCACCTCCGCCGCCCTCGCCTCCTGCGCAGCAGCACCAGCGGGGGCATCCATCTCGGGCCTCTCTCGCGCGCTCAAGTCTTTCAGCTCTCAACCCTCTTGGCTTGCGAGTTGCGACGAGGCTGGCTGGCTGGTGGAGAGGAACTGGGGTACTGGAACTGGATACTTATGGCTGGTGGCGAGCTTTGAGTTTTGGACGCGAGTGCGTCTCGCCGTCCCGGTGGTGAAACTGCCATGCACGGGTACCGTCGTGGCCGTGGCAGGCTGACAGCCCGACCCGCGCGTCCTCATCCGCGCAGGAGTAGCAGCAAGTAGAGAAGCCTGATTACTGCCCAGCCAATCACTTCTTGGTCCAACCAGGGGTTCTCTGTCTTCTTCTCTGCCGGGAAAGTAAAAGTACAGCAGCGCCGTTCTGGCTGGGCGTGCCTGCCGCTTGCAGGGTCGTCGAGATCCCCTGTGCGAGGAGGGATCCACGCAACACTGGTATGGGCGCGCAATGCATGAACACTCGCAACGCATTACCGGCGCAGGACACGCCTGCGTCCACCTTCGGCCATAATGCACTCACTTGATCGGTCTCTCCGTTGCATTTCGGAACGAAGAATTGCGTTAAGTACTATAACACGTTTAAAACGACGAAAAGATACGCAATGATCAATGCGACACTGTCCTGAGCCAGAACTAGAAGCAAAAGAGATTCTCAAAATCAAAACCAAAGAAACAGAACAGCAAGCACCGTTGCAGAATTCTTAAAGTAGAAAGTTGGAAAGCATGCATGCTGCCACTGCCGCCGTAAAAACCAGTACCAGCTGGGTCTTGCGCAGCTTTGCAGAACCGAGATATCGACCGTATGGCAGTGGAGAAGCGATACGCTCGCGCACCGTACTGCCCCGCGGTTTGAAGTTTGGGCAGGCAGGACGAGGCGCGCCGCGCGAGTGCGCGACAACTCGGGCTCGCTCCCAGGTCCTGCTGCGCCGCGCGTGCCGTTAGCATCCTGCTGTGCTGCCTTCACCAGACGAGCTAGGCAACGTCCTGTGTTGCCGTGCGCCAGCAGGCATCCGTGCATCGCGGCCGCGAACCCGGCCGGCGCCGAACGGGTTCCGTCTGGACCGCTGGAGGCTTCCGCCGTATGATATGGTTTTGTAGGCTAGCACGGTGAACCGTGCAGGCATCAACAACGGACGCCGGAAATTGCGAAATGAGGTACCTAAATAGGCCACTGCATCCCCCACTTCAAAAAAAAAAAAAGCCACTGTATCAACTGCATCCGGCCGCTGTTGGGCCGCGCACTTATAATATCAGCTGCACTTCTGTCTGACTGGGCTTAGCAATCAAACGGGCTAAAACCCCAGGTCGGTGGCAGACAAATGCCTTGTACATTTTGCCCGTTAAAGGGTGTGAATTCTCGATGTTCGTACTGGAGATTTTCCTGTCTAAGTCCTGTGATTTTCTCCAAACTCAAAACAGGCTCCTGTTCCAAAATCTCGTCCCTTTTAGGCTGTGTTTGGATTGAAGGAAAATCGGAGGAATTTTAGAGGAATCAGTTCCTTTGGAAAGGAAAGGCATGTGTGCGTTTGGAACAAAGGAAACATGCATTCCTTTCCGGAGGAAAGGGAGGAGACGACGCCCATTTCACAGGAAATAAAAACTTCACTCCGACCTCAGGAAACGCTCGCTTCGTTCGCCTTCTCCCTCCTGTTCTCACACTTTCCTCTCTCCTTCCTCAGTAATTTGATTAAGTACATTGAATAATGATTTTATGGCTTTTATAAATACTATATTTAGTTGTAATGCATTTAGTTCCAATGTTTACGATTCCTGCATTCCAAACACCCCAAATTCTTTATTCCTCTGTTTTGAATTCCTGCGGTTTTGGCACGATTTCCTTTCCTGCGTTTTCTCTGTTCCTGTGTTTTTTCCTATTCCTGTGTTTTTCCTTCCTTTATTCCAAACAGGGCCTTATTCTTTTTCCCGGCGGCTTCTGCACTTTGTAATCGTGGGGCCTTTATACTTGTGTGTTAGTACAAAAGCATTATGTGTAGATGTCTACTATAAACGTTCTCAGCAATATCTGCGGCTTATTGCATTCGTGATGAAATAAGACTTTGTTACTGTGGTGCAAAGAATGAAGCAAGAAGCGAATCGTTCCCTTGTGACCACTCATCAACGATACTTTTTAAGTTTGCTTTGTCAATTACACCCCCCCCCCCCCCCCCTCTTTGCAATTTATGCTTAGATGCATGCGTGACATCTGTAATTTGAGAGCCCACTCAAACACAATATGCATTTGATATGGTTAAGAGATACATTTCGTCTCCCCCTTGATTTTGACGCTAGCTCCGCGATTGGTTACACTGAGTGTGTTTCTCGTTTAATCACCATGAGATGTGTGGACTCCAGAATGTTGTAATTTGTTAAGAATAATTTTCATCATGGATTGCCGGATCCGTTTCCCATACCCGATCCCAAGAAAGAGACATGAAGAGATGGTGGAAGAACTCGTTTCCCTTCCCAGATCTTAAGAACAAGAACACATAACACAAGTATGTAGAAGGAAGTCATCTTCTCATTAGCCATGGTAGGTATACAATGCTTCTTTATATAGGTCTAACCCTTCAGGGGTATATTTGGTATGATCCCATTTATTCCCTCTAACTGAGGGATTCTTAACACTTCCCCTTGGGCGAATACCACGACGAACTATTGCCTTGTTAAAACTCCGAAAAATCAAGTGGGAAAAATATGGAGAAAGAGTACATACTTGCCGCTAATGAATTTGCATATTGTTGCCTCATTAAAAATCTTATGTGAGAAACTTCGGAAAAACTCACTAAGGAAAATAGAGTACAACTAATGTCTTCAGAACAAACTATGATCTTCTAGATCATAATATTCTAGATTATTTAGACTCTAAATCAAGGGCCAACCATCAGGGATGTGCTCCCCCTGAACCTTGCATTATAGCTTCAAACACTTTCTGTTGGAAGCATGAGCATAGAGATATGAAACAATCTATAATGCAAGTATTATATTCAACGTGTTCAACACATATTACATATCAACCAGATGAAAAATTGTAGTAAGCAGAGAATAACCTCATGTGTGAGTGGCACGGATATATTAGATCACAAAATTCATGATGGAGTATCTTCAGGACAATATTTTGTAGTAGTACCTTCTAGGTATACTCTGAGACATTCAAAGTCTAGTATATCGTGACGATCAATATAGCATAAGCTCCCCCTGACAACAACATGCGTTGAAGTCTTTTCATTTCGTGTCCTTTATATAAATGCTTGTTAGCAGGATCACTAGTGAAAACAAAATTCTCACAACGTGTCTTTTAGACATTTATCTCAATGTTCTTCTAGAATACAAAATTCTCACAAGAGAATTGGGAGCATGTATGTGCGCAGTAGTAGCAGCAAGTACAGAAGCCTTACCCCACACGGTGGCACTGATTACCCAGCCAGGGGTTCTCTGTTCTCTGCGGGGAAAGTAGAAAGTAGAGCAGGGTGCGCAGTCCTGGCTGGGCGTGCCTGCCGTTTGCAGAGTCGTCGGGATCCCCTATGCGAGGAAGGAGGGATCCACGCAACAATAGAAGACATGCATGCAGCGCTAAACGATCTTGTGCTGTGCCCATCATCACCACCATCGTTCAATACAGACGCCAGGCATTACCGACGCATTCAGTTGGCGCGGTACCGTCGCTCGCGACCTCCTTCGGCCATAGCCATAGTGCACTGTCTCCGTTGCATTTCAGAACGAAGAAGAATTTCGCTAAGTATAACCCTTTTAAAACGACGAAAAGATTATGATCAAGGTGACACTCTCCTGAGCCAGAACGAGATGCAAAAGAGAGATTCTCCAAATCAAAACCAAAGAAACAGAACAGCAAGCACCACCCGTTGCATCAGTCTTAAAGTAGAAAGTTGTAAAGCATGCATGCTGCCACTGCCGCAGTAAAAACCAGTACCAGGTGGGTCTCGCGCAGCTTTGCAGAACCGAGATCTCGATCGTATGGCAGTGGACAAACGATACGCTAGCGCACCGCACCGGCGGCCCGCGGTTTGAAGTTTGGGCAGGTAGGCCAAGCACGCGCGGCAGCACGAGGCGCACCGTGCGAATGCGCGATGCAACTCGGGCTCGCTCCCAGCTCCTGCTGCGTCGCGCGTGCCGTTATAGCATCCTGTGCTGACTTTACCAGACAAGCTAGGCAACTTCCTGTGTTGCCGTGCGCCAGCAGGCAACCGTGCATCTCGGCCGCGAACCCGGCTGGACCGCTGGAGGCGTCCGCAGTATGATGGTTTTGTAGCTAGCATGGTGAACCGTGAGGCATCAACACCGGACTCCGGAAATTCCGAAATTGCGAAATGAGGTACCTCATTGGGCCACTGCACCAACTGCATCCGGCAGCTGTTGGGCCACGCACATCTAATATCCACTGTATAAATGCCTTATAGGTTTGGCCCGGAATCCCTATAATTAGCGCGCGCTGCGCCGAAGCTTTATGTAGCACGCTTTAAGATTCGTGCACCAGTAAAATCCAACGGCAGCAGCTCTTTCTTCTCCCTCGCGTCCTCTGACCTAATCGCCGCCGTCGTCCCGCGCCGACGTCGTCAGCTCCCCAGCGCCGCCATCGCGCGCTCCCTCGCGACGCCATCGTCTGCTCCCCCCGCGCCGCCGTCACCGGACGTGTTGTTCCGACCTTCACAAAAGTTGTTCCGACCGTCGGTGAAGTTGTTCCGGCCGCCGAAGAAATTGTTCCGGCCGCCGGAGTAGTTGTTCCGGCACTGCCGCGGAGCAGCGACGCGCGGCGGCGGCTGGGCGTGCGGCGGCGGTTGCTGGGCCGCCTGGGCCGCGCTACGTCACGCTTAAAAAAAGCGCGAGGTACGCATAGGGGCTCCCGGTTTGGCCCGTTACAGGGTGTGAATTCTCTTCTTTACTAGAGATTTTCCTGTCTGAGTCCTGCGATTTTTTCCAAACTAGAAATAGGCCCTGTTCCAAAATCGCGTCCCCGTTATCTTTTTCCCGGCTTGTGCACTTCGTGGGGCCTTTATATTTGTGTGTTAGTAAAAAAGCGTGACGTGTAGTCGTCTACTGCGATACTGTGGTGGCGAAGATTGAAGGAAGGAGGCGTGATCGATCCCTTTATGGCGCCAGTGGTCAACGATACTTTCTGAGTTTTGAGTAGTAGTAAAGTTTGCTTTGTTAATTACCATCACTGGCGGAGCTTGATAGCAATGGGAAAGACTCCCTCGCAAAAAGAAAGAGACTTTTTTTTTGGTCTAAAAATTAGTCGCAGTTAAGGGCCCGATTGAATTGCTAATGTAGGATCTAACTTTTTTGAGCCAACAATGTGGTGGACTCAAAGGTACAGCTTATCCTCTAAAGAAGCCCAACCCAGAATGGGTGGTGGTGGTCCGTGATTCTTGGGCCTGCAAATAGACCCAACCCAAGTTACCACTTGACCCACAGAACAATGTTCGTTTCTTGAGAGTTGAGACCCAGCTAACGTAACTCTGCGAATTGGGGCCAATTGCCCTGGTACCATGGGTAAAGGGAGCTATCTCTCAAACCCCGTCAGTAAAGAAGCAATCTCTCTCACACCATTCCTGAATGCACTTCTCTCTCCAAAACACCAAAAAGCTCCATATCTCTCTTTTCTCACCCGATTCTGCCCCTGCCTGTGTCTTCTTCCATGCGCCGCCGCACCTGCTGCTTCTTCTTCCTTGCGCCGCCGCCCCTGTCCGCTTCTTCTTCCTTGCGACGAGCTCCCGCCGCGGGACCTCGGGCACGCTCGGCAGCGGCGAGCACGCGAGGCCAAGGCATCGCAGCAGAGCATGCGCGGCAGGACATCGCGGTGACGCAGATGGATGAAACACGACCGCTGATGCGTGCTTGCTTGTGCGGCTGTTTAATTGTGTTGCTGATGCTTGCCTGCCAGCTTGCTTGTGGAGCTTCACGAGAGGTTGCGGAGGCACGGGAGCCGCTTCTGGTGGTGCTGGACCGGTGAAGAATCCCGAAAATAAAAAAAATTGATGTTTATGTGTACTTGTGCTTGCTCTCGTGTGTGCCCATCACGATTTGAACTGAGAAACTGAGAAATCAGAGGAAGATGAAAGGGGAAGAAAGCTCGCAGCAAGGCGCTGCAGGCTGGAGCGCCATGGAGCCCGGATCGAGAGCAGGGCGGCGGCGGCGGCAGGAGGGAGACGAGAGCGGCGCACTCGGTGTGAGGGAGGGGGAGACGCGGCCCGGCTCGGCTTGTCGCCGGCGCGGTAGCATGGCGCGCGACCTGCCGACCCCACGGGCATGGCGCGCGACCCGCACGGGGAGGCTCCGGCGGCGTCCCTCGTCGCCCTCTCCGCCGGTGTCTCCCTTCCGCTGCAGTCGGTTTTCGATTTTTCTCGGCCTCGATTTGGTTCGAAACACGGGAGCACGCAGGGGCATTCTCGGGAGAGAAAAACGAGATTTGGCCGGTGTTGGTGTTTTGGAGGGGCGGGCGCGTTCGCCAGTGGCGTTGAGGGGAAGGCTCTTTTAGTCATGGGGTTCCGGAGATGGTCGCCTTTAGAAGTGGGGTGAGGACAATTAACCCTGCGAATTGCGGAAATCAAACAACACAGATTGAATCGGTCAGATTCATTTTCAGCGAAGGAACACAACACAGGTTTTGGAACTAGAACTTCTGCCACTGCGAGAGCACGATCCAAACATTACATTAAGTAAACACCAGACGACATCACACAACAACACACTACAGCCTCCTCTCCAGCACGCGCGCGAGGCGGCCCTGCAGGAAGACCGTGGCCGCGACGAAGACGGCGGTGGTGACGGAGACGTCGTAGCCGTCGGCGACGTAGGACGAGGCGCGGGCGACGGCGAGCGGCGCGAGGCCGGCGACCACGGTGCCCACGTAGAGCAGCACCGAGAAGTCGCGCACGGACTTGAGCAGGCGCTCCACCTCCGCCGCCTTCGCGGCCTTCGCAGCAGCGGCAGCACCAGGGGCATCCATGATCTCGTCTCGCTCTCTCGCTCAAGTCTCTCAACCCTTTTCGGTTGCGATGTGGGGGCTCGTTGGAGAAGTGGAGAGGAATTGGTTACTGGATAACTCTGCTGTTCTTATGGCTGGCAAATATGGACCGGTCAAGGAAGGAGGGCGTCGTGGACGTGGTGAGCTTTCGGTTTTGGAGCTTGGACAGAAGCGTTGTCCGGAAAAGTAGGAAGATACGAGCTGGGCGCCTGGGCATGCATGCAGAGCTTTTGCAGGGTCGGGGATCCCATGTACCACGAGGTTCATCCACTGGAAGGCTGCCCGCACGTTGTCACCGCGGTGCGCATCAGTCTCGCCGTCCCGGTGGCGGCCATGCTGCCCGACCCGCGCAGGAGTAGCAGCAGCAAGTACAGAAGCATTACCCCACCCCGCGGCACTGATTACCCAGCTAATCACTTCTTGGGGTTCTCTCTGTCTTCTCTGCCGGGAAAGTAGAAAGTACAGCAGCGCAGTCCTGGCTGGGCGTGCCTGCTGCTTGCAGAGTCGTCGGGCGCTCAATGCAGCGGTAAACTCTCGCCAGGCGTCTATGCACCACCGCGGCCGGTTGGCGCGGCGCCGTCGCTCGCGGCCATATTGCAGCTCGCGGCCTCCTTCGGTCATAGCCATAGTGCACCGTCTCCGTTGCAGAACGAAGAATTTCGTTGAGTAGAACTCTTTTTTTTTTTTTTTGAACTGAGGAGTATAACTCTTTTAAACGACGAAAAGAACGAGAAGCAAAAGAGAATCTCAAAATCAAAATCAAAGAAACAAAACAGCAAGTACCGCCGTTGCAGTAGTCTTAAAGTAGAAAGTTGGAAAGCATGCATGCTGCCACTGCCGCAGTAAAAACCAGTACCAGCTGCCTCTTGCGCAGCTTTGCAGAACAGAGATATCTGGATCGTATGGCAGTGGCGAACGATACGCTAGCGCACCGCACCGGCCCGCGGTTTGAAGTTTGGGCAAGCAGGCGAAACACGCGCGGCAGCACGAGGTGCACCGAGCGAAAGCGCGATGCAACTCGGGCGCGCTCCTGCTGCGCCGCGCGTGCCGTAAGCATCCTGTTGCACTGCCTTCATTAGACGAGCTAGGCCATCTTGTGCTGCCGTGCTCCAGCAGGCAACCGTGCATCTCGGCCGCGAACCCGGGCCGGGTCCGGCTGGACCTCTGGAGGCGTCCGCCGTATGATGGATTTGTAGGCTAGCATGGTGAGACGTGCAGGCACCAACACCGGACGCCGCAAATTGCGAAATGAGGTGCCTAAATGGGCCACTGCATCAACTGCATCCGGCTGCTGTTGGGCCGCGCACTTCTAATATCCGCTGTACTTCTGTCTGACTGGGCGGCTTAACAATCGAACGGGCTAAACCCTCGGGTCGGTGGCTGACAAATGCCTTGTAGATTTGCCCCGTTACAGGGTGTGAATTCTAGAAGTTCTTCTGGAGATTTTCCTGTCAAAGTCCTGCGATTTTTTCCAAACTCGAAACAGGCCTCTGTTCCAAAATCTTGTCCCCTTTATTTTTTCTCCGGGCTTGTGCACTTCGTAGGGCCTTTGTACTTGAGTGTTAGTGTAAAAGCACGACGTGTAGTCGTCTATTGTAAACATTCTCATTTCTCAACCTGTTTAATGCATTTGTGATGGAATTAAGACTGCACTAATATGATAGCGAAGATTGTAGCAAAGAGGCCACTGATTAACGACACTTTCAGAGTTTTAAGTAGTAGTAAAGTTTGCTTTGTCAATTACCCTCACGGAGCCAGGAGAGGGCCAGCCGGGGCCATACCCCCCCCCCCCCCCCCCCCTTCTCTCTCTCTCTCTCCCAAATGCAATTTTAGATGCATGCGTCTCATATGTTATTTGAGACCCCACTCAAAAACAACATGCAATAGTGCGTATATTCATTTAAATCTTACAAACTACATTCTTTATTTATTTTATCTTTGACTGTATGCACATCAGCTCCCATTTGATATGGCTGTGAGCACGGTGCTAGCTCCGCCATTGGTTACCCTTAGTGTGTTTCTCGTTTAATCACCATGAGATGTGTGGACTTTAGAAGTTGTAATGGTGTTGATTTTTTTTCGAGTAAAAAGAGAACTTTATTAGTTACTCAGGAGTGTGAGTATATTTTTGAGCAATCATTCGCTCGATACAACTAGAGGCCTGCCCTCGCCATACAACAGTATGGGAGTGCGTTTCGCAAGTTGCGCAAACTCGTGAGTGATGGAGTTTTGTTCCATTTTTACGGCCGGAAACTTCACGTCCTTTTTTAGTCGAAAGAAAAACAAACCGCGGCTTCAAGTTGCCCAAGTCATGGAAGGGCACGGAACGGCAAATTTAGAACCGTGTTCACGATACTACTACTAGGAGTTGAAGCAAATCTGCAGCGACCATGTCACTCCGCTCCACTACCGCCAATGCTAATTGCCAAGTTTACTCGCAAAACGAGTTTTAAGTTTTAACCCTGTTCTCATCACGAGCCCTCCGCCCCCTTCCTCCCCTCCAACCAGCAATTAATAAGGGCTGCGATGGCCTCCCGTGATCGCCGGGCAAGAAGAAGATCTTGATGCCGCTCACGTGCGGTGCCCCCGCCCGGCGCTCGCGCCGAACCCGGTCAAGCCAGCAGCCCCGTCCCGGCCCGAGGAGGCGCAGCAGCGCCGGACAAACGGCGGCCGACAGGCTAACGGCAGGTCAAAGCCTCACACGCCCACGTCACGCGCATGACACGCACACAACACAACACACGGACCCCGGTGCCGCGCCGAGCCGGCCATCCCCCGACGACGCGACGCTGCCCGCTCGGCCCGGGCACGTGGACGCGGCCGCGGCCGCGCGCCAGCGACAGGGTAACGGCAGGTCAAGCGCTGATGAAGCACTGGGCTGGCTTACTGGCTCCTGCTATGCCGCGGCTCACCGCGCGCGGCGGAGCCGGCCGCCCGTCTCGGCCACCGGCAGCGGAGCACGTGGCCCGGGCCGCGCTTTTGGCATCTTTGCCGATCCGCTCGCGCTGCCCTCCCTCCCTGCCCGTTGGTTGGCGCCTCTGCACAGCGGGTTGCCGCCACCATCTCCGGTTCGGGTTCCGCCCCGCGTCGTCTCGTGCCCGCCCCGCCTCGTGTTGGGACCGGAGGCGAAATGGGTGGTGGTGCCGGCACTGTGGCGGGGGCCCGACGGAACAGCGATGTTTGCACGTTGGAACAGAACGGCGGGGCCGCCGCGCCCGGGAGCCCATTTCCCACTCCCCTCCTCGGCGAGCTGGCGATCGCACCACGATTCATGCGCAAAAGATGTTGGGAAAGAGTGTATACCAGGAATATTGTGTGATTGCTACTAGTACTAGTGCTGCCGTATAAAAGGTCAGCAAATAATGGTTAGCACCTGCAAATAATGGTTAGCACCTTCCAACCTTTTTCAGCGTTTCAAACATGTTGTCAATCTGGTTCTAGCAAAGGATAATCCCCGAATAATCCACCCTTAGAATCAGCTACGCAGATTGGAGCAAATCCTAGAGAAGTTCACAGGGGTATAGTACGGCCAGCAGCTAAACTCCGAACAGCAAAATACGTCCGTCACAATCACCTACTCCCGCAAACTTTGGCTGTACTTGCATGTACTGCATGAACTTCAAGGCACGCATTCCCGAGGTTGAAAAATTTCAACGATAATCTTGAAATCCCACATCTTTTACTTTTATTTTCAACCGTGCTCCTCTCCTTTCAGTAAAACTAAAGATAAAGAGAAGCATAATCCGATCGAAATGTGAACCTTTTTTTTTTCCTTTCGCGAACAGGAACAGCTCCTGTTGTTGTTGGAAGTTCACGTCGCTCTCCCTCTACTACGAACCTGCAACTGCGACACAGTAGGATCCAGCAAAGAAAAAGCACGGAAACACATGTTTTCTTCTTCTCTCCCTCCTTCCCCCGACATCCCACCTCGCCTCTTTTGATCTTTTCCTTTCGCCGTCTGCGCTCTCACGTCAAACGGTTTCCCCCTCTCTCCCCCTCCGCTTTATCTTTCGCCGTCTTTTACCACGTCCGCCCATCGCCTTCGCCTACTCCCCTCTCTCGCTCGCTTCCACTCCAACGCAGCAGCCCAGCAGCAATCGCAACGGAACCGCGTTTCCGGTCGCAAGCGCAACGCAACACCTCACTTCCCACTCCCCTTCTTCTACTCCACTCCTCGCCGCACTCTCTCCATGCCCTCCTCGTGAAGCAAAAAAAAACTGGATCTTTTGTGATCTATATTTCTGGTCCTCCCCCTCTTCTTGGCGGCGGCACCGGCAGCGGCGGCATTGCTGGGATGGAGAAGGAGAGGAAGCCGGGGTTCTTCGCCGCGCTGAAGGAGGAGGTGGTGCGGGGGCTGTCGCCGGCGAGGTCGAGGGGGAAGTCCCCCGCCCCTGCTGCCGCGAGGAGCGCGTCGCCGGCCCGGATGCTGATCCCGCGCCGGCGCAAGACCCCGCCGCCGCCGCCGCCGGAGAAGGTGCTGCAGCAGTACCTGGGGGAGCAGCTCGTCGCGCGCTCCGGCAGCCTGCACCCTGGCGGGGAGGCCCTCGCGCCGCTCATCGAGGGGCCCGACGCCGAGCGCCTCGCCGCCGGGGACCCCGACGCCGAGGACTCCGGCCGGCGGGAGGGGTTCGGGAACTGGGTCCGCGGCCACCTCACGCGCACGCCGTCCACGGCCTCCGCCGCCGCCGCCGCAGCCGGTGGGCCCGGCGGGTCCAGCGGCTCGTTCCGGCGGTCCGACCTCCGCCTCCTCCTCGGCGTCATGGGCGCGCCGCTCGCTCCCATCCCGTCCAAGCTGGCGCAGCCGCTGCCCCTCCACTCCGTCAAGGGGACCCCCATTGTACGTTCCGCATCTACTGCATCATCTCCTCTCTATCTCTCGTTAGCTGTTGCTTCGCATCTACGAGATGCGGCCGGTGTCCGTGCATCTGGTATCGTGTACAAACAAACTCACTCTGGGAAAATGCAGGAGTCGTCGTCCGCGCAGTACATCCTGCACCAGTACACGGCGGCGTCCGGCGGCTTCAAGCTGCTGCAGTCGGTGCGGAATGCGTACGCCATGGGCAAGGTGCGGATGGTGGCGTCCGAGTTCGAGACCGCCACGCGCGTCGTCAAGAACCGCGGCCCCAACGGCCGCGGCGCCGCCGCCGTGGAGCAGGGCGGATTCGTGCTCTGGCAGATGGCCCCCGACATGTGGTACGTCGAGCTCGCCGTCGGCGGCAGCAAGGTCCACGCCGGCTCAAACGGCCGCCTCGTCTGGCGCCACACACCATGGCTCGGCGCACACGCCGCAAAGGGCCCTGTCCGCCCCCTCCGTCGCGTCCTGCAGGTTACCCAACATTTCCAAACCTCATTTCATCCTTGTGTCCATCTCCTGTTAAACAAGAAAGGAGCAAATCACCTTAACAACATCTGCTTGCCAACTTGCAATGCCAGGGTCTTGATCCGCTCACCACGGCGGGGCTGTTTGCGGAGGCGCGTTGCGTCGGCGAGAAGAAAGTGAACGGCGAGGACTGCTTCATCCTGAAGCTGACCGCCGACCCGCAGACGCTGAAGCTGCGCAGCGAAGGGCCAGCAGAGATCATCCGGCACGTGCTGTTCGGCTACTTCAGCCAGCGCACGGGCCTGATCGTGCAAATCGAGGACTCGCACCTCACCCGCATCCAGCCGCACGCCGGCGGGGACGCCGTGTACTGGGAGACCACCATCAGCTCGTCCCTGGAGGACTACCGCCCCGTGGAGGGCATCATGATCGCGCACGCGGGGCGCTCCGCCGTGACGCTGTTCCGGTTCGGCGAGGCCGCCATGAGCCACACCAAGACGCGGATGGAGGAGGCGTGGAGCATCGAGGAGGTGGCGTTCAACGTCCCCGGCCTGTCCGTGGACTGCTTCATCCGCCCGCCGACATCCGGTCCGGCTCCGTCGGCGAAGCCTGCGAGCTGCCGCCGTCGCAAGGTGAGCGCGCCAGGCCCTACGCCGCCGCTGTCCACCCGGCGCGCGTCGCCGCCGTGGAGCGCGCTCACGCTCCCAATGCCAGTGCCGGCGTTCACAATGCCAGTGCCGGTGTCGGCAGCCGCGGCGGCGAGAAGATCGTTTGGAGAGTGGAAGTATGAGGATCAAGTGCATCAGTTAGCTGCAGTGCTAGAGAGAATTAAACCAAGTCCAATCTGTTCATACTAGAGTTTAATTTTCTTCCGCCCAGTGAAGATCATTCCAATACTAACTTGTTTCCGTCTAGTGCTGGTTTAGATTTCTGTAAATAGGAGCATAAATGTTCCTAGGCCATTTGATGTGCCTGGATGAATCTTTATCCTCTGAATGCAGAAGTTTTAGCGCCAACCAACTTCCCCTGAATCCCTACTCTGGTAGGACTTGATAGCTGTTGGAATCAAGTGATGTCTCCTTTCATGTTAGTGCCAATTTCTTGGTAGCAGTACTTGACGGCTGATATACCTAGTACTGATGCTCAATTCCTGTTTGGCGTTTATGATTACAACTCCAAAACGGGAGAAGACGAGCTGAACCCCTGCTTGGTTGGTTTATTCCCAGATCGCTGGGCACTATCACTGTCAAGTGCAGCAAGTTGCTAATGAGATCTTGCTTAGAAGCGAACCAGGTATCTCGGCACGTTCAGTTGTAGGAGTAGGAATGTACTACTACGATGACGATGCGTCGCCAAGCATTGGATGCTGAGATCAGATCAGCGGCACCACCCAGCTGCAGCGGCTGGGGTTGGGCTGTCCCTCCATTTCTGCTCCCCCGATCGTCCTTCTCCCTGCTCCATCAAGGATTCAGGACCTCATGTGTCGTGCCTGGCCGGTCAACACAGAACCGGCAGGGCCCGGCTGCAGGCACCGGAGCGTGATGCTATTGCAACCCGTAGTCGCTGGTGGCATGGCATCTACCGTGCCTGGCTTTATTTTCACCTTTGTTGACCACGGCACGGATCTCAGCCATGCGCCAGGCTACCTGCACCATCTCCGGGGCGTTTCATTTGATGGCCACGTTCGAGAACGAAAAGGCTTCCGTTTCCATTTCTCCTCGTTCCGGGGCCGTGTGACCGGAGAAAGATGTGTAGAAAAATGGTCAAACGGAGCATCTTTTTCCGGCGTTGGAGACGCAGCGAGAACTGCGACGCGAAGACGCCGCGAAGGCGCCCGCTGAGATGCTTGCTCGGCTCACGCTGCCGCAACAAGAAGTCAGCTGCTGGGATGCTTGCTGGCCACTGGGCGCAGGCAAATTATTGCGGCCTTGGGAGCCGAGCACACTGCCCGGATTGGTGACTCGCATGATGATGCTGCCCTGTCTCACGAACTTTGCCGTCCCTGATCGGTGAGTCGCTCGCCAGGTTTCACCCCGCTTTTGGCGTGCTACGCCTCTAACTTTGCCGTCCCTGATCGGTGAGTCGCTCGCCAGGTTTCACCCCGCTTTTGGCGTGCTACGCCTCTAGTCGCCTAGGCAATGAGTGAGCACCGCAGTGAGTTCACTGGCCAGACCCGAAGTTCTCAACAGTGTGAAGATTGGAAATGTTTTGTTCGTGTCGTTCTTGGACGAAACAAATTCGGTGGTGTGGCCACAGAAAACATTTTGGAGGTATTTGGGATTCTTTAGCTTAAATGTAATGCTAGCGGCTAGTATAGAAAATTGCAAAGATCTTTTTTGCTCGAGTTTCCTCGGCATATCTGCACGACGTCGATGGCCGAGGTTCGCGACAGCTGACTGGAGCAGCACATGAGATTTGTCGGCACGTGAAAACACAACGAGTATAGTCACATTGGCCGCTGCTGTGTTCAAATTTTTGACTGAAGAATATCTCGAGAATGGTAGGTCAAAATTAGAGCAGTTTTACGGTCCAAAATAATGGCCATTAATTCTCCAAAACTAATGGCCATTAGTTTGAGAGCATATTAGTAATTTTACTATTAATTAATAAACTTATGTTTTATTAATAATAATGAACTAAATAATTCAACCCTAACCGGCTAAACTTAGGAACTAATAATAATGAACTAGATTGATCAACAACATGAATTGATCAAATTACAAATTTGATTTTATTTATAAAAACAAAATTCCTGTTACAAGTCTATCACACTTTTTTTTTTGCCGATATTACCCTTACTAATGGCCATTAGTAGTGGATTCTTGATATTAAATCTAGACCGTCAGATCAAACTAATGACCATTAGTTTTGAAAAACTAATGGCCATTATTTTAGACCGTAAAACTCCTCCAAAATTAATGTACTTAATCATAGTATATTGCTCTCAGCATCTACAGAGTCACCTTCTTTTGAGTTGGTGAACTGGTTGGTCTCGCTGAGTGAGGACTGAGGACCTCACATGTGCTAGTGCCCGAGCAAATGTACATCTCATGGGTCAACCAGAAGCCTATTGCAAACTGCCATTTTCATGCCCAAGTTGACTTGCTAGATGAGAAAGGTTTTTTTTTTTTTTTTTTTTTAGAAAACTAGATGAGAAAGGTTTGACAAGGCCGCTTTGATGTTTCATTATTTCCATTGTGCTTTTCTTATTGATTGGTGGAGTACAACTAGCAAGCATAACGAGCACACATATCAATGAAAAAGAGCAAGCATAACAAGCAGTACAAGTTGACATCCACCTGTGTGGCTAGTGGAGTATTTGGTAGTGTCTTGTTTTATGCATACACATGTTTGCACTAATTTGTAAACTCTTTTCTTTAACGAAAGCTTGTAATCGCAAAAATATACTACTAACGTCTACTACTTGGTGCGCCTTTCCTTGCTCGTAATCAATCATTGGTCTCCATTTCCATGGCAAACGTAGCCGCACCAACTTTTGTCTCTTGTATTCAATTGCGTCCTCCTTTCAGCTCCCTCGTGTGTAGAGTACTACTGTACTAGTACTAGCTTCCAATCAATGGCCACGCTCGATCCTGCACAACTTGTAGCGTATAGAGAGTACCCCCTTGTCGAAACGATGTCCAACCGCATGTATAATGGCTGTCCAACGCATGCTAATCCTGTTTAACACAATCATACGGTCGTCTTGCACCTTGTCCATTCTGGTCACTATGGCTAACATCCTCATTTGAGCTCCTAAAAGGCTAATACTATGTTAGCTTTCAGTTATTATTTTACTCCTAGCTTTCATCTGCAGGTGCCTTGTTTTGTTTACAGCGACCATGCCTTGTGCAGGTGCTCATCCCATGTGCCAATGTAGGGCCTGGAAATGCAGCAAGATACCTGCAGAATATATGCAGGATAAATCAGTGGTTTGGGGCATTTGGTTTGGGGCATTTGGCAAGGTTGCTACCTGTGCCATCACCTGGTGTCTCGCAAACTCTGAAACGGTCTGATGCACACGATGCCGTTGCATTGTTTGGATCCTTCAGGGTATCCGACATAATCTTGACAAGGAGCGAGGTCACAGATTTTTTTCTACGAAAATAACGTTTGCATCATCGATTTGCTTCGCTTGCATCGAGGCGCCCTGATGGATGGGATCTAAAATGTTTTGTGTCAGCTTTCTACTAGCCACGGAGGAGCTGTGATCCAAATGATTTTGGCCCTACTGCTTCTGGACATATTAGCTGGTCTGTTGATTCTGCCCCACGATTCATTAACAGCAACTCAACTTGTGTTGTGTTTGCAGAACAAGTATGTGCACCCATCTCCAAAAGGGAAAAGATTGTTTGCAAAGTAAATGTCTTCTTATGTCTTGTGTGTAACCACGGTTATGATCAGGCATCTTTAGCCATGTAGATCTCAAGACGTTCCTTCATAAGTTGGGCAATGTCTGTTCTGTTGGAAGCATGGCCATCCCCGAAACCAAAAAAAAGCAGTAGAAGCTTCACTGGATCAGAAACGGCCCACTCATCTTTTATGTTCTTTTCTGTTGTTACATCTTTGATTTGATTAGGACAAAGCCAGATTTCAGGACGAACCTATCATGATCCAAAGCTGCTTTAGTACAATGCACACAAGTTTTAGTGCGTAGCTTTAGCCTTTCCTAGTGATAAAGCTTCTTCAGGTAGGAGGAGGGCGTCTGCTTGGCAAAAGCAGCAAACACGGGAGCCATTTCGGACGCTATGGTTTCAGAAGCTTCAGGATTCTGTTTCAAATACTAACAAAGTTTGGTAAACCTTTTTCAAAGACTGCCTGTCTGTTTCAACCTCGCGTCAGTCAGCTTTCGATGTCAAGCTCACAGAACCCGCGCTACATTTTTCCCATTCCCTCCAGGCTCTGGCAAAGCCTCAAACACGACGGTGGAACTGAAAAACGATGGGATTGCATTCAGCTTTAGCGGTTTGTGTGAAGCTGTCTTTCGTTCAGCTGCGAGTGCTCAAATGATCTGTCAAGTTTGTTGTCACATCGACCTTCTCTTGAACACTTTTATTAGAGAAAAAAAATACTAATAAAGTTGGTTCGATCTTGCCTCGTTGATTAGCAAAAAGCAGCTAATAAGGGGGCCATTTCCCAGGCTATGGCTTCAGAAACTTCAGTTTCAAGTACATGGTAACAAAGTTTGGCAAACGTTTTCAGAGACTGCCTGTCTGTTTCTTCAACCTTGGTTGAGTCAGCTTTTGATGTCAAACTCATAGAACCGGGGCTACATTTTCCGATGCTCTCCAGGCTCTGGCAAGGCCTCAAACACGGTAGTAGCACAACTGAAAAAACGGTGGCATTGCGTTCAGCTTTAGCGGGTTGTGTGAAGCAGTCTTTCGTGCAGCAGCGAGTGCTCAAACTATGTGTCACGTTTGTTGTCCAATCGACCTTGTTTTTTGCCATTTCTCCGTAGTTGTACTGCTAGCAAAGTCTCTTGGTTTTCGTGTGTCCGTGCTTTATTCCAGCGTGCAACCTTTTGTCGCGCCCCGCTGGATAAACCAACAGATCTCTCTGTATTCTGCCGTATTGTTTGCACGTTCCTTGTGTGCGGAAGAACTTGAGACTGTCAGGCAATTTGGGCGAGCACATGATTCAACAAGGCATAAACATTAGAACATCAGCTTGCTAGAACAAAAGTGTGATTGTATACTAATTTCCACATCGACGTTGTTTGGACTATTGACTGCGTCGCAGAACCTTGAAATTCCGACCGTTCATTTCGCCGCAGTTTGCATGCTGCAAACGAGGGAGCTCAGAAAACAAAAAATTCAGTGCCTCGGGCCAGTGTTGAAATTCCGATCGACAGTGTTGAACACAAGCTGGGCTTAAGTGCCTCGGGCCAGCCCACTTGTGTTAGCCAGCCGTGTCAGTACTGACTGTCACTTTATCAAGGCCCAGCCTATAACATCATTACTCTTAAAAAAGGCCCAGCCCATAACATCATTAGTCTAAAAAATGGGCCAGTCCAGACTGTAGGAAATCAATTCATCAGTAACGGTAAAATACTCCCTCCGTTTTTGAATAATTGTCAGCGTTGACTTTACTGTAGCAACTTTGACCACGTGTCTTTTTCTTTAAAATGTTTATAGTTACTTCAATATTTCATATTGTTTTGTAGGTTTTGAGAGACACTACATTAGCATTATATACTTTCAAACATATCTAAATATTTTGTAAAAAAAAATATAGAATCAAATTTGCTACAGTAAAATCAACGCTCACAATTATTCAAAAACGGAGGGAGTATTTCATTTCACACTGGTCCAACGACCGGCAAGGACGTGCACAGATGCCAATGGGCCCGGCCGCCGCTCTCTCTCTCTCTCTCTGGGCCGGCGCGGCGTCCCGACGCGCGCGCACCGACTGCTCTCCACCCAACGGCTCCCGCACAC
Source organism: Eragrostis curvula (assembly GCA_007726485.1). NCBI lineage: Eukaryota > Viridiplantae > Streptophyta > Magnoliopsida > Poales > Poaceae > Eragrostis > Eragrostis curvula. The sequence continues at coordinate 8,436,142 of CM017442.1, forward strand.
GACCAACTCAGCCCATCGACCCACGTGAACGCGTCCCACACCAACCGGCGCGCGTCCACCACCCACATGGCCCGGCGGGCCCACTGCCAGTTGTGCAGCAATCCCCGCCGCGGCATCTCCGGCCGCTTCCCCGATTCGCCCTCCTGCGCTTTCCTTCTTCTCTCCCCTCCCCTGCCGCTTCCTTCCCTTCGCTTCCCTTCCTCCCCGCTATTTATTTCCCCTCCTGCCACCGTCCCCTGCCACAACAACACTCCGCACCACCACCACCCGAGGAACCGCACCGCAGCGCAGAGCAGGAACCGACCACCACACCGCCTCACAGCAATGGCGCGCGCCGGCGCTCTCTGCCTCGCGCTCCTCTGCCTCCTGGCCGCGTCCGCCGCGGCGCAGAAGGCCGCCACCACCCCGGCCGCGGCGCCGGCCACCACTCCATCCAAGAAGACCCCGGCGCCCGCCACCTCGCCGCCCGCACCCGCCACCCCGCCGCCGACCGCCGCGCCGTCCACCACCCCGGCCACCCTCGCCCCGGTCGCCTCGCCGCCGACCCCCGCCACCCCGGCCCCCGCCGCGGCGCCGCCCAAGTCCTCCACCAAGTCCGCCCCGGCCCCGGCGCCCGCCAAGGCCAAGGCCAAGGCCTCCCCTCCGCCCGCCTCCCCGCCGCCGGCCGAGGCGCCCGTCGCCGCCGCGCCGCCCGCCCCCGAGCCCCCGGCCGCCGCGCCCACCAAGCCCGCCGAGGTGCCCGCCCCGGCGCCGTCCAAGAAGAAGAAGAAGTCCTCCTCCAAGAACAAGAAGAAGTCCAAGGCTCCCGCCCCCGCGCCCGTCGTCGCCGAGGCCCCCACCAAGTCCAAGAAGAAGGCTAAGGCCCCCGCCGCCTCCGACGCCAGCGCCGATGCACCCGGCCCCGCCGGCGACGGAGCCGCCGCCGACACCGCGGTACGTTGCTCTTCTTCGCATTTCTTCTCGTAATCTCGTTCGATAATGCTTGTCTGAATTAAGCAATCAGCAATGCTGTCTCATCAATTCGATAGGATAACTGCTACTCCCACTAATTGGAACCGTTAACCACGCTTTGCTTGCAACTACTGATACTACTGATCTGGCGCGTTATTGTAGATTTCAAAATTAACAGTGCGCCTAGAGACAGTTGGCAATGGAATTCTACGGTGCAGTTAATCTAATCTCGCTGTACTGATGGTTGTTTAGTCCGAGCAGCACCTAATACCATGTGACAACAATGAGTGAGAATTGAGTGGTAGATCCAGGTTTCACCGACATGTCGGCCACGCGTACATGTGCTCGGCCGTATCACGGACATTGTTAATGATACATTTAAAAGTAGAGCCACCAAAGGTTAGCTGTCATCATTTACAATTCTTCTCACGTACCGTACGCTGGATTAAAATGCAATTTGCATTAGTAGGTGTGGAGTGGTAGTACTACTAAATTAGTGTAGCCAGTCTATTCACACTGATTAGTCGTCACTTCTAATGACAGTCATCAGACGACTACGGGTTTTCTAAATTGTACAGTAGTCATGTGGTCCTGCTCAGAAGTCAGATAACGTTACAGGACTGCTGTACAGAGCTACAGTTGTATGTATTCACTAGCGTACGAGTACTAAGTAAAGATCACGTGAATCGAGTAGAGTAGCTGTAATTTCTTACAAGGCTACACTGTCACACTGTAATTACCATACTGTACTTTTTTTTGGTAATGAACCGTCGCTGACTAACCATTGCCTCGTTCTCGTGCCTGCAGGCCGCAGGAAGGACTGTAGCAGGCGGCATCATGGCGGCCGTGCTCGGCCTGGCCGCGCTTCTCGCCTAGGCGGACGGACGGACGCCACCGCCGCCGCCGCCGACACGACGCAATCATTCATGCACGCGGCCGGTGCGGCGTGCCTTTCGGACATGGCTGGCACGCCACCCGTTTTTGCGCTGTATTCTTCTTGTCCAAATTTTTTAACCAGGCCGGGCGGGGCCTCGTGTGTGCAGTAGCCGTAGTAGTTCCACTCACGTTCGATTGCGACAGTCCACCGCATTGGATTCTTTCACCTTTCTTCTTCTTCTGTACTGCCCGTTGGGATGATTTATTTATATCTTGATATCATTGTATTATTCCATTCACGGATCTGTCCCTTTCTCATGCCGTTGTCTTGGCCTGGTGCGTGCTGCTGCTGCTGTCAAGATCTGTTGTTGCGATGTGTTTGACATTGCTTCTCTGAACTAAATTCTCACGGTCAGGTGTGCCGCAGCGATTCACATTATCTCTAAACGAAATTCATCAGCACAAAAGGCTAGTTTGTGCCCGGAGCAGAATGCAGCATCAGCAGAAACGAACGAAATTCATCAGCAGAAACGGCTAGTTTGTGCCCGGAGCAGAATGAAGCATCAGCAGAAACGAATGAAATTCTCACGCACAGCCAAGTGAACTGCGATTAGCATCCGAAGTGCAAAGCAACGGTGTGAACGGCCGTCTGCAAGTTTGTGCTGGTATAGTGACATTGAAATGGGTGCCGCGACGACTTGGGTCCTCGCTTGTCACGATTGCAGATGATGATTGGGAAAGAAATAGCACACTGGAAAACGCAAAACCACGTTTCGAACAGCTGGCGCGAAAGTTGGGAGCAAGCGTAGATTCCAAGTTTTCGTGCGTGGTAGTACCAATCATACAGCTACGAGCTCGGGCACCACAGACGAGCTCGTGCCGCCGCCTGTGTTCGACACCGACGCGTGTTAACTTGCCGCTAGTTGTGCGCCGCAACAGTGGCTTTCCTTTCCAAATTGCCATTTCACCTACTGCTACTACTACGCGCAACGAACCGAAACACCGAAAGCAACGGCTCGACGGATCACCCGTGTCCGTGGAAGGTTACAGGCTTACAGCTGGTAAGCAAATTAAGTTGACGTCGTATTTCGCGTGGAGCCACTTCAATCTGGCAGTGGGCATTGTTTACTCCACTAAGCAACTCTTAACGGCACACTCAAAAGGAGGAAGCAGGTATCAGTTCCACTTAAGTAAAGCTCCAACAACGTAGACAACGAGCTTAAAAGCCTCTCTCCACTACCGGCTCACTGGCACGGCACGTCCCTGTCTGTAAAATCTCAGATCCACGACTACCATCTCATGAGCTGATCCAAGAAAACTTTACTTCTAGATCTTACTGCGCTGAATTACTTCTCTGACGCCCCGGATCCAAGTGAATCCCGCTCGTGACCGTTGCACGAACGAACGCGGGCGCGATGGCAGCTGCACACTGTCCAGGGTCCAGCCCGGACCAGCAGGAGAAGGGACGCCAAAAATTCATTGTTCCAGCCTGGGTTCGTCCACCCCCCCAGCGTGCAAGGCGTTTATGGTTACGCTGCTGTCTCCCGCTGGGCGATTCCTGCCTTTTCCTTTCACGGGAGGAATACACAAATCATAGATAATCCTGCCCCCACCAGTGTCGGCACCACATTAACAAATCAATCGATCGAACATCAATTATAACCTTCTTTTTTGTATGAAAGCCACCAAACAATTATTATCATTCGCCGCGAGGAAAGGGGGATTTGTAGCGGCGGCCGCACCGGCAGCATCGCCATCTCGCAACCGAAAAGAAGCTGGTGAGATGTTTGGAGGAATTGGAGCTCACGTTCTGAAACCGGGACAAGAATATTTTTGTCGGAGGGACGAGATGTAGATCCACATCCCGCCCGTAGGGAGGCAACAGCGTATTTCCAGCAACAACTTGGTATCCGTATGCTCCAGAAGTTTCAGTAACGGGATTTGCATGTGACGGTAAATCAGCCCGTGTAGTACTTGCTTCATTAGATGCGCTAGCAAAAGTTGCTTTCTGAAAATTCCACTGAGTTAAAGGTAACGGTCAGTTTGCCAGGAGCAACTTTTCGTTAGATTTAAACAGTAAGTATATCTCTTTGAGTGGATGCTCAACACCATCATCGAGCTTGAGCACATCATGCCACGCCTGATGGCAGCAACCATCATCTAAAGATGCCTCTTGACAACCTAGGATTGCTAGACACTAAGCAGGGGACAGACCAATCCAACACGCAAGGAAACAAGTGGCACCCCATGAAGATCTGAAGCCAGGAGCAACTTTTCGTTGCATTTGTACACCTTGGAAGGGAAAATGAAGAACCGATCAGTTAGCAATATTACTGCAGAAGCTAATTAAACATAAAACATCCATAGTATCAGCGTCAGAAGGCTTCATAGTTCATATACCGTGTCTACCAGCACTTATCTTCCACTGAAGGCGCATGCCAGGTTGATTCAATAGTATTAACAAGCGAATCAAGAATCCGCCTCATCAGGATTAACCTAGCCATATCACCCATGTGTGGTGAGCCATTGTTATTTGTGTTATGAACTGTCTACCATAATAGTAGACATACTTAGTGAATCGGGAGTCCATGAACCACATGTTATAGTCATTGTAAGACAAATGTTATCTAAAAACAGATGAGGACCATGTTCTTCAACAATCACAAAAAAGAATAAACCCAGATCAAAACCGATGAAACGTAAGGTCAATTTAAAAAGGAAAGAAGGTACTCAAAACAAGCATGCAAAGAAAAGAAGCTAATGGTAAGATGTCATGGTCTCCCTCAAATTTTATAGTAGTGTCAACTATCATCACAGAAGGAATACTATGAAAAGAAACTTTTCAGAATCCAAGTACAGGGAAAATGCAAATAAATGCAATAGTGGACTTCCAAGTAGAATAATGTAGCAAATGAGCATATAAAAATGTTGAGGCTCTTACCTTGACTTGGCACAGGTTCATGACTAGTTGTACCGACAAAAGATTGTTCCGTTGACAGAAAAAGGCTGTGTGAAGCACTGAAGCCCAACAGGGAGGTCCCATTGAAGAGCGTCAACCTTCACCTGCATTTAAAATATGAAGAGTGAAACCACAAAGAACTAATAAAACAATCTTGCAACTCTATTAATAATAATTCAGACAGTAGACAATCCATAAATGTATGTGCTATATATTTCTATCATTGGCAAAATAAATAAAGTTAACTTCAGGATTCGGATTGGTGCTGCCTATCATATTCATACCTTGACTAAGAACATGCTGAATCTATAACTTTATCAAAGTAGAAATCTAGATGTAGCTCCACTACCAGTTTCACTTTAACACAATTTAAAAATTAGGAAAAAAGAACCAGCAAACAAAGTCACAACACACATCCTATAAAAATAGAACCCAGTGTCATAAAATGAATAGCACTTTTATAACCAAGTACAAAAATAAGACAACAGATGTCCACGTGTTACACACTGCTCGTAGGCTTGTTTGCCTCGCTGCTTTGCAGCAGCTGCAATTCAACAGCTACAGTGTTCCAGTTATTTCTTCAGCAGCCAGCCGCTACAGTAAAACAGCTGCAAAACAACATGCCGAACAAGCAGTTATGCATATCCTCAGCGGGATGACTCAGCGGGATGCATATCCTCTGCAGTAATGCATGAACATTAGCAGTCTCTGACATGTGGGCCACTGAAGTATTGGTCCCACATGTCAGCCACTGTTAATGCCAATGCACAAATGCAAAGGATCCCTGTCACACTCAGCCAGTCTGTAGGTTATGCAACATGAGTTCCTCTGCAAATTAGGCAGAGGGACTACATAGATTAGCAGCTTATTTCATTCCTCTTCAAAAAAGAAAAGAAAATGTAATCTGTACAAGTCACTCCAAAATACAGGCCACTAAGGACAACTAATAAATTGGTATTATGTACATATCATGCTCACAAAGATAAACAACTTGTGATAATCAATGGCGCTCATATGAATTGTGCTTTGCCAACAGTTCTAACAGTCTATGTTTTTCTTGTTTAGATATTCCTGGGTAGAGCTGAGGGAGGTTACTAAGGAATGATTTGGCCTCCGCTATCATTCCATGCCTACAATAGCCCTGCAATATTGAATTGTAAGTTCTCTCATTGGGCTTGCAACCTTGTGCAACCATATATCGTACTAAGTCAATAGCTTCATCAAACATTGAATTGGTGACATAGCTCTTGATGAAAATGTTGTATGTTACAATATCAGGTTTCACACCTGAACATTTCATCTCAGAGAACAATCTTGAGGCTTCTTTCATTTGCCCTTTTCTGCCATATGCATAGATCACAGTATTATAAGAGTATCGATCAGGGCGCATACCACTTGACTTGATCTCAGTGAGGACATTTTCACACTTTTCACAATCACCTAAACGAGAATACATATGCATCAGGACTATTATAGGTTGCAGCACTGAGGTTTATAGAATTCTCTTTCATGAGTGAAAGAACCTCCTCCACCTTCTTGACCATCCTATTTTTCCCATATATAGATACCATGGAGTTAAAAACATTAATGTCCAGGGAACAACGCCTATTCTTCAGCTCCCGGAATGCCTTTTCTGTCTCAGATAAATTATTAACTTTGCTGTTGACCAACACCAATGTTTTCACTAGCCAGTTGTGTGGTTCTACTCTCTCTGAATATATATCTTCTGCTAAAGCTTTCATTTTATCCAACTTCTTCGCATTAGCATATGCATGAAGCAATGACGAGTAACTGAGCTCATCTGGCTTACAATCCCGATCCTCCATCTCAGCAAACAATTTTTCTGCCTGTTCCCAACGCCCACCCCGAGCCAATGCAGAGAGAACAGCATTATAAGTCGAAATATCAGGATATATACCAGCTTCCATCATCCTCTTGTATATCTGCATTGCTTGGTCAAACAAACCACATCGACTATACGAACTAATAAGAGAAACATATGTGTCCCTCTCAGGGATATAACCAGCTTTTTTCATCTCCTTGAACACCCCAGAAACTTCCGAGTCCAGACCATTCTGCCCAAACACGGCCAAGAGCGTGTTCCAAGTGACAACATCCGGCACATACCCAGAATCCCTGAGCTCATCAAAAACAGCCATCATTTCTGTGAACTTCCCCCTCACCCCATGCATTTTGATCAATGCATTGTACGTGCACAAGTTTGGGATACATCCATTCCGCACCATTTCAGTGTATGTACCAACTGCTGCATCAATTTTGCCAGCCCTGTCAAAGCCAGAGATCAATGTCGTGTATGTAACCACATCGGGCTTGATCCCCTTCAACTCCATCTCATGTTTCAGCTCCACAGCCTCATCCAGCAACCCATCTTTGACATATGCTGAAATCAGCGAGTTGTAGGTCACCACACTGGCTGGACAACCTGCATTCTCCATCTCCTTGAGCACCCCTATTGCCTCCTCGTGCCTCCGAGCTTTACCATACACATCGAGCAGGGAATTGAACGTGACCTTGTCAGGTTCGAACCCAGCAGCCTTCATCTCGCCGAACACCTGCGCCGCTTCCGTGTAAAGCCCCCTACGACGGCAACAGCTAATGAGCGTGTTGTACGTGTACCTGTCCAGCGCGACGCCGTCCTTCTTCATGGCGACGACGAGCGCCGTCACCTCCTTCCACGGGACAGCCATCTTGGAGTAGACATGGAGCACGACGTTGTAGGTCACGAGCGCGGGCCGCACGCCGCCGTCCACCATGCGGCGGAACACCGCGACCGCGTCCCTGAACCGGCCGGCGCGGGAGAAGGCGGACACGAGCGCCGTGTAGGCGCCGGCGTCGGGCTCCGGCGCGGCGTCAAGGAGCGCGGAGGCCTCCGAGAGGCGTCCCGCGCGCGCGAGCACGCGGACGGCGGACGGGAGCGCGCGCGGGTGGTGGAGGGCGCGCTCGCCGTGGAGGTCCCGCGCGGCGTGCAGCGCGGCGAGCGCGGCGCCGGGGTGGCCGCGGGAGGCGAGCGCGTTGAGCAGGGCGCCGAGGTCGGGCGCGGGAACGGCGGAGATGAGGTCCCGTGGGGAGGCGTGGTCCGGGTCGGCGAGGAAGGCGAGGAGCGCGCGGCGGGCGGGGAGGGAGAGGGACGGCGGCAGGTGCCAAGGCTGTCCGCCTCCGCCGCCGTCCCGGGAGGGGTCTAGGGGGCGGCCGAGGCGCGGCTTGCGGGAGGAGGAGGTCGGGGTGGGGCGGGAGGTGGAGAGAAGGGAGGTCGGGGAGAAGAGGCGGGGAGCGGAGGAGGAGGAGGAGGAGGGCGAGTGGGGTTGGCGGTGGATGAGGATGATGGTGTTGGAGGTAGCGGGGCGCGGCGGTGGCGCCGGCGCCGGCCGGCGCGCGGAGGGGCAGAGGGAGGGCGAGCGTGTCGGCCATGGCGAGGCGCCGGTGACCGAGGGGGTTTAGGGGTTATCGGCGGCGGGCCGGTGCGGGTGGCATCGGCGCGGCCGCTCGTGGAGACGAGAATTTGGATATGGTAGAGAGACGCTGAGGGAGAAGGACGCCGATGGGAGCATTGGGCCGTGATATCTCGTGTTCTGGGCTCCCAGGCAATAGTAGGCCGAATTACAGGAATACAGGGCGGCAGCCATGTATTATGTATATACTAACTTAAAACTATATTTAATAACACAAACGAATATACACTACGACTAATACATACAAGAAAAAAAGACTAGTAATGAGAAAATCTTTTTTGTTTTTGTTTTTTATGGGTTGGGGGGGGAGGGGGGGGGGGGGCACATATCCCCACCTATGCCATTGAGTCAGTCGATAGATTACCATCAGTAATGAACTTACAATCTTCCATGCACGTGAAGAATGAAAGAAATGTCGCATAGCTCCAAGCTTTGTAACTATTCTGTTATTTGCATTGCGAAAGAATTTTCGACCAGTTAGGGAAGACGCTTTTGTGCGTTTTTGGCCAGCCCACTCGCTGTCGTTAGAGGAGGGCGGCCCGGCATGAGGAGGTTCGCCATGTTCTCATAGGTTTGGGTAGTTAATCTTCCGCTGTGATTCCTTCGCGATGGCATGATTCCTCTAGTGGTCTGGTCGAAGAAAGGGTGACGGCGTTGTGACATCGTCATGTTTGTCGGCTTGGAGCAAAGGAGGATGAGGTGTTTCGGCGGTGCTAGTTAGGCGAAGGTGCATCATCGACATAGATTAAGGTACTCCGACCCTTCTTTTGTCATGCCGTTGTTTTTTTAGACATGGTTGTAGGCTAGTAAGAGTTTGGTTAGAATGGCATTACATTGATTGTCTTTTTGTTCTCCTGCGACAAATCTGATGAAGAATGGGTCAACGATGGGCTCAACAATAGCGAATGCAACGTATTTTCCGTGTGGAAAGTTAGTAGACCACCATTCTTCTGCAAAAATGATGGGTTTCAGTTTCCCCAGTCCGAGATGAGGATGACGGGGTGGATGCTGATATGTCCTTGTTCTTGTTTGTTTAGATTGGAGTTTTTGTATGTGGCATATTTGTTTGAGATAGTTCCTAGATGGTCTAATTTATAATTTATGGTTCTTTCAAGGTTTTATGTCTTTCGTCAATGGCGTCAGAGTTGTTTAGGATGATTTTGTAGCAGGGATGTAACATGTTTTGTATCAATGAAATTCCTTTCCTGGGGAAAAAAAGAAGAATGAAAAAAATACTGCATCTAAATGGAGGACAGAAGGCCATTGAGTCAGCTTCCATTCCCGTTCCAATGGCACGGTTGGCACCTGCTCCAGCAGGATGGTGAAGCTGCACCAGCGTCGGCCATGCCCAAATTTTCCCCGCTTAAAATTTTGGCCGTGGCTCGCCACTTCTCATGCCGTTTGTGGACACATTAACGTGTTCAGGCCGGCTTCTCTTTGGACTTCGTGAAGATTTGAACAGCCGGCGTGGCTTCTTCTTCACCGGCAAATGCACCTCCTCGTCCGCTCGTCCCGTACCGGCAAATGCCATTTCAGGCGCCGTGCTGGGCGCCAAGTTCAGGTCAAACCAGCGCGCGCTTGGACCTGCATGACGGGGCAGTGGCGCCGACACCGACGGCCCGTGCAGGTAGTGGAACCGCTTGTGCCCCGCCGAGCGCCTGGCCGGTGGCGAATACCCTGCGGCACACCGTGCAGACGTGCCTCTCAGAACTGCCGCCACCAGGAGCCGATGGCCCCGCGCCTCCGTTGCGCGGCGCCGGCGAAGCAGCACCCGGCTTGCGGTGGCTCGCCATGTGGCCGCCGAGCGCCTGGTACGACGCGAACGCCTTCCCGCAGATGGCGCAGCGGAAGTTGAGCCGGGGCTCGGACGACGACGACGACGCCACAGATGCGGACGCCGTTGCAGGTGGCGGCGCGCCGTGTCCGCGATGCAGCCCCGTTGCGCCGGCTGCTTGGCGTGCGACGTCGAAGGCCATGAGGCACAGGGACAGGTACTCGTCTCGGCTCATCACCGTGATTGCACCAAGTTGGAAATCCTTTGCAGCTACTTACGTATGGAATCCTTGTGAGTTGTGACTGAAATTGAAAAACGCTAACTACCGCATCTTGTCTGCACTGCGTAAGTGTACACGGTTATTTATATTTCTGTAACACCGACTGGCATGGGTGGCGATCGCGTCAAAGAAACACGAGCGCGTCAAAGAAACACCAAGTCACAAGCTTCAGCTTGGAAAATGGAGTTCGCCTCAGGTGGCAGATAAATGACGGCGCACCGCGCGAACGCGCGCGCGCTGCGGCAGCCTTTTGCCTGGGTCGCCGCCCGCTACGATGGTTCTAATTATTCAAGTGAGAACAGCTCAAATGGACAGGTAGATAAACTGTTGATCATATGACTCAGCTATGGTACAAATTACTTTGAGAAATATAACAATCGTATATGAAGGATTTGAGCTTACAAAGACTGGCGGTTCCTGTTCTTGCCTAGACAAACAGAAGGAGAAAGTGATTGATGAAGTAGGAAGCTCTGCCTAGCTTGCTGCTGTGCTTAGTTTGTTTTGAGAAAGAACTAGAGGCGTGAAGCAGCTACTACTACTAGTATATCTTTGAAGCTTGTACAGGCGGAGAATTGGGACACGGGCGGCAATGGCCGGCGTTCAGCCAGCGCACAGATGCATGGCCGTGTTTGCCGTGAGCAACCGACGTAATAAGCCAGTGGAAGTGCGTTACGATGAGTCCCGCATGCAGCTGGACAGCGAGGCAAATGGATCATGCACGGCGTCGAAGGCCAACGGTATGCAGGGACTAGGGTTTTTTTTTCCCTGCACAATGCAGGGACTAGTAATCTGTATGGGTGGGCACAAAAACCGATACCCAAACACCGAAACCGAAAAAACCGAGACCGAGACCAAAAAGACCGGAATTTCGGTCTTCGGGTACTTGTTTGGGTACTAGACTTAGGTAACCGAATTTTATTGTTCAATTTCGGGTAGTACCCTTGGGTACCCGAACTACCCAAATTAGTATGACGATGTAGGATTTAGCACATAAACTCAAACCACGGTCACATAACATCATTTGTTACTCATTCATCATATTCATGTTTCTTCTATCATATAATGGTAACTCATTATCAAGTTGATTGCATAGTGTATTTTATGTATAATTAAGTTTATTTCATTTTTTTCTCTGAAAATTAATGCTAATTTGGGTAGTTTGGGTATAACCGAAGACCGAACCGAAATTTAGGTACCCAAAGTTGTCGGGTACCCAAATTTTAGTTGTCATTTTGGGTAGCATTTCTAGATAACCGAAAATTGAAAAGATCGAAAAAACCGGACCGAAACATCGGGTATGACCGAACGTCCACCCCTAGCAACCTGGTGTCCTACGACATGGAGTTAGTGGACTGGGTAAATAAGTTTGCTAACGGGCTGGACAGATGGTGGATGAATTGGGCTGGTCCAATAAATACATGACTAATTAAGTAATTATTAATCAAATTAAAAGCATGGTACTAATCCTCAAATAAATTCAATAAAAACCAGGAATAAACTCCAAAATGCAGATAGCTTTAGAAAGCCTAGAGGAAAACATGCAATACCCAAGAACGAAACTATGCAAGCAATCACGAAAAAAAGTGACCTAGAATTTTAGGATGTCAAAGTGCATTTAACTATCAACCTGTTAGAAATTTTATTTGATTTATTTTTTCTTTGATGTGCAGAGTGTACACCTTATATACAAGTTAATAGAAGAGAGTGTATACTTTTATTGTGTAGATGAGGTCTGCTTCTGAATACAAAAAGCAACGTAAAGAAACGTCGATTCCAAAATAGACACCATACACGGTGCGAGAACGAATTATCCAACATAACTATCAAGAAGCAACTGCAAAGCTGAATTTCGTACTTTGACATGCATTAACCACTGATATTACTTACAATTTTGAAGCTTAAGGGAAGAGGATGGGGCACATGCACCCCCACCCCCTCCCGTTCTCAAAGTTTCGAAATAGAGGACAAAGTAGACGATGGAGTAGCATCAACAATGAACTTACTCCCTTAGTCCAGAAATGTAAGCATTTTTGTATCTTGGGTTTGCATAAACTCAACTTTCTCAAGTTTGATCAATAATTTATGTAAAATTAAATTATTTTAATAAAGAAGTTAAGTGTTATGATAGATGGTTTCGTTATGAATCTATCATTATTATTTTCATATTGTCAACCTTAACGATATGTTTTATTAACAGCCAAACTTAGAAATGCTTATATTTTCAATTAGATGGAGAAAGTACAATCTTTCATGCCAGAAACGGATTGGAAGGAACACGTGCTACATGTTCTTTTGTTAGCATCTAAACCAAGGACAGACGTCTTGATTAGTCAGCAGCCACCCCCTCATTTCGTGAGTCCTCGTATTCACGTTCCCAGGCCGGCCGGCTTCTCTTTGGAGTTCCTGAAGAATTTAACGTCCGACGTGGCTTCTTCATCGCCGGCAAACTGGGACTCTGCACCTCCTCATCCTCGTCCGCTAGTTCCGTGCCGGCAAATGCGATTTCCGGCGCCGTGCTGGGCGCCAAGTTCAGATCAAACCAGCGCGCGCTTGGACTTGGACCTGCATCACGGGGCAGCGACGCCGACACCGACGGCCCGTGCAGATAGTGGAACCGCTTGTGTCCACCGAGTGCCTGCCCGGTGGCGAAGCCCCTTCGGCACACCGTGCAGACGTGCCTGCCACTGCCAGAACTGCCGCCACCAGGAGCCGCCGACCCCGCACCTCCGCCGCGCGGCGCCGGCGCGGCTGAGCCGGGCTTGCGGTGGCTCGCCATGTGGCCGCCGAGCGCCTGGTACGACGCGAACGCCTTGCCGCAGATGGCGCAGCGGAAGTTGAGCCGGGGCTCGGACGATGAGGACGCCACCGATGCGGACGCCGTTGCAGGTCCTCGAGGCCCGATTGCGCCGGCTGCTTGGCGTGCGGCGGCGAAGGCCATGAGGAACAGTGACAGGTACTCGTCGTGGCTCATCCTCGTGATTGCGCCAACGAAATCTTCGTGATTACCAAAGTTCCTGTGACTAATGGAAGAAAAACGTTAACTGCATTCTATCTGCATGGCCTAAGTGCACACGGCTATTTGTACGTGTCTGTAACACGGAATGGCATGGGTGGGTGAAAGTGCGAGCGATCGCGTCAAATGAACACGAGCGCGAAGACGGGGAAACGAACCAGCAACCAAGTCACAAGCTTGAGCTTGGAAAATGGAGTTCGCCTCCGGTGGCAGATAAACGACGGCGCATCCGTGTGGACGGCTGCGGCTGCCTTTTGTCTTGGTCGGGTCCGTTTCACTGCTCCGAGCTCGGACCTCGACTTGTGAGATCTGTGGAGAAAATTTGAGGAAATTTACGCCCCAGAAATCGCCTTTTGGTTCTATTGGCAGAAATTGCCTGATTTTCTAACCGTCTTTTGCTCAAACTAATCATATATTTTTGTCACCGGATGTTTCATCCCTGGCTTTTTTTTTTTTTTTTTTTGAGGGAAATGTTTCATCCCTGGCTAGTTACACGGTATCATTGACCATGCGCGTCACCGGATGGCCCCCGATCATGGTTTCTGAACAAGTCTTTTCTAGTCGTCGTCGGGCCTGACCATCAGGCGTGTATCCATACAAATGGACCCAAATGATCCTTCACAGCCCCAAAAAACCGGTTGGGCTAACACACTTTTGGGCCAGATTAGACCACCTGCGACTCTAAAAAGAAACGAAAAGATTTAGATCACCAGCGTGAATAAATTCTTGGGCTGTGAAGGATCATTTATCTGTCAGCCCAGTCTATCAACATTACTGGGCCACCAGTCCTCAAACCGTGAAACGCCGGCAATCCATCACGAACGATCCGTCCCCACTCCGAAAGTAAAGAAGACGGTCAAAGCCCCCGGCAAACCGCCAGCCAGGGACGACGCGAACAGAACAGCTGCGCCTGAACTGATGTCATGCACTGATGACTCATGCATGTACGAGTATCAATCATCAACATTATCAAAGCCTAGCAGCAGTACCACGGGCCTAGCAACGGCAGGCAGAAGACGGGAACGAAGTACAGGCGAAGTCAGAGACCGATCGGTTCTAGAATCAGGTCGGCGTCACCCACCTGGGCATCTCCCCCGCCGACCACTTCTTCAGCAACGGCCATCAACTGTACGAGACCGTGAGCGTCAAGCCCCAACCGCCACCACTGAACTCTCCACTAGTCTAGAAGACGCGACCGATGGATGGACGACCCAGGCAGAGGGCATCTCGCTCACTCACACCCCACCATAAAAGAGCCGAAAGCGCCGGCTTGCACCGCTGCCGCCGCATGACCCCCGCCCTGCACCGTCGCGCCGGGCGTTAATGCGGCGCGCACAAATGTCCCGTCACGCGACGGCCGATCAACCGCAGCACCGGCGCCGCAACCGATTGGCTGCGCAAGCCGTGAACATTTTCCGAGCCGATACCGCTACGTGGCGCGGCGAGGCGAGGCGACGAGCTAGACGCCGTAGCGCTTGACTTGGCAGTTGACAGCACTGCCCACCTGATCCACGCGCCAGCCCGCGACGGGGCACGGGAAGCTAGTGCCGTTTCGCCGCGCGCCCTTCGCCATCGGGTACGGGAATCGGCTGGTCCCCTCTCCGCGAGGGCTCTCTGCCAGCGATACGAAGCTTGTGGCTTGGTCGGCCAGCTCCGGTCGTCTTCGATGCCAAAATTGCCACTCGCGAACGCGCCAGCACGCGCGTCGGTGCCGTTCCAACGATGGTATAAGGACAGTATCGTATCCATTTTTGTGTGGGTATAGTTGCATTCCGCGAGTGATGTTGATATGTGAGGCTCAGCCGGCCTAATCCAACTCCTCTGTCGATATCTAATCATTGATAATCTTATAAATTTAAGCGAGGACGCATGCCATTGACCAGTCACGATGAGTTTGGGCGTATGTATGTATGTCTTGCCATTGCCACATGCAGGGTTGCAGGGGATGAGTGGTGGCGTATATGAATTCGAGGAAACAAAAATGGAATGCCGTGTTGCCAGACGTGGTCTGTTGGAGTGACCAAAACAAGGAAGGCCACTACGGCTAATTGATTTGTTGATGACAAAAAGATACTCCATATGTTTAGATTCAATCAATCCATTTCGTAGGACCGGTGGCCCGTGAAAATCCAAATTGGAGAGCCACATCTTGTTCGAAGAGAAACAAATCCGGGCCTACAATTAAAAAAATCTTCAAGCCCGGTAATTTAATATACATTATTGACGAATTAATGAATAAACTCTTTCAAACCTTATTAGGGCGACACTCCCAGGGAATCCTTTTGGGGCTCAAATCAAGGTCATTTTTGCACTTGCTAAAATGCGCATTGTTCGTCACTCTACTCGATCCCTAACTGATATACATCTTGTAAAAACTCTACTATTGTATTTTTTGTTATTCATGAGAAATTTGTTTCTCCCATGGATACGTACATATACTTCAAATAAAAAAAACTAAATCGAGGCAAAACAATTGATGAATTTTTTTAGGTTAATTAGATTTTATTTTGTGACCATGCTTTGTGTTGCGAATTAGAGGTAACTAATTTCTCGCATCCGGTCAAGCGCGGTGATCTTCTCAAATTAGAGGTAACTTATTGCTTGAACCATTCTTGTTCTAAGCAATAAACAGGTCATAGGAATGATCTCATTTGTATTCACCAATGTGGGCCCTTGATAAATTCTGAAATTTGAAGGGACTCAAATTTACTTCATGATCTTTCAAGGATAGACCAAAGATTATCTTTGGAGTTTGGACACTCCTGTACGAATTAAATGGCCAGAGGATAACTCTGATGATCTCTCTGTTCGCACATTTTCCATTTCTGTCCAAAACATGATTTCGATATAATTGCTTCGATCAATCTGAGCTAGTATCAGTGTAGGACTATTTTGACGGTCCATCAAAGCATATCCTTCAGACATTTTTTTTCCTGAGTTTCTCTTATCCACCTTGACAACCTTTTTTGTATTCACAAATTTATACCCTCAACAAATGCTGCCATTATTAAGGGATTCATATTTACCTAATTATCTTTTCATAATAAACCTAAGTTTATCTTTGGCCCTTTCTGCGGTATGTATATCCCATACAATTTGTTATGTCGGAGGGGATAACTCTTTCTGTGGTATGTATATCACATACTTTTATGCAGTATCAATTTACGTAGGAATTAATTGGCCAAAGATGTTTCTCGTATCGGCGTATATTCCGCTTCATGTCTTCAAAATTTGGCTAAATAGAACACTTATGAATTGATTTGTCAGAGAGGATAACTCTTGAGATCTTTCTACTCGCACATTTCCTTTCGCATTCATAACATGCCTCAATATAACTCATTCAATCAATCGGAGCTAGTATCGGCGTAGATTTTTTTTTTAGTATCTTTTGGATACGCGGTATCAATTTGCGTAGGAATTAATTGGTCAAAGACGGTTTCTTGTATCGGCGTATATTGCGCTTCCCGTCTTCAAAATGTGGCTAAATAGAACACTTATGAATTGATTTGTCGGAGAGGATAACTCTTGAGATCTTTCTACTCGCACATTTCCTTACGCATTCATAACATGCCTCAATATAATTCATTCAATCAATCGAGCTAGTATTCGCGTAGAATATTTTTGGTGTATCTTTTGGATACGCGGTATCAATTTGCATAGGAATTAATTGGTCAAAGACGGTTTCTTGTATCGGCGTATATTCCGCTTCCCGTCTTCAAAATTTGGCTAGATAGAACACTTATGATTGATTTGTCGGAGAGGATAACTCTTGAGATCTTTCTACTCGCACATTTCCTTACGCATTCATAACATGCCTCAATATAATTCATTCAATCAATCGGAGCTAGTATCGGCGTAGAATTTTTTTTGGTGCATTTTGGATATGCGGTATCAATTTGCGTAGGAATTAATTAGTCAAAGATGGTTTCTCGTAACCGCGTATATTCCGCTTCCCGCCTTCAAAATTTGGCTAAACAGAACACTTATGAATTGATTTGTCGGAGAGGATAACTCTTGAGATATTTCTACTCACACATTTTCCTTTCGCATTCATAACACGCCTCAATATAATTCATACAATCAATCGGAGCTAGTATCGGTGTAGGGTTTTTTCGCGCGTCCTTTGGATATTTCGCGCGTTATCAATTTTCGTAGAATTGATCGGTCAAAGACGTTTCTCGTATCCGTGTATATTCCGCTTCCCGCATTCAAACTTGCCCAAAACACAACACCTCATCTTAGAACAAACCAAAAATCAGCCAAAGATGTTTTAAAGTTGGACCAAAAACTGCCAATCAAAGAGTGTATATATACAGTGACATCTCAGGTCCCAAAACCGAACTTATAAGCCAAAAAGAACCAGAACACGACGACCATTTCTTCCCTTGTGCTCCTTGGACCAAGGAGGGAGGGGATCCGACCATGGCAGGCACAGGGACGAAAGAGTCTCACGCCGACGCCGACGGCGCCGCCTCGGACGCCGACACCGACGACTTCGAGTTCTGCATCCTGCCGTCGGGCGCCCTCACCCAGGCCGGCGCCGGCGCCGCAGCGGAGAAGGACATGTGCGTCGCCGACGAGCTGTTCTCCGACGGCAAGCTGCTCCCGCTGCGTCCGTCCTCGGCTGCCGGCGCCGATGGCCCGACCTACGTCCTGCTGGCGCGGTCGGAGTCGGCGGCCTCCACCGCCGGCTTCGGGTCGCGCTCCGACAGCCGCAGCGCGAGCTCCAGCGGCAGCAGCAGCGGGAGCGTCAGCCGCAGCCAGTCGTCCAAGAGCGGCGGCTCCTCCTCCGACCAGGGCGCCCACGCGCCGGCTCCAGCGCCGGCGCGGCGGTCGCTGTCGAGCAGCGTGTTCTACGCGCACCCGAGCCCTTCGCCGCAGCTGCGGTGGGCGCGGCCGCGCCGGAGCACCGGGTCCGCGCCGCCGCCGCCGCCCGCGGCGTGGGGCATCTTGCGCCTCGGCGTCGTCGGCGCGCCGGAGGTGTACCCGCCGCGCCCAGCCGAGTTGCCCAAGAACGCCGCCGCTGCCGCCGTGGCGAGAGGCGGAGGCGGGGGCAGCCGGAGCGCGCGGTTCGAGCGGGTGAGCGCCGCCGTGGAGAGGAAGCTTGGTCTGGGCGGCCTGCTCGGCGACAGCCTCGGCTGCAAGTGCTCGCCCGACGCCATCGAGCCCGTGCGCTTGCCGGTGGTGGCGGCGAAGAAGAAGGTGCAGGGCGGGAAGAAGGACGGCGTGAAGAGCGGCGGCGTTCGTCGGAGTAGGATCCTTGACTGGTTTGAAGAGTTCTCCATTGCCAAGGAGAAGAAGTGAGTGATGCTGCGTAAAGATCCTGACTTTCTTTCGCCTCTTGACTTGTGTATGATCGAGAAAGCATTTCTTTCTCCAGTTTAGATTTTCTTTATCTTTTTCTCGTCTGACTAGCGAGCAATGCACCATTGTAATCAAAAGAATTAACCAGCAATGCTCAATTGCTAATAACTTTAGTTTGTACAGATTATTATGGTGTGTGACTTGATCATCGCTTATCTTTTCCCTGCCCCTGAATTTTGCAATCCTCGCGATGAGATAAACTTGCTGTATCATTTCATCCTCATCGGCACATGTTGCAATGCTAGAATCATCACACTGATTCATATACAAAACTTTTTTAAAATTTCACCGTTGACGTACTTGCTCTATCCTCTTCTCTCCTGTCGTGCTGTCGGTCAATGCTGGTAAATAAAAATGACTTGTTTCCATATCAAGCATACGTGTCAATGCTCATTCCATACTTACGAGTTTCTTAACTAAAATAACTCTACCTGCACCAACAAAATTCTAGACTCCTTTGGATGCCGTGACTAATGGCATGATCATACTAGCAGAGTAGTAACTCCGCGGTGCCATGATCCTGACCCGGGGTTTGGGGAAAGCTAGGTGCGGTGCCGGTGGCCCGGACGCCGATCGCCTTTCCAACGCGGCAGGCGTGAGCGTGACCAGGCCTCCCCATTGAGAGAGCACGAGACGATCGAGCAGCCTGCAACTGCAAGCGCAGAGCGTTCCAGTCCGCAAGTGTGCCGTGTCGCGTGGTGGTTCGCGAGCGTTGTCTGAATCTCTTTGTCCATGGACGGGTACGGGCGCCGTAGGATACCTCGAAACAGGCCTGCCCGCTTCGGCCGTAGTCGTATCTCGATCGGGATACCGGGACAGCGACGTGGCGTCTGCGTAGTCGCCGTGGTTTGCTGCAACTCGCGGGCGCGTGATCTCCATTTGCTCGAATTTTTGCGTGCGGGCTGTGGCGATCGCGACGGCCGCAGGCCTAATAATCCGTTCCTGACGGCGACGACCATCCATCATCCGTTCGCTGGCTGACCTCACCTCTCTCGCCGGGGACTGACGAGCGTCTCGATTCTGCCGCTGGAGTGACACTGACGCCCTTGTTGCCAGTGAGTGAGTGCTCGAAACGCACGGCACTTTTGACAACATCGGCATGGGGCCATCCATGGCACGTTGGCTGGTTCAGGTTTTTGCTTCGTGAGATCGGCCACTTCCTTGCGGTTGTTCCCTTCTGATGGGGGAGATAGCGAGTAGGTGAGTCCGAATTCCTGGAGCGGTTTGGAAGGTTTTTAAATTAGCTCGTCTAACTGCCACCTAATCGCCCGCTTTTACAGCGCGACGGACGAACGCGACGGCCGCTGGGCTGCTTTCTTTGCTCTCCCTCTCCTTTCTCTTTCAGCGCTGAAAACTGACGGCAAAGTCGACGCTGCCACTCGCTCGCCTCTCTCCCGGTTGCCAGATCCAGACTTTAGCAAAAAGAAAGAAAGATGCCCAAATCAAATGTGCGCATCGTTCCTCTCGTAGCCCGGTTTTTCCCCTTTGCCGAGTACAAAAGGCTCGGTGTCACAATCGAGTGAGACGCAGAGAGCCCAGGAGGAGAGCGTGAGGAGGGCCGTGTCTGTGAACTGATGAAAGGAGGGCAAAGCTTAGCGAGTAGCCGCTGACAAAGCGACACTAGCGTGCAAAGTTTCAAATATACTATACTCCTACTTCTTGCCTGGCGTGCATGCCGCCAGGAACACAAGGTGCGCGCGGCGGCAGAATGTTTGGATGCATAAACAAAGAACTTAATCATCACACCTCTACTACAAAGGCTGCGATGGTCTCCTCTGTTTGCGGCCGCGTGTTCCAATTTCCGAGGCGCATAAAAGTGCTTATAGGCATTATTTAAACCTAATCAATAGCCTAATGCAGTTTGATGCAGCACTACTAGCAGGAGTACAATGGTAGGGACAGCATGAAATGGAGCCCTATGGTACTCTCACTCACGAAATGTTTGGATCTCGTCGACCCCAAAGGCAACCTATTCCTCCGAGGACTACCAGTACACTGCCTCTGGGGAAACCATAGGATAAAAAAGTACAGGTCACGCGCGACTGGAGCTGCTAGTTTTTCACCCTGGAAAGATGCTTGCTAGCAGACGGGCCCTGGTCAGCTCGTCGGTAGCTCTGCTCCACCGGCGAAACAGTGAACGGCCTGAACAAAGCTGCTCGCAAGATTTCTTCGAAACAGCACGCAGCTCCTGCCACGGTGGTATTGATGCACATGAGGACACGGGCACGCTTCCACGGCGCAAATGGAAGCTCTGTTTTCTCTCCACTGCAGATGAGCAGCGGTACGACGTGCCTGTCCTTGAGCGAACACCATGATGCCCCTGCTCATCCTGTTGCACGACATGGGAGTGTGGCAGTGGAAAGTACTGGGCTGTTTCGACGCCGGGGCCATGCCAAGAAACAAGTGTTGCTGTGACCAATTAACCGCTTGTCCTGGTGCAGAGGCTGGGTCGATGCCAATAAACAAGTGTGTTGTGACCAGTTGACCAGTTATTCTTGTGCTTAGACCAGTTTTTTTAGAACCGTTGTGCTTTAGACCAGTTAACCAGCGTCGTTTTGCTAGTCATTTCTTGCTCAGATTATGTATTTTCATTTTTCAAAAGGAAGAGAATATTTGGGCAATATGCCAATACCGCAAATAAAGCTGCGGCCTATGGCCCAGCATTGAGGAAACATTGCTCCAGTCAGTGGAAACCAGCCCAAGGGCCAAGGCCCTTCGGCTGTCTGTCTTCCGCGACCCCAGTGTTAACACATTTTGTGATGCAGCCAGTGGAAACCCAAGGCGGCCTTTCTAGTCTTCGTGGGTGGGTTAGCACTTAGCAGTACGTGATGGCCCATTACGGCTAGGCATCCGTCAGAGCATAAGTTCCACGTGCGAATCATCCATCAGCGCCAGCGTCCAACGGCAAACACGGGGTCAGCCCACGGGAGTTGCTTCGTCGTCGTCCCCAGTTCAACAAAGTCACGGTTCGCATTCGTCGGTGCCAATATGCAGAGAGTTGTTGAACGAACTTTATATGTGCGCACTGTTATGAATTACCATGTTTCCGATTCCTTGGTTTTTGGAAAAGCTTCAAATATTTCAAGTGATAGAGTTTGGATCCTGTTGAGTTCAAGGTAGCTAAAGTTACAGTTGTGTTAGATTCGGCATGTCATGTATGACTGCCCATACGACAATTACGGAACAGGCCACTTCGGTGTGCCGCGTGTGATTATACTAAGCATCCTCTAGATTATTTTCTTAGAGTTCCATCGAAAAGAATCGGCAGTAGTATCCTATAAGTTGCACACTGATGTTTATAAACAAAATAAGTCCCAACATTCTAAGCGCAATTCAACGAAGTTTGATACATCACAATACAGAATGGATCAACTTCATGTAGTTTTCCGAGCGCAAAAGGACCATCGGCAAGTCTTCTCAAGTGCAATATCTCCCGTTTGGTTCTGAATATAGGCACTACAAGATAACTAATCATTCCATACCGTTCTTACCGAATTGCCCACAATTTTCATCCTTCTTAACTAATCTTTTTTTTGAGAGGCAAACAAATTTCTTGCACAAATCGGATGTAATTCCCTACAAAGTCATTACACACAGCTACTATGGATATTTCATCAAATGAACTGGAAACTGCCAACCACCTGAAACAAACTGCAGGGAAATAACGGTAATCTTGTAGTGAGGTGAAAAATCAGTGGATTCTTTTCTTGATCAACCATAGACATAGGTCAGTATTGAAATCTTCAAACAAGGTAAAAGAGGTGAATGCTACAATGAAGCAACAATCATTTGGGAGAGAAAAAAGGATTTTGTTAAATGAAGTCGATTATTTCATCTCTAGAGCTTCAGCTCGATATAGGTCCAACTATGCACTTGTTCCGGGTTGAAGTATACCCAAAATTCTTGTTTGTCCCAGTGATGAATAAGAAATTTCCATTAGATCTGGGTTGGAAACCTCTATCAAGATGAGATTAAAACTAATTATGCCATCTTTAATTTCAAACACACACCAAAAAAAAAATACTAGAGTTAGGTTAGCCAATATCATACGATAAAAGGGTTATCATTTTGTGTTAATGCATGTAAAAGTCAGCCATCTCAGAATGTGATGAGATCGTCACTGATCAAATCATTATTAAATATTGTAGAATTTATGTTATCTAGCTAAAAATAAGTGTAAATTTTGTATTACATACGTTAAACATGAAAAAATAGTCTAATATATATACAACTTCATGAAAAAATATTTTTTGACACATAAGTCATTTAAAACTCATTTCCATGATTATACATCGATTAGCTTGTATTATATATGTTGTTAATGGTAGGGATGCTCATTTGATGGATTTGCCATACACATCCATCCCCTTTGTATGACTATATTGTACACGATCGTAGATCCTATGGGGTCGCTCATGACGCATATTTGGAACGGAAATTTACTTGCTAGGGAGTCCACCACATGCTAGCTACATATCGATTTAGTTGATGTGAAGCGGAGATTTCTAAAATAAAAGTTTAAAAATCTATTGCAACTAGAATTTGAATACTTGCAAGTAATGTTTCCAAATCTCAGAACAATTGACTTGTGTTGCAACAAAACGTGACACTTTTCTATTCTTATTAACACAACTTTTGTAAATGTGCTGCTTGTGCATAATCCGCTACAGTCATTGAGGTGTTGAGAGAGAGAGAGAGAGAGAGAGAGAGAGAGAGAGAGAGAGAGAGAGAGAGAGAGAGAGAGAGAGAGAGAGAGAGAGAGAGAGAGAGAGAGAGAGAGAGAGAGAGAGAGAGATGTGATATTGTGATACAAAATCAAACACTGATTTGCAAGTTCTAGGGTATGGGATTGCTGATTTTCTCATGCATGCAAAACCGAGATACTTTCTTTTGCACAGAGTGAATGCAGACTATATATTCGGCATTAGAGGTGGAGGACATAGCGTAACATAGGATGTGCAAAGGAACAAGTCGTAGATGACAAGGCCCTTGAACTATGAATACGGAGCACCGAACCATGGCTGTACAGACAAATGCATCAGAGAGATTTGAGAGCTCGAGAGATGATTAGCCAACCACAAGTAATGAATCAACTGGTAAACCCAGTTTAATCAGATCATCTTTCATAACATGCACAAACACAAAACCTAATGCAGACTATATACTTGACAATAGGGGTGGAGAATATAGGACTTGCAAGGGAGCAAGTCGTAGATGACAACTCCCTTGAACCATGAACACGGAGCACTGAACCATGCCTGTAGACAAATGCATCAGAAAGAGTGAGTGAGAGAGAGAGAGAGAGAGAGAGAGAGAGAGAGAGAGAGAGAGAGAGAGAGAGAGAGAGAGAGAGAGAGAGAGAGAGAGAGAGAGAGAGAGAGAGAGAGAGAGAGAGAGAGAGATGATTAGCCAACCAGCAAGTAATGAATCACTTTGTAAACCCAGTTTAATTAACCAGATCTTTTTTCATAAATAACATGCACAAACACAAAACCTAAATCCATATTCATGCAGCACACACTCACCTCCAGTAAGTTCTAGGGCGTATGATTGTTGATTTCGCAGAGTGAATGAAGACTACACTTCGAAATATAGGTGAAGAAAATAGCAGAACATAGTACATGCAAGGAAACAAGTCGTAGATGACCACGCCCTTGAACCATGAATACGGAGCACCGAACCATGGCTGTACAGACAAATGCATCAGAGAGAGTTGAGACAGAGATGATTAGCCAACTACAAGTAATGAATCAGCTAGTAAACCCAGTTTAATCAGATCATCTTTCATAACATGCACAAACACAAAACCTAAATCCATATTCATGCAGCACACACTCACCTTCATGATCAACTGCATATAACACACCCGATAAACTCACAACGGTGCCCACGCCGACGCGAACACGACGTTATGGCCCTTCCACGTGAGCACAAGATCGTCGTCCTCCCTCTTCATGCCCCACCCGGCCGCGTGCTCGTTCAGCATGGCCTTCACCTCCCCGGCCGTGTCCTCGTTGAACGCCACGGCGCGGAACCCGGCGCTGCGCATCCTCTGCCCCCACCTGGCCCTGTCCTCCTGCCGCTCCACCCTCTCCACGCCCTCCTGCGCCAGCACGTTCTCCACCTTCCACCCGACCTCCGCCTCGTACCACCGCCGCTGCTCGCTGCCCTTGGGCAGGAACGTGTCCACGGCGTCGTACGGGATCCACATGAAGTTGAACGCCGCGCGGAGCCTCCCCACCACGTCGCCGGCCGTGAAGTCGGCGTCCTCCTCCACCACCGACGACCAGCGCCGGGTCGAGCGTCCGGATGGACTTGAGCAGCATGGTCCGGAGCGACAGGGCGCCTGCGCCTGCAGGCTGACCACCGACCCGGCCGTCTCGTCCGGGACGGTGTGCAGCAGCATGTGGCAGTTGACGACGAGCGCCTCCGTCCCGTCCGAGACCAGCTGCTGCACCCGGAGCTGGTCGACCAGGGACGCGAACGCGTCGGCGGGAGAGGCGGGGACCACCCGGAAGTCCATGGACACGTTGCGCGACCGCGCGAAGCCGACCAGCTTCGCGCCGAGCTCGTCGTAGGACATGTCGAGCGCGGCGGCGGCGCGTTGGAGGCCACGTCGGCGACGGTGAGCCGGAGCACGGGAGGCCCCTCGGCGCGGCTGGCGAGCATGTCGATGAGCGTGGGGATCTGCATGCAGTGCGTGGTGCTGAGGTCGACGATGTGCACGGCGGGGAAGCCCTCCACGGCCTCCAGGATGGCCGCGTTGGCGGCCGTGTACCCGAACCGGTGCCACGGCGTGAGGTCGATGAAGCTGGCCAGCTCCACGGCCGTGAACCGGTGCACGTGCAGCGCGGCCGACTCCACGGCCGCCGCCACGGCCGCCGTCACCGCCTTGCACGCGCCCGTGCGGGACGCGCGCGTCACCAGCGCGCACAGGAACGCCGCCGTCAGGCGCTGGTTCGAGTCCCCGTCGGCGGCGCGATGTTGTTGAGCACCCACAGGATCTGCTGCGTCAGCGTCGCGTCGTTGGCCTCGATGGCGTTGGCGCAGTGCACCAGCAGCTGCTCCATGCAGCCGGTGCTGTTGAGATTCCCGAGCGAGATCTTGGAGGACGACGACAACGACGGCGTCGGAAAGCTCCCCGGCCACGGCCGCGCGGCGCCGACGTCAAGGAACAGACCTAACCCTAGTCCGTGGCCATTATTAGGGTGGAGAGGCGGTGGTGGTGGCGCCGTATGCGTGAACTGCATCATGTAGGGGGGCGACGCAAGTGGCGAGGGAGAAGGATACAAACCCGCGAGGCTGCGGCGGCGATTAGAAAAGCGCGAGGACGCAGAGCTCGTACACGTTGAGCAGTTTGAGGTGCGGATTTGGTGCTTGTACTAAGCATATATAGAGGGCTGTGCACGACTTGCTTGGAGCTACGCCTACACGTGCTTCCCTAAGCCATTAGAACTTTGGGAACCAAAGGCGAGGGGGAATGGAGAAGACCATCAAGTACAGGGAATATTTCAGTGAAGGAGCAGAGATCTATATGGAACTGTGGGCGATTTGTATTTAGCTAGAAATGATCTGGAGCTTGAAGAAAGGTCAAGAAATGAAGTCTTCTTCTATATGCACCAAACATCAAGAAGAATCAATTGGGATCTAAGAGGACTATTGCATGTAACCAGAAGGAATCAATACTTATTAAGACGACGAACGTACTTCTTGCCAGCTATGGCGAGCTAGAATTCATCAGAATATGTTGTGCACAAGAAGAAAGCTTCAAGAGAAGATGAACTAGCAGTGGATCGAGTAATTGGGAAAGTGAGCGAGAAGGGGAAGGGAGGGAAGCTGGGGGAAGGGGAGAGGAGGGGAAGAAGGTTAGAAGTCACAAGGCCACTAATTATATATGAATTTGTAGTGGTCTGTTGGAGTGTTCTGGACAGCCAGGTATTACTTGTCTAAATAAAATACTGGTAATTATCAAGATAACAACATGCCACAGTATGAACAATAATTTATCTTCACATGTTAAATAAATTCTAATATAAATGGCAGTTGGGTACCAACTAAAAAGCTATTAGAGTTGGATGATTTCCAAATAATTTATCTTCACCTTGTTGCAAAATTCTTTGAATCTCAAATTCCATGTCATTAAATATTAATTTATTTATAACATATATCTTTAATTTCATCAATAAAAATTAATGAATTATTGGGAGTCAGATTTGGAAATGTTGTGATAATAACTAGTTTTTGTTAAATTAATCATGCTATTTTTTTTGCGAGAAAAATTGATCATGATATGTAATTTGAAGGATCTCAAAATTTGATGGTTTAGTTTTTTTCTTGAGAACGTACGATTTACAATTCATATATGCAGAGAGAGAGAGAGAGAGAGAGAGAGAGAGAGAGAGAGAGAGAGAGAGATCTCACGGGCCATATCATGCTAAAATGATTTGGTCAGTTTTGGTTGGGTCCTACATGAGACAAGAGCAGGTATAGTAATTAGGGGCCCCATTATATTCAATATTTCGGTGTTGGACGCGGAAAACGACTTGTTGTTTGGATTAGATTAAAGTGCTTGCACGTCCAAACTCTGAAAACAACTTGAAGAATTTTGTAGACCAGGTTATGATATTTTGTATAATTGACTCAACCATACTGATAGGTGCAGTTGTTTCTATACGAACAGCAACGTTCTACCTAATTCCATACCGGATAGTTCGTTTTGTTCTCTACTCAAACTCAACACAGTTAATGCTCTCTGCCATTGTTTCTTCTGGTCACAGTTAAGGAAAAATTCGACATACATCTGTTCATATTGTTTGAATGAGCGTAAACAACATTGTGATTTACTGCTCACACACGTGACATGTCTGTATGTATCCAAGTACAATCGGTGTGGGTTACTACTTGCTAGTATAGGTTAATTGTCCCACTGTCCTCAAGCTTATATTTTCTGGGTGAGAATTGATAGAAGCGTATAAAATACATGGTCACGTGCAGTAGTTGTCTGACCAAAATAATCAGCGCGCGGATGCGATTCTGAATCTTGATCTCAGCTGTCCAACTGGGAACCGAACAGCTCCAAACGCAGCAGTGGTACTGCCGAGTGCGGATCGATCAAGTCACAGTCACCCATCTGATATGATTCCAATTTCCAACCGGCCAGCCGTCCCTGCGCTGCGTACGTAGCTGGCCGGTCGGAACAGGAGTCTCTGCAATGAGCAGTGACCAAGACGATGATCCCCTGCACGGAGCATACGTGACCTGGCCGGCTGGCTGCACGTCCGATCTCGTGACCGCACGAACCGCTCGGCAGCGCAGTACCGCCGGCCCCCGTCGAGCGTCGGCGCGCAGTAAAGGATGGTTCGTTCCGATCGCGATTCGCGCGTACGCGTCGTACGTCCTCGGCGCTCGCCCAGTTATCGCGCCCTGATCCCAGCGCGTGTGCGAGAGCACGGACGCGTTAAATGCTCCAACACAGTACCCTCCCATGCATGCATGGCGCCCGCGCGCCACCAATGGCATGCGCTCTTCCTCGTGACTGGTGTACTACTGCATGTGCATGGGGTTCGAGTGAGAGACCATTACTGCGATCGAGTGGAGCTCTGTTCTGTTCGTGCTTCATCGAAGCGAGGTAGGTACATGGACCACCCCAGGCCACATGTTCCTAGTTTAGGTTATCGCCTGATGCGTGTCGTAACAACCAAAAGCTGCCGCGGGAGAGCTTTTTATTGGCCCGCTCTGATGAAACCGCTAGTAAAGCTCATCTGATCTGCGGATTAGGCGGACAGGATAAAATGGACCACACACATGCATGCATGATACCGCATGTATGTATGATGTGCGGTTTTTTTAGACATCTAAGAGAAGCATTACTAAGGTTTATTTGGCCTTTACATGTAGCCAATGTATATCAAACCTCAAGGAGGACTGAGACAAATGTATGATGTGTGGAGACGACGAAATTTGCGATCCCCTTTTGAAGCAGCGTAGGGCCGTGGCTTCGACGCAACAATAGTCCTGGTTTTGACGCTCGGGCGCTCTAGTTCTTAATTTGCCTTTTTGTGTCCTCCTAAACATATAGCAACTTAAGCTTACCGAGTAAATGGCCACATGCGTGTGCATAAACTTGTTAATTTGTGTCTCCTACCTAAGCATCAGTAAGTAATTTTCAACTTGTCACTTTCAGAAAATGCAAACCGATCTTTGTCGTCCTACAACAAAGTGATAGCATGGATCACGGCACTTGGCCTATACAATAATACATGGAGTATCAGAAGCTAAATCTAAATGCTTCAATAGCCAATCTAGGGCCGTGGATTCAACGCAACAATATTTTTCATCAACTTGTTAGATTAGAAAACCATGCAACTTATTTATTCCGTCTAAATTATGAAGGTAGCTAGGGCGGCTATAATCTAAGATTGGTGCATTTTGGTTTGCATTCGTGGCTATGCTATGTCACATTCATGCCGAGACTAGATGTCAATACTACTTCAAGAAATTCAACTGTTCGGCAGGCTGCAGCTGCAGCTGCGGCTGCAGAAAAATAATTGCGAACACTGTAGCTGCTGCTGCGAACACTGTAGCTGTTGTTGAAGAAATAACTGCGAACACTGTAGCTGCTGCAAAACAGCTGCTGCAAAGCAGCGAAGCGAACAGGGTGGCACTCATCGGACTAAGACATTTGTGGCTTGTAAGCTGTTCATATAATCTGGATCACTTCTCTATACTATGATGTTCAGACATATTCAGTAATAAGAAGAGTTGAATCTTTATCCATTTTAGGGTTTCCAGCTTATAGTTACAGCTATATGCATGCATTAGTCAATTCTCCTCTTTCTAGCTAGCTAGACTAATAAAAGTTACGCTGTCCTTTCGTATGATCAGGCAACAACCTTTACGAGCACACGACATACAAAATTTCAGCAATTGTCGTTGAACCCAGAGAATAAAATTAGTAACGTCGTGATCATCTGAAAAAGGTGATGTTGTTGGTTACTTCTTGAAGTTTTCCTGCATCGACCATAATTAAGCAACTTCACACGTGTCGATCCTTAGATAAAGTAGTGATAAACTTTGGGTTTGGTTACGACATGATATGTAACCAAACCCAGCATCTATACCCAAATCCAGCATCCGGAAAGGCAAATCGACCAGACAGATTAGGTTGCAATTAAAAATACAAAAATCACATGAGAACAAGAGCTTGTGTGATGCATGAGCATCCCAAATGTCCCGGTCAAATGGGGTAAAAGTTGGACCTTGCTGGTTCCTGCTTGGACTTGAGCAGTGCGTGCATATATGCTCTGCATGTCTAGCTACTACATACTCCCAGAAAAGGTGATACCACATATTCATGCATGGAAAGGTGACCAACTTTGTCAGTAGAAGAATCTCATGGAAAGCACATAGGGCGAAGAGGATAGGGCTAAGCTTGTGCCACTATATTAGTCCCCATGACGATCAGGCACTAACTAAAATGGATTCATTACTGATGATACAAAAACAAGATGACAAGCAGCTAGGCTAAGCCGTTTCAGCTTTTTCTCAAGGTGCAATTCTCTTTGTCATTCTGTTACGGAACTGAAGGCTACCATGGTCTTTTATATTTGGCGGCGACCAGTGATTAGTGCATTGTTTTAGTGCAACTAGAGGATAGAAGAGCATCGGGACAAGCAGCTAGGGTAAGGCATATGAACTTTTCGAGAGAAATTCTCTTTTAGCTACTGAATCCGTATGGATTTTTCCAAGAGGACAGCACAGGGAACAAGATTTGCGGGCGCCATGAGGGCAAGAAGAGAGTTGCATGTGGGCGAGGGCGTTGGAGAGGCGCTTTCCTACCTGTGGATATGCCCCAGACATGAGGAGTCCAAAAGGATGACGACAAATGCTTGGGATTCTGAGCTGATGCAAAAGGAGTTGCAGGGGCATTGTTTAGTTGTCAGTGTGTGTGCCTTGATTCCGTGTTTGATGCATGGCTCTCACTCTCATCAGTCGCTACTGATCTGTTATTCCTGTCTCTATGCATGCATGGTAGTTTGAAGTGCCAGTGCTACTGCTACTGGCTGCCAATCATTGTTTAGGGCATGTCACTCAAATCCATGTGCCTTGTGCATCAGCAAACGTACATGAGAGAGAAGAGAATAGATTCCTAGTTCGTTATACAGCAAGTACTTTTGTTTCTTATCCTTGGAGTCATGTTGTATTTTTGTAGCATCAAACTGGGATGGGAAATGGAGTATATAGCTAAGCTTCCTATATGCATGGCAATACGCTAAGCAAACAGTACAACAGAGAGCATATACTCCCTAGCCTTTGCCACTTGCTAGCTGAATAACACAGAGAGCATTATATTACCGGACACTAGATGCCTTGTATTCGCTGTGTTTGGACTGAAAACATTCCTGGAAACACAAAGAACGTTGGAGTTTGGACTTATTAGTACTACAAGGGGCAAAGTCCTAGATTTTCGCACAACAGAGATGTTAACCCAATATATTGGTTCTACCCTACTTATGTAGATATAATGGATACAAAAAAAGGGGTATACTATGTCCTGCATTGTCATTTTTCCCTCTCTACTTTTGAGATCTATTAGGGGCTTTCATTAATTTGTAACTAACCACCATTTTACTGCTATGAATCATAAGAGGCCCACAAGTATATTCTCCATAGTTTTCTACGTAGTTAAGTTATATGTAGCGCAGCACATGAAATAGTTTGACAGGGCTGAACCATCGAAAAATCTCTAGTATAAATGTATAATGTCATGATTGAATATGCTCTACTGTGATTGAGGGATTAACCAAAACATGTATTACTTGTCCAAAATAAGAGAAACACCACTTGTTCATGAGATCTATGTGTCCTGTGGGGTAGACGAAGTCTACACATAGTTGAAATTTGTAATAATGAACTATTAAATACATCGAAAGATGTAGAGACCGGTATGTTTCATTTGCTTGCATTGATGAAATATAATTTCCCTTTATCTAAAAAACTTGTTCATGAAATACGACTTTGCAAAAGCATGCTATTGGTCATCTATTGGTTGTGCCATTATATACAGAGATAATCATTCTGATGTCGTGGAGTACTTGGACAAAGAGGGATGATGTTGATCCATCTGTATAGCTGGTTACAGATCAATATTTTTTTCATGAATATGCCCTACTGTGTCATATAGTCAAAAGCGAAGTACATGTACTTCACACGAATAACAGAATGCTGGGCCAGATTGTACAAAGGTAGTTTTGTTCTATCGTTTCCTCTCTTGTTATCTTTCCCATATGTAAACTTTTGCTTATTTCTAATATCCTATAACAGAATGTCGGTAGCCGGTAGGGGATGTTCATCCTGTACTCTTAGAAAAAGGCATATACTATTTTACAACTTTTGTACAAATGATATTGACCGACATATGGACCGCGAGCGCGCACGCAAATGGACCGATTTATTGACTGTGAGGCAACAGTTTTTCCTGCTGCATTTGTCGAGGACGCGTGAATGGGCCATCAGCAGCGTGAATGGGGCAGCCATTCCCGGGCCATCGCAACATTAATGAGCCGCGCCCAGCTTACGAAGATTCGCAGACAGGTTACATTGAACTGGGCCGATACCTTTGATAGGATTTGCATCATTGCCTGATTCGGGCCTTGTGCAACTTGGAATCTACGTTCGGCCTCCTTACTCTATGGGCCGCCCAATCTCAAGCTCGTGGACTCCAAACGAAAGGGAACACATCTACGACAGCGGCTCGGGCCCCATCCATGAAACGCGGCGAGGCGCGGCTGTGCTGTGCAAGCCTGACTGACGCGCACAGGGACATCCCGTAAGCGCAGCCCTACATGTGATCGTGCAGAGGTACAGGACCGTGTGGCCGTATCGATCCGTGACGGAGCCGGTGGTGGGACGTGGGATCCTACCAGCGAGCGCAAGCGGGCGCGTGGCGCCGGCGAGCGAGGGAGAGAACCAGACGGCCCCAAACACAAAAGCGATCGCGAGAGAAAGCCGCTCGAGTTTTCCTCGGAAATCCTCGGCAGCACGCACGCACGCGACGCGATCGATCGCACAGACCCTGGGGCCTCTCCTGCGTTTGTTTTCCGCGGCGAATGACGTGACGGGTGACAGGTGATCGATCGGAGTGCGGGGTCGGGGCCCCGCGGGACGCGTCCTTTTCCGACTGCTTGCAGCTGCGTCCGCCGTCCCTGCTCGGCGCTGCCATGACGCGACGCGGCCGGGATGGATCGTGCACAGGGAAGCGGATCCTGCTCGCGTCGTTTTCAGCGCGCTGAAACCTGAAACGGACCGGGCGGGGACGAGGTGCGCGGCCGGGCGTGGAATCCTTGGTGCACTGCACACTGCCCCCACAGCATGCTACAGGGAGAGCCAGAGGTGCACCGGTGAGACCGTGAGAGCAAGGCCAATCCTGCGCCAAGCTCTTTGGCTTGAAGCCCAACAGCTGCAGCCTGCTTGATACAACGTCCGGCTCTAGTTAGCCTCCACATATAGTTATCGGGTCCACTTCATAAAGAATTGGGAGTGTTCGTTGCTTTAGCATTTAGTATTTAGACCTGTCACATCAAAGAGAATCTTATTATTTAAGAGTACTAAATAAAATTTAATGACAAAACCTTTTTACAGATAGGTACATCTTTACGAGACGAATCTAACGAGCCTAATTAATCTATATTTGTTACAGTAATGCTACAGTAATGCTACAGTAACCAGCGTCTAATCACGGTTTACCTACCCTTGTTAGATTCGTCTCGCCACAGCTTTGGGCCCACAAACCCCGTGCGCGCGCGCCAGTTGCGGCTCTACGCAGGCTCGAAGGGGGCGACGCGCCCGACGCCGGCAGTCGCGCCGATTCACACTCTCTACTAACCTTTTTGCTGCTGTGTCTCACACCAGCTGGCTTGAAGCCTCGCGATAGGCTTCCTCTGAGAGAGGAGCAACCCGGATTCATCGGCGCAGCTTCGGAAGACGTCAGCTCCAAGCTTAGCCAAAGGCTCTGTTCGTTTCTTTTAGCGCTAAATTTTAGAGGCCTCTAAACAAAGAGAACCTAGTACTAAATAAAGTCTAATGACAAAACCTTTTTACAGATGGATATATCTTTACGAGACGAATCTAATAAGTCTAATTAATCTATGTTTTGCTACAGTCATGCTACAGTATCATCGTCTAACCACGGCTTACTTACCCTCATTAGATTCGTCTCGCGAATTATACCAGGGATTCTGCAGTTAGTTTTGTAATTAAACTTTATTTAATACTCTTAAATGATAAAATTCTTTTCTTTAGACCCTCTAAATTTTAGAACAGGGCCAAAGTATGGAATCGCGCACGAATGAGCGAGTCCTGCCCGATTTCGTTCGTGGCGAAAAAGGTCTATCGCCCGTTCATTTAACGGGGCAATGCGTAGTACTCCTACTCACTGGCTTATATTTTGGAACGGATGTAGTAGATGATTGCGAGCTTTCGGCGATCCTAATTAAATGCTCAGGTGCACGACCCGGAACAAATTCTAATCTCTCTGTCCTTTGGCGCTACAGCTGGGCCCGCTCCACGTGCCCGTGTGGTTCCTCGCCATGTCCTGGCCGGTTCTATCACCAACCATCAGTGTGCGGTCCCTTTCGCTCGTCCACGCTTAACAGTTAACATAAACACGCGGGCGGTGTTCGTGGTACACAGACGTATGCGTACGCCTGGTCTCGCTCTTCCCCTGTTTCCTGCTCGGAAAAGTGAACAACCTCGCCGTCTTGGGCTCTTGGCCGGGGAGGTTTCTTCAAACGCAGCATCATATGTGCGTGTCACCTGTGCTACTCTAGCGAGTTCCGCAATTCTGCTTGGATATGCATATGCTCTGCAACAGTGCAACCTGCGTGCAACACGACGGAACCGTCCAACAACTCTCTTCGCTACAGTTTTCGCCCACTGCCGCCGGCCACCAGCTCAACAAGGTACGGCAAGATCAACGCCTGCTACGAGCATGCAGCTTGAAGCTTTAATAAAGGGACTTGAAACAACCACGCAACAAGCCGAAACTGCAATACTTGCTGCACATGCTTTCTCACAAGTGTACCAAGAATCGGTAGTGGTCCAGTGGTAGTGGAGTACTGAACCAGCTTGTACTACTTCTCCACTTCCTCTTCTTCTCTATTCGGGGATGAATAATCGTACATTAGAACATGTGTATCATGTGCATAATGGGGAATCAGCTCGCTCGACCAATTTGGCCACTCCAGAAATCGATCGATCCAGGGGGACAGCATAAATGAATCGATATCCAGGAGTCCATGACCGACACATCTTTTCCTCGTGTACGCACCAACGCGATCGCGAAATGATCCATCCCGTCCTCACGTTGGTGTGCTCGAATTTAAGGTTCGCGATATTGGAGAGGAGATTCTGATGCGATTGATACAAATGCCCACATGTTTCGTCGAGGGCATCAAGGGTTGAATGGCCTCGCATTTCATAACCTATAGAAGGGCAGAATGTAATTTGTTCCGTGGTTGTTTTTGAAGAACATGCGAGCGCATGACAAGGAGATGGTGGACCAGATTGACCGTTCACAACCTCACAGTGGTGCTGGTGGAAATGTCAAGAGAATTAACCGTAGTAGTGTGCACTGTACTGTAGTAGGCAGTATTTATACACCGATACAGCGCCGGAGGAAGCACGTGAAAACAAATCGGAGTATGTTCTTGTAGCACTAGGGGCGTGTGTGTTCACCACGGAGCAGTTGTGCCGGGTGCCGCCCACGGGTCCCAAGACGGCGACGTCGGCAGAAAAGGCCGCTGCCGCGAGCAGGCGGTCGCGTCAAGTCGTCGCGGCGCAGCTCTGCGCCCACCCCGAAACGCGGCGCCGTGGTACCACCACCAGACCCTGCGCAAAGCTGAACCGCCGTATCCTTCCAACCCCACCCGCCCTTCCACACACGCCGCGTCCCGTATCGCACCTTTCACGCGCTCTCACCTCACCCCACCTGTATTTTCCTAACCCTCCTTTCCCGGTGATTTGCCGAGTTCAATAAACCCACTTGGGATTATATTTCAGTACCGGGCGGGCGCCAATCAACGAACCAGACGTGACCAGCAGGCCAAGCTCAGTCTGAGTGCAGTTCCGGACTGGACTCTGAGGATAAAAGCATGGAGTTTTGCTGGCCTGGCCAACACTAATCGCGCTTTGCATTGGATAACCCGACCGATCAAGCCGCTGAGGATAAGATCGCCGCGGCAGCGCGAGCTGGTCGCTTTGGATTAGTACTTTTTATTTAGCGATCGGTCGAGCGGTGCTGCGGCCAGCAAAAGTTGGAGAAGAAACAAAAGAAAATAGTTAAACGGGCGGCAGCGCCGGCGCCGGCTCTCTCGTGTCGGTCGGCGCTCACTGCGGCGCGCCTAAAAAAGAAATACAAAATGATAGTAGTTGACGCCTCGCCGGCGAGAGGTGGCTAGCAAACAGTTTCGCCGGGATCTCCAGTACAGTGTACACCGTCGGTCGGGATAAAGCTAAATAAAGCTCAGACAAAAAGGTTCAGCAGCTCGGGCTCCCTCCCGCCGCCGCCGCTGCTCGTCGTGGTCGTGGTCGTCACGGACTCCTCGGAGTTCATGGACGGCGTTCCGGGTCGTCTCATCAGCCGCTGCTCGCCCGTGCTCTGAACCGACGGGAACGGGAACTCGGGGCCGAGACACAGCCCGAGGTCGCACGACGGCTCCGGTGCGGCGGCAGCCGCCGCGTCGTGCTGCGCCGCGATATTCCTCGTCGTCACGCGCTTTGCAGCCGAGAACGTGGAGCACCCGACGGCGCGCCTCGCCGTGAACGCGAAAGGGTCGCGGCGGACGTCGGCCGCGGCGGAGAACCCGCCGGCGTCGAACTCCGGCAGCGGCCGGATGGCGCCGCCGCGGAGCACGGTCTCCACCGCCGCCTGGCAGAGGTGCCAGCTCCCCGACCCGAGCAGCCCCACCGCGCCGCTCACCGGGTTGATCGTCCTCCCCGCCGCCTCGTACAGCAGCGACTGGAACACCGCTGCACACACACAAAAAAGCGCACGTGGAACGCACCGATCAGCCAAGAACATAACAAAAAAAACTTCGTACAAACCACTGCACCATGTGCCAGGGTCACCGATCCTTACCTGGTCGCTGCGTCTCCGGGACGGCGGTGAGGAAGGACATGAGCCCCGCGCGGCCGAAGAACTTGGCGACGAACACGGTGGCGTGGCCCTGCGCCTCGGCGGCCTCGATCCACTGCAGGCACGGCCGGAGCACGCAGTCCTCGCTGCACCCCTTCCGCAGCACGCGGCACCCGTTGCAGCTCATCCCCGCCACCGTCCACTCGCCGCGCCCACCTCTCATACAACAACAAAACACAGATCGCTCGAGCGCTCGAGCTCGGCCATGGTCACCCGCGACGCGAGTATATAGCCGCAGCTAAACCAAGGTCTCGGGTCGGGTGACCGCACGCGTCTAACCACAAGGTCTGGTTAAGACTTTGGGGGTGGTGAGATTACCGGCGGACGTGGGTTAGCGAAGCCGCGCGCGCCGGGCGGGCAAAGTCCTCAGCTCCAGGCTCCTGGGGTGCGGGGTGCGGCTCCGTGTCTCCGCGTTCGGTCGGAGCGCTGGTGGGACGTCGGATCGCGATCGGACGGGCGGCGCCAACGTCTCGGGTGATGCGCCGCGCATTCGCCCCGTCGTGGCGGCGCGCTTTGGAGTGGCTCTCCGCGCCACTCTTTTCCGCGCCTTTGCGGGATGCGTGGATCCGCACATCGGGCGTACGTACGCACGGCGCGAGGATGCCTTGCGACTGGAACCTTGTGGGGATCTGTGTGTGGCGCTGTGGTGGCTGCCAGGAATTGGTGAGTCGTGAGTGTGAGCTCACTTTTAGAAGTTTCATTTCACTCATATGCCTAGCGACTAGCATTGGTTACTTTAATTAAAGATGTAGTACAAATACAATTGGTGCCATTCAAAGTGTTCATCTTGTGGCTACGCGAACCAGAAACTCAAGTTTCAAAAGTTTAAACAAAATGCACGCATGATGAAAAAAAAAAGGCAAACCTAGCTACAATGTTCTGTGAAGCCACTACAAGCATGCGGAGCAGTAGTTGCTTTACAATAGAAACCGAGTTTGCCTTTTGGCTTTAAAGAAAAGAAGAAGGAACTGACTTTGCTTTTTATTGAGAAGAATAAAATACTTACAAACTGAACATACCTAATTTTTGTTATCCTATCATCAGGTGCAAAATCACCAGATTAAAGGAGTTCAAGTGATTATTATGCGTCCTCTTTAGTTATTGGTACAAGTATTAATCTTGAAAAGTAACTCATAATGCATCCGGCATGTTTGTACATTTCTACAGTATTTAAGATACATATATGATCAGGAAAGCACCGCGAAAACAAGACTGTACGAGTCCATGCTTACTTCTTTTCTATGTTTATATACTATACCTATTCTACATTTGACCTCATCTCGAGAGATGCTTAGGTACTCCGTATAAAGTTCGAGCAATGGCTAGTATTGCTTGGATTCGCCTCTTTCAATTCTTATGATTGTTGCAACTCTAGCGATGTACTACGGACTAAGCTCAAAGTGTATTTGCCTATACTACCTTGAATCTTTACCGCTTCAGTTTAGTACTCCACGAAGGGTATAAGTATATATTAGTGTGTTGGCCTATACAGTATTAGTACTAGACGTGTAGAGTAGCTCGTGACATTCATCATGCGTGGAACCCCCTCGGTGCGAGCTCCATCAAATTCGGCGACCCCCCGCGGCACGTCACTTTTAGCCTTTCGGAGAATAGCATAATTTCCTGGCAAGCAGCAGCGCAAGTTGCCAAAGGCATCTTCGCTTTCCGTTTGGGCCGCACTCCCCCGTGTCGCGGCTCGCCGTCCGTCCGCACGCCCGGACTCGCAGTCGCGCGCGCGCCCCTGCCGCCGCCCGGCGCTGTTTCCCGTTGTCTCGGCACTCTCTCTCTCTCTCTCTCTCGGCAGGTCGCCATCCACCGGCCGCGGGACGCGACCGCGATCTCCTCGTCCGCTTTGGCCAATAGCGGTGGCGTGTAGCCGCACCTGTGAGTGTGTGAGAGGTCTTATCTTCGTGGCGCTGCCTGATCGTTTGTGGCGTCCCTGATTGGGACGGACCTGATGCGGCCTGGAACTGGTCGACGATTCGTTGTGACGAACCGGGTGGAAGAACCTTTTTTTTGTGGCGCCTGTCTAAATATGATTGGTAAGAATTTTCGGAGGAACAATAAAAGTTACATGCCGAAAAAGTATAGGTGCCTATGTTCACTGGCCGCTTGAGATGCCTACAGGTTGTGTGTCAGCGTGTGCGGTGCATGCGAGCCCACGAGCAGGCGCAAGGCATGCTGCGGCATGGATACGCGTCTGGCGCACGGACATGCCGCCGGGAGCAGCCTGAACGCGCCGCCTGCCGCTCTGCCGCCGCCCGCTCCCAGGGGCCCGGCACCAGCGCGGCGCCGAGGCGGCGGTAGCCCTGCAGTCACCGGGCAGCCTCGAACGAATCCTGCAGAGCAGAGGCGATGCGCACGGACACGGACCCCACACACTGGCTGCGGCGGCGGCACGCAGGCAGCCATGCACTGACAAGTGACACGTCCGGTCCGGACTGTGCAAAGAAAAGCCTTTTGCCTGATCAGTCCGCAGAAGCTACGGGCGCTGCCTGCCCCTGACAGATCCCCGTAGGAGCGGAGGGAGCGCGCCGGACGGAGCCGCACCGCGGGGATCAGACATTTGAATGAAAGCACGACATTGGCGCGACACGGCATGGCTTTCCCAAGGTTGCTGCGCTTGTCCACCCGATATCGTCCGTAGCATGCCGCCGCGGAATCTTTCACGGCAGGGCTGCTTGCTACCCAGGCAGGGGTTTGTCTTTCGCGAAAAGCAGACCAGTTTGGCATCCAAAGGTTTCCCTGTTCTAGAATTACACCACAGTTGCCACGATTTCAAAGAAAGAGAGGCGTAGTAGTAACTGAAAGAGTACATGGCACAAGCAACTGACGGTAATTTCTCGTGTTCAGATTCATCCAACAAGATCAATCCTGTTAGAAAGAAGCACACTACTACTACTGCAGTTCATCCGACCTGTTCTATAGTGTCCAAATTTTGCAACCATTCGTCTCCAGATGGCGACCCTACAATATCTTGCACTTTTTGTGCGCTCCCAATGGGACAAAATTCAGAGTACCTATAGCAGTCATACGGCTAAAGAGGAACAAGCCACGGAGAAACGCGTTAGGCAGCTGCGTACGCGGACGGGGAGGGCCAGCTTCGCTTCACCTCAGTAGTAAATCGACAGGGTGCGGTGATGAGACAGCGCCATGTTCTGAACGCCGCACGACCAGAGCCAAAGATCAATGTCAATGCTCAGAAGCTGCCGAGAAAACACAACAAAAGAGCAGCGTTACTTCCAAGTTGAATCGCCGTACTGACTGCTCTATCAAATTAACCTTCAAACATACGCGTACACTGGAGTAGAACCTTAAGCAGGAGATAGATTATACTAACTTTTTGACTGGTGAAGTGGACCTAGTCATCTTATTAGTTTACTTTCAGAGATCATGGCAATTACTAAACGCTCATTTGCCAATTAATAACATGAACTTTGGACCTACCAGAAGTGTAGGTGAGAAAACACCATGTTACGAATGATTAAAGTATCGCCTGAAACTGGTTCAGATATGCCTACCTGCTTTCCAAACTTTTTGCTGATCAGGTCTCTCATCTTCTCCACTGCATAAATGGAGCAAGCGCGTATCTCCACTTCCTCTTCACTTCCAGGCACTATCTCACTGTTCGAGTCAATCGAGCAAGATAAGTTTGAACCGTATTTCAGTATGCCGAGCTCCCTCAGGACTGCAGGAACAATGTAGTCAGCAAATATGGTGATAGAGTTGATGTCGTGGAACTCGCCATAGTTTTGTCCCTTGAAGGCTCCCCACAAGTCAGCAACAAATATCTGAGCTCTCTTGTACAAGAAAACCTGGTGTCCCTTGTAAAGTGAATGATCCCGAAAACCTGTGAATCAAAGTTGTAATTTAGAAACAACACATGCTGCTGAAGAAATGGTCACCTGGTTAGTGACCCTATGAAACAAAAGGAAAAGTAACTGTGTTGAATGCATGCAAATGATGTTCCCCCAAATCAGCTCATGGAAGGGCAGCAATGAAAACATCAACTCGCTTGTCAAGAAACAAAGGATATGGTAAAATAAAACCTAAACACTAGGGTTAATCTCCTGTTATCCTTGCCAAGTTCAGTGAATGGCCCAGAATAAAACAAAGTTCATATGTCCGGACCAGATACCAGCCCATTACTGTGACCTCTCAGGTCCACGGTTGCAGGCCAAATCTGGATGCATATCCACTATGCAGTGGTCCTAGGCCACTCCTGTTTCACTCCAATTGTAGGAGCCCACACATATAATACAGGACGGGACCATTCTGATAAATGGCCCAAATAGTTCTCCTGATCTATACTTCGTAATTCTTTCATACTTCCCAAATCAGGAAAATTCTATCTGCAGCAGTAGGTACAGCACACAGTCCTATACCAGAGGCCAAAAGAGATTATCTGCAGCTGAAATTATTTTTGTGCAATATAGCTCAAGTACACACTGGGACCCTTTTCCTTTTGAGACAATAGCGTTTTAACCATGATTCTAGACTCTAATTGCATTTTCACCATAGATTTTCAGATTTTGCAAGATCACCATTGATTGCTTTCAGATTTTGCAAGATCACCATTGATTTTTTGAAAACTGATGGTAAAATCGCAAAACTATTTTGCAAGATCACCATCGCTTTTCGAAAACTGATGGTAAAATCGCAAAATCTGAAAAATCGATGGTGAAAACGCAATTAGAGTCTGAAAGGATGGTTGTTTTGCAATTGCCCCTTTCCTTTTTGCTTGTAAGGATATAATGGACCCCGTCTACTTATAGAAGCAAAGATACGAAAATCATGATCCTGTGTAGAACATTAGCTAAAAACAAATATAAAGTGGAAGACTTACCAGGAAAATGACGGGTAATTAGTTCAATAAGAGTTGCAGCAGAGTTTCCAGCAGCCTTCACCAGATTAGCAGCCTCGCCTCCAAAGCTTCTTTCAAGTTCCAGACCAACCTTAAGACAAGCGCCATAATAATTAAATAGTTTGTGACATAAATAATGCTTTGGTAAAATGGAAAATAGTAGCATGTCAGTAATGTCAAGCAACAATACAACTAGAGCCTATGAACAAGATGAACATGATTTTGGAAAGTACTACATTTATATCAGAAAAGAACAGGGTTGGAGTAAGGAAATGGATAAGTCGACAACACAAATTGAATAGAACAAAGAGAGTTCTGAACTTAAATGTTCAATGTAGCAACATATTACCTCATGAAGAAGACGTACTCTTTCCTCCTCAATTGGTAGTGGTCGTGGCCAGTTCAGAAGTTGGCGGATCTCGGGCCCTATGTTTGGAAAATTTCCTTCCATTAGCAGATATATTTCCAGGACGTGTTTTCAGCTAGTAGCAAAGCAAGAATGAAAATGAGTTGTTTCTTGATTTAGACAGAATAAATTTTTCCTGAAACGTGGTCCTGAACCTTGAAACTATTCATTGATGTTGCTTTTCTAATAAAAGCTGTTCATTTATACACTAAACACAATTTGCACAACAAAATAACACTCAATATTATGACAGCTGATCAGGGAAGTATGACCATGAACGGGAACGTGGCAATGACATAACCCTTGGACCTAAAACAAGATACCATGATGAAAGTAAGTTACCGGTATAATTTTGAAGGCGGTTAGCATCAAGAGCTGTCTTATCTTTCTCCAAGGCCAACTTTAGTCCAGAAGCCAAATGGTCATAGCTCAAGTCCTTATCTGTTAAGTGCCAGGTACCCATCACGAAATTAAGGGAAACACATGTAAATGAAAAGTGACACCGAAACTCTACTGCACACATATAAAAGAGACACACTGCAGTTCAGGCCACAAGTGCAAAGTGTGGAGAGAAAGTAGACAGTGCTAAATAAGTAACAATCAAGATACATCTGAAGATAACTTTTGGCAACCTCTGTAACCAAACAAAATCATGAATAGCCAATAATGTATTACTCGAACAAACATCCATAATTATTAGTATGTACATAGTACAGTGAAATGTTTCAAGACAATCAGATTATACAAACATGCTGACAACCCACATGACTAATTGTCTCTGAGTTGTAAGTCTAGTGAATCACTTAACAATCCTTTCATACATATACAGGAGTGAAAGAAATACAAACAAAGATTGAAATGGCTGATATCTGCCGGAGCTAGGAGTATTTTACAAGGTTTTAAGTATTAATCAAAGGAATAGTACAGCACTCCAATTTATACATGTTCAGAAACAAGGCTACTTCATTGCTTGAATTGAACCAGTACCTGGCCAGAAGCAGAAGTTGAGTGCATCCAAGACGAAAAGGTACTGGACAGTGAGCGGTCCGTTGTCGAAGTAATGAATTCCTTCGAAATCCCACTCAACTTTCGGAACATTTCCCTGGATTTTGTCCACCACCTTCTCAATCTCTGTAGAAACAAAACAGGGGGAACAGAGTACTGAGGACATGTCTTGAAAAATAAATCAAACATGAGTATCAACCTTAATACAGATACAAATAACACATATATGTATCAGATATCATCTCAAAGCTCTTTTTTCAGAGTAAATTGCTGAAGACTAGGCTAGTCAAACAACAAGGAACCAATAGGTATAAAAATACGTCCCCTAAATCTACTGAAGACTAATCAAACTACGAGGAACCAGTAGGCACAAAAATAAGTTGTAAATAAGTTAAGGAGAAAAATACGAAGAAAAAAAGGGAACTAATGAAATTGATGTCTGAAACCAAGTAAGGTAAAATTAAATTACTCAAACAGGGTTTATCGCAGGGGTAATAGGAGACAAACCTTACACATTACAGAATAGAAAACGCAACAAATCGACATAAATCGGAGAAAACCTAAACGAAGGCCACATTTGCACATCCTAAAATCCTAATCATCCAAGGAACCGCAGGGCAAAACAAAAATAAACCTGACAGGAATACCTTGCAGGTCGACCGTGACATGGGAGGAGCGGCTGGCGACCCACGCCGCGGACGCGCGCACGGCCTCCATGGCGAGGGCGATGAGGATAAGATTGCGGCGGGGGCTCGGTCCTAGGCAATGGCGGGCGGGTTGTGGGGGTGGGGCGAGGAGACCGTGAAGGCGAGGGGTGAGGGTGAGGCCCGTGACCGCGATGCCGGCGTGGTGACTGGTGGGTGCGGTGGGTTTTAGCGTTTTCCAGAGGGTTTTGGTGCGGTTGGCGCGGCGGGGGCAAATTCCGAGGGCCTCGGAGGCTGCCCGCTTGGCAGAGCACGAGGAATTGCAGGGCGGAGCCCAACGAGTGGCGGCGGTGGCCTTGGTCCCCGGAGTTTGACCCAGCAGTCGACCTGGCTAGTAAAATGACCGGGCTGCCCCTCTCGTCTATCTGTGGCTGGCAAAATGACCGGACCGCCGGTGTGTTTGGTAGGGCTTCTGCTTATTCTGAAAACAGCTTATTTAGTGGTTTAGTCTGAAAATAGCTTTTTATTTTGTGAAAACAGCTTATCCTGTTAAACTGTTTGGCAAAACAGCTTATCCTGTGTTTTCTGAAAACAGCTTTTCCTGTCAAAATGACCCAAGTGCCTCTGTCTATTTGAGACATGAATATACACATGTAATATCTGTTTAATGAAAGAAATAATATTCCATAACAAAATAAATTGGACTAATAATTTATATATTGACCACTAAAATAATAGAGTGCAATAGTAGAGTAGAACTAATATAATACATTACAATAATGTGTCCAAAAGATCATCACCAACATAATACGGTACTGTTTACAAAAGCATCATGATCTTCACATAGCATAAGGTCATGCATCAAACTATACATGATCATGTCGATCTAGAAAGGTAGATTGCCCTCGCAAGATCATCACGGAACCTTTCCATGGTGTGGTCACTTGATTCTGGAGTTGATGTGTTCGACGCATTTTGAGGAGGAAGATGCTTCGAATATCTGGAAGGTATGGTGGGCACATAATCGGGATCACGATCACACTTGGTGAAATCCTTATCGTGTGCATCATTCTCACGAATGTAGTTATGGAGACACATAGTAGCAGCAACAATCATCATTTGTTTATCCATCGAGTACTTTGGCATCTTCAAAA
The DNA here is from genome assembly GCA_007726485.1 of Eragrostis curvula. NCBI lineage: Eukaryota > Viridiplantae > Streptophyta > Magnoliopsida > Poales > Poaceae > Eragrostis > Eragrostis curvula. The sequence continues at coordinate 8,481,095 of CM017442.1, forward strand.
GGATTCTTCATTTATTTTTCCACACGCAAATGTACGCTCTACGCAATTGCGAACACTTGAATGCAAATGGTTGAAGAGCTCTTGCTCACCGCGTGGCGCAGGACCCCTCCTCCAATCAGGAATGTGATATCTTTCTCCCTTATATAGCGTCAAGTATCCGTGACGATTTGGATATCCGGCATCACCATTATAAAATGATCCTGCATTTACAAGACGTTATGCATTACTAAAGACATGATTTTCAAACATAAGAACAATATTGCCAAATACAAGTAGTAGTTTATACCTAGAGGAGGGTGTGGAAAGTCAGGATCATTTTCCAATGCATGAAAAAGCACAGCCGTATCATGCATAGACCCAGGCTGACCAATGGAGGCATAAGTGATCCTCAAGTCAAAATCAACGACAGCCAATACATTTTGGGTTGGTTTACCACTTCTTCCAATGTATCTCAAATAATCATGTGGAGGTGGAACTGCCGAAATATGTATACCATCTATTGCTCCAATGCAATCTTTGAAATGTGGCATCATCCTATGATCATTAGTAATCCTAGAGTGGGTAATAGTGAAGTTAGGATCTATAGGCCTTATGTAATTCTTACACATTGCCACCACACAATTCAGCACCTCGTCGAATTTTCGACTTATTGTCTCGGTAGAATGCTTAATGGTGCCCCATACAGCAGATTTCGACCACCCTTGACCCAAAGTCACAAGAAACATACGAAGTGCTTCCAAAGAGGTCATATGAATGGTTGATTTGAGTCCATAACTCCTTACTAAAAGGTCATGCAAACTGTAGAATAGCCTTGTATCCATTCTGAACATCTTGTGGCTTCCTCTTGGAGTGTTCAAATGTTCCATAACCCAAGAATATCCACTCTGTTGTGGACACCTTGGCACATTCTTGTCAATATATGTCAAATAATGGCCACTCAATGCAATTGCAATACCAGTTATCATAGTGCTAGCTTGGCCCATCATGTCCATAGTATCTGCAATCAACTCATCATCGGAGGCGCTGTCATCCGTGTTACAGCCACTCTCATCTGAAGAACCACATCTGTTCATTAACCATATGAACAATCAGATGTATGGAATAAAACAACATTGCAAAAATATAGCCCAAGGAAACAAATTAAACATAGAAGGAAACAATTAAACATAGAAGCATATATGGTCATACAGATTGTCTCATAGTCATGAAATGCACAAGGTTTGGCAATTATTAAAAGTGACAGCAAAGATACAAGGCTTCATGTTGCAACATGGAAGCATAATAGTTCTACTTAGCTACATCATTCCTAGTCATCCATTCATGCTTCTGGGTCAAGTAAGCAAATCTTTCCTAATCAGTGCTTGCTCCTGCCAAGAACATTCTCCTTTCAGCCCCCTTGGTGAAAATTTGACAAGCAATGAAATGCTCTTTAGTCCCATTTGTAGCACCACACTGCCTCACCAATTCCATAACTTCCTCTATTAAAGAACCTGCTTGTTCCCTCCCCCTTGTAGCAATGGACTCACAAGATGTTGATATAGTCTTAGATATCCCCATAAGTTGTCCAATTTGATCTTGAATCCATACACCGCCACTACTCTTTGCTTTCTTTCCCTTTGTATTATTACTTGGCGTCGTACTTCGCTTCCCTCGTGCACTTGTAGGTGTAACCTCCTCCGGTTCACTATCATCATCGTTGTTGTCACCTTGGCTTTCATCTAGGTTGATGGCAGAAGTATCGCAAGAGTTGCTTGTTGGAGATGGTGCCACACCACTACAAGGATTCCAATGATCTTCACCGGTGTTCCGAAACTCTTCGAACATTATGCTGCACTTATCTTCCCATGGAAGACCTTTTTCCTTGAATCTGTTTGCTCCCTTGATAGCCTATAATATAAAGAGAACACACATGTTATTATCAGACCATGATGGCTGCAAATCAAACATGACAAATAGTACATGTGTATGACACTTACTTTACATGTCTTGGTCCACCATTCTTCGGGCATGTCAATATTTTAGTGACTTGCATCCCATCCTAACCCCGTTTGCTTTGTCAACTTCTTCCAAATGTCGTAGTCGATCTTTAACCGATCCCACTTGTTCTTTAACTGTTTTTTTGTGTATGAAAGACCGGTCTCCTCTTTGAACTTTGCCATCACATTTTTGTACCCTAGTCTTGCTCAAATGTGCGCCTGCACGGTTACCATTTTAACATTCCTCCGCAAACAACTCACACACTATTCTAGTGTTATTATCATCTTTCCAATCTGCCACACTGTTGCCAACCATAGAAACATACAAAACAACAAAGGTAGTTCAAGTATTGTACATCATAGTCTACTATGCAGTGGCAAGCAAACAACATGGTCACGGTAGCAAACAACATGGTCACAGTAGCTAACAACATGGTCACTGAATATTCTCACAACAAATGATTATTTGCAGCCTATTCCATCTACTCCGATCACAGGACCATGACAGCTCTATACAAACATCAAATCTTTGTATTGCACTAAAAAAAGGATTAATCAAATTGACTTCCATCATAGGGACAAGTTTCAGAATTGTTCAGTAGAGTTTCAGCTCGCAAAGTATCAGAATTGTTCAGAATAGTTCACCTTGTATCGTCCATGTCCACGGCCGGTGCGGGAGAAGGTGGAATGGGAGGCCTTCCAGCTCGTCCACCTGCTTGTCCACCTCCTCGACGACCACCTCGTCCACGTCCTCCATGTCGAACACCCCCTGCTACACCTCCTTCATTCACATTGTCGTCATTTGTTGGTGCCGCTGGATGACCGCCTGCCGAAGCTCCACCTGACGAACATGCACCGGCCAGCATGGAGTCACCTTGCAACAAATTTCCCGCGCCCGCCAACAATTCCTGGAATCCACCCTCGCATCCCACGACGGGGCCACCTGGCCACATTCCGGCCGGCGCGCCACCCACGCCGTGGGCGCCTGGCCACGCGCCTGACGTCGGGCCATGGGCCTGCCGCGCCCGGAACGCCGCCTGGCCATGGCCCCGCCATGCCCGGAGCTCCGCCTGGCTACGGCCCCGCCATGCCCGGAGCGCCGCCTGGCCAGGACCCTGCTCTGCCCACCGGGCCAGCAATGCCCTCGCCAAATGGCCACAAGCCGGCGCCCGGCCATGGCCCTGCTCCTCCAGCGCCATTCCAGCCCGCAGATGCGGCGCTAGGGCCTGCCGCAGCCGCCACGGTACACGCCGCAGCCATGCCGCCATCTTCCGAATCGGCCGCCGTCGATCCATGCGAATGAGGCAAATCAGCCGCCGCACCTTCGGGGGAACCTTCACCGGGTGCCCCTCCTCCAGATCCGGCTGGGGCCCCGCCTCCTTGGCCGCATCCGGCGCTCGGCGACGGACGGCGGAGGGGATTCATGGGAGCGGGCGGCGCTGGGTCGCGAGAACGAAAGGGAGCGAGCGGCGCTGGGTCACGAGAACGAAAGGGAGCGAGCGACACTGCGTTTCGCACGGGAGGCGCGGGGTCTTGCGGGCCCAAGCGCGATGGCATCCATTGTAATTTGCTACCAAAGTTGACGGGCAAAGGTTATTTTCAGACACGGGACTGCAGTCCTGAGCCGGAATAAGCAGCAAATTTCGGCTTTGGACGCCCAGTACATTTTCCAGAAAGCGCTTTTTACTTCATTGCATGATAAGCTGTTCCTCAGAATCATGTTTGGCACAGCTTTTCTTCATTTTTCAATAAGCTACCAGTGAAGCTGCTGCAAAAGCAGCAGCCAAACACACCCTAAGTATGGAGTACGCTCGAAGTATACTTACTCTATACATTTCTCTAGATTTTGTTTTCAAATTTGCTCCTGAGTTTTATTGACGGAAGTGAAAACCCTGCTAGAAACATGTATTATTAAGGGTATTTTGGTCATTTGAGCTAGAGACAAGTGCATTGATATTTGTGCTTCTTCAAAGTTGCCAAGTAAATGCAAACGAATGTTAATAAAAATAGGTTTTTTAGGGGTTTGTTGAAAATATATAATACGATGAGTATATATAAAGGTTTTACTCATCAACGTTCAACATATAGACACTTCTAAACTTCTTCGTTTACTCACTAACATTAGCGCTTCTAGATGAAGCTCGCGTTATCATTTACTCTCCATTTTTGAACCACCTATTCTCTATATCCTCATCTGTCATCTCCCCGGTCCCCGATCCAAATCCCCGGTTATTAGGGTAGTAGTAGGGTTGCTTCGCCTCCACTCCTACTCATCGACCCATGATGATTGCGGTGACGTCATTGACCCTGACCACATCGACGTCAAGTTCGACTCTATTGGTGGACCCAACCATGTCAAGCAGGCGCTCTACGAGCTCGTGGCATCCTGCCCTTGCGCCGACCCGAGCTCTTCCCACCATATCAACAAAGGACCAACCAGTAGGGGGCTGGAGCCCCCCCCCAATCAGTCCTTGCTAGCCAATGACGTGGCAATGAGACTTAATGAGCTCCAACCTACAAGTCGTCTTATCGAATCAGGGAGAGGAGGGGTGAGGCATACATGGCCAAAAGAAGAGTGTTAAAGGGACAGAGACTGAATCTGTCTAACCCATGTGTCATTTTAGTGGTATTTGTGTCTTTTTGCTTCCACCTTGTTTTTGCATTAGTTTTTTTAGGAATGCTAATATATGAACAGATGTAGTAGTTTCAGTCTCTATTGCATCTTGATAGATTTTTGCGGCGTAGAAAATCCGAAATGCTTCAAGTACGGCAAGACGTAGAAAATCCGAAATGCAAGGCGTACGATCCATACATGCTGCTGAGTGACTCGTTAGATGCTGCCCTGCTTGCTTGTGATATGCTAATTCTTGATTGTTGATTGCTCATTTGTGCTGGTTCGTACAGCCGGGTCAGGACGATCCAATTGTACGTATTGCAGTGCTCATAGAAAAATAATCTTATAAAAGAGGTTGTATTGCAAAAGAGTTTAGTCTATTTTTGAACTCGTGTAATCTAATGGTTACATGAGCCTCAATAGCACCTGAGGTTTTGGGTTTAACTTTCGGTGAGAGTAAATTTGTTAGGATTTAACGACGTTGTGCTTTCAACGGTAAACGACGTGGCCATCAACAGCGATGTGCCAGTGGTGACTTCGTCATTCTGAAGGATTTGCCGGCTAAATATTCGAAAATGCTCATAGAGGTAGGGTTTGTATATGTGCATTCATACGGGTGAGTGTGGTGAGTGTCTGAGTTGTACTGTGTAATACTCTCTTTGTTTTTAATTATATGGCTTCTTTGACTTTTTTTTGTTGAACTTTGACCAACAATATATATGAAAATAATTAGTTTCTTAAACTGAAATGTATATTGTTGAATTTATCATCAAAAGCACTTAAGATTAACTTATATATTTAACTATTTACATAAATATTTATAAATAAAACGAATGATGAAAGTAAAAAAAAAAACCAATGGTATCATATATTTAAAAATGAAGAGTAAAAAGAAAAACTTTGGTACCCTCTTGAAAGCCACATACGCCATATTTTCATCTTCGTGATCCTATCAGCTGTGCACACAGAAAAGAGAGCTGCGAAGGCCATTGCGACAACGTTGAGAAATCAATTTACGCCATATATTCTCCTGTCTCTTTCTCCTCTCCTCTCGTGTCATTTCCTTTGTGCTGTCAGTGACACGGGGATTACATCTTCTCAAAGACATGTGATCCTAACACGGAAAATGCTGGCTCGTCGCCCTGTCATCCTTTCTAGCGACAGAACTGACTCGGGATCTTGCTGTCTTCTTCGTTAATCTGCGGCCCCCAATCTTTCCTTCATCTCAAATACAGTGATCAGTGGATCTCGCGTCGGCGTTTGAAAAGTAAAGACGCCCTTTGCTATACATTTGTAAGCTCAGTGCTGAATGACCCAGTGAAGATTCTATGTTCTTCCCTTTGATTTGCTGATTAATGTTGAGATTTCCACTCTACATAATCATCGCTAGCGCGGTCAAAGGGCAAGTTATGCAACGTACACGACATGTATGACTAATATTTCGTCCGGCTCGACCGCTCGAGAAATACAGGGAATTTCCGCGCAACTGAACTGAAACGAAACTTCTAGGTAGAGGTACGAAGAATTCCTAACCCATTCCAGTGACGACTTCAGGTTTTCGACTGTACTAGACGACTGAAATGGATTTTGCCTTCGCATGGAAGGAACGAGAGCTGGAGGTGAAGCCACTGTCGGCCGTGCCGGCCGGAGTGATCTCATCATCGCCATTCACCAATCAGACTCTTGATCGAACACTTGCACTGGGTGCCTGAAAACCACGCGTCTGGCACCGCCGCGCTGGTCCGTCTTCTAGAGCTGATAGGGATGTGATGTGCACCCCATGGGTCATCTGATTACCTGAACTTCTGAAGCAGGACACCGAGGTGGCTCGACCTGAACTCTCTGTATGAGTACCCAGCGCTAACTGGTCAGAACATACGTGCACCGAATTCTTCGTGGCACGATTAGCAGGCGAAACGCAGGCTTGAGTGAACCTTCCAGGTGCCGCAGCAAAGGCCACTTGAATCGACAAAAGAGCCAAGTGCGAACTGGCCAGCTTTCGCGAAGCCGCCACACATGTTTCTTTCTTTTCCCAGAGCGTTGCTGCAGAGTGAAGGTGCGTTACGTTGGACCTTAACTGACGATTCGAGTTCGTTTGCTATACGTTTTCCAAACACTTAAAGGTGCATATGAGTGTTAATGAAATTTCTGAAACTGAAGATTAATTGATCGGTTGATGTAGGTTACGGAGACCGACTTCAGGCGACACGTTTGATGATGCCGAGAGGAACGCGCCCACTGAGACCGAGTACGGCACTGCACGTTTGATGACGAGTGGAATTAGCATCTGACTTGTGCAAGGTCAAAGCGGCGTCCATGTCGCTAGCTGTCCACATCAGCACGCCCAGGAATATTTTAGCGACACACGTAGCTTACAGCTGCTTCGTTGTTGACGCTGGCCGCTAATGGAATAGTGCCAGTGGCAGCCTGATCACATCACACCATCGCAGTGAGTAAATCCACTCAATGAAGAAATACCATATACGCATACACTGGTGACTATGAATTGAGCTGTATCTGACGCGGCTATGCTATCCGCGCTTCACTTTCACACGAAAATACTACTGGCAAGTTGAAAAAGGGAAGTAAAAGTTTCTATGCATTCATTCCAATTCGACCACCCGTCGGATTGTTAATCCACGGACCACAAAGTCGCAAAATATGGACAGGAGTGGAGCCACGAAACCGCCAGCTCCGTTTGAACAGTATACCACCACTAAACCCGTGCTTATCGTCACATCGATCAAGCGCGGTCTCCGTCACGCAACCCGAATTAATAAAGCAATCAACCAACCAAATAAACGAGTAAAACCTAGATCGCCAACTCCTAAAACCAGCAAAAACTGAGACGGCAAATTAATTAAGCCGCCGTTGATCAGGTAGACCATCATCAGACCACCAGCAGCATCGTCCGCGCCCGCTTGGCTTCCGGCGGCGCGACGTCGGCCTGGTCCTCCTCCCCCATCGCCGCCGCCACGGCAGCCGTCGCCGCCGCCGCTGCCGGCAGGTTCAGGTCGAAGTCCCGCAGCACCACCGCGGCTCCGGGCTTCGCCTTGCTGTCGACGAACGGTTGTTCCTTGTCCTTGACGCCCCCGTCCGCCGCCGCTGCCGCCGCGCCGCCCTCGTAGTGCAGCCGCTTGTGCCCGCCGAGAGCTTGGCCGGACGGGAAGGTGCGGAGGCAGAGCGAGCACTGGTGCACCTTGGCCTCCTCCGCCGCGTGCGCGCCGGACGCCTCGTCGCCCGCCGCCGGTGGCTGCGGCGTCGGCGGCGTCGGGGGCTTGCGGTGGCTGGTCTTGTGCCCGCCGAGCGCCTGGTAGGACGCGTACACCTTGCCGCAGACCGAGCACTCGTACCCCTGCTGCTGGTTCTGGCTCGCCGCCTTCGCCGCCGCGCCCCTGGCGACGACGGCGCCGTGCTCCTCGCCGCCGCCGCGGACGCCGCGCGAGAGCATGAGGAGGCAGAGCGCGAGGTACTCCTCCTCGGACTGCTGGCGGCCGTCGGCCTCCGCGCTCCCGGCGCGGCGCTTGGACCGGCGCCCCCCGCGCGCCCACGACGAGTCCACCCGCGGCGGCGACGGCGGCGGCACCGGCGGCTTGCTCGACACGTCGAGCGCCATGGGGATCTCTCTTCCGATCGCAGGAGTTGACCACAGAGAGAGAGGTGGACAAGTAGGAGAGTGGTGGGTGCGTGTGAGCGAGCGAGCGAGCGAGGCGTGGGCTGTGGCGTGGCGGAGCGGGAGCTATATAGCTGCGGCCTTGCGGGCGAGGCGGGAGGGCTAGGTGAGGAGACGGGAGTGAGTAGTGTGGCCTGCGCGTGTCGTGTCGTGTCGTAGGCGGCGCCGGTAAGCGGTAAGTGGCGCGGGCCCCACGTCTGCGCGCTCGAGCCAGGACCAATCGAAGTTGCGTGCGTGCGTGTGTGCTTCGGAGTCGGACCGTCGTCAGTGACTTGGTGGTCAAGGCACACGGGTGCACGGACTCGTGATCCGACGGCTCACGGCGCCGTTGGGTTCCTGATTCTGCGATCCGCGCCGTTCGTTTCCGCTTTGGAACGGGATAGGAATCACCGCGATCTTTCGTTGCACTGTGTGGGTGTTTGTTTATGGAAGATAAAAAGATGGTATATGTGCTTGTTGTTCCTCGTGACGATACGTTTCCATATCTTATCTGTGACACGTACGTACTGCTTTCTCTTGGAAGATACGAGCGCATTCATTGATGGAAAGTATATCTTGTGTTTTTGAAAATATATTTATGGTGCTTTGGATCGGAGGATTTTTTCATGACCAAAGTATCCTATATAAATGGATATGTATCTTCCGTCCTTTATGCAGATAAGAAAAGTCGAGGTTGACATTGATTTCGTTCGCAGCCACCGGTTCATGGTGCTTGCTGAGATCACCTTGTGGCAAATTGAATTTTTTTTTTCTGTCACTAGATACGTATACAGTATACTGTTGCATGCGTCGTCACAGCACAGCGCTGGCCTTGTGGAAGAGAGGACTATGCGCTCTCTTGAGGGTTCGCGAGTGTGGAAGTAGCGGTGCGGGCCTTCGGCTTCGGTTCCTGTCGGTGCGCTCTAAGAACGTCAGCTATCTCCCGTTTTCTGGTAGTGAGCGCCACAGTTTTGACTGGAACAAGGAAATTCTGAAAACTTCAGAAGAATTTTCTAACTATTTCATTGTGGGACATCGGTGCAGTTCTTTCCTATTAAACGGGCGTCGACCTCTCTGCCTCACTCTACCACTGATAGCGCTAAGAGTTATCCGTACCTCGTAAAAAAGCAAAAGATACTACACAGATTAGCTTTAGGGCGTGCTTGGTTCGGCGCCGCACTTTGCCAAGCCAAAGCTTCGGCGGCGCCACAGACCCGACGCTGCTGCTTGGTTCACGTGAACGTTTCGGCTCGCCACACTTTTTGCTGCTGAAATTTTCGTCGTCTAGCGCCAAGATTGTGGCGCCGAATTTTGCCGCCACACCTTCGGCAGCGCCGAACCCTCGGCGTGGCGAGTGCAGGCTGTGAACCAAGCACGCCCTTAGGCCGGTTAGCTCGCATACCATGCATCTACCAGAAAGCTTAAAAGAAGGTGACGAGGTGAGAGACCCCTGGACACATCGTGCGCACGTGGATCTCCCTGAAGCTCCAGCCTTCTGGGTCCATCCAAGACAACCTACACATGTGTGGGAGCTAATAGCCCCGCTCGTGCACACCCTAACCACGGGACTAATCCCGTCATTACCCGGCATCTGTGGTCGCCGCTCGATCGTCGATCAGTAGCAGTTCGCCGCCGTCCAATCAATTGTCCGTGATGAGCATGCACCTATGCATTCGAACGTGTACGTGTTGTCTCGGCGCCTCGTCACCGGCCGCCGCGACCAAGAACGGGCACCGAGACGGCGAGGCAGGTGGCCTCCCCGCCGCCCGCCACGCGGCGGGCTCAGGGCGGCACGGATATGGCCACCGGCTGGGGACGATCAAACCGCCGGGACAGCGACAGCAGCCACAGAAGAATATGCAGTTCGGCTCGGCGCGCAGGTGTGCACCGTATGCTAATATGACTCAGTGTGTGAGTGATATAACTAGAAGTGTCACTGTGTCAGCGCGAGCTGCATGCGGGTATGGAGTGGCACGTGATTGGACGGGGGCGCTCCAGGTGCGACGCGAGCGGGAGACACTTCACCTGCCACGAGAGCCTTCGCGGGGGCCGCCGCTGACGGAGCACCACGTACGGCGGTCGATGGCCGCCTTCAGTAGACTTTGGAAGAAGACACCGGTATGTGCTTGATGCTGAGTGGCTGGGTATGAGTGCATAAGGACAACAGCTTTTGAGAGTATAGATTTCGATCGTGCCGTTTCGTACCGGAATTTCAAACGAAAGATTATTAGCTGCTGTTGCATATAGGTTGCTCGCCAAGCTAGCTAGGGACAAAGAGGTAAACTGCAACCACATTATGAGCTGAACATGTTTCTTCCAAAAATATACAAGTATTATTGGCTCAGAATAGTCGGCCCTACGAACTACACACGTTCAACATAACAAAAATAATAATATTTGGCTTGACGCTTGCATCTTTATCGATCATGTTCGGAATGAGTTCTGGAACAAGTGAAGAGAGTTCCCTAGAGCAAAATTCATTGCGAGAGAGGTCTCCAAGGGACCAACTGATTTCAAATAATGAGAATTAGGCTACCTGTTGACTGCACGCCCCTGGCATCGGCATGCAGAGGGTAATTTTCACTTGACAAACGACTGACCCCCGTATTCTCTGTCAGTCGTGCATATCCACAGAAACAAAACGACCATTTTCTACCTAATTCCATGTCATCGACCTACCCATGAATCTTTTATATCATTAGATATGTCATAAAACATACTTTACTAGCATTACATGTTTTTACACATCTGTGTAATTTTTTCAGAAAAAGACGTCCGGTCAAAATTGCTACAGTAAAAGGTAGTGACAAGTAAAAAAAAACGGAGGAAGTATATTATTGGCCATATTAAAATGTGTCACACGGCATCAGGCTGGATCTATCGCAATAATTATCAACGACTAATAAGGTCCGCCACGACCCGCCAATCGCAGCTTTAGATCAGATTGTCATACCCGATCGAATCCAATTGTTTAACGCTTTCGTTTGTTCATTCGTATACGGTGCCCACACCGACACACTCCCAAAAGGCTATGTACTCCCAGCGATCGATCAATGATCACTTCAGTACGAACGCACCACTCAAACCATTTTGCCGGCACTAAAACTTCTCTCGCCCGGAAATTAAGTCCAAACGTGACGCGACGTGCGAACGCCGGGCGGTTGGCACTGCGTGTGCTTCGATCTGCCCAGCCGGCCCTGCAATGGCGTGCGTCTACGTACAGAACGCGGCTGGAAAAACAGTGGCGAGTGGGCGATCATTCGTGTGGCGAATACGTACGCCCTGGACGGCCGGCAAGGCAAATCATTAGCTCACTTAGTTGCCCTCCAGTACCGTAGCTCACTTGGCACCTCTCGACACACCATGTCACCATGCACGCAGGTCAGGTGTATCTCTGCTCGTCTCCTACCACACAAGCAGATCGACGCAGACATATACTATTAGCTTTGCGGCTGGAGCCATTGGGCAAGCTGTTGATGAGGCCGGCAAGCTGCGCGCAGCTGTGCCACTCACTCTCGACGTGCGCGCGCGGGGAAGTGGAACTGGTACAGGCGGGGCAGCATTATCAGCTAGTGCTCTGATTATTCAGCCTTGCTCTCCCACATGCGCAACTAGATACGCGCAAGTGTGGTTGGCTGGGGAGCAGATCCCCGCTCTGCGTCCCTAACCGTCTCACCACCGAATAATCCCCACGAGCGGAGCCTAGCCTAGCTGTATGCCTCTGTTCGTGGAACGGTGATGGAATGCTTGTAATAAGCGGCGGCAGGCCACGTTACTTGGTTGATCGCTTGATCCAGTGGATCTCTGTCACTGGTATATCATTTATGAAGGTGATTTGCATTTTCTCCCGAATAAGAAGGTGATTTGCTTATCGTGCGGTTGTGAACGAGAGGGTGGGATAAAAGTTGTCAAGAGTCAACAGGACAGGTGAACCCAGTTTACTTCCTGGCGACTCCAGTAAAAAAAAGAAGAGCTCCAGTGATTCGGCCGAACGCCAGGTGGTTTCGGCCAGTACGCTAAGGCCCGAGCCCGAGCTCATTTTTTTGTTCTTTTGATTTTGATTATCGAGCCTGAGCTCATGTATGTGGCCGCCTGGTCGTATGTATGTTTGGGCCTGAACTTGTTCACGGTCCATTTTGGCCCGTTGCTAGGCTTTCGCTTTGAGGCCCAAAAAGTCAGACTCAGGAGTCAGGAATGGGAATCAGCGACAACAGACAGAGTTGCTGGTGTGTAGAACAGCCAGGCATCATCTTGTGTTTGCAGCAAAATGCATTTTTTTCTCTCCCCGACGAACAAAAAGAAAATATGGCGGTGGCATGTCACACCTCGGCTATCATGTTTCCATTCCCACAATCTGTTTCCTTTATCCACTTATTACCATCGCCTAGCTATGGACCGTCACTATTAGAATGCGTGCCTCAGCATACTGGTCAAACGACTTGTCTTATGGAAAGCAAGATAGGCATACAGCTGCAACAGCCCAGAGCTACAGCGATAATCCACTAGCTCAATGCCACAGCGATAAGCAACTACTCAATTTCACCCCATGGATACAGCGCATCGCTATATTTGCTCATATAAATTACCAATTAATTGGGAACCTTGTGGGAGGCTAATACCAGCATGGACAAAGTTCACCCGTTTATCAACTGTGTCTCGAAACTATGAGAAGTATAGCCTATTTGGATCGGGGATGAACACACAACAGCAGTTTCAAATGATTATATTCTTTTGAAAAAAGCTCTTGTGGAATTCCTAACCTCATAAAAGTTCCCTTTGCTCCGAACACGCCAAAAGTCAAGTCAAGATGAAGTGATTGGTACTCCAGGAATTTCGGAATGCCACCACAAGAAAAAAGTCCTAAAAATTCAGAGGACGTATAATTGCTGTGATAGGAATTAAGATCTTTCATGTGCACAAGCTAGCACATCACTCAAATATTTTGACGTGATTTGTCCCCGTGCAAACACTACCACACAAATAATTCGAGTAGTAACATCTAATAGCTCATTGACATCAAGGATCTCACCTCACAGCATCAAGTTGCACAGCTAAAAGATAAACAGTAGTGGCACTTGGAACTCTAGTTCCCCAAGCTGTTTTAAAAATCAATTCTCCATGAGAAGTTGTCGATTGAGCCATTTACTTATGAAATTCAGAAAAAAAAAATATCTCAAGCATTCTCGTGGTGCTAATAGTGGTCAACATTGGTGCTATCACTTGTTTATTAGAGGAGAAATTCCTTCTGCTCGATCAACCGCGGGCAGTGTCGATCATCATATTTGCTTGTTACTTTTTAATAGCCTTTGCCAGTTGGAGCTAGCATTTGTACCTGATGAAAGCGAGATTTTGTTAGGCGGAACCATCGATCTGTCCCCCTTCAGTACAACGTGTGCCTGTCTAGTTTTTGTCGTTCCTTGCCGACTATCGCCAATGCCCAAGGGCTAGGCAGCTAGCTCTAGTTGTCTAAGGCCACGTACCTTCTGAGACTTTTAAATTTTAGCAGTTTGATTATTTTAAAATTTTCTTACCACTATCCATTTCTCGAAAAGTTATCCATTTTCTTTGTAAATGTCCCTTGTGGCCAATCATCATTACACGTGTGCATCTAAGTATCCTCAAGAATGTTTAGGTCGGAGATTAGCTACATAAAACGATGATCTGTTATCCGAAATCTGTCTTCCACGTTCTTGCAACTATAACAACCACTGAATCAACACGATAATTTTATTTTAGTGAGGATATGATAGGTATAATTACACATACGTAGCTCTAAAAAGCTTTTCTGGTTTGACGACTCTTGTCTATAATATCACAAATAAAGTTATTTTCTTATATTTCAAATAAGGATGAGTTAGTGAAGATTAGCTTGCTAACAATCCAGTGGACAAGGCGTGCAACACATTGCCCCCTTAATAATCCCTCAATCGCCAAAAAAAAAACACACTAAATCTGAAATGTTATATTCATTAAATTTTACCAGAAAATTTTCATGTTTGATTTTTTTTATGTTTAAGCATCCCATTTGACATTTGAGTTTATGATGTTGGCCCATTATTGAATTTATACATACATAATACATATACATTTACTTACGAAACTGCTGATTAGGTTGGTAATACAGTTCTGGCTGAGCAGTGGCTTTGGGTTTCTTAAGAGTGTCCCATGGTAATAAGAGGACTAAGCGCCAAACGTGATATAATTTTCAAATCTCCTTTTGGAGTAGATAATGATAAACTACCATGCCCGCAGCAAAAGACTTAATTATGGGCACATGTCAAACATATGCTGACTTTCTTTTTGCAAGGAATAATTTCAGGGATTTGAGCACAAAGTTGCATTCACTAATTAACTCTAATTAACATATTTTTCCTTCAAAAAACTCTAATTCACATATTTGACATACAATTGTATTAATTTGCTAATGTTTCTACTGCATGTTACGGTGCTTGGAAATAGTAATAATAATTATAATTCAGTTCCACCAATTAAATGATATGCATTCTATTCTATCTTTCTCCTATCAGTGAGATAATTTCTAGGAATTTTTATATAACTATATCTAACCACCTGCTTATTCTTATTCTATACCACATAAGGTCTTCTGATTTACTTTTTTACTTAAGAATATTGCACATTTCGTACCAGTCCAAGAATCCTAACACAAGAAACGCCTAAAAATTAGCATTTGTTTTAAGCGGCAAGGTGTGTCAAGCTATGATTTACGCATGACACTGCTGAAGTTTCTATTTTGAATTCTTAGAGTTGCACTTGAGTTGTTAGTTTATCTCTGATCAGTATTTAGTTACTGGTATAGCGGACAAGGAGTTAATTGGACGCTAGGTGGCTATGAATTGGTAGTTAGGTAGTTTAATCTCGTCAAACATGACAATGTCGGAATCGAATAATCATTAAAGAACCTGGCTCGAGTTCTGATAATTCTTCTCTTATGGCAGTTACGTGTATCTTCCGGATATGTTAATATAATACAAAGTGGTATCGTTAACTCTTAAACAACAGTCAAGCTCAGCTCTACAGTAGTGCATCATAGTGAGATAACCACTGCGCTTATCTTTAATTGCTATAGTGTAGCAGATACATGCTTGCTTGGAATTTAAAATTATAATGTTGTATAATTAGAAAAAAATACTAGGTTTAATTCTAGTCCAATTCAGTGAATCAGCAATGCTGGCAAATCCTGACGGATTCCATGTGTGTGGAGTTATTCCAACACAAGATTTGCTGCCTAGATCAGTGACAAAAATGATAGGCAAGATCAAGCCCTTTCAATTGTTGCATTAAAGCCAGCTATCATTAACCCTCCTGTGTACGAGCTGTATAAGAAGGTCCTATGTATGTCAGCATTGTTTTTCTAAGTAAACTTCACGACTTTTTTGAAGTGACCTGGCCAAATGCCCGCAACCAAAGTAGGTTCAGTGCATTAGGAAACCAGGAGAAACATATGAGGAAGGCCAATCTAGTTAAGTGAAAGCGTAAATCATCTTAATTATCTTAATAGATAAAAGAGATTTATTCCCTACTTTTATAACATTTAGGAAACTTCCTCTTTGTATTAACCAATAGTCAATCAATTTTAGTGAAAGCTCAATGATTCGTCGAATGGTTCATTGCTAATTAAATATACGTTGTCAAGCAAATGTCAACTATCTTAGCTGACATTGAGTTCAAACGGATGTGAAAAGATCCTACGCATTTTACTTATATTACTTCACATATCACCTTTTCTAGTTAGCTAGTTTAACATCAAATATTTAAGGCACCCATATTTCTAACCTTTGACTTCTAGCCGACAGAATTCATCATGAATTTTCTCTCTCCCCTTTTAGTTTTTGGCTACTAAAGATCTAAAAAATGTCTTGGCTCCTAAGGAAAATCAAGTGCAGTTTGTTCTAGTTAAGAGTGTACGCACAATAAATTTCAACCGAACTATTTTTTAAAAAAATAATATATATGTTATGGCCCCTGTTGATACAACGGTGTCCGAAACAGATGATACAACCCATCTGTCCGTTGACTTCCTGAAGCTACATTTTGCCCTGAAGGAGTGCCGAAGCTTTCAGACGGAACATATGTTGCCCTAGTAGTACATGCAACATATGTTGAAAAAGAAAATACTTATCAGTCCCTTAAGTCATGATAAAACTGTACCATAAAAGTACAATGAAACTGAATTCTAAATACCTAAAATATGCCAACTGCCATCCTAATAAGGAAGAAGTCCGTTTTACTACCCTCAAGTATGCATGTAGTTCACTTAACCCCCTAAACTAATTTTTGGTCTACTTTACCCCTCCAACTATTTAGATTGGTTCAATTCACCCCCCTTGTGATTTTTTCTTTTTTGTTTCTCTTTGTATGGGTTATATTTGAAGCTCAAATTTTGTAGGATGTTAGATCACATCATCCTCTATGCTAGAAAAATTGTTCCAGATTTCTTAAAAAAACATTTCTTGCATTATTCTATCTTATATGTGGAATATATATTGCACATTTTCCAAATACAAAAAAATTGAAAAAAAATCTTTAAACATTTTTCTAACATAAGGTATGTTTTAACTTATAATCTCACAAAAGTTTACGCTTAAACATGATGTGTAGCAAGAGATACGAAAAAGATAAATTTCATGAGGGAGTGAATTGAACCAATCTAAATAGTTGGAGAGAGTAAAGTAGACCAAAAATTAGTTTAGAGGGTTAAGTGAACTACATGGATACTTGAGGGTAGTAAAATAGACTTCTTCCAATAATAATAATCATATATTGACAATCAGATCGCCGAGCTATTCGACTATGATTTATGTTAGCTGATATACTTAACATATTTCCAAAGTTAAGAGTATTGAATAAACAGTATGACACCAAATTTTATAATAAATGCAATATGATAAATGTCATTTCAAACTGATTGATGAAGAGTTACAAGAGTACTTGAAGCAGAATACAGAGTATAACCTTGCGAGTTCCAGATTCCTAAGTACACGTGTTGCAAGTCAACTGCAAGGTTCCAGTTAAACAAAACTACTTTTATATTCTGAAAAGGGAACGTCTATGTGCCCTACACAATTTCAGAAGTACATGCAGCATATGCCACTCTTCATGATGAGGTCTGTACTATTAAGTACAGTACAGTTCATTGAAATGTACACGTAAAAGAAGATATGATAAATTTAGTTGCTAAAATATGATGCCAGTCAGGTACATGGCGGTTGAAGTTAGTTGATTGTTACACAGTATTGCAAAGTAGTACACAGTACTAAATTCAAGAAGTCTGACCTGACGATTCTCAAGTGCACAGCAAGTCAATTCCACAGCTCCAATTAGAAAGAGGTATATAATGAGCAAAGCGAAAATAATACCCATGGTTTGGTGCCTAATTATAGAAGTACAGGCTACAAAGCTTAAGAATAACTTGTAGCTGCACATAACAAAGGTTTGTACCAAGACGGGTGGGACAATTAACACGGAACTTAAGTACAATGAAAATGTGATAAGTTTCTTTAACAAAGTGTGATGCCGATCAAAGGACAATTCAAGTTGAATGCTGCTATTATTTGCAAATTGAAGAGTTAATGAAGAGTCTTAAGTACATAACAAGTCAACTGCTGGATCTAGTAAAAAGAGGTATGCAATCAGAAAACAGTAGATAATGCAACTAATGACTAATTGTAATGCCTTTTCTTTTAAAAAATGATTGTACTTATATTAAATCTCTAAGTTTGATTCTATTCCAATAAGAGGGTAAAGCTTTGTGCCTCATGAAAATTAGCTAGCATTGACAAAACATCAAAGGAACGCTATTCTTGTGTTTGTTTACTTCTGCAATTCTAACAATAACCTAACTTTATGAAAATAAACAATTTCCCACAATCCTAATATAACGGTTTGAAGTTATAATTGAACCCCACATGCATTAAAGTATTATACAATAGCAGAAATCGGAAGACAAAAATTTGTATCTGCGCTAGCAGCTGTGAACAATGGAATCTGCTTTTCTCCCCATCTTGGGAATCTGACAGCTCTTCAAGTTGCTGGAAATGGGAACAAATGTTTCTGCAACCTCACAGGAAGCACAAGATCACACGGCCATGAACTTGAATATACTGATCCCTGCTCATAATAACAACCACAAGAACTTAATTCACGTACTCCTTCCTTCCTTCCACATCTCACTTCGGCTCACCACCACTCCCCACGATCTATAGGATGAGTGATTGCTCAAATGGCCAAGCCAATCTCGCCCTCAAGATTAAAAATCTCAGCGTACCATTCTTGCCGGGAAGATAAACAATATCGTCGTACTATCATGACATAATTGCGCATGCGGTTTTTTGATTATCCTGTCGGTATCAGATCAAGAATTAGCTACAACTTCTTAAAACCATTACCACGGGGTTGACTCTGGAGATAACATTTTATTGGCTAAAAGCCAGACAATGTGGTGCTGATTGTGAAGTTCTCATCCTTGGTCAACAATGGGGGCCACCAGCACCTACAAATACCTCTGTAGACGCACGGCAGCAGCACTCAGGCATTGTAGCAGCAGCATTTCTCCAAGCTACTTCCTTTCCTTGCCTTGAACTCTACCACATCTGCGAAATGGAGAGCCCTTACATTTCATCTACGCCATCAATGCAACTCGACATGATGGCACAGTTTCTTGGAGCTCATGATCACTGCTTCACCTATGAGCATGTGGATGAGTCCATGGAGGCAATGGCAGCTCTGTTTCTGCCTAGCCTCGATACTGACTCCAACTCCTCTTCCAGCTGCCTGAATTATGATGTCCCTCCACAATGCTGGCCACAACCAGGTCATAGTACTAGTGTTACTAGTTTGCTTGATCCAGCTCAGAGCTTTGAGAGCTTCGAGTTTCCGGTTATGGAGCCGTTCCCGTCTGCCAACTTCGAGTCGCATAGCGATATCCCCTATTTTAGTGAGGATTGCTCTCTGCATGGCAACCATTCTTCAGTTAGAGAGGAAGAAGCAGCCAAAGATGCACCGCCTGCTAAAAAGAGGAAGTTTAGCGCCACCATGAAGGTATGCACGCAGAAATACTTATCGATCAGCAACTAGTTTAGTTGCAACTTTTGACCCATATATAACTTTATCGATTAATAATGCAGGCAACAAAGAAGACCAAGAAAGTTGGCAAGAAGGATTCTATCAGCAACGACAATGGCGGTAACTCGTATGTTGACACGCAAAGCTCCAGCAGTTGCACCTCTGAAAACGAAAATTTGGAGGGAAATACCAATTCAAGCTCCAAGAAGACATGCATCAGGGCTAGCCGTGGAGCAGCAACTGATCCTCAGAGTCTCTATGCAAGGGTAAGTGCAAAAAGTTTCAGAATGTATTGCCTCAATTATGGGAGAGAAAAAACTACACAGTGAAAATCTGGGGCTTGTATCTGAATTCTCATGGGTTTAATTTTGAATTCTGCAGAAGAGGAGAGAGAGGATCAATGAAAGACTGAGAATCTTGCAGAACTTGGTTCCCAATGGAACAAAAGTAAGATCATCATAACAGCTCCGCAATAAATAAGTTTTTCACCATATATTTTGGTGTTATTCAGTAAATTAAAATTCTTGTCTCACTTGAATGAATATATGACAGGTTGACATTAGCACAATGCTCGAGGAAGCAGCGCAGTATGTCAAATTTTTGCAGCTTCAGATTAAGGTGGGTATATCAACATTTGCATGCCTTCATACTAACGATGTGTAATAACCAGATGATTCTGATACCTGGGACCTCACTAACTTCGGCTTCAAACAATTTTTTGCAGCTGTTGAGCTCTGACGACATGTGGATGTATGCCCCCATCGCGTACAATGGTATCAACATAAGCAACATTGATCTCAACATATAATATCGGCAAAAGTATCTCTCCGAAGCTGAGGTGCTAACACTAAATTGCATAGGAAACAATGGGTCTTGGTCCATATAGCCGCCTGTATCATACTTGTAATCTCATTGAAATTTCTTGTTCCTCCCCTGCTTCGTGGCATTTCCCACAAGGCCTATTCATGTAAATGACCAAAGATCATAAAGACATGATCGAATTCGCGATTGAGATAATACTCTAGACCTGTAACCTGTTGAGTTGGTACTAAATGCCATTTTTTATTCATCAAATGCAAATTAGTTTCTTGTTTGCACATCCTAGCATGGTGACAGACATTAATTTAACTTATTGCGTCATAACTCATACGGATACAGTGAAGAAAACCATGTATGCCACGTACGATCAACCACTATAACTTAATATCAGAGAATAAACTTCACTGGACGTACAAGTGAGACTTGGTGAAGTGCGGACCTGAGGTGTGGGCGACAGCCAGGACTCGTGAACCACGCGGAGGCGGTAGAAGCGAGCGCCTTCGCCGCGGGATGCGGACCATGACTTCGTACAGTACATCCGATCGAGGGCAGCCAGCACGCCGCCGTTGGCGACCGAACGGCCGGGGATATCGCTCGTCCCTCACAAGCGCCGACGGTGTTTCCGGCGCGCCGATAAAACTTGGTCCCCGGCGCAGGCGAGTCCTCGCCGCGGCGGACGGGCGGCGACATTAGGAATAGATTAGTTTTTGGCAGCCACAGTCACGACCGGCAAACCACGCGGAGTCGGTAGAACGCCTTGGCCTGGAGGTGGAGCCAGTGTTCAGGTTATCGGTAGAAAAAAAAATTCGGGACCCAGCGATAAGAACGAAATTAACGAATTTCGCCGATTTTCCGAAATTTCGGGCCGAAATTTTTCAAACGAAAATTTGAATTTGACCAAAATTTGTCCGAAATTTAGTCCGAAAAAATCCGAAATTTTTGAACGAATTTCGGCGAATTTCGGCGAAATTTCGGCAAAATTTCGGCAATGAAAAACAGGAGCTGATAAACAGATTAAATATTTTTATAGTCTCAACTCTCAGGTCATTTCGGCAATACTAACATGCAGGCAGTCAACTGTCCATACATAAATGCACATCCATACAAGTTACATGCTTGCAATTTGTGCGATTAGCCTATCTTAATCTAACAAGGCTCGAGGACTTCAAACTTACAAGTCCGAGCCTCCAAAACACACAGTACATGTTAAGAACTGACTAGTCAAAATATATCCAAAAATTACTACTTGATTGCCATGCCAAAATATTTCAACCCCACAGATTTCTGGTGCAGTCCTACTTCTTGCTACCTGTAGAATGAATAAAAGTATTTGTCATCAGAACAAAGTCAATCTTTGAGACAATTTTTTTTGCAAGAATATGGGATCACCGTAGATAAGGTTGTGCACGTTCACAGTCTTCTTCCTACAGTTCCTATAAGGCCGATTGTTGTTGTCCTCACCTAAAACAATCATAAGCCAGCAAGAATTAGTAAGCACAAATATATAAGCTACAGGGCAACATGTCATTCACCTGTTTGGTCTGTTGCTTCCCCTTGCCCATGCTCATCATCTCCTTCACCATCCTCGGAGCCACCGTCACCAGATTCATCATTCTCACTGACCCCATTACCACTGGAGTTGGAGTCCACCGTTTCGATGTCGCATGGAGTCGCTGTGTCACTGTCACTTCCAACATATTCATCTTCCACATCCTTATTTGGCTGCTTCTTGCGTCTTTTATTCTTCACATCTTTGTCACGCTTTCTCTTTCCTGCAAGACTTGCTTCCCATACTTCACGACGCAGCTCACGAGAAGGTCGGCCATCTTCCTCATCAAGAATCGGCTGTGATTCAGCCATTGATCCATTAAGCCAATCTGTGATTGGGTTAGTATCATCAAAGAGCGCAACATCCATCATAGCCCCGAAAGGATCTCGATGACCACTCAGGTGAGCTTCCTTCCAATTGATGTCTAGTTGCCATCACCCTTGGCCGTGTCGAGATGTCCCAATCTTTTGTGGGTCAGCAAACCGCAACAAATAGTAGATTGGCCTCACTATATCCAACACGAACTTAACATTATCCCACCACTGGCGGTTTGACAAGCAATCATCAGCGTAAAGATACTCATCATCTACATTGTAATCATTATGTCTCCACTCCTGGGATGCCATCCATTGACGGAACTTATCCATTCTATCCCAAAAGCTTTGCAGGAAGACAAAGACGGTTCCAAACCTGGTAGCATTCCAACGGTACAGCTCTCCACCAATGTGGCGCTTCATCTCAGCATGCAATCTGTTGTGATTGTAAAAGAACTTGCAGATTCGTTGGGCACTGGAAACAACCTTGTCTACAAATGTGAACTTCCCTATGTCCTTGAGCAGAAGGTTGATGGTGTGTGCAGCACACGGCTGCCAAATGATGTGGGGATACTCCTTGGTGAGCTGAAAGCATGCTTTCTTATAGTTTGAGCCATTGTCAGTTACAATCTGCACAACTCAATGAACTCCAATTTCGCCTACTGCCACCTCTTTAATACAATCATAAAGGAAGCTAGCATTCTGAATTTGACCAGTTGCATTGATTGTTTTATGGAAAAACATTTGCTCATTGCAATATACCATAAAACTGATGATGCTGTCACCTGTACGTCCAGTCCAAGAATCACACATAATGCTCACACCATACTGATCCCAATCTTTCTTGAAACCTTCTAGATTCTCCATTAGTTCATCATAGTTGGTCTGTAATTTATACAAATATTAGGCAACTGATAAGGAATATTAAAATAAGTCAGAAACAAAAGTTACAAAAATGACAAGGAATATATACCTGCAAGTATGGGCCATCGATCTCTTCACCAGTTGGGCATGGCACTCCCTCACCAAGCTGTTCAGTCAATTTAATCGCTGCCCGAAAGTAAGGACAGTTTGCTTTTCTCCCAGCAATGTCGTTAGCATGATACCACTTAGCCCATGTTCTGCCAAGTTTTTCTTTGAACTCTTTAAGGTTGAAAACACGGTCAATCCTTGGCTGCACAGGTGCTCTGCTCCGTGCCAAGTCAATGTCAAACCCTCCTCTTTTTTTAATAGAAGCTTGACGACCACCGCCCGCGTAGCTCGCCGTGGTACTTCTACTCCTGGTACTGGAACCACTCACAATGTTTGCCCTGCTCATATTGAGATCCTTCAATGATCTTCTCAGTGCAACCTGCACATCATAACCATCATCAGTTGGAATTATAGAAAAATGAGAAGTAATAAGCAAAAGCATCAACTATTTGTGCAATATCATCCTCTGCTCTCAGTCTGCGGTTCTTCTTTGCTCTCCTCTTTGCCCTCCCTACTAATCTGGTTGATTTCATAATTTCTCGCACATCCTTCGGCACCTTTGTGCACTCTGTAACATTACCAGTAATCCCAGCAAGATGTTCTCTAAACCGGGTAGCACCACCACCTTTAATTTGCTTGTTGCAGTAGTTACACTTAAATCCAGTACCAACAGGATCACCGTGTGACCATACATACTCAACACTCCGGTCTGGCAAGGATCCTAGTTGGCATTAACAAAAAATTAGAATTCATACTAAAACTAATTGCTAGTCCTAGTCTCCTAGACATCAAAGTATTGTAAATCTGTAGCTAATTTTCGCCAGTCACCAAAGTTAACTCCTATCACAACGAAGTACAGTTCACATGCACAATCTTCAGTTTGCAAACCACATCTGGATAACCAGATAAAAAAAAATGACGACTCCACCATGGCTACTACTCCTAAATGCCCATCGCCTCCATTGTCATTTTATTCAATCACTCGCACAAGATAAATCAGTGCATGAATCCAACAGAATTAGTAAATCAAACATTGCTTACCTGCTGCAGCAGCGCCATTTCCCCCATTCCCGCCATCGCAATCACCTCTTCCTCTGCTTCCATTCCCATCGGGGTCGGCACCAACAGCTCTCCCGCACCCATCAGGACGACCAGCACCTCCTACACCATCCATGGCTCGCTCGTCGGAGTTGGGGGCGCAATCCATGGTGGATCTGTGTGGAGAGGTGAAGGAAGGGGGAGATGCAGAGGCTGCCCGAGAGAGTGGAGAGGAGGAGAGAGAAATAAAATTTCATAGCTGCTAGGGTTCTGGTGGAGTTTTGTTCACCTAGAGATGGAAGAATGGGCCTCATGGGCTGTGCAGGAAAAAAAAAAAATTCAAATTGGCCGAAATTTTACCGCCCGGTAAGCAATTTTACCGCCCCCCAGCGATAAACCGAAATTTCGCCGAATTTCAGCGAATTTCGGCCGAAATTTTTTCCACTGGGTGGAGCAGGACTTCGGACAGTAGTACGTCGTCCGCGGGCAGCACGCTGCGAAGGAAAGGGGATCTCGCTCATCCCTTGTGAGCGCCGACGCCATCGCCAGCAAAGTCGATAAAACTTGGCGCCGGCACCGTCGCCAAGAGTCGGCAAGGCGCGACTGGAGGCGAGGCAAAGGCAAGAGAGAAGAGACTCGAGAGCCGCGCACCTAGAGGAACATCGGCCGGGGATCCGTACACGCAGCGGCGAGACATCGTTCTCCCAGATGCAACAGTCCTCCGATAAAGGGACGGTGCGGTAAACGCGCAGTTTCGCCGTCCCGCCCGTCCGCCGCGGCGAGGGCTCGCCGGCGTCGGGGACCAGGGGGTGGTCGCTGTTCCATTTAGCGACCACCCCTGGGCCAGCGAGGACCGTCGGATAGAACCGAGCGGGCGGGATGCGAGCAGAGGAAGGCCGTCCGAAGCGTCGTATGGGCCGAGAGACGACTCAACTAACTAGCTTGGCTCTGGCCCATACGACGCTTCACTCAGGCCCAAGAAGGTCCAGGCCCCGGCGAGTTTGCAGCGACGCGTTGTTCAGTGTTCCCTGTTGCTGTGCAGAGCCCGTTGTTCGGTTCTCTATTTCTTGCATGTTTGATGCTTGAATCTGCACAGTTGACACACCAACACCACGAGGCCATACAAATATATTGAAGAAAAACCATGTATGCAGTCGGAGATTCATGAAAAGCAGCTCTCCACGCAATGATTAGTATATGAAGTTATTGGATGATCAACTCTATCAGCATAGTAATTTTCCACTCTGGTCAGATTTGCCAATTCCCTTGTTCTTGTATCATATGCGCTTACAGCCTGTTGCTCTTTCCACCCATATGGCTAGCCTCTCGTTATGTAAAACAATCAATGGATATGGGGGGTCAAGTGCATGCTGCTTCCAATGGAAAACACAACGATCCTCAGTAGTTCCATGCTTCCAGAACGTGTATGTACTCAACCCGGCGGATGCACCACTTCTTTGTGCCGATGATTCATTGCACTGAACAATGTTGTTTTCCCCCTCTGCATGTCAGAAGCCTCAAGCCAGACTCAATTCGAGCAGGCTGCAGGTACCGGCGGGATCAGAGGCGCAACCAGCTTGATGACAAATAACAGTTAACTTATGAATTCACATATTGAAATCTACATTGTTCAGGGATTTTCACAAAACTGTATATAATTCGAGTTTTGACAACTGCCATCACTACTGACACAAGGCCATACAGAAAGACCATACATGCAAATATGAGATACAACGAGCTGCTCTCCATTCAACAACCAATGTAGCAAGTCAATATGATGATCAACTACAAATCGGCTAGATGCTTAGATGAAGAAGGCATGGGATTCAACCCTGGACACAAAAGATTTCCTTCGTATAAGATGATGGATACGACGGGGTCTTCTTCGTCCACCTTGGCTATTAGATTTGCCCAAGTGCATGTTGTTGGATCAAAATATCTTAAGATGCGTGCATAGTCTGACCCTACGACTAGCCTCCCGTCTTCCAAGACTCCTCCTGGCAACGGGGCGGGGCGGGGGCGGGGGGACGACCTCCATCCCCGCCCCGGCAGAGCTGATCCCCGCCCCGCCCCGGCCCCGCTAAGTTTAATGGGGCAAAATCTTGCCCCGTCCCCGTCCCCGACGGATCCCCGCTCCCCGTCGGGGCTCCGCAGGGATGTTGGCGTCGAGGCAGCGACGGCGGCGTAGAGGCCTTGAGGGTCCGCGACGGCGTCGACGGCGGCTTCAAGCTCTTGGAAGAAAGGCGGCAAGCCGATGGGGATGGACGACGGCGCGACGGGAGCACGAAGACGGCCGCGATTGAGTGGATTTAGTGAGGGACGACGGCGGCGGACGGCGGTTGGGCGTGGTTGACGGCGGCGACGGGGCTACCGGCGGCGGGCGATGAGAGGAGAAAGAGCCGATGAGGCGAGGAGAGGAGGAGGAGAGCGTGGAGCCGGCGGCTGGATGGAGAAGAATGAATAGAAACTAGGGTTTGGGGAAAAAAAGGAGTTTATATATGGGATGTTGAGCTGATGGGCTGGTGCTTGTTGGGCTGAATGCTAAGAAATGGCCTATAATTTTCCCTGTTTCGGGTCCCCATGGCTCCCCACGGGGCAAATTGCATCCCCGCCCCCGACCCGATAGCATTTCGGGTCCCCGCCCCGCCAGCCCCGCGGGGCAAACACCAGCCCCGTCCCCGTCCCCGTCGGGTCGGATCGGATCCCCGCGGGGCCCCGCATCCACGGGGAAAATTGCCGGGACTATCCAAGACGGCCAATGGAGACGGAGGATAAGTTTTATGGTCTTTCGAGTGAGGTCCGCAGTCGCAGGGCATGGAGTATCGTTTCGTCCAGATCCCCTTGTCTACATCCATCAGAAACCAAAGATCCAAGGAGCAATCATGAGTGTTATGATTTTGTAGGACCAAGCGTCCATTCAACCTGTATAACTCGGCAGTGCTACGGTTCATGGGCGGACACTGAACAATCGATGGCCGCCACTCCTCGGTCGCCAGGTCGAGCATGAAAATGCTGTCCGCCTGACGCCAGAAGAAGTAGGCGACTTCCGAGATGACAACAATGTTCTCGGGATATGGCGGGATGCTTGTAGTAGGAGGGTCGGGCACCACGCGCGCCCTCCAGCTTTGCCTGCTGCCGTCGAGCGCGATGACTTCGTACGGGCTTCATAACCGTCTGGGTCACCTAAATACTCGACAACGCAAAGCACCTTGTACTCCCCCGTGGATGGGACGCACCCGAGATAAGACGTCCTTACTTCGTTGCTCATCCTCTCGTCTGGCAGGACGTGGATCTCGCCGGTGGCCGGGTTCAGAAGAAGGTCTTGGCGCTCCGTCCATGCCACCCGCTTCTTGACGCAGACCAGATCGGCCTGCGTGGTCAGATGAATGTCGAGCTCCCCGAGGCGGCGCATCCTCTTGACGATTCTGCCGAACATGTCGAGTATGTGGACCTCGCACTCCTCTAGGTCCTTGGTGTTGCTGCAGCAGACGAACAGCGGGTGGCGGGACGAGTGCGCCCTGGCGAAGTAAGGGTCGGAGGTGAGCGACCGCCACGACCGGCAGACGAGGTGGAAGCGGCAGAGCGCCTTGGCCGGGACGCGGAGCAGCACTTCCGTGAGCAGGTCCGTCGGCAGCACGCCGTCGTTGGCGACGACGGCATGGAGATCGGCGAGCGTTGCAGCTTGCTGGTGTCGTGCCAGCGGGGAGGCCGCCATGATCGCCTGCCGGTGGCTGGCTAGAGCTCCGCGTGCGGGCGCCGCAGCCGTGCACAGGCCTAAACCGATAGTTCGGTCCTGCTCGTTGTAACCCGAACCCCTGTGCCCTGAACCGATTATGGTAGGTCGGTTGGGTGCAGCGTGCGTAACCGGAACGGACTACGGGTAAGGTCGCCGCGATCGAGTTGGATTATAGTAGCCTTTTGGTTTCCAGAGCGGTCGGCATTCAGCAAAGGTCTGAGGCCAAAGCAGAGAAGATGTAACAGGCATGCCGATTTGAGTTTTCAACGAAAGGGATCTGTCAGTTTTGCATGCTGTTCTTTCAGAAGTGAATTAGTTTTATGCAAATTTCATTCCCGCTTCCTACTTCAGGTCGCCCTGTTGTGTCGGCAACTTTAGCTATTATGAGCTTCTTCCTTCTTCTTCAGGTCGCCTCTAATCTTGACAGTTTTTTTTGAGTGGATAATCTTGACAGATTTGCACCGAACAGTACACTTGAATCTTCACAGTTGACGTCACTACTACCGCAAGGCCTTCCAAATATATATTGGAAGAAAACATATTCTCATCCAACAGTAACCTTAACAAATCACAACTGACATCACAAATACCTCAACGCCATCCAAATATATTGAAAAAAAAACATGTATGAAGTCCGAGACAATACAAGCAGCTCTCCACGGAACAATCAGTGTATGAAGTTGTTGGATGATCAACTAGAACAGCTAGCAGAATAATTTCTTGCAAAAAAAGAAGAAGAAAAGCTAGCAGAATTGTTTTCCCTTCTGGCCAGATTTGCCCATTCGCATGTTCTTGACACATGCTCTTTCCACACATATGACTAGCCTCCCATCATGTAAAACTACAAATGAATATGGGGGGTTAAGTGCATGCTGCCAATGGAAAGCACAACGATCGTCAGAAGTTCCAGTGTTTCCAGAGCGGTAAGCACTCAGCAGTGTTTGTACTCGATCCACCGGGTTGCACCACTTTTGTGCCCCTATTTGTCGTACTGAACCATGTTTTTCCCCACATCTCGGACGAGTGAAGTTTCTGAATTTTACAGTCGACTCAATTTGAGCAGGTACCGCCGAAAGTAGCGGCACTACCAGCATGATGATATATAGATAACAATTAACCTATTAATTCATATCTTGAAATCTACATTGTTCAGAGATTTGCACAAAACAATATTGCTTTAGTTTTGACAACTCTCCTCACTACTGACCGCAAGGCCATATGCAAGTATACTGAAGAAAACCATACACACAAATATGAGATAGTACTACTCTCCATTCAACGACCAATGTAGCAAGTTGATACGATGATCAACTACAAATAAGTTAGTTCCTCAGATGAGATGAAGCAGGCATGGGATTCAACCCTGGACACAAAAGATTTCCTTCGTACAAGACGATGGGGCATTCTTCGTCCTGCTTAGGCACCAGATCCGCCCAAGTGCATGTTTTTGGATCAAAAGCTCTCAAGACACGTACACATTCTGATCCTACGACTAGCCTTCCGTCGTCTAAGACGACCAATGGACACGGACGATCATCCCAGTCAGGTCCGCAGTCGCAGTGCATGGAGTATTGTTTCGTCCACAACCCCTTGTCTACATCCATCAGGAACCAAAGATCCATGGAGCAACCCTGAGCCTTTTGATGTTGTAGGACCAAAAGTCCATTCAACCTGAATAACGCGACGGTGCCGTTTTG
The DNA here is from genome assembly GCA_007726485.1 of Eragrostis curvula. Taxonomy (NCBI): domain Eukaryota; kingdom Viridiplantae; phylum Streptophyta; class Magnoliopsida; order Poales; family Poaceae; genus Eragrostis; species Eragrostis curvula. The sequence goes on from CM017442.1 coordinate 8,510,544, forward strand.
TCGACATGAGTCCACGAGCGGACCCCGGACAATCGATGGCCGCCACTCCTCGGTCGCCAGATCGAACATGACAATGCTTTCCTCACCACGTGAGAAGAAGTAGGCGACGTCACAGATGATCGCCATGTACCCGATATACGGTGAGACGTCTGTAGGAGGGTCTGGCGCCACGCGCACCCTCCATCTCTGCCTGCTGCCGTCGAGCGCGACGACTTCGTACGCGAACTGGACTTCAGAGACCGGGCCGCTGAACTGGACAACGCGAAGCACCTTGTACTCCCCCGTGGACGGGACGCGCCCTAGATAACTCGTCGTTACTTCCCTGCTGCTAATGCTGACATCCGGCAAGGCGTGGATCGCGCCGGTGGCCGGGTTCAGAAGAAGGTCTTCGCGCTCCACGCATGGCGTGTGCCTCTTGACGCAGACAAGGTCGGCTTGCGTGCTCAGATGCACGTCGGGCACCCCGAGGCTTCGCATCGTCTTGACGATGCTGCCGAATATGTCGAATATGCAGAGATCGTACTCCTCTCGGTCCGCGGCGTAGCTGAAGCTGGCGAACAGCGGGTGGCGGCACGAGTGTGCCCTGGCAAAGCAAGGGTCCGAGATGAGCGACCGCCACGACCGGCAGACGACGCGGAAGCGGCAGAGCGCTTTGGCCGGGACGCGGAGCAGGACTTCCGTGAGCAGGTCCGTCGGCAGCACGCCGTCATTGGCGACGACGGCATGGGATCTGCGAGCGATGCTCGCTTGTGCCGTACCCACGGAGACGCCGCCATCGCCAGCCGGTGGCTAGAGCTCTGCGTGCGGGCGCCGCAGCCGTGCAGGGCTGAACCAATAGTTTGGTTCGGTGCAGCTCCTTCCAACCCCAAAGCGTTTGCCCTCAAGCGATTATTACATAGTTCGGTTCGGTGCAGCATGCGTAACCGGAACGGACTGGCGATATGGTTGCCGTGATCGAGTTGGAGTAGTGTTTGGTTCAGATTTGGGAAAAAATTCAGAAATTTCATGTATCGTAAAAATTTCACGAATGTGATTCCAGTCCATCATGCCTCCGTTTCCAGTGCTGTTGAAATCAGTTGATCTTGGTCCGTATATAGCTAGTAGCCTACTGTTTTTTTTTTTCTAGAATGTGCATTGTACGTATAGTCGCCTACTCGCCTGTATCATACTTGTAGTCTCATTCGATTTCTTATGCCTCCCCTGCTTTGTGTCATTTCCCACAAGGCCTATTCATGTAAATGATCGAAGATCATAAAGACATGATCGATTTCGCGATTCAGATAACAATCCTTTTCGTTTCACAAAGTTGGCATCACACGATTCAGAGATAACTTATTGGATTGCATTGGTACCAAATGCTATACTGGATTCATTAAAGGTAAACTAGCATGTACCTGAAAACTTGTTGGGACTTTTACTGCTACATATGGATACAGTGAAGAAAACCATGCATGTAGTGTAGTATGTACTCAATCCGGCGGGTGCACCACTTCTTGACTTTTACAGTCTGAAGTATCAGAGGCACTACCAGCATGATCATAAATAACAGGTAACCTATGAATTCATATCTTGCAATCTATACATTGTTCAGGCATTTGCACAAAACGGTATAATTTGAGTTTTGACAACTGTCATCACTACTGACGCATAACCATGCAAATATACTGAACTACTGAAGAAAACCATACATACAAATATTAGATACAACAAGCTGCTCTCCATTCAACGACCAATGTAGCAAGTTAATACGATGATCAACTACAAATCAGTTAGTTGCTTACATGAAAAAGGCATAGGATTCAACCCTGGACACAAAAGATTTCCTTCGTAAAACACGACGGGGTATTCTTCCTCCAGCTTGGGCACTAGATCTGCCCAAGTGCATGTTCTTGGATCAAAATATCTTAAGGCACGTGGACGTGGCCAGCCTGTTTCTACAACTAGTCTCCCGTACGTCGTCTAAGACGACCAATGGATACAGATGGTTTTTCCAGTTAGGTCCGCAGTGCATGGAGTATCGTTTTGTCCAGAGCCCCTTGTCTACATCCATCAGGAACCAAAGATCCATGGAGCAATCATCAGTGTTATGATTTTGTAGAACCAAGCGTCCCTTCAACCTGTATAATGCGACAGCGCTACGGTTCATGGGCGGACACTGAACAATCGATGGCCGCCACTCCTCGGTCTCCAGGTCGAGCATGACAACGCTGTCAACGCCATGCGAGAAGAAGTAAGCGACTTCACGGATGACCAACATGCCCCGCTTATACGGTAAGACACCTGTAGCAGGAGGGTCTGGCGCCACGCGCACCCTCCAGCTCTGCATGCTGGCGTCGAGTGTGATGACTTCGTACGCGAACATGACTTCAGCGCCCCGGCCGCCGTAGTACTGGACAACGCGAAGCACCTTGTACTCCCCCGTGGACGGGACGCGCCCGAGATAACATGTCGTTACTTGACTGCTTCTAATACTGACATCCGGCAAGACGTGGATCGCGTCAGTGGCCGGGTTCAGAAGAAGGTCTTGCCTAAGTAGACCATCGTCACCATCCTCGAGTGTCCTCCTCTTGGCGCAGACCAGGTCGGCATGCGTGCTCAGATGCGTCGTGTGGTCCCCGAGGCCGCACATCCTCTTGACGATGTTGCCGGACATGTCGAAGATGTGGAGATGGTATTCCCCGTCCTCGACGTAGCAGCGGCCGGCGAACAGCGGATGGCGGGACGAGTGCGCCCTGGCGAAACAAGGGTCAGAGGTAAGCAACCGCCACGACCGGCAGACGAGGCGGAAGCAGCAGAGCGCCTTGGCCGGGACGCGGAGCAGCACTTCCGTCAGCAGGTCCGTCGGCAGCACGCCGTCGTTGGCGACGACACCAAGGGGATCGGCGACCACTTCTAGCTCTTGCCGTACCAAGAGAGACGACGCCATCGCCCGCCGGTGGCTAGAGCTCTGCGTGAGGGCGCCGCAGCCGTGCAGACCAGAACCAATAGTTCGGTTCGGTGCGGCTCTTTCCAACCCCAAAGCATTTTGCCCTCAAGCTATTGTGTACTTCGGTTCGGTGCAGCATGCGTAACCGGGACGGACTGGTGATAAGGTCGCCCCGCGATCGAGTTGGAGTAGTGTTTGGTTCAGATTTGGTGCCACAAATCCAGTGCTCCGATGCTCAGAAATTTCATGTATCTTCTTTTCTCGCAACAAAAAAAAAAAAACTCATGTTGAGTGACACTTTTTATAGACACTTTTCTATTTGCCTAAATGAATCTGACATATAAGATTGTAAAGACATTTTTTATGTCACTTTAAAAGGTGTCTTGAATGAAGAGGCAATGTTTCTGACTATTTTTTTAATCATAGAGTACATTCTTTAGAGACATTTTGTAAAGTGACAATACAAAATTTTGTAGAAACATTTTTTAGACACTTTCTACTCCCTCGGTCCCTAGATATAGAGCATTCTGGGTTTGATCAATTTTTTTTTTGCTAGTTTTGATCAACAGTATCGATAAAAATAAAATATTTTAAATAAAAAGAGTTACATACAATGATAGTTGTTCTTATAGTGTATCAAAGAATATAAACTAGACTTTGTAAAAGTTTCAATATTTCTCTATTTACAGTCAAAGTTTACAAAGTTTGACTTTAACCAAATCCAGAATGCCTTATATTTAGGGATGGAGAGAGTATTTAATTTGAGACACATTGTAAACTACTTTAAATAATTGAGCAATGAGCATTAGCAAGTTGTGATGTGAGGTTGAGTTTGCTATTGAAGATGAAGTACACTTTTTACGAGGTGCTGACGTCAAATACTAGTCGTGACACAAAAAAGGCATATTTTCACAATTTAATCCTAGTACATCTTGACTGTGGATACATAATATTGTGTCTTTACAAATTGTCAACTAGTCTGTGGTTGTAACCTTCTGCTTGAGAGCCAAGGCTAGAATTAATGCAATCTTTCTGTTCTCTAAAAAAAAGATGTGCTCCCTCTGTCCCAATAAAAAAGTCTGAACTGAAGTTCTGACAAACGGGACTCACTCAACACTGGACACAAATTTCCTTCTTCGTATAAGCCGATGGGATTCTAATCTAAATTGTACAATGATCAACCACAGTTCAGTTAGAACAACTACAGTCAGTCAGTTGTATTGTTAGGCGAAGAAGGCACGAGACTCACTCAACCCTGGACACAAAAGATTTCCTTCGTATAAGCCGATGGGATTCGCTTCGTCAAGAAGCTCTACCAGGTCTGCCCACGAGCATGTTCTTGGATCAAAAGCTCTTAAGACACGTGCCCAGTCTGACCCTACGACTAGCCTCCCGTCGTCTAGGACGACCAACGGGCACGGAGGATAACTCGGATGATGTTCCCAGTGAGGTCCGCAGTGCATGGAGTATCGTTTCGTCCAGAGCCCTTTGTCTACATCCACCAAGAACCAAAGATCCATAGAGCAGTCCTGATTCTTATGATGGACTATGACCAAGTAACCATTCAGCCCGAATAACCGGATGGTCTCCTTTTGTTGAAGGTCGATGCTCGGACCCCGAACAACCGAAGGCCGCCACTCTTCGGTTGCCAGGTCGAACAAGACTATATCCAAGTGATGACGCGACAGGAAGTAAGCGATTCCATGGATGGTCACCATGAACCGGGCATACGGCAAGATGCTTGTAGGAGGAGGGCATGGCGTCACGTGCACCCTCCAGCTCTGGCTGCTGCCGTCGAGTGTGATGACTTCGTACGCGTGCTGAGCGTCCTCCTGGGCGCCAAAGTACTGGACAACACGAAGCACCTTGTACTCCCCCGTGGACGGGACGTGTCCCAGAAAGCATGTCCCGTTGACGACGCGGCTCACGCTGACACCGGGCAAGACGTGGATCGCGCCGGTGGCCGGGTTCAGAAGAAGCTCTTCGCCCTCCACGCATGTCGTCTGCCTCTGAACGCAGACCAGGTCGGCCTGCGTGCTCAGATGGACTTTGAGCTCCCCGAGGCTGCACATCCTCTTGACGACATTGCCGAACATGTCGAAGATATGGATCTCGTCGTCCTTGTCGTAGCCGCGGCCGGCGAACAGCGGGTGGCGGGACGAGTGTGCCCTGGCGAAGCGCGGATCGGAAGTGAGCGACCGCCACGACCGGCACACGAGGCGGAGGCGGCAGAGCGGCTTTGCCGGGACGCGGAGGAGGACTTCCGTGAGCAGGTCCGTGGGCAGCACACCGTCGTTGGCGACGACGGCAAGGGAATCGGCGACCACTTCTTGCTCTTGCTGTACCAGCAAAGACGACGCCATAGCCCGCCGGTGGCTAGAGCTCTGCGTGAGGACGCCGCAGCCGTGCAGGCTGAACCAATAGTTCGGTGCGGCTCTTTCCAACCCCAAAGCGTTTGCCCTTGAAGCGATTATGTAGTTTGGTTCTGTGCAGCATGCGTAAGCGGAACGGACTGCTAAGGTCGCCACGATCGAGTTGGAGCAGTGTTTGGTTTTGGTTTGGAGAGTAATACGCCTGAGAAATTTATGTACTACTCCGTATCGTTTTCCTTTACAAAAGTTTTGCACGTGTCTGATTCCAGTCCTCGCTGACGTTTCCAGGAGCGATCAGCATTCAGAGGGGTCCGATAATGCCGGTTTGACTTTTCAGCAGCCCCATCTGCAGCGGGACCCAGTGCGGCGAGGCCATCGGAACTCCCTCCCAAAGATTGTTTTGTGATGAAATACTCCTATGGGCCCCAACTCCCAAGAACTTGAGTACACGTTTCTTTGATCCTTGCAACGCTCCACTCTGCCGGTGGCTAGATACGAGGGTTCACTACCAGGATCCTCTTTTTCTGAGTGCCTCGGACACTCAGGAAAAGTCGAAAAACACTCGGAAAAGCTTTTCCCTAGTGTAGCATTTGGGAAAGCCCACTCGGCGTAAATGTACACATGAAATGTCACCTTTCCCGAATGTCATTTGTCGGGCACTCGGGAAAGCTTTCCCGAGTGTTCACTCGGAGAACAAAAAACTGACGGAAGGCGGACTGACGGCGACCCCCCTTTCCCGAGTGTAATTTGAATTACACTCGGGAAAGCCCCCCCCCCCCCCCCCCCCCTTTTCCCGAGTGTCTGTGCGTATACACTCGGGAAAGCTCTCAACCTTTCCCGAGTGTGTGCAATTACACTCGGTCCAGAACCATTTTTATTTGTTTTTTCGACAAATCCAATTGACAAACACGCAGGCATTATATATATATGACAATATGCATCTATTACTAAATTTAGTGAACGGATCGAGTACACTAAATACGGTGTCAAGTTCAACTGAGAAACATGAATACCATTTTTTCATTACCTCGATTCCATTATTCGAGTGACTTGCAATTCAATTTTGACTTATCCCCAAAAAATACAATTAAAGAAAATAAATTACTAAATTTAGTAAACGGATCGTGAAATTAACCAAATTTGAACATGAATTACACTGAAGTGTATAAGTTACATGAAAAAAAGTTGGTCGCCAAAACGTGAAAAAAAAAATTTCCCGAGTGCAGGGAAAGGATACTCGGGAAAGCCCCCTCCCGCTGTCAACGCTAACGGCTTCTTATTAATGCAGGCCCCGGGCTCAACTTTTCCCGAGTGTCGGCTTGAGGGACACTCGGGAAAAGTCATCTTTCCCGCGTGTCCAACTTTTACCGTGTGTCTCGTCAGTTGGGCACTCGGGAAAAGTCTTTTTTCCCGAGTGTTATACTTTTCCCGAGTGTCTGTCGTTTGACACTCGGGAAGTGCGTGGTTATATAAGTGCATGCTGCTTCCAATAGATATGAGGGTTATATCCTATGCACATGTCGAAGATGAAGATGTTATATTTTCATTCGACCAATTGGCCGGGCCGCGGCCGCGAGAGCATGGGCGCGGCGCAGATTAGCTCACTGCTCGATGCATCCTGATCACTAAGAAGAGGCCGTAGCCTCGCAGGCAGGTTCACACATGCAGCTATGTCACAGACCCACAATCGGTTCTGGTTGATGATCGTTTTGTCTTCCATGAGGAGGAGGTACTGAAGGCTCAAGCCGCACAATCAGTTGGCCCACGGCTAGGGTCATGTATTGAGTTCCGGCAATGATTATCGGTGATTGTGTTTGGTTGTAACTGTTTTGAAAGTCAAGGTCAATGGCCGTAAACTTCTTGAAAGCCAAGGTGTTGGTTGGGATTAGTGTAATGTTCTTATTATATAAAAAAAAATATGTACTCCCTCCATTCCAACTAGAAAGTACACAGAATAATTTTCCACTCTGGTCAGATTTGCCCATGCGAAAATGTTCTTGAATCATAAGCTCCTACAGCTTGTGCTCTTTCCACCCATATGACTAGCCTCCCATCATTAAACCAACCAATGGAATATGGATATGAGGGTTATATAAGTGCATGCTGCTTCCAATGGAAAGCACAACGATCCTCAGAAGTTCCATCCATGTTTCCAGAGCGGTAAGCACTCAGCAGTGCATGTACTCAATCCGGCGGGTGCACCACTTCTGTGTGCTGATTTGTTGTACTGAACCAGGCTCCCCCTCTCCCGGCATGTCAGAAGTTTGAAATGTCTGAATTTATCAGTCGACTCAATTCGAGCAGGAAACGGCTTGAGTTTTCTCCACTGTCATCACTACTGACGCGTAGCCATTCATACACGTGTGAGATAGATACATTGATAGTAGAAGCTGCTGTTTATTCAATGACCAATGTAGCAAGTTATACGACGATCAATTACAACTGAGTTAGAAAAACTACAGTCCAGTCAGTTGTATGTTAGGGGAAGAAGGCACGGGACTCGCGCAACCCTGGACACAAAAGATTTCCTTCGTATAAGCTGATCGGATTCTCTTTGTCCAGCTGCTCCGTCAGATCTGCCCACGTTCCTGTGTTTGGATCGAAAGCTCTCAAGACACATGCCCAGTCTGACCCTACAACTAGTCTACCGTCGTCTAAGACGACCAATGGACAAGGCGGATAATCTTTATGGTTTTCCCAGTGAAGTCCGCAGTGCATGGAGTATCGTTTCGTCCAGAGCCCCTTGTCTACATCCACCAGGAACCAAAGATCCATTGAGCAATAATCCTGATTCTTATGATGCGCTATGACCAAGCATCCATTTAACCCGAATAATCCGACGGTCTCCGTTTCTTGAACGTGGATCCTTGGACCCTGCACAATCGATGGCCGCCACTCCTCGGTTGCCAGATCAAACACGACAATTCTGTCCGGCTGTCTCGACAAGAAGTAGGCGACTTCACAGATGACCACCATGTACCGTGTATACGGCAAGATGCTTGTAGGAGGAGGAGGGCACGGCGTCACGTGCACCCTCCAGCTCTGGCTGCCAGGGCCGCCGTTGAGTAGCGTGATGACTTCGTACGTACGCGTGCTGATCGTCGTCGTTGTCGCCGCAGTACGTGAGAACGCGAAGCTCCTTGTACTCCCCCGTGGACGGGACGTGTCCGAGGAAACACTTCGCGTCGACGCATCTCGAGCTGCTCCTGACACCGGGCAAGACGTGGACCGCGCCGGTGGCCGGGTTCAGAAGAAGGTCCTGGCCCTCCCCCACGCGTTTCGTCTGCCTCTTGACGCAGAGCAGGTCGGCTTGCGTGCTCAGATGCGCCGCGAGATCGTCCCCGAGGCCGCACATCCTCCTCTTGACGGTGTTGCCGAACATGTCGAATATGTGGATCTCGAACTCGTACTTCTCCTGGTCCTCGACGTAGAAGCGGCCGGCGAACAGCGGGTGGCGGGACGAGTGCGCACTGGCGAAGCAAGGGTTGGAGGTGAGCGACCGCCACGACCGGCACACGACGCGGAGCCGGCAGAGCGCCTTGGCCGGGACGCGGAGAGGAGGACTTCCGTGAGCAGGTCCGTGGGCAGAACGCCGTCGTTGGCAAGGGGATCGGCGAGCGTTGCTTTCTCTTGCCGTACCACTAAAGACGCCGCCATCGCCCGCCGGTGGCTAGAGCAACTCTGGTGGCCTGAACCAATAGTTGGGTGCAGCGCTCCAGCTCCTTGCAACGCCAAAAGCGTGCTCTCAGCGATTATGTAGTTCGGTTCGGCTGCTGCATGCGTAACCGGAACGGACTGGTGACATGGTGGTGGTCGCCGCGATCGAGTTGGGAGTAGTGTTTGGTTCAGATTCCACGGGGGACGCTCAGAAATTTCATGCATGCATCGTTTTTGTTGTACTAAAAATTTCACGTATTTGTTTCCAGTCCACGTTTCCGTTTCCGGAGCGGTCGGCATTTAGCTAGCGAGGTGTGAGGCCGAAAAAACACACACACACACACACACACACACACACACACACACACACACAGAAGATGGAAAGGTTGGTTTGAGTTTTCACCGAGGCGCGGCTGGAGGTGAGGCCGCCAGCGCCAGGATCAGACACGGCGCCATCTGCGCACGGGCGGCGCGGCGAGGCCCAGTCAAGTCGCTCACTAGAATAGTCTTTTACGTCGACAGGGATCGCCTGCAGTTGCCCTTGGTCACTTACTGACGCAAGGCCATGAAAATATGCTGAAGAAAACCATGGATACAAATATGAGATACAAGCTGCTGTCCATTCAATGATCAATGTAGCAAGGTACACGATGACCAACTACGATACAGTATATAACTACAATTGTTGTCAACTGTATGTTAGGGGAAGAACCGAAGAAGGCATGGGGCTCAACCCTGGACACAAAAGATTTCCTTTGTATAAGCCGATTGAGTCTTCTGGGTCCGGCAGCTCCGCCAGGTCTTCCCACGAGCATGTTCTTGGATCAAAAGCTCTTAAGATAAGTGCCCAGCCATATCCTACGACTAATCTCCCGTCGTCTAGGACGACCAATGGACATGGAGGATTAGGTGTATGATATTTCCAGTTAGGCCCGCACAGTATGGAGTATCGTTTCGTCCAGAGCCCCTTGTCAACATCCACCAGGAACCAAAGATCCATGGAGCAATCCTCATTCTTATTATTATGATTACCTATGACCAAGCATCCATTCAGCTCGAATAACTCGATGGATTCTGAGTCTTGAAGGTTGATGCATGGACCCCGAACAACCGTAGGCCGCCACTCCTCGGTCACCAGGTGGAACAAGACTATATCCAAGCCGTGAAGAAGCGACACGACGTAAGCGATTTCACGGATGATCACCATAAACCCGGTGTACGGCAGGATGCGTGTGGGCGGAGGAGGGCATGGCGTCACGTGCACCCTCCAGCTCTGGCCGCTGCCGTCGTCGAGTGTGACGACTTCGTACGCGTGCTGGACTTCGACGCCGTCGGAGTGCTGCAGGCAAACGCGAAGCACCTTGTACTCCCCCGTGGACGGGACGTGTCCGAGGAAACATGTCGCGTAGATGCAGCTCACGCTGACGCCGGGCAAGACGTGGATCGCGCCGGTGGCCGGGTTCAGAAGGAGGTCAGGATCCTCCTCCGCGTTTCCCGTGTACCTCTTGACGCAGACCAGGTCGGCCTGCGTGCTCAGATGCATCGCGAGGTCCCCGAGGCCGCACATCCTCTTGACGATGTTCCCGGACATGTCGAAGATGTGGATCTCGTACTCCTCCTTGTCCTTGGAGGGGCTGCGGCCGGCGAACAGCGGGTGGCGGGACGAGTGCGTCCTTGCGAATCGAGGGTCGGAGGTGAGCGACCGCCACGACCGGCACACGAGGCGGAGGCGGCAGAGCGGCTTTGCCGGGACGCGGAGAAGGATTTCCGTAAGCAGGTCCGTCGGCAGAACGCCGTCGTTGGTGACGACGGCGTGGGGATCGGCGAGCGTTTCTGCTTGCTCGTGCCGTACCCGCGGAGACGCCGCCATCGCCCGCCGGTGGCGAGAGCTCTGCGTGCCGGCGCAGCAGCGGTGCTGGCCTGAACCGATTGCCCTGAATCGATTATGTGTGATTTGGTTGGGTGCTGCATGCGTAACAGGAACGGATTGGTAAGGTTGGTGGAGTGTTTGGTTCAGATTTTGAAGCGACGAATCCTATGCTAAGAAATTTCAGTCTTGTTCCAATCCACGTTTCCGTTTCCAGACAAGCCGGAGGCCTGAGGCCAAAGCATAGAAGATGGACAGGCAGACCGGTTTGAGTTTTCAGCGGAAGGGATCTGACAGTTTTGCATGCTATTCTTCCAGGCGCGAATTAGTTTTAGAGCAGCACTGTACATCCGACTAAATTCTCCCCATTGGTGTACGACGAGACGATCCACTGTTTCTAAAGCAAGAAATGGAGATTAAGTAGCAGTCGGACGCCAGTCTACCACGGGAGTCGGATGCATAGGTTTTCCCTTAGTTTTATGCAGACTTCATTTTTGCTATCGGTTGCTTTAGGATGCAAGAATCCATAAGTTGAAGGAAATATAACAACTAAGGTACATATATGTTTGCCAAGAGACAAATGCAGTCGATTTCAATTTAATACATGTAACATGAAAAAAAAGGGGACATGTCCATCAATAATAATTAAATGTATGAGAAGGCGTAGTAACATAAAAAAATGCATGCCCATCGGCAAAAAGTACCGAGTCAAATGTATTCGGCCAAAGAAGGCCCACGAACATGGAAATGACGCGTACATACTGTCTTCAATTCCCGTGGGACTGCAAGGGACATATAACTTTACTTCTCTTTTTACTTTCTTATACTTGTATTTTAAGAATCATGCATTTGAAAGGGATCCTTGATGTGGATATCAAACAATGCCTTTGAAAATGGTTTGATATCCATCTATTTATTGAAGAGTACCTAACACATCAAGCTCTCAGTCTCGAGATACTGGTGCATGTTGCATGATCGTTTGAATGCTCACATGTTGTTAGAGGAAGCAGATATTAAACCAGCAACTCAGAGATATCAAAGCATTAATGAGGAAATAAAGGGAAAGGATGGCCAAACATATGTAGTTGTGGCTAGATCTATTTAAACGCATATCAAGAATGCAATACAAACACAAGTAATCCTCTCCGCCGCCTCTTAGCAAAAAGGGTAATACTCTACTTAGATCCTCATGGCATCTGTTAAAAGAAATGCAATAAGGATGTTGACCTTGGCACCTTTTTTGTTCTTAGTTCTTATGTCTATGCTCTCGCTCGGCCAAGCTGGTGGAGGTCTTGGAAGATGTAAAATCTTCAACTTTTACTTTTCATTATTTATTAAACATGATTAGTTTCCCAAAGATGGGCATGATTAGACTAATCAATGATCCACACAATTTTTTTCACTCTATATTGCTCTGAATGTTTAGGTTTTGGTTGCCTGAAGCCCAAACCAAGGTCGCCGCCACCACTGCAAGAGTTTTGCTATGTTAAGCATGATTGTACTTTTGACGCCTGTACGAATGAATGTATAGACAGGTATGCGCCGGACAAGCGATATGGCCGGTGCATCGAACATACGTCGCCGAAGCAGTGCTGCTGCCGAAACAATTTGTAAATGCATCCATTTGATGGGGATTTAATAAAGGTGTTTGGCTACCTAATGCATTCCTTGTGCATTACTAATAACCATTTTCTGAAGCTTTTCACATTAATCTTAAAAAAATATTCATTGAGATCATCACACAATGCAAAATAAAGTAAGACTCAACAATACTAGCTGACCTAGGATTTTAACTTAGCAAATGCTGAACAATATCAATTTCTCGATAAATAACTATAAATTTAGGGAGCCCGACTTTTAAGTTCTCCCCGGAGCGGTCGGGGGTCTGCCTGAGGCCAAATTAAAGATAGAAGATGGACAGGAAGACCGGTTTGAGTTTTCAGCGAAAGGGATATGATAGTTTTGCATGCTGCTCTTCCATGCATGAATTAGTTTTTTTTTTTTTTTTGAAAATTAGGCAGGAGCACTGCCATTCATTAAGAGAGGAAACAGAGGTTACAGCCTAAATTTTACAAAAGTCTAAACAGCTCAGAGACAATGAGCTGGACAAGCCAGATTAACAAGAAACGAAAGGGCAAAAGCAGGACGAACATGTTACTGCACAACCTGCACAGACAGAGTGAGGGGATGGCGTTCCAACGGCTCTCTGGCGGAACAGGCGACTCGAGAGGCGACTACCAAATCCACCTAAATCCAACCATCAATTCCACCCCAAATTCATCCACATACGCCCAGATCCTGCAAAACTCGGAAGATCTCAACTCCATCAACCAACCTCCATCCATTGGAAGAAGATTCATCCACTACAGTATCTCGAGCCGTAGCGGCGGAAGCAGGGAAGAAGCGATTCATCGAGCTGAGGGCTACAATCAAGCGGAGTATGGAAGAGTTAACAAGGCGGGAACAACCACAACCCTTCCCTCGCGGTTTGCCCTCGAGCACCAGAGGAAAGGCGGCCGGAATCCAGCGGATCCAGCGATTCCAGCGGGAGCAGCGGAGATGTTCATCTGGCGAGATCCAGAGGGGAAAGGAATCAACAAGTCGGCGGAAGTTATGAAGATCATCCTCAGGAAGAAGCGCACGCCTGGATATCAACCCCCACCAGGGGGACCCTCAAGCGCACGCCTGGATATCAACCCCCACCACGGAGACGACAAAGAAGGTACGCTTCTCTACCCTAAACCCGCTAAGCGTTTTGACCCGGTACTACGACCCTAGCGGCCTAGCGGACCTCAACCCACCCCCACCGAATCTTGCCCACCAGCTTCTTGGGCTGGGCCAACCCAATAGCAGTCCTTGGGCCATTCCACCGCCTTCCAAACCAAGTCTGCGCCGACATGCGAAACCGACCCTCACCACTCATTCCGACCAAGCGGTAGTTGGAACAGGAACAAGTCTTCACTTTCCCAACACGTCAACGCGTTCAGACGAGGGATGGACCCTGGTCCGTAGAAGGCGGTGGTGGCGGATAATATCTACTCCATCACTTTCTTACCGTTCCCAATCCCCATCGTCCTCTTCCTCCTCCTCTTCATCCACCAGCAGTAAATCGCATGCCCCTAACCCACGTACTGTTGGCCGGTGCTTCAACTGCCTCGCCCGTGACCACCGTGCAGCCCAGTGTCGTGACCCTCCGCGACGCTGGATCTGTAAAGGTAGTAGACACACTTCCTCCACGTGCAAAAACCGCCACCATTCGATGTCGGCCTCCAGATCCAGAACCCACTCCTCTGTCCGCTTCGCGCAACAGCAGCCAGCCACCACCTCCATCACCCATGCCAGCAATGACCTCCGCTCGCCAAGTCGCTCCACCTCGCAAGGGCGATACACCAGAAGAAACGAGGGGAGAAGATTCTTCAACCACCGCCTGCGACCTAGGTACTGCTACAGAACGGTGGAGACCAGCCCGGCCATTCACCACAAGCATGAGCTACTCAAGTCCAGGGCGATCAGGATTGATGACAAAGGATCCATCCGCTTCAGAAGCTGTGATGAAGTGGCATATGTGATAACAGAAGTCTTGGGAATCACTGGATTCAAGGTATACTTTGACCACCCATTTGAGTTCTTGATGATTTGTGACAGCCCAGAGATTAAAGAGCAGTTTCTAGTAGCAGAAGAGCTTAGGCAAGGGGGGAACAGGCTAGTCTTTTTTCCATATGATATAGAAATGCATGCAGAGAATTCGCACTTTGAGTATTACATTAGATTCAGCTTGGAAGGTCTGCCTCACCATGCTTGGAACATTGATGTTGTCAAAACCATTATGGATGATTCCTGCATCATTCATCATATCGATCAGGCATCTGCAAACTGCTATGACTACAGAGCCTATAGATTCTGGGCATTTACAAGGAATTCCTCACCAGATTCCTATCAAGTGCTACCTGACAATTGGATCACCAACAGGGGCTGGGAAACCAGAAATAAGGGCGCAGTATGTCAAGCCAGCTAAGCGGAAAAGGTTACACCAGTTCACTGTGTACATCCACATGGAAGAAATGGAAGACCTTACTTTCCTGCACTATCCTGATGAAGCTCTGGAGATGGAAGGCAGAGTTAGAGAAAGACGCTTCAGATGGAATCATGGTATCTCGGATGGTGAAGAGGATGAGCAGGTGAGAAGGCAACCTGAACCATACAATCCAGAACCACCAGCACCAAGAAGAAGAAGGGATGAGCACGATGATGATGGGGAATGGGCATATTTATCAAGAGGGTGCAAGGAGTCTACCCCCATCAGGCCTTCGAGGAGGGAGGACAGTGATGATGACAGGGGCAGCCGTGGGCCAAGAGGGAACACTTGGAGAGGCAGAAACCAATACAGCAAGGTACACTCATACAGGTACTATGAAGGCAGCCAGGAGAGAGGGAGATCACAGTGGCAACAAAGGGGAAGCCACAGATACAGGGAGAGGACTTCTGATCAACATGGCTCTGATGATGAGTGGGCAAATGATGAAGAGAAAAGAGAGCTCCACAAACTGTGGAAGGTGAAGGGGAAAATGGAGGTGCCCACTTCTTCAACTGAGACAAAAGGGAAAGTAAGGCCTACATCCTCTGACTCCAGTCAGTCAGTTGCAAGTAAGCAGTTGCAGAATTCTCTTCCAAGGTTCGTTTCTAACAAAAGGAAGAACAAGGCAGCGGTCACTCCAACTCCCTCACTCACATCAGAAGAATGGAACAAAATGTTCATGTCAAGGCCATCCAGTAACAGTGGCATTGATCCCCTTGGGTTCCTGCCTCTGATTGAGGATGCCATATTCCTCAACAATGGAGTCAAGGAAGAGGACTTGCAATCTGTCAAGCTGGCCACCACCAAGATTCTCCACTCCTACCTGGTAGGGGACATGCATCAGAAGTTCTAAGCTGGACTCCACAACATTACTGTAGGGCAGCTGCAATTGCAGCAGATGGTTAATTCTGAAAGTACCGACACTCCACCAGCAACGTGCAGAACTCCATCCTCAGCTCTCAAACCTTTCAAATGCAGCCCATGGATGGACAACTCACCAAGAGTGACTGAGGCTATAGTAATTAGGCCTCAGGTTCAATCCACTGCGATTGCTAAACTACAAAATTGTCCAGCAGCCCCTATAACTCCTTCCCTACCCACACCTACCCCAGTAAGCCCCGCAGTAAGACAATATGCTGATGATCTTATTAGATTCAGAATGCAACAAAATGCATGTCTCTATGAATCAACTAATATGCAGGAAACCATGGACCTCTCTTTACAGGTCCAGCCATCCCCTGAGGAACTAGGAGAGATAGCAGGGGCTGAAGCACGGGCAGAGACACATGGTGACACAGCTGTGGGAAGCGAGATGCATCCTACACCAAGCCAGCCACAACAACATACTGAAACCGACATGTACCAGGGCCCTACTACCCAAGGTCAGCACTTTACCCAATCTGAAGGTCCCTTGAATCAAGCAAACAGTCAGGAAATGGATGCCAGCATTGTGGATGCCCATCACACTAACATTGGTATGGTCATGAACATTGCAGCCAATGAAGCAAGTATTGTACATGACCTCCCAATGCAGCCAGGGGAAGAAGTGCATAACCAACAGAAGCTGGAAGTCCAGCAGATTCAGCAGCTGCATCAACAAGAAGATACCATACAGGTAACAAACAAAATAAGTGATTTCATTGCTGATGTTTCATCCCCCCTACCTCAACCAGTCTTAGCTGCCCCCCCCCCCCCCCCCCACCTCCACCCCAGTTGCAGGAACCAGGTGCTATCCCCCCATCAAGCACTCTTAAGAAGAGCAAGAGGCTACAGAAGCTCAATAAAGCAGACAAGCCGGTACTCCAGATGGCGCAGCAAAGGATTGCAAGGAGCCTTGGGGAGCTGGAGGACGGAGAAGAAATGACTGAGGAAGCTAAAGAAAAATATATTGACAGCTTCAAGCGACCCCTGTCCAAGGAGTCGATCGCCAAGGTGGAGAAGGACATTGAAGATCATGCACCTAAAAGGTCCAAGAAGGGGGGGGGGGGGGGGGGAAAGGATCCACCACGGCCTAAGCCATGAAAGCTGCAAATCCCTACTAGTTGTGTCTACCTATCTATGATATCGAGCACTATCCTTTATTTCACTAGTGAACTTGGACCTGTAATAATTGAGTACTACGCTGTTATAAACCTAAGCATGTATGAGCACTTTGCATATGAGGCACTAGCCATGTTGTCGGTGAGCTCTCTTTATGGATTATCGTCACTATAAGATCTTGTCATGGAATGTACGGGGCCTTAATGCCCCGGTAAGGAGGGATAATGTTAGGAAAATTGTTGATTTACATAAGCTACTCTAATTTGCCTGCAGGAGACTAAGCTGGACACTCTCAACAGAAACACCGTCTCCAAAATGCTTGGGCCACAATTTCAAAACAACTTCTGTTTCTTGCCATCGACAGACACAAGAGGGGGGGGGGGGGGGGGGGTCCTCATAGCTGCATCAGAGGATTACTTCAACATACACCACCACCAGTACCAAGACTACTACATATCGGCCAGCTTAGAAGATAAAATCAACAACATGCATTGGACACTCACTGGGGTATATGGACCACAGCTGAACAGAGATAAGAAAGAGTTCATTCATCAACTGCGCTCCATCAAGGAAGATCAGGCCATCTCGGAAGATTGGATACTCCTAGGGGACTTCAACCTTATATACAGAACAGAGGACAAGAATAATGGAAGGGTCCAACACAAAATGATGGACAGGTTCAGAAGGGCGATTAATCATCTTGCACTTAAGGAAATTGATCTGGCGCAAAGGCGCTACACTTGGTCGAATGAGCAAAAAAATCCAACCCTCTCAAGGATAGACAGATTTTTCATTTCAACCTCCCTAGATGGGAAAATACCATGGACCAAGCTCATGCCACTATCTTCGACCATGTCAAATCACTGCCCGCTGATGCTACTACCCATGGAGGAACAGCGAGACTATAAGGGATTCAGATTTGAAAATTATTGGACATCATTGGAGGGATTTAAGGAGTGTGTGCAAAGGGCATGGAATGAGAATGATAATGGAAATGCCCTACAAATCTTAACAAAAAGATGGAACGAACTTCAAGAGCACTGAGAAGCTGGTCGTCCACCATTGTCAACCAAGGAAAACTGGCCTATACAATGGCTTTTGAGGTCACCTTCAGGCTAGACCAAGCCCAGGAAATTAGGCAGCTTAGTGATGATGAAATAGAGCTACGGAAGAGACTTAAGTCACGAATCCTTGGGTTACTGGCAATTGAAAAATCTAGGAAAAGGCAGAAGTCAAGAATAACTTGGATCAAAAAAGGAGATGCAAACACCAGATTTTTCCAAGCAGCGGCCAATGTGAGGAAGAAGCGGAAATTCATACAAGCTCTAAATCACCAGGGCACTATATACACAACACAACAAGACAAATTAAAGGTCGTTCATGCGCACTTCAACCAAATCATGGGGACACACACGCCTCGTGAATGCAAACTAAACCTGGAAAGAATTGGGGTCCGAAGGCATGATTTACACAACTTACAGGAGCCATTCACTGAGGAAGAAATATTGAAAGCAATCCAGCAGATGCCAAAAAACAAAGCACCAGGTCCAGATGGATTCACGGGGAAATTCTACCACACATGTTGGGAAATAATCAAGATTGAAGTCATTAATGCAATACAACAGCTGTTTCACTTGAATTCCCAAGGATTGGAGCAACTGAACACATCACATGTGGTACTACTCCCAAAGGTTGAACAGCCAGACAAAGTGAAGGATTATAGGCCAATCAGCCTTATTCACAGTTTCATGAAACTTTTCTCCAAAGTACTGGCCATACGACTATCAAAAGAAATTGGCAACTTGATTTAGGTCAACCAGAATGCCTTCATTAAAAAGAGGTGCATACACAATAACTTCATCTATGTCCAGAAAACAATTGAAAGGATGCACAAAACTAAACAAGCATCCATCTTTGTTAAAGTTGACATCTCCAAAGCATTCGACTCGGTTAATTGGACCTACATGCTGCAAGTATTGGAAGCATACGGATTTCCTCCAAAATGAATAGCCTGGATATCAATGATGTTTTGTACTTCGTCATCAAGATTCTTTGTCAATGGAGAGCTATCACGGTCCATCAAGCACCATAAGGGAGTAAGGCAAGGTGACCCCTTGTCCCCTATGCTCTTTCTATTAGCTATAAACCCCCTACACCTCCTCTTCCAGAAAGCCCATGAGGAACAGATCCTTACACCTCTTCCCAAGAACATGGCACACTTCAGAGTTTCCCTTTATGCGGATGATGCTGCAATATTTATCAAGCCGACTGCAGAAGATATTCAACACATGAAGCTACTATTGGAAACCTTTGGTAAAGCGTCGGGTCTGCACACTAACCTGGACAAGACGGAGCTCTTTGCTATCAGAGTCCCTGATCATCGCCAAGAACTCCTCTCTTCAACCACATCATGTAAATTTAATACATTCCCTACTAAATACCTAGGATTACCCTTGCACTACAAAAAGGTAACCAGAGCTCTCATTCGCCCCATCATACAAAAGATTGCGGATAGGCTACCGGGATGGAAGAGGGATCTTTTAAATGCATCAGGGAGGGAAAGAATGATTAAATCAGTCCTATCCTCAATACCTACATACTTCATGACAATATTTGGAATGCCACAATGGGCAATCAAAGCCATTGACAAATACAGAAGGGGCTTCCTCTGGAAAGGTCATGACCTAGAGTCTATCAAAGGGGGGCACTGCCTAGTTAATTGGAAATAGGTTCAGAGACCGAAAAAGCTAGGAGGACTGGGGATTCATGATCTGGAAAAATTTGGAAGAGCTCTAAGGCTAAGGTGGCTTTGGCACCAGTGGGATGAAAAGCCGAGGTCATGGTCTGGGATGCAAGTGGTGGAGAACAAAACCGACAGAGAGCTATTCTTCAGATCGACTTACATTCATGTTGGGAATGGAAAGAACACACCCTTCTGGGAAGCGACATGGCTGGATGGAATGGTACCAAAATTACTTGCTCCAAATTTATACAGGGTATCTAGATTTAAAAGGAGGACTGTTGCAACCAAGCTTAGAAATCACAACTGGATAAGAAACTTGAGAGCTTTGAACGACCAAACACTTATTGATGAGTTTTTGCTACTCCAGATGAGAATACAACAGGTGGAACTAAATGACCAACCGGATAAAATTTATTGGAGATGGACGGCCAATTGTACCTACACGGCAAAATCAGCATATAACATGCAATTCCTACCGCACAGAAATCTGCCATGGACCAGTCAAGTATGGAAGGCAAACTCAGAATCCAAATGTAAATTCTTTGCCTGGTTAGCATGCCTCAACAGAATCAACACTGCTGATGTAATGAAGGCAAAAAATTGGGATGTAGAAGAAACTTGTTCACTCTGTTACTGCCTACCAGAAACTGCAAAGCATATGCTAATGGATTGCAACTACACAGAAGCTGCATGGAAGTTGCTAGCCGATAAGCTATCCACACAAGAGATAAGGCAGACCATACAAACGGCGGGCTCTATCACAGAAGCAATTAACATGGTGTCAAAGTCAGGGAAAGGTAAAAAAGAAAAACGATCTAAAATGGGTATTCTTGTATACTTCTGGTGGGGAATCTGGAAGGAAAGGAACCGTCGTATCTTCCAACACATAGAACAATCCTACAGCAAAACGGTGGATTCAATTCTAGAGGAGATCAGACTCTACAAAATGGCAAAATGCTCCTAGTTGTAACAATCTAGTTGTTAATATTTCTCTTTATTTATTTTTTTCGTCCTTATGTAACTCAGCATAACTTGTACTGTGATCCACTTCTTAATTAATATATGGGCAGCTCTCCTGCCTCATTTTCAAAAAAAAAAAAGGGCAAAAAAATAAGCTAATTAGACACTTGTTGATTCATCTCCAACTTCAAAAGCTCTGCGATACTGTCGCACCGCATCAACCACTAGCAGAGCAACCTGGTTGGGGGAGGAAACCTTGTGCTAAATTTTTTCCAGTTACGCTCTTTCCAGATTTCCCACCAAAAGAAAAAGAGGACACCGGCTTGTTTTCTTTTGTCACTTTTGGTTCCAGTAGATGAAACAAATTCTAAGGGCAGGTACAACGCTACACGTAGGCAGTCTCGTAGCCTGTCTCATGCAACGTCACGTAGGATTTTTGATGAGGTGGAATAGAGAGAGGGAGGAAAAAGAAATAGGCGGTTGTTTCGCCAGGCAACCATCTCAAACGCTAAAATCTAGAAGCATGAGACGGCTTACACACCATTGTACGAGTTGTAATTGCCATGCAACTCATAAACATTCATTTTCTCATCTATAAATTAAGGGAAGATGCAATTACTACGAGACAACTAAAACAATCATCCATTGTATGTGTTGTTTTGTAAATCGTCTTATAATTACGTGTCATGCATGAGACGACCTATAAAACAACACCATTGTACCTGCCCTAAGCATGGTCTTACCCCTGATGTGGGTAAAGCAGTTAGCTGCTGTTGTAACCGTAATGTCTGTTGAAAATAATGTGAGCGTTTCACATTTTTTCCTGGAATTTCAAATGCCGTTGAGATAGCCTGCGTGAAGGCTTGCATGCATGGGTCTCATAAAAGGCAGCATTATGCTGAAATATTCCTTTGTCTCATTCAAATCTCTTGATACCGCAGCTGACCAGGTGATGGTGCTTTCCAAAGCAACGCACACGGCCATCACGGAAATAATCATGGAATTATGAGCTGCGTTATTGCCGGTTTTACAACGTTCAATCAGAGGCCTTTATATGGCAGGGAGACGTCCTGAAAGATTAGAACGTGAACCACATCTCGTCTTCCTCCTTGCCTTCTCCATTGCCACAGAGCTGCGCCATCGTCAGTTCCAAGCCGGCTGTGCTGCTCGTCGTGCAACGGCAGCTCGGCGAGCGGTGTATCTCCGAGCCCTTGTCGCTTGAGTCCCTGCACGGGGGCGGCATAGAGGTTTCTGGGCAGCGCACGGTGTGCGCGGCCGCTCGGTGTTCTTGTCCGTTCGTCTACAACCATCTCCCGACGTCCTCGGCAGTTCGTGTTTGATCGTCCGCGAGTTCGTGACTGCTTCGACTACATCGGCCTCTATCCCTGTTGATCGAGACCCTGCTCTGCTTTCTAGTTGAGCACTGCCGTAAGTCCTTTTGATTTCTTCCATAGCCTTTCTGTTGTTGAAAATTAGTGCCTTGCTTTGTCTAGTACGTACAGGTCTTATACGTACATGCCAGCATGAGTAGATTAATCATGTATGCCGTATTCATCTTATTAGTGTGGGCACTTGAACGCATGATTAGTAGTGCTAGTTTTCTATTCAGTATAAGGCAACGTAGTGCTACCTTTCCTGTACATGATCTTGTTTACTTGGCTGTTGTAGTACTAGTCGATTGTCACATGCTAGTAAAATTAGCCTGGTTGTTTATTTTGATCATGCACATGTTATTTAAAGGAATTAAATTAGTGACAAATTCTGCACTGAATCTAACAATGTCGATGCCATTCTTTGCCATGTGGTTTGTGTAACATATGTGCACAGGTTTCAGGCTCACCGATGCATAAGGGACAGTTCGGCTCGTGTGGCTAATTCCTGGCAGCAAGGTTATCTGCTGTCAACACCTTTTCATGCAGAGCAAGCCAAGCAAAGAATCGAAACTTAGGTTCAGTGCGCGCCAGCCATAGAGTTTTTGCTGGCAAGCTGGAGATAGCACCCATGTACTGAATTTCATATGCAGAGGCAGCACTATATTCTCCATTCTTGGATCCATCTCCAAATAATTTTATCTTTGTCTTCTGTCAGTGTTATGTCCCGCAAGGCCGTGAAGGGCAGAACAAATTCATCCATAAGACTTTCTGAATTAATGCTTCTCAGGTTTTTAATCCAGTTAAAATTCTTCAGTTCCTGAAAAACCGTTCTGTATTTAAATCTAGCCTGCAGATACAAATTGGGGGCTAGTTCTTTTGGTGCCATTCCGTTGATCCATCTTGCCTCCCAGAAGGGCGTGTCTTTCCCATTACCAATTTGGATGTGTGTTGAGGCAAAGAAGAGCTCCATGTACACCGCATCTTTATGCTTCAGCAAGGCTTTCCATGGTCTCTCATTTTGATCCCAATTATGCCATAACCAACGTAGTCGGAGTGCACGTCCAAATTTCTCCAAATCTTTGATGCCAAGCCCTCCCCGTTTTTTTTTTTTTTTTGGCCTGATACAAATCTTCCATTTAACAAGACAATGTCCCCCAACTGCCCGCACGTACTCTTTCTATCATCTCCCTTCCAAACAAAGCTCCTACAAAATCTATCAATCTGTTTTATAGCCCATTTCGGAAGGCTGAAGGCTGTAAGAAAATACGAATTAGTTTTATGCAAACTTTATTTTGCTTGCTCCTTCAGGTCGCCTTGCAACTATCGTTGCTATGCTTTTTGGGGGATTCCTGCATTTTTGTTGATTAGTGAACCCTTTTTTCCTTTCAACGATACAATGATACACCATTTCCCCACATGTTCTCTGATAACATCCTGTTACTCAAAAAAGATGGGCGAAACAATACACATGTTGGATTTTGATAAAGTGGCTGGTGATCTTCTATGGTGATGGAGTTGGTGGCGGCTGTCAGATGATGCAAGAATGCCAAGATTGGCAACATGCAGGGCCGGCCCTGGGGGAGGGCAAACGGGGCGGCCGCCCAGGGTCCCCAAATCTGAGGGGGCCCTCCGCATGTATCTATATATGTATAAGCTAGCCGATGGTCTTGATTAAGCAAAAACTTCGCCCCAACTTGCTGCAGCTAGCTTTAGCGTAGGGTGAAAGACGTACCTCTGTAATTTTGTTGCCTGCATCGTGCCTTCCTGTCATTACTGAAAGGTAAGAAAACAACAATACCAGGTTTACAGATTGGCAGCTTAGGTTGCGAGGCAAAACAAAGGCACGCTACATAAAAAACAACACATCGCATAATCAATCATTACTGAGAATATGATATTTGGTACTATCTCAGAAATTTGCTAATAAGAAAAAGTATTTGATTGCCTAAGTAGTTGGATAACATTATTATTCAAGTATCCAACATTCAACATAAAAAAATCCGACAGTCCTTTGCTCAGTTATTGTTGTCACCTATTTCCTATTCTTTTTCTTCATCAGTTACGCTATTAATACTTTCTAGGGCCATTGCAGCATATTGTACATGTCTTAGAAGTGCACTATATATTTTCCTCCGTACTCTTTCGCACGCATCACTCTGTTCCTCCTCAGGAAGTATACTATCCTTGTTGCTTCTGTCGACTGAAAACATCCGCTCATGCCGAACAACACGGTTGAGCCAGTCATCCACCTTCTTTAGCTGCTGAAGAAAGCCTACGATCTGGGCATCACACGTCGTATAATTGGTCTCGCTCTCAATGTCATCCAAGAACTTATCGATGTATTTGAGGAACCACCGATTGCAGTCTAACTGCATTGCGGTAGCCAGGTCCATGGCTGCATTCAGATTGCTGCCTTCGGTAGAAGCATCGGCAGTTTTCTTGGAGGCCCTACTATTGCAGTTGCACTTTGGCTTGGAAGAGAACATTGGGCTTACAGGCTTCACTTCAACCGCTGATGCTTTGGCAGATTCAGGTATAACTCTTGTGTGGGCAGGTAAAAATGAGAGGTCTGCTTCCATGGCTGCTCTGATCAATGAGATGGCAGATTGCTTCCTGTCCAATGCAGCCTTACTAGCGGCTTTCGCTGAAGCTGAGGATGCTGAATTGGAACAACATGCCTTTCCTTGCCTAAGTCTTGTCTGTGACTGAGCGATGAAGATAGCATGGTCCAGATCTTGATAGAACCGCAAGAATCTGTCGATGAGCTCCTTTGGGTCGTCATCCTTGTCAGATTGTAGTTCAGAGTATTTGCTAAAAAAGGACAGAAATGAACAATGAGATACTGATAACATATTGCACATTTCTTATCGTTTAGAATTCTGATGGTATAAGCACTTGTTTTTTTTGGAGCAATCAGATATGATTTTTCTCATAACATTTTATCATAGATCAAGTAAAGTTGATACCTCAGGCATTTTATCAACTTCTCAGAGGCTGATGCTTCTAGCAGTCCATCAAGCACAGTTTGCAGCGCCACGTCTCTCTGCTTCACTGCTTCCTGTTATGAATAACAAAATTTGTCAAATATCTCCTTAACACCGTGCAGAATTAGCTTCTTGAGATAACAGAAGAGACCAAACTACGTGCAGCATACTAAAATACCTTGCCATGCTTCACCAAGCTTGAAGAGAGTGAGCTCCATATCACATTGTTCTCGCACCACTTGATGCCACTCGACGACGCGCTCTGCGGCGTCACCGCGGCACAAAGGCTCTCTCTTGGGGTCTTGCTCGAGGCGTGGGAGCTCCTCTTGGAGAGCACCTTGAACGCCTTCTCGGCCTTCCTCCTTACGGACTCCAGCGGATCATTCGCGGCGTCGTTATGCTGCGCAATGGGGTTTGGACCGGCTTTACTTGGAGAAATCTGCACGATGCAACAAAATTTGGTCAATTCGACAGTAATTCTTGCCAACGGGGAATTAAACATTTCTCCGAGTTGGAACAAATGGCTGAGAATTACACTGTTGCTACGTCTCCGGGGAGCGACAGGTCTCACGTCCTTGATGCCCCCGGTAAAATCCCAATTCCTCCTCGCCGTAGACAACGAGGAATATGACGACGAGACGTCCGATTCGTCGTCGTCACTGCTCGTGCCATAAACCGACGGGACGCTGATCTTCCTCAGGCTCCTCGGCGAGTCCAGCAACCTCTGCTCGCTCTCCCTCCTCCTCGCCGCCGCCGCCAACGGCGAGCCCGATTCAGAAAGATTCGTCGTGGACAGCGACCTGTGGTAATGGCCGATCCCAGCGGGGGATCCGGGCTGCCGCGCCCTCCTCTCCGGCAGCGGAGGCGTCGGCGACGGCCGGCGCGGGCGCTCGGACACGACCTCCTTGACCTCGTCGTCGCCGGAGTCTTGCTGCTGGACGCAGGGGTACCTTCCCGGGAGGACGCGGAAGCGGCGGAGCACGGGCACCGGGACGGCCGGCACGAGGCGCTCTACCTCGATGACCTGGCCGATGTGGAGGCCGTTGGCGAGGATGAGGTCGTCGTGGCCGGCGTGGAGGGAGACGTAGCAGGAGCGGGACGAGTCGGAGAGGCGGAGGTAGAAGCCGTGGTGGCCGGAGAAGGGGTCGGCGCCGGAGAGGGCGGGGGTGATGTTGGTGACCTGGAGCAGGGCGCGGCCGCGGGACCGGCCGGATCGCGGGGTGTCGTCGTCATCGGCGGCGTCGGGGTCGGGCGGTCGGAGCAGCCGCTGCAGGCTGCCCGGCCGCAGCGCCGGCCGGTGAGGCGACGAGGGCAGCGAAGACGGCCTCGATGACACCGTTGGCGGCGGCGCCATTCGCGGAGGACGGGGAGGAGAGAGAAAGCTGGTGCGAGATGTTGGATGGCGCGGAGGAAGGAGGGGGGGGGGGGGGGGGGTGCGGATTTTGTGGCGGGTGATACGGTTGATTTGAATGGCTGGCGGTTAGGCTAGTCTCGAATTTTTTATCTCGAATTTTTTAGGCTGGTTTTGTTGGGATGAACCGACGCTAAGCAGTTGTATAACTTGTATTTCCAGCAGTCATGAAAAAACGAGTCTCTGCCTACAGTGCAGGGCGCACATATTTGAAAGAGTTTTTTTTATCATTATTTGAAAGAGTTAGGATTAGGGTCAAGTGGATACCAATGGGCAATGGGTATTCGTGAATCAATCCTCTAGTTTATTTGCTCTATTAGCTTTTTAGGATGGTGAAAACTTCTTGTTCATTTTAGAGAGTTTTGAGTCTACCCGTGATCCTAGCAAGAGTGGTCTTCCCTGGGCGCGGTCGCGGGCGCGGGACCGTGATCGTGGCGTGGGTGCGGAATCGTTGTCGTTGGCGCCGGGGTCAGGCAGGTCGGAGCAGCCGCTGCATGCTGGTTGGCGTGCGGTTGGGCGGTGAGGTGACGACGGCAGCGAAGACAGCCTCAAGGACATCGTTGGCGGCGGCGCCATTCGCAAAGGAAAGGACGGGGAGGAGAGACAAAGCTGGTACGAGATGTTGGATGGCGCGGAGGAAGGAGTGGGGGCCGGTCGGATTTCGTGGTGGGTGATATGGTTGATTTGAATGGCGGTTAGGCCTAGTATCGAATTTTAACAAAGGAATGAACAATTTCAAATTCCCATGGGTTGCTTTAGGATGCAAGCATCCATAAGTTGTAGGAAAATATAATGACTATGGTACATATATGTTGCCGGGAGACAAATGAAGTCGATTTTAGTTTAATACACATATCATATTATAGCACCTGCGCTAAAGTTTTGTCATTATACCCATCTAAAAGTGTGAGTTTCCCGGTTTCCTCTCCACTTGCGCTAAACTTTTGTTCGCTAGGTACTTCTTCCTAAGCATATTCTGCTACATGTCTTTCACGGGTAATAAGTTCGAAAAGCCATTTGCTTAGAAGACATTGATTTTGCACATCAATATTCTAGATTCCTAACCCCCCTTAACTCTTTAGGTTGGCAAAGGATATCCCATTTGGCTGATCTATTTTTCTTCTTATGGCCCTCTCCTTGCCAAAAAAAAATCTTGATCTATAGTAATCCAGTTTTTCAGGGCTCCTCTTGGGAGTTTAAAAAAGGATAACATAAACATTGCCAGGCTTGTGAGTGCAGAATTAATGAGTACCAATCGTCCCCCTACCAACATATGTTTCCCTTTCCAACATCTCAATTTCTTCTCAGATTTCTCCTCTATTATTTCCAATCACTATTGTTTTCCTTGGGACGGCAAGTGACATATAACTTTAATTTTAAATTTTTTTCTTCTACATGTATTTTAAAAATCATGCATTCAAAAAGAGTTCCTTAATGTGGATATCAAACAAGGCCTTTGAAATTGGTTTGGATACTCATGTATTTATTGAAGAGTTCCTAAGGCATCAAACACCCAGTCGTGATATACTGGTGCATGATTGTTTGAATGTTTGCACATTTATTAGAGTGGAAGAAGTTTTTTTTTTTTTTTTGAACCGAAGTGGAAGAGTGGAAGAAGTTATTAAATATTATCTCCAGATATTGAAGCATTAATGATGGTATGCAGAAATGGATGGCCTCGGATCAATATAAACACTTGCACACCAAAACAGGAATGCACTACAAACACAAGTAGTCCTCTCTGCCTCGTCCTTGCAAAAAGAAAAGGCTAATACTCTACTTCGATCCTCATGGCATCTGTTAAGGGAAATGCAACAAGGATGTTGACCTTGACACTTCTTTTGCTCTTAGTTCATATGTCTATGTTCTCGCTCGGCCAAGCTGGTTTATGTAAAATCTTCAACTTTTACTTTGCATTATTTATTAAATATGATTGTTTAAAAAGATACATGATTAGACTAATTGATTATCTAAACAATATTGTTTCTCTATATTGCTCTGAATGTTGTAGGTCCTAGTTGCCTGAAGCCCAAACCAGCGCCTCCGCCGCCACTGCGAGAGTTTTGCTATGTTAAGCATGACTGTGATATCGAAAACTGTACGGGGGAATGCCATGCAAGGGATGAGACCATGCCATATGGCACCTGCATCGAAAAAACGGCGATGATGTGCTGCTGCCGAAACATTTTGCGATGATGTGCTGCTGCCGAAACATTTTTGTAAACGCATCTATTTGATGCAAACTTAATAAATAAGGCCATGGGCTACCTAATGCATTCTTTGTGCTTACTGCATGCATATTATATTACCAATAACCCTTTATTTTTTTTCCAAAGCTTTCACATTAATCCTAAAAAATATTCATTGAGATCATCACTCAACGCAAAACAAAAGTAAGACTCAACAATACTTTGGGGGGGGGGGGGGGGGGGAGATTTCGGTGCAAATACTTTGGGGGGGGGGGGATTTCGGTGCAAATGGAACAAGAGCCTTTAGATCACGATCAGACGGATGGATTGCATGTTTGCACCATTGCACTCAATTTCCATATGCACTGAAAATTTTCCCCAATAGTCGCAGATCTAGGATTTTAACTTAGCATATGTATGCTGAACAATAATTCAATCAATTGATCGATAAATAAATAATTACAAATTCAGGGAACAAACCGTATGTCAGTTGGCAAACCTCTAAGGGTGGATCCAAGCAGACCAGGGGTCGATTCCTGGTACCCACAACAAGGCAGGGCATGTGGCCGTATTTTTCTTTAAAAAAACTATATATTCACCCAACCAACTCGATGTACTAGTGCCTAAAGAACGTGATTTCTATTTAAAATCAACCAGTTAAGTTGCTAGCAACAGGATAGAGAGATTAGTGCCCAAAGAACGCTCAAGAACAATGAAATGACGCTTGAAGACTGTTTTTTTTCTTCCTTTTTTTTATATAATGGGGAGGAGGACCTTGTCACTTGGCCTCACTAGGAGGTTAGAGCCGACTTAGTACAAAGTTTGGACTAAAACGGGGCTGACCTGCCGCAGCCACCTAGAAACAGCACAACCACCGCCGATTCCCGGCCCTCGCCGGCACAACCCGAGCGAACACGATGACCTCGTTTATGAGTTCTCCATCCTTTCTCTAGTGGATCATGAAGATGGCGAGATGAAAATCTTCCCCATTGACATCCAGGCTGTCAATCTGGTCCTCCTAGCCACCCGGGCCTCATCTAATGGATGAGTGCAGGGGCGTCACTTCACCACCGTTCCTCGTCCTGATCTAGATCTGCTCGTCACCATTCCCATGTTGAGGGGACTGGTGCTCGCACCACACTGTGAAGGCCGTCTTGCCACGATCGCTCAATCTGGTGGGGGTGGCTTCTGGTCATTGGCACAATGTCGGCATTCAAACGCGGGCATGGTGGTGGCTACTGATTGTGGGCATCGTGGCATCTGCGGTAGTGACGCTGTGGCGGCAGCCAGGCACGACGTCAGCAATTGGACACCGCGGCAGGGCGGGAACGTCGTGGCATCTGTGGTAGCGATGCCATGGTGTCGGTAATGGGGTTGTTGTGCACGTGCATGGTGGCTGACGAGCATGGGGCTGCCATGCCCTCAGGCAGTGTCACCACTCTACTATGAGTTATGGAAGTCTGATGTGGGTTTTGGGAACCAAGTGAAAGCTTTGCTTGGCATAAGCCGACGGTGATTTCTTGACACCAATATCCTTCTAGAAGGTGTTGTCGAGGTACCCAAATCGCATCGGATCAATTAACTCCTGGTGAAAACCCAATCCAATTATGAGACGGATGACATCAGAACATATTCAATGTCATGCCTTTCATGGAGGAGTCGTTCTGGAGTCTTCCACATGCTGCTTTGGTTTGATGTTTGCGTGATTGCCTTGAAAGCCATCTTTGGTGTCCACTTGACCTCTTCTGACAGCAATCAATCTACCTCTCTGGCGGCTATGGTAATTTGTGTGATCTGATCCTTAATATAATCAATAGATGTCTTTCGTCTTCGGATTGGCACTTGCTTAAGAGTCGATTATCCTATGCTTGGTGGATGGCTCTTGCAGAGAAGACCTTACTCAAGAGTAGCATTGGAGGGCAATAAAGGATGTAGGACAATTGTTCTTTCTTTCATTTCGAGTCATGTTTGTGTATCAGTGTGTATTTGTGCACTTCTGATTTGAGATGACTCACGTCGGTGATTATGTTTGGCTGTAACTTAATAGGAAGTCAAGGATGGGATTAAGAATATCTACCCATTATCTAAAAATAATGTGCCTGCCTCTTCCTTGGGTTGTGAGCCCCAATTGAGTTTGCTACCGGGTTATTCTCCATTGGTTTCCATGGTGATAGTCAGAGAAATGATGATTAATTGTCTTGTTGCAATTGCAAAAACAACACTTTTGATTTTTACTCTTGTTTTGCAAAATTTTTGTCTGTGACAATTACCCCCTTTTGGAAGGTTAAAAAAATCTTGATTTTCAGAAATATTTGCAATTTCCAAATCAGTTTTGTAAGTAATAGGGAAGAGGACTGAAACTAAAGATACATGGAATGGAACGAGAATTGTCCATTTTGACTCAATATCCATCTGAATGTATCCATCTCATTAGTTAAATTGATATGTGTGATTTTGGCTACCAGGTCATGACATTAAATGAGATTATTTTCCATTAAGACACTTCTAAAATATGTGTGCGGCCGTGTAGTCCTTGCAATGTTATAAAGGCTAGGATATTGGAGTCTGTCCATGTATCCTCCAAAATGGATTGTGAACCATCTTTTGTACTATTGATTTGGACGCTCATATTTATTGAACCATATCCAATCATTAGTGAAGTTAGGAGATGTGAGATGTCATTAATTTTGGGATACTGGTGTATTGGCCTCAAAATATTCATATATTTATTGAACCATATCCAATCATTAGTGAAGATAGGAGATGTGAGATGTCATTAATTTTGGGATACTGGTGTATTGGCCTCAAAATATTCATATATTTATTGAACCATATCCAATCATTAGTGAAGATAGGAGATGTGAGATGTCATTAATTTTGGGATACTGGTGTATTGGCCTCAAAATATTCATATATTTATTGAAGTCTCAGCTCCCGATTTGCCACTTCTAGCATGCTCGCTATGCCACTTCCCGCCACTGGGCTCCCTGCTGGTAGCTCCCTCACGATTTTTACTGTTCATGGCCCCTCCTCGATACCGTAGCTGGCTCCGCCACTGGTCATGGGCTACCTAATGCATTCCTTGTGCTTGCTGCATGCATATTATATTACCAATAACCCTTTTTTCCAAAGCTTTCACATTAATCCTAAAAAATATTCATTGAGATCATTACACAATGCAAAACAAAAGTAAGACTCAACAATACTAGGGGAGGTGGGGGGGGCAAGGGCATGTGGCCGTTTTTTTTAAAAAAAAATAACTATAAATTCACCGAAGCAACTCAATGTACAGCTACAAATAACTAAAAACATGATTTCTATTTTAAATCAGTTCGTTAAGTTACTAGTAACACGACAGAGAAACTAGTGCCTAAAGAACAATGAAATGACGCTTGCAAACTGTTTTTTTTTCTCCTTTTTTTTTATATAATGGGAAGGAGGACCCTGGCCTTGGCCTCACTAGGAGGATAGAGCCGACTTAGTACAAAGTTTGGATGACAAGAATTATTAAGGGCATATCCTGTTACTAAATCTCCATCTATAGTGTGTACGTAAAAACCTCCATGGCCAACACTTCGAGGCGTCGGCATGCGCCTCTTGTCGTCTCCTTGGCTTCTTCATTACTTTGTAGGCTCGACCAGAACTGATGTCAGTGTGTCCCCTGGCTGCATATATGTTTTTATAGGAGCTCTGTCAAAGACAATGTTGTTTCTATCAGATAGCCCAGCATAAAGCTGATGCACCAACCAACATTAATCTTTTAAGGTTAGCCTCTATTCCCTGTAGCCATGCACCAAACATATCTGAAATAATGTTAGGTGGTTGCAAGCCAAAACAGAATTGGACAAGCCTCCATGGGAACTTAAAATAATGCCAATCAATAAATAAGTGTTGTATGGTTTCATCACAAGAATAGAAACAACATTTCTTATTAATTGTTACCGTGCCAATTATATGTAGTTAAATTATTTTAGTAAGAAATACTCCATTATGCAAGTACCACATGATAATCTTTATTTTTGAGAGGCAAAGGATCTTATTGTGAACAACAATGCCATTATTTCTTAAGAGTCTTATACATGGACTCGACATTAAAAAAAGACTTGTAGGAGTTAAAATCCACCTAAACCAGTCATTAATATTATTAAGTTGAACTTGTGTTATACGAGAGACTAAATTATGCCAAAGTGTAAGGTTATGTCCTCCTATCAAAGCTCTTCTAAAAGATACACTGAGAGGCACTCTACTGAACACATATGCAACAGTAGCATTTTTGCTCCTAGCAATATATATTCAAAAGAGAAGAGTATTGTTCTCTGAGAGTAAAATTTCCCACACATTTGTCCTCCCAGAACCTAATCTGTCGGCCATTGTTTAGATCAAAGGTTCCTAAACTAAGGAAGGTATTTTTGACTTTCATTAAACCCATTCAAAAGTGTGAGTTTCCCAGTTTTCTCTCCACCTGCGTTAAAGTTTGTTCGCTAGGTACTTCTTCCTAAGCATATTCTGCTAAATGTCTTCCTCGTTAACAAGTTTGAAAAGTCATTTGCTTAGAAGACTTTGATTATGCACATCAATGTTCTGGATTCCTAACACCCCCCCCCCCCCCCCCACCCCCCTAACTCTTTAGGTTGGCAAAGGATATCCCATTTGGCTGATCTATATTTTTTCTTATGGCCCTCTCCTTGCCAAAACAAATCTTGATCTATAGTAATCCTGTTTTTCAGGACTCCTCTTGGGACTTCAAAAAAGAATAACATAAATATTGCCAGGCTTGTGAGTGCAGAATTAATGAGTACCAATCGTCCCACTACCGACATATGTTTCCCTTTCCAACTTCTCAATTTCTTCTCAAATTTCTCCTTTTTTATTTCCAATCACTATTATTTTCCTTGGGACTGCAAGTGACATATAACTTTAATTCTTTTTTTTCTTATACTTGTATTTTAAGAATCATGGATTCAAAAGAGGTCCTTAATGTGGATATCAAACAAGGCCTTTGAAATTGGTTTGGATACTCATGTATTTATTGAAGAGTTCCTAAGGCATCAAACTCCCAGTCGTGATATACTAGTGCATGATTGTTTGAATGCTCGCACATTTATTAGAGTGGAAGAAGGTATTAAATCATCATCTCAAGATATGAAAGCATTATTGATGGTTTGCAGAAAAAGATGGCCTCGGATCAATATAAACACTTGCACACCAAGACAGGAGTGCCCTACAAACACAAGTAGTCCTCTCTGCCTCCTCCTTGCAAAAGAAAAGGCTAATACTCTACTTGGATCCTCATGGCATCCGTTAAGAGAAATGCAACAAGGATGTTGACCTTGACACTTCTTTTGTTCTTAGTTCTTATGAATATGTTCTCGCTCGGCCAAACTGGTTCATGTAAATTCTTCAACTTTTACTTGGCGTTATTTATTAAATATGATTGGTTTCACAAAGAAAATACATATTAGACAACTGATTATCTAAACAATCTTTTTCACTCTATATTGTTCTGAATGTTGTAGGTCATAGTTGCCTGAAGCCCAAACCACCGTCGCCGCCGCCATCAATAATAGAGTATTGCGATGTTTATGAAGGAGAAAAATGTAGATGGTTTGTCTGTAGAGAATATTGCCTAGACCATCGTCCAACCCTGCCACATGCCCGATGCATCGACAATACTACTCCAAATATGTGTTGCTGCCGAGACAAGGTCTACCCGCGACAAATAGTAAACGCAACCATTTGATGCAAATTTATAAATAAGGTTGTGGATTACCTAGCTCAGGCCTTGTATCCACTATATTACTAATAACAACTTTTAAAGCCATATCAGCACAAAACATGGATGGAACCCAACAACCAATCTCTATTATTATTATATTAAAACGTTTGTGTTCTCTTGCTAAATGTCAAGCCATTCATTTACCCTTTGTAATATTTTCATCTGACCCCTCACGATCACGAGGTGTTGAATCGCAGCTCGCGAACCGTCTCGGCCCGTTCGAAATGGATCCCCTCCCTCCTCTGCCCCGCTCCACCTCGCACGTTGTTCGCCTCTGCCCAGCGATTCTGCTCCAGCGCTGCCATCTCCGCGCCACTGCCACCCATTCGTCTACGCGGTCTGCTCTTTCGCCGAATCCCTATTTCGACCCAGCCCCATTCGCGTTGAAAGATTCCTCCATCGGCAGTCGTCCTTCCTCCCATCACCACCCCTGGCCACTGGCCAGTCAGGCCATACCATCCTCCTCCCCGCTGGTCGTACCTCTGCATATTCGCCCCGCGCGCCGCTGCTGCTCCGCCCGAACGCCTCGACGAGAAGCTTCGAGCGCCCTGCTCCAGCCTGTCAGCGCCATTGAGCACGCCAGGCCGCGCAGCCCCGGCTCCCTCACCGAGCTAGCTCGTCGACATCCCCCTTATAGTGCTTCGGAGGGATCTGCTCCTGCACATGAGGTGGACAGGAAGTGGACAGCTCTATCGAATGAATGGCACGCCACGAACTGGAGGTGCTGCTGTTGATCCCGTGACCCACGCTGAAAGGATTCGGCATCTTTCCAGCAAAAAGGTAAATTTCATTTTTCCTAGTCCTGCTTAACTCAATTGAATACAATTTCAATCCACATAAATGAACTCAAAGTTCTGTGGCGATAATGAACTCAAAGTTTGGTGACCTTCTCCGTTGGCTTTCATGCCCGTCAACTGTTTGATTTAATGTCACTGTACCACATGCCATGTTTCCTATTCAATCTAAGGTGTAACTGGATAAAAGTTTACTTCAAGCTTTGAGTAAATCTCAGTGTCATAAGCTGAAGTAGAATTTGACAGTTAAATAATTTTGACTACATGAGGTTCAAAATTTTGCGGGTAATGGCCATGACATGCTCTTGAGATGCTCATTAGAAACATATCATAGAGATCCCAAATCAAAATGTATAGGTCCTCAAATATTTAAAAAAACATATTTCAGGATTGGTGTGTTCTACACTTCTACTACATATGTCATGGTTCTCAACCTGTCCGAGATAATATATGGTGACTTCTGAAAACATATTAAAGTACATTTCCCATTTGCAGGTGATCCACTCTTTTTTTTTCTACGATTACACAATACAACTTAGACACTCACAACGCACTCACAATCATCCCGGAAATACGCAAACCCTACCCTTACGAGCATCTTCGAAGATTAAGCCGGCAAATCCTCATGATTGACAAGTCCGAAATGATGATTAATTGTCTCGTTGTCACAACCCGAGCGAACGCGATGACGGGGACTTCTTTGCTCATGAATTCTCCATCCTTTCTCTAGTGGATCATGAAGATGGCAAGATAAAAATCTTCCCAATCGGCGTCCAGGCTGTCAATCTGGTCCTCTTAGCCACTCGGGCCTCATCTAATGGATGAGCGCAGGGGCGTCGCTTCACCACCGTTCCTCGTCCTGATCTGCTCTCACCGTTCCCATGTTGAGGGGACTCGTGCTCGCACCACGCCATGAAGGCTGCCTTGCCGCGATCGCTCGATCTGGCGGGGGTGGCTGCTGATCATGGCCATGGGCACGATGTCGGCATTCGAACGCGGGCACGGCAGTGGCTATCGATTGTAGGCATTGTGGCGTCTGCGGCAGCGACGCCGTGGCGGCGGCCGGGCACGACGTCAGCAATTGGACGTCGCGGCAGGACGGGGACGTCGTGGCATCTAAGGCAGCGATGCCATGGTGTCAGGAATGGGGCTGTTGTGCACGTGCATGGTGGCTGACGAGCATGGGGCTGCCATGCCCTCAGGCAGCATCGGCTGCTATGCGCAGGTGTGATAGCGGCGGCAACGATGGCTGCCTGACAACTCTACAAGGAGTTATGGAAGTCTGATGTGGGTTTTGGGAACCAACTGAAAGTTTTGCTTGGCATAAGCCGACGGTGGTTTCTCAACAACACTATCCTTCTCGAAAGTGTTGTCAAGGTACCCAAATCGCATTGGATCGATTAACTCTTGGTGAAAACCCACTCCAATTATATATGAGACGTATGACATTGGCATACTCAATGTCGTGCCTTTCATGGAAGCATCGTTCTGGAGTCTTCCACGTGATGCCTTGGTCTGATGTTTGCGTGATTGCCTTGAAAGCCATCTTTGGTGTCCACTTGACCGATTCTGACAGCTAACAATCTACCTCTCTGGCTGCTATGGTTTGGGTGATCCCTGATGTAATCAATAGATGTCTTTCGTCTTCAGATTGGCACTTGCATAAGAGCCGATTATCCTATGCTTGGTGGATGGCTCTTGCGGAGAAGACCTTACTCAAGAGTAGCATTGGAGGGTAATAAAAGATGTAGGACAATTGTTCTTTCTTTCATTTTGAGTCATATTTGTGTATCAGTGTATGTTTGGAACTTCTGATTTGAGCTGACTCACGTCGGTGGTTGTGTTTGGTTGTAACTTAATAGGAGGTCAAGGCCAGTGAGATTTTTAGCTTCTTATAAGCCAAGGTTGGGATTAAGAATATCTACCCATTATCTAAAAATAATGTGCCTGCCTCTTCATTGGGTTGTGGACCCCAACTAATTTTGCTACCGGGTTATTCTCCATTGTTTTCCATGGTGATAGTCAAAGAAATGATGATTAATTGTCTCGTTGCAATTGCAAAAACAACAGTTTTAATTTTTACTCTCTTTTTTTGCAAAATTTTCGTCTGTGACAATTACCTCCTTTTTGAAGGTTAAAAGAAATTTTGACTTTCAGAAGAAAAAAAATCAATTCCCAAATCAGTTTTGTAAGTAATAGGGAAGAGAACTGAAACTAAAGATGCATGGAATGGAACGAGAATTGACCATTTTGACTCAATATCCATCTGAATGTATCCATCTCATTAGTTAAATTGATGAGTAATGCTAGAGCTACGAATTTGCTACGCAATTCCCACGCGATAACTGGGATAAATCCTAATCAGCGTCACACGTGGCTTGGGCCCACTTCTTAATTAAGGGGTGATTAACTAGCGGCTTATCTTTTCCTTGACCGCCAGAAACCTAAGGCGCCGCAACACTGCTGCCGCCGGCAGCCCGCGCTTGTTACTGCAAGCTTGTGTTTCCTTGCGAACCCGGCTACGGCCGCTTCCGGCACATTTAGATTGAACAATTTCTATTGCAGTCACTTCCAGCTATTGTAAAAACTGAAGCCCCAATGCATGCGCCATGAAAGCCCCTGAGCTTGTAGCCACCATGAACTCTTGCTTTGACGGTCCACTGGTCTTTATCCACGTCCATACATGAAAAACTTGAAGCCGCCTGATGGCCTCGCCGGATCGCCGCCACCAAAAATGGTCATCGCAGTATATTCGGTTTCTGCCGAGACATGTATCAACCGGGCTCGCAAGGCGGCGGCAGTGTTGCGCCTTATATTTCCGGCGGCGGCGGCGTCGTTGCTCCATAGTTTCCGGCGCCGAGGAAAAGATAAGCCGCCAGTTAATCACCCCTTAATTAGGAAGTGGACCCAAGCCACGTGTGACGCTGATTAGGATTTATCCTAGTCATCACGTGAGAATTGCGTAGCAAATTCGTAGCTCTAGCATTACTCTTAAATTGATATGTGCGATTTTGGCTACCAGTTGATGACATTAAATGAGATTATTTTCCATTAAGGCACTTCTTAAATATGTGTGCAGCCGTGTACTCCTTGCAATGTTATAAAGGCTAGCATATTGGACTCTGAAAGCTTGAGAGTCTGTCCATGTATCCTCCTAAATGGACTGTGAACCATCTTTTGTACTAGTATTGATTTGGGCGCTCATATTTATTGAACCATTTCCAATCATTAGTGAAGATAGGAGATGTGAGATGTCATAAATTTTGGGATACTGGTGTATTGGCCTCAAAATATTCATATATTTATTGAAGTCTCAGGTAAACAAGTGAACTGGATACTCGCACATCTAGAGTCTATAAAGATATCGTAGTCTAGTCGTTTACATTAGATTCTAAAATGATAGGCGAAATTAGCTGTAGAACACTGAACTTTCGTGGAATTGGCCATTTCACACCAAACTTTTCAAAAATTGCTAGAACACACTGTAAATTCATGGCTATTTGCCAAAACACACCACCAGCTATAAAGTATTGTTTCTTTTGAATTTGGTGAGAGAAATTTTTCTAAATGACGGACAATGCCCCTGCTTGTGCTTGAACAGATGAGCCATGCACCCAACCGCACTGCACCAGAACGCAACACCCGTTAGCAGCGCTGCATTCTCCAAGCTTGCCACTGCTACCTTGCTGCAGACATGCACCGAGCTCAAAGCTGCCCCCGTGATCCAAGCCAGGTGGGCCAGCCGTCCCAAGCCCTAGGAGCAGATGCGCACCCGCCATTGACAGACATGTCGCTCATTTTCTGAATTTGTGCTTAGCTATATGCATGTGGCCAACGTTCAAATACTAGAACACGTGTTGATTTTTAAGCAATATTATCAGAACAAACATCATCATGATTTTTTACATTGCAAAAATGGTCTCATACAAGTTTCAGTAGCTGCTATAAGCTCAGAGGGTATTATGGTCTTTTGATCAGCACTCTCTCACCTCAAATCCTTGGAAACTATATTATATTGCTGGTGGTGTGCAGATGTTTTGGCAAATAGTCACAATTTTGTAGTGTGTTCTAGCAAATTTTAAAAAGTTTAGTGTGAAATAGCCAATACCACAAAAGTTCAGTGTCCTACAGCAAATTTCGCGAAAATGATATCATAGCCAATCCCAGAGTAGTGTAGGATAGGAAAATGTACAGAAATCCTAGTCTTGGATATCAAATCATTACTTGAGATTGGTTCGAATACTTATGTACTCATTGAACTATAATTAAAATATCAAACTCTCAGTGATTAGATACTGGTGTGCGATTGGTTTGGATGCTCTGTGCTCACATATATATTGGAGTGTAAGAAGATATTAAGTCATCAACTTGAGATATCGTGAGGATAGAGGAACGGACATTAATTTTGGGACCAAACATATGTGCCTGAAGGTTGGTTCTATATATAAGCTTGCACACCGAAACAGAAATGCAATACAAACACAAAAGTAATCCTCTCTACCCCCTCCTTGCAAAAGGAAAAGAGTAGTAGTATTCTCCTCGGATCCTCATGGCATTTGTTAAGAGAAACGTGGCAATGATCCTGCCCTTGACCGTGTTCTTGGTCCTTACAATCATGTCTACTACCCCGTTCTGCAAATCTGGAAGCTGTAAGAACTCTGACATTTACTGACTTTGCATTATTTTTTTAGACATGACTATACCAAATATTTATCCAAAACCATCTTGTTCAATCGATATTGCGTCACATGTGTAGGTGTTAGTGGAGAGCCAGCGCCAGTGCGACCACCACCAAGGGAGGTTTGCTTTGACGTCTCGAGCTGTGTCAGAAAAGATTGCATAAATCATTGCGAAAGATCTGAAGACACGGGAAATGGATACTGTAAAACTGATCCAAGGCCGCAGTGTTGCTGCATAAGATACCCATTGTAAACGCATCAATCTGTTGATGCCAATTCAATAAATTTATAACCTTCGATTACCTACCTATACATGCCCTGTGTTTACTCCACGCTTACAGAATAATACTGTACCGAGTACAGAGCACTGTTGCCTTTTCATACCCATCCATCAAGCTACAACTGCGCATTACAATGAAATCTTATGATTCGATAACATGATACTTGTAGACCATGTTAACTCTGCATACCATGTGAGAATTACGAAAGCAAACCTTTGTCTTTATGCAGCTATATATCTTTGATTCCCTTTTTTTAAGAAAATTATTTTGCACATTGATACATTTCCCTTAGCATTGCCGATTATTATACATGCAAACTCTGCAATAATCACTGCCCTGAAATCCGAACAAGTAACCTATGCTATGCATAAAAATAAGGAGCTGCAATTCTGCACGCAGCGCGGGGCACCTTCCTCTGCCATCCCATCGCTGGCTCATGCATTGTTGGATCAGGTCACTTCTCCCGCTTGTATAGGCCATCCTCAAGCCCCCCACCATGACCAAGAGGTGTGGCATCGGTACGTTTCAGGCCAGCATTGGTCCTCATCACGGCGGAGCTGTCCTCCTGCGAAACGGGGATGAAGCAGCAGCAGGTTCCTACGTTCTTGCCGATCTCTACCGTACCTGTGATGATAAGTCCAAAGGCTTTGCTGTGGTTGTGGGATAGTAAGTCGTCGGATGAAGGCGCCACTGCCCAATGGGTCCATAAGGACGCCGATCTTCCAGCTAAGGCGAGCTCTTCTGATTTGGGATTTGCGGACCAGACATTCTCTTATATGTTACCCCGATACGGCGATACCGGTACCAGTACGCGATACCGTGATACGGCATTTTCTCCAAAACACCGATACGCCTGCATATATATATTTTTCTATGTATATATATAGTATTACAATTTTTTGCTTAAAGTTAAATGTAATTACCTAGAAGGTTGAGTATAATGCATCCATATACAATCATCTTTTAGTTCCGCTTCCAGTTCTCCCTTCTAGTATGACAAACCCAACAACTAGCTATTTGTAACTGGTGAGCAGAAAGAATTTTAGGTTTGCTGTAACAGACGATGTCGTCCTTACGTGAGGATAATTGTGAGAATGGGATCAGATGTCATGTTATTGGAGGAAAGAGTGCTTTTATGAGTCTCGAATGAGGGTTGGGTCAGGGCTCGAGGTATTCAGAAAGAATCACCGAGGTGTCGGTGAAGTATCAGAATTATTTTAATTATTTAAAAATCATAATTATGTACGATACGCGTCCGACACGTATCGGTGGAGTATCGGTATTCGATACGTATCAGAAGAGTATCGGTATCCGATACGTGGGCGTTCAGAAGTATCCGTGCTTCATAGGCTCCTCCGAGGCATACTCATCTGCGACGTTTCCCGGCTCTCCTCCGTCACTACGGCCACCGACAGCGATGACGCGGAGCTCAGCTTCATTCCATTGCGTCCGGAGTATATGGTGGATCGCCTTTAGACTATCTGCACAGGGCGCCTGTATCCCGACCTCCAGGTCGCTTTAGCGTAAAAAAGGGCTGCAGCGGCGCACGCTAAAGCGACCTGGACCGTAGCGGTTGCTCCCGTGAACGCCAAATGTGGAGGGATAGCGAGCTCCGCTACCCATCGGCACGGGCCCACCTCGGACGGCGCGCCCCAACCACCGACGCTCCTCGCGCCCTTCCGCGGACGACGACCACCGCATCACCGCCCGCTCCGCCGCGGCCTCCAGCTCCGCCGTCGCTGCGCCGCCCCTGCACGGTCCCGGTCCCTCCGCAGCACGCCGCGCCGTGCGTCCCCGCCGCGACGCCGCGCCTGCTCCCGGCGATGGCCGCGAGCCGCGCGCCCAGGTGCTGATGGCCGCGGTCCTGGCACGGGATGGCGGCCACAAGCGCCCAGGCGACGATGAACAGCACTGCGCTCATGGTGTAGATCGCGGAAGCGAGGCCTCCGGTGGCGGCGATGTCGTTGGGGCGGGGCACTGGCAGGCCTCCCCCGATTGCCTGCAGCTGGCGCGCCGCGGACCAGGCCCGGGACATGCTCCAGGAGAGGGACCAGGCCCTGTCGTCGAGCATGAGGATGGTGAGGTCGGTGAGCGCCTTGCGGGCGCGGCGGATCTGGGCCTCCCCGAGGGGCGCGTCGGAGGCGAGGACCCTGGCGGCGATGGCGAGGTGGTTGCGCCACTGGCGGACGAGGTCGAGGCCGTCGCGGACGGCGTTGCAGAGGTCGAGCGCCTTGACGGCGCGTTCGAAGAAGTCGGCGACGAGGCGGTCAAGCGGGGGGCGGGTGGCGGCGGCGGCGCCGGAGCCGAAGAGGAGGGCGTGGAAGTGCTCGAGGCAGAGGAGGAAGGAGTCGAGGAGGCGGCTGGTCCAGGCGAGGGAGAGGAGGTAGGGGGCGAGGAGGTCGGTGAGGAGGTCGGCGGTGCGGCGCTGGAAGGCGTCGGCCTCGTCGAGGTCGGAGGAGGCGTCGGCGACGGTGGGGTGGGGGAAGGTGGGGATCTGGTCGCGGCGGAGGGAGCGGATGGAGCGGATGCAGCACGCCGCGCCGTGCGTCCCCGCCGCGCCTGCTCCCGGCGATGGCCGCGAGCCGCGCGCCCAGGTGCTGATGGCCGCGGCGAGGGAGGGAGGCGGCGAAACGGCGGGGGGAGGGAGGAGGGGCCGCGGCGAGCCGGCGAGGGAGGGAGGCCGTGGATGCGGCGAGGGAGGGAGGGAGGGAGGCGGTGGAGACCGAGCGACGGTAACGAAGACGGGAGAGGAAATGTAAAAAAAAATCTATCTTGTGGGCCCAAAATGATGATAGTTGGTATAGAGGTTGAGTATAGAGGTTCACCGTTGCGGTAAAAATTGGATAGAGTTGAGAATCTCTCAGGAATATTCTTTTAGAGTTGGAAATAGAGGTACAACCACTGCAGATAGTCTTACGAAGGTTATTATGGAAGGGGGTTCCCGAGGGAGTCCCGTGCCATGGCTGTGGTGGTAGGAGACTCAATCAACTTCGTCTCCCTGGATAGGTATCTCAGTGACCATGGACTCTCCTTGATCGGGTCTGGAACTTGGAAGAGAGATTCCGGTTCCAGGACCTGTGGGGCAATGAGATTATCTGCTCCAAGGGGTTGGACATGTACATGCCCATGTGTCCTATCCTCAGCGAGTACGAAGATGGCGTAGTCTACTTGTTTGTGGACAAGCGCCTGTGTGCAGGCAAGAACTGACGTTTCACAGTGGTCAACGGATGAGGTGGATGAAGGGCGGCCGGTGGATAAATGGCATTACCTGATCTGGTGTTGACATGTCCATGCAGCGTGGTCAGACTCAGCTCCACGGTTGTGAAGATATCTTGTCAAGGTTCCCTATATATTGCAGCTATGTTTCCATACCAGCCGCTTCTGTGAGTTCCTTTACTGTCTGAAGATGGCGTAGTCTACTTTTTTGTGGACAAGCGCCTGTGTGCAGGCAAGAACTGACGTTTCACAGTGGTCAACGGATGAGGTGGATGAAGGGCGGCCGGTGGATAAATGGCATTACCTGATCTGGGGCGCGTTCGGCGCTTCCAGTTTAGAGCCTCTAAACTGAAGCTTTAAAGAGAATCTTATTATTTAGAAGTATTAAATAAAGTCTAATGACAAAACCTTTTTATATATGGGTACATCTTTACGAGACGAATCTAATGAGCCTAATTAATCTATGTTTTGCTACAGTAATGCTACAGTAAATATCGTCTAATTACGGCTCAACTACCCTCGTTAAATTCGTCTCGCGATTTAGAGGGGGGTTCTGCAGTTAGTTTTGTAATTAAAGTTTATTTAAGACAAGATTCTTTTTATTTAGACCCCTCTAAATTTTAGCCTTTAAAACGCCGAACGCGCCCCCGGTGTTGACATGCAGCGTGGTCAGACTCAGCTCCACGGCTGTGAAGATATCTTGTCAAGGTTCCCTATATATTGCAGCCCTGTTTCCATACCAGCCGCTTCTGTGAGTTCCTTTACTGTCTGAAATCTGAAGAATAAGGTAACACAGTGGTTTTATTTGGATTCTGCTTTCCGGGTAGTTGACAATCTTAAAAAAAAAAGTCGGAAGGATTTTCTACTGGATTTCAAAAGGACTAAAGAACGCATGCATTTTCTACTGTATTTTTTTCCTACTGGATTTCAAAAGCATACACAAAACGTTTTTTTTTTAGTGTAGGACTTCAATCGTTAGATTCGGGCATGCAGCATCAAACCGCGCATACCATTTGTTCTTGTTGTGCTCTGCTCTGCCGTTTCTTTTCTATGTTTGACAGCCATTTCTTGATTCTGCTAGGGAGGGAGGATCTACGAAAGGCTAGCAAAGATTCAGAAAAATTCTGCCACATATCTAGCAGGAATAAGCAGAAATTGAGAATGGTTCTGCTTCCCGTGAAATCCTTTTGCAAGAAGTTGAGAACTTGAGATCATATTAGTGGTAAGGAAGAAATTGCTCAGTATCAAGTAATGATGGGTTTGGATGCTCACATATTTATTGAAGTGTAAGAAGATATCAAA
This sequence comes from Eragrostis curvula, assembly GCA_007726485.1. Taxonomy (NCBI): domain Eukaryota; kingdom Viridiplantae; phylum Streptophyta; class Magnoliopsida; order Poales; family Poaceae; genus Eragrostis; species Eragrostis curvula. The sequence continues at coordinate 8,555,189 of CM017442.1, forward strand.
CAACCATCTTGAGATATCAAAGAATTAATGTGGACATAAATTTTTGGAATCAAATATGCTGTTGTTGGTGGTTGTGTTTCTTTATATATAACGCTTGTGCCATGAAACAAAATGTGATACAGATACAAGTAATCCACAGTCCACCTTCTACTCGTGGAAAGATAACAGTAGTATATCTTTTTTCATGGCACCCATTAAGGGAGACACAACAAGGAATGCGCTTTTCATGGCTTCTTTGTTGAAAAATTCTATGGTGTTTGGAGTTAATTATAACCGTTCGTTTGACCAGATCTGACTGTTAGAAATAGAGAGGAATCTAATAAAAAAAACTTTAAGTTGTGGACCAGTACCAAAAATTGGTGAGCCAGGTACTAGTATTTTAATCTCTTTTTAATTAACAGAGGGTAGTTTTGTATTTTGGACGCCGTGTTCCTCAGCAATAACCAGTTCGAGCGCCACATCCCGGACACGATTCGGTCGTCGCCGGCCACGGTCATCACGCTCGCCAACAATCGGTTCACCGGCCCCGTCCTGGCGGCGTACGGGTTCGCCGGCGCCGGCGGCGGCCTGATGCGCGAGGTGCTGTTCCTCAACAACAACCTGACCGAGTGCGTACCGGAGGCGCTGGGCTTTTTGCCGAGCATCCAGGTGCTGGACCTCAGCTACAACGTGCTCTCTGAAGACCTCAAAAACACAGGCAGTGCGGTTCGATCCGCCAATTACGCCATCACCTTCGTCTCCGGCAACCTCAAAATTCAGACACTGCGTGACGGCATGCGGGGCACAACGATGTTGGCAGAAAAGCTGTCGAGGTGCTAGGTGGTGGGAAAACGGCGGCGAGGGCACTGGGCGAGAGAATGACGAGGAAATCGTCAATACTTCTCAACGAAATTGCTGAATACAAATGCCTTCCACCTTAGTGTGGCCTTGCCGAACCCAACGTTCCTGCCGCAAATCCTTTGACGAGCTCCACAGGAAATCACTGCTACACACACGCATGAACGGGCCAAAGATGGTCGTGCCGCTGTTGCCGTTGAATGATGGGATGCACAATGCGACTTCCTTCGCCAACTAGAATCTGGATGCGATTGCGATCTGAGATGGCAGCGACAGGGGCAGCCTCGACGAGGGCGCAAGGCCCTGCAGCGACTCCGATCGGCCGCAACGAGGTCATGACGGGTAGTGCTTTGTCGCACCAGTTAGCAACAGTGGGTTTGTCGATGACAAGGAACACACACACTGGAGGAAGGCGGGTGGAGTCAACGGCGGCGGCGACCTGCAGCGCGGACGGCGAAGATGCGGCAACCACCGACTCATGGAGTCCTCTGTTTCTATTAGGGGTAGAGGACTAAATTACTAAGCTACCCTCACTCATGTTAATCTAGACTGTTTAACCAGGTTGATTAGATGAACGGCTGATAAAAATTGGAGGGAGAGGAACCGAAAGTTCCTTCCAAGCACTGTAGAAAAGCTAATGGCTTTCATGTGCTCGTTCTCTGCCAAGCTGGTGGATGCGGTAAAAGCTCTTAATTTTACTTACTCTATGTTAGTTATTAGGTATGTTTTGATTAATTAATTAACCAAGTAATCCTGTTCAATCGATATTGTGTTACACGTGTAGGTTCCAAATGCTTCGAGCCACAGGAGCAGTGCTTCCAATTCACGCGCTGTGAGATTTCACGCTGCCGGCACACTTGCGAATCAACTTACGGCATGACTGGAGCCCGTTGCGACAAAAGTGTTCCACTATGGAAGTGTTGCTGCCCCCACAAGTGGTAGTTTGTGGAAATGTTGCTGTCGCAACCCGCAACTTGACTTTGTCAAACGCATCATCTGTTTGATGCAAATTCAATAAAATGCCTTTTGATTACCATGTGCATGCATACCGCCTTGTGTGCTTTTGATTCGCATACATCTATTCGATGCAAATTCAATAAACATTTATTGCTTTTGATTACCTAGTGCATGGCTTGTGTTTTCACCATGCAAATAATTCAAGTGATGTAACGAGTACCAGCCATCGCATTTTCATCAAGCATGAGTTTTCTTTATTCATAAGATTTCTGCCACGTATCCAGCAGGAATAAGCAAAAAATGAGAATTGCTCTGCTTCCGGTGAAGCCCTGTTGCAAGAAGTCGAGTAGTGGCGGGGACAAAAAAAATGCTCGGTATCTAGTAATGAATTTGGGGGGAAAAACATCAGATGACATATCAGCGTCAGCACATTTGATGTCATTTTCTGACTTTGGCTGTGCAGTCGTATCACATAGCTTATGGACGCTGCCTACTCTGAGGTATCTGCAAGGACAGCGTAGCTTGTTTCAGCGGTAAACTTAATCAGCACATTCACCAGGTTGACGACAGAACATATGACACTGAAATGTTTATGATTCCATAACATGAATGATACTCCTAGTCCAATGCCATATCTTCAGATCACGAAATTAGAATTACAGAAGGAAGAGAATGAATATGTGATAATGCAAAATCAATAAACCTTGTCTTTGTACAATTATATAACTTTGAACTTCTTTTGTAAACATCTCCTGCTGTATTACACAGTGACGTTTCCCTCCCGAGCTCTGATGACGAATTATACTTATACACCCTAAACTCTGCAAGAATCAATACCCTGAAACCTGAACAAACTACCCTATGCATCAGAAAAAGGAGGTTCCTAATTACTCTATGACGACGAGCTGTCTTCATCTGAGGAGCTTAGCTCCCTTCGATGCTCATACGGGCGCGGCGGCAAGGACGTGCCTGCCGTGACGCGGAACGACTTACCGGACCCCATCATCACCCTCTCCGGCGTTCTGCCGACATCCCGGCACACACGGTCCAGTGTCGCGAGGAAGTCGCTCACCACCATGAATATCCTCAGGTGGTGAGGCTCCTCCTTCGTTGCATCGCCATGGAAGTACTCCGTGGTGTCCTTCACATGCCGCAATGCGCTCTCCCCTGCCACTTTCACGCTCTCTATCTCTGTCTGCGCTCTTCTGAGGAACGCATCCATTGCATCAAAGAAATTATCGCTTGAACCTTGATCGGGACATGTGTCCTTCAGTTCCAACACCTGCTTAACCTTCTCGAGGTCAGTTTCGAGCCTCGAAACATTACCAATCAGCGTGTCCATCTCCAATGTGGCAGCCCTCTTCACGTTTGAGAGCTCACTGCTGAGCCCTGCAAGCACTTTCAGGCCATCCTTCTTGAACTGCTCTTTACTGGCGCCGCCAAGATTTCCCACTGTTTGACTGGAACCTAAGCCTTCTGATCGGATGAGCTCTTGTACAACGAAATGGAGCACGGTTGTTTTTCCATCTGTCGACTTGATGTCTGCAAGCTTCAGAAGAGTGTCAAGTTTGAACGCCCTTGCCTCGCCTCGATTCGTTCCATCGTTCATGCGGTTCCCAGTCTTCAGAACAGCATCTAACAGCTTCAGGAACAGCTTGCTGCTTCTTAAATCTGCACAAGCTGCCTGAAAAGGTTCTGAAGAAATATTATATTTTGATAATTGGCCCAAATGTGCAATGTCTGCTTCTCAATTCATCGAATTTACGAAGGAAATGAAACAAAAATCCACAAAAAAAAGTGATTAATACTCATTAAGAACGATGCAGAGTTACGAAGCAGTCTACTTTAAAAATTAGTAACACAATTTAGGAATTTAGAATACGTCAAATTTGTTTTGGGAAGAATGAACACACATGGAAATTACTCACTTCAGAAAAGGTTAAGCTTATATTGAGGAAGCATGAACTCTTTACCTCCAGTATTCCAAAAGATTTCCTTAAATAGGTCAACTCAGTGTCAAAATTTGCTCTGTACAGCATCGCATCCACTCTCTTGAAGGCAAAAGGAACATGAAGTACGTCTTTCAGAAAGCGCTCTGCTGGATCGATTTTTGATAAATCACCACTATAATCTTTTAGTTTCAGCTCTTCTTCTTTGGTTGGTGCCATCTTAGCTAGTGCTTCATAAAACTCAGGCCCCATGTCTCCATTTCCTGTTACATGTATTCAAACTGCAATAAGGAAAGGAACCTAAAAGTACAAGTCCATTCTTAATGTGAAGTAGACATCTGAAAGTATGCAATAAACATTAAAAGAATCAATTTCAGATTGGCTTAAATACTTCATGAAAATTTCATGACAACGTGTACCGCTTATTTGACTATGTATTTGTTGAATATATGAAACAGGAAGCATACAATATATATGCTATGCAGAGAGCTGTCTGCAGAAACAGAAACTTAGGCCTTGTTTGGATACAAAGTATTTTTAAAGTTTTGTAAGAATACTACGGTTTTGCAAAATACTTTGGTTTTGAGAGGTATGAAGGTGTTTGGATGTAACAAGTTTTGCAGTTTTAAAAACCATGGTTTAGCCATTTTGGAGTTTTAAAAACTCTACTCATTACCTCTTTTTTCTAAACCATGGTTTTGCTTGGCTCTGGCTTCTAAAACCATGGTTTCTTAATACTTTGGTTTTGAAAAAACTACAACATCCAAACATGCCCTTAGAATACACTCAGAATATCAATCAGCTATGACTATGCCGTAAACCACATCATTTTATTTCTGCTGAAAGGTTGTGATTATGTGGTTAGCGCGAGGCGTCAATTATATATATTATGTATTCAGTTACCGTAAATGGTATCGTCAAAAGCAATGTTGAGACTAAACAAATAGAAAATACATGTCGGTTGTGAAGAATAAACAAGGATATGAATTGAAAGTTTGTTGCATCCAACAAGTACAGCTAATCAATGTTTCCATGTGGCTTCATAGGGAAACAACTGAATTGTAGGCCCACTACCATGTCATGCACAGCATTATATATCTCTAAAAGGGAACTCCTAGTAAAATAAACTCGCATGTTTGTATAATCACTGCTTAAATAATCATCACCAAAAGTTTACACAGCAATAATTCTAGTTAGTGTATGCCAGATGAGGAAGACACCTAAGCATCATAATAAGAAGAAACGTGGGACAGAAGACACACAAGTCACTTTCAGAACCAGTTATGGGACTCATTATGTCTCAACGTGCATTGTTCATGTCAATATTGAACTTTTTATGTCCTGAAGTCCCGATGTATCTCTACAGCACAAAATAATATACATCCAGGATAAAAAACGTATGAATAGATCAAGTGGTCCTCACACCCAACAACTCTTCTGTGCTAACTAATCAAAGAATAACCCCATACTGTGAACACACAAGTTATGCATGGTTCATGCTCATTCTGACCGAAGCATCCCTGAGAAGAAATGAGCAGCATTATCTGGAATCATGGCTAGATATCTAAGGCACGTCCCTCATTTAGAGAACCCGTCAGTCGGCTACTATTTCTTATGCCAATAATAGTTAGTAGCATACAATTGTTCTTGGCCCATTCTCGCCCCCTCCTTGTGATCTGTGTGACTTGTTATTGATCATCTTTAGGGTAGATACTATAAGTTAAGGCAGCGAATGAATATGATACATCCTTAGGGTAATACAAGAGAGTTATTGATCATATTGCACATGTTGGAAAAGAAGGGTGCTTAAGACAAAAAGCAACTGAGTGTCGACAGTATGTTCCAGTTACTATTTACCACTACAAGCATCTGTTACCAAGTTAAAAAATGCAAGTAATAAAACATAATCGTAAGACAAAAAAAGAAGCAACAAAAGGTAAAGCCAAGCATCTTTGTGAAAGATGCAGCTCGCCTCTCCAATACATGTTCTAATCCACACCTCGATCTAACAATGACCTAACGTAACATGACTGATGATGCTACGCCACCGACTGTTCACATAAATATCCACACTACCTATTCAAAACTTAACTACATAACTGCATAAGCAATAAGATTCAAGTTCTAATTTAGAGACAGCTATTGAAAACCAACTATCAACAAACAAATGCTTATTTGGAAAAGATAAAGGGTTTCAAACGATTATAGGACTAGTAATTTGAGAATTATCCTTGCTGGAACGCATTGCATTTAGTCTATGTGATAGTGAAAGTAACCCCTCACCAAAAAAATCTTGAATGTGACAATTGAGGTCAAAAGGCAGGACAGGTATAGGAGCCTTCACCATCAGCTCACATCTAAACAAAACAAAAGATATTCTGTAGGGAACTGGCAGAGATTCCCTTATATATATGCTACGTACGTATAGTTATTTAATAAGTATATAGCAACTTTCCACGCTTGAGATTTTGGAGGCCTTCAGGTACAAATACAATCTGACGTACATGAAGAAAAATATAGAGAACAGAATGACACGTTCAGCTGCCCCATTCGACAAACAGGAGACTAAGGGCACGTATAATGCATGAACCAAACAACTAGAATGGAATTGTGGGATTGGTGAGTGGATTTGAGATTGTGGGATTGGTGGGTGGTTTGAGGATTGTGGGATTGGTGAGCAGTGCAAAACGTATGACGTCGCACTCGTAATCACAAGAAATGCTTTCAGTCATACAGGTTGACCTATAAAATTTTCAGATGAACAATCAGTCACTATCTTGTCAGTCGCATAAATATCTTGTTAACCTATAAAATTTGCCGGCTTTACTGAATCCTCCTATTAATCCTTACTTTTCTTAACTAATCAACAACAGGGGGCACTTATTGAGCAGGATTAGCAACGATTGGGAGCTGTGCCAGAGAGTGGCGCCTGGCACCCAGATGGCTATTTTGAAAATTGAAACACTGTGCTTGGGATGTTTCAGGGACCAGTTAAAACTTAAAAGTACACCACTCACTTTTAAAGTTTAGCAGTAACGAGAATGTAGTGAGGACATGTGGACATCGGGATTGCACAAGAACAGTTTAGAAAATTCCGAGCATTAGCAGGGGACCAGATTAGAATTACGATTAGTAAACAGAGCACAAGCTCACCGTGCACGAGTGCTCCAATCACATCACCCGACGTCACATTCAGCGCCTTGAGCATGATCGCGACGTTCTGCAGTCGCTTCGGGTCGAGCAGCCGGCCCTCCTGCTTCCCGGCGCCTCCCCTCCTCGCCGCCTGACCGGAATTCCCCGCGCCGCCGCCGGCTTTGTTTGTGAACAAGCTCTCCATTGCCGCCTCGTCCACGCTGCAGCATCACGACACGGTTCATGGCTCAACATCCACGATGGGATGTTGCGAAAGGTGAAAACATGAGTCGGAGAGCAGAGGGGTGCGCACCGGAACGAGTCGGAGTTGTTGACCTGGTCCCAGACGGTGGTCCGGCCGGAGATGGCGCGGAGCTTGTCCCAGTGCAGCGGCTTCAGGCTCGGCGGCTTCTGCTGCCGCGCGCCGCCGCCGTGGCCGTCCGGGTTCTCGCCTCCCCTGTCTCGAACAGAGGGCTCAGAGGAATTGGTTAGCGCCAAATTGGCCAGCACGGGCGGGGGTGGAGACTCCTCGGGCATCGGCCGCAGCAGCCTCTGCCTCGGCGGCGGCGGTGGCGGCGGCGGGCGAGGAGGCCTTAGTGAATTCTCTTGCGGCGGCGGTGGCGGCGGCGGCGGCCGTGTGGGCGTGGGAGCAGGCGCGGGCGGTTGAGGAACTGTTTGCTCCAGAGTGCTGCGCTGGCTCGTGCTCCGGGTGAACGAGGACGCGGCGGTCTTCCGGGCGGTGTAGAACGTGTCCTGGTCCTCCTCGTCGGACGAATCCCCCGTCCCGGTCATCGGCGGCGTCGACGCCGGCGCCGGCGGCGGGGGCTGCTGCGCCTGCCGCTTCAGCGGCGGCAGCGGGCGGAGGTCGGGGCTGGGCTGCTTCACGAGCGCGAGCGGCTGGAGGTCCGGGCTCTGCGGCCGCTGCCGGTGCTCCACCACCATCGTCGTGAGCGGGTCGAGGTATATCGCGTCAGACGCCGTCGAGCTCTGCGGCGGCGACGACCGGTGGTGCCGCGCGCTGCTCCCGAGGTCGCTCGCGACTCTGGCGTCCACGGCGCGCGCCGACTTCCGCCCGCGGCTCCCGTCGCCGGCGCCGTCAGGGCGGCGGCGCAACAGGAGGAAGCACGAGTAGCCCGCCACCGCGAGCGCGACGAGGCCCGCGGCGAGCGCGATGGCGATGGCGTTGATGAGGCTGGACCCCGACCGCCCCCCGCCCTTCGCCGCCGCCGCGGCGGCGGGCGGCGGCGGGGGCGGGACCAGCGATCCTTCGTCGGACGCCGGCGGCGGAGGGGAGTCGATGGGGAAGAACGGCTGGTGGAGCGACCGCCGCGCGAGGCCCCCGCCGTCCTCCGCCCCCACCGCCGTCGACAGCAACAGCTCAGCGACCACCACAGCGAGCAGCGCGCTCGCAATTTCTCTTCCTCTCTTCATGGCACCGCACTGATACAAGGGAAACCAAAATTCTCCAAAAACAAAACTGAATTCCCCTTGGAGATTTCAAAAATTTTGCGTCGTTGCTTCGGTTTCTTTTTGCGGCGTGGTCTTTGGGAAGGAGGCGCTGCGTCGCCGAGAGTGGCGAATGAACGGAGTGTGCTCGACGCGCCACGCGCCTATGGGGAGCGGCCAGCCACTTTCCTTCCACACGCTGAACACTGACGTGTGGACCCTAAAGTCAATAGCGCCCCGCATGTCAGCGAGAATCTAGCACCTTCAGGTGCGAGGCGAGGGCGCGAGGCGAGGCGAAGCGGAGCGAGCCGCCATTTCGGTGTGTTGAATCGGGTCGGTCACACGAAACGCCCTGCGTCCCCGCCAATGCGAACCCAATGATACGTGGGCCCGTCTCGGTGGGCCACAGGCGTCAGCACCACGGCTTCCCTCACGCCGCGGGTACCCGCGTGGCGAAGCAGTAACTGAAGTGACCGCAGACACTGGCAGCAGTAGTCCAGAAGGAACCGAATGCGGGCCCGCGGCGGGCCCAGCGGAAATCTTACGGCCCCGGCTCCTTTCCGTCCCTCTGTTTTTCCTACTCGCCCATTTCCAGCTCGCGACGTCCGCATCCCTCAGTCAAGTGGGTCCTGTGACTTCGGGGCCCGCGTGTCTGTGAGTGAAGCGCGTCGACCGCGGACTGAACGGCGTGAGGCACGGTGATTTTCCTCGTCCTGTTCCCCCCGCCCGCGCGCGGCCCGGCCGTCGTCGTCCTCGTCCGCGGCGGAAGCCTGGAAGAAAGTACGGCGCCCGTGCTAGTGGGGTTAACTCGCAGGCCGTGTCGGGAAGTGTGAGGACAGGTGACGTGGCGCCTCCACGACGATTTCGCGGCGGCGCAAAACGGTGGACGCGAAAGCGTCTTGCCGAAGAGCCACGCCGAGCTAACCCATGAAGGAAGAAAAGGTTCGCGGGCTACAGTACAGGGCATGGCGCCTCTGTCACTCAAGCGTGAACGATCAACTGCGATGGCCTCTTTCAGGAGAACAGTGCGGAGAAAAAATTAGGGGAACGAACTGACGGAGCGCATTATCATCAGATCAGTGATGGCGAAAGATCGTTGCGTTTTTCCGAGATTCGTCGCGCCTTCACCGTAACCACCGAATGCGCTGCGCGGCGACCGTGGTGGGGGCATGGGCGCGTCCACGCACAGCGCGCGTCTCTGGTGTGTGTGAATTGTGGAATCTTGGGACGGCGTAAGCGCTACCTGGCGACAATTGTATCGCGGAAATTCAGGGCAGGCTCCGTCCAGGGTCCCGCTCAGCCTCGTTTCAGTAGGACTTTGGGACAGCATGACGAGGAGTTTTGACCGGAACTGACGATTTCAGTCTCAGTTTTCTCTTGATCATCAATTGATTTGAACGAAACAAACAAACGGAGAGCAGAACAATTGCCCCTATCGATATTCGATCTGATGGAGTGATCCACAGCACAAAGCCCACGCATGCGCCGGAACAAAGGTGCATCGCCGCCTGTCTTGAACCTTTCCAGGTTGAAATTCATGCGGCTTTTGACGCGGCATTCCGTCCGCTTCAGCCTTCCACGTCCTTTCCGGGTGTTCAGAGCATAGCCGTCCTGCGAAGCAAGCGCCACGCTGCTGGAAAAGACCACAATCGTGCTGTATGTAGGGTTGTAGCTGTTCACTGTTCGACCGGCCGGTGCCTTCCGTTTGGTGAAGGCTTTGGTGCATTGCCTCGCAACTTTCTGCACATAACTCCAGATTGGAATGTATGCCAGGACACGGCAGTTGGTTACCCTGTCACGTTGTAAAGTTCGTAGGCGTTCGGCTGCTGTACGTACCAGAGTCCGAATTATGAGACTCGGAAAGAGGTGCAGGGTCAAGTAGTACTAGAAGCTAAGCCATCTTGTTTTGGCCCTCTCGCCGTCGCGGCGCATGAACTGAGCAATATTCCAAGGCGTCGCCATCGCCGTCGCCGGCCTAATGACGGAGCTGCGGTTGGTATTACGCAGAAGCGGAGCAGCACGGGCGGACGGCAACGGCTTCGTTTGGTTCCGAACTTCCGGTCCGCTCGCCGCACGTGGCCCGGCTGCAAGAACGCTGCGAATGAGAGTTTGTGCAGGCCATGGCACTGACCTGGCGCCTTGTTAGTTTCTGCGCTCGCAGGGGGCAGGCCGGACAACGCAAGGGCGGCAATTTTGGACCGCATGGACCATCCGGACCGTATGGTGGCTGAGGCTGACTGAACTCTGCACGGCCGGCTGCATGCATACGTGCTCGATCACTGCTCGCTCGCCTCGAGCAGTAACAACACGCGAACGGGATTGTTGGCGCCGCGCAGGGCCCGTCGCCGACAGTGCTTATGCACTACGTGCTTCGTGACGATGAGTCCACATGGCGATGTGTGCTCTGTGATAGCCGATCCACGGTTACATTGCATTCCGCGAAGCCCTGATCATCATCATTGCGTCGCGGCTTGTGGTTGGCGTGGCGTTGTCATCGGCATTGCTTCTGTGCCCTAGTGGTGACAGGAATAATCCCAGACTTGTCTTGTTCTTCAAAATTCCGCTGGCGGGCATCGATTCTCTCATTGTCTGTGCTTTGGTATTCCTCGGGCTGATTACAACGTACACGGGGCCGAGAGGTTTTGCAGCGTGCAAGATGAACTTGCAAAAGGCTAGAGAAGCTTTTGGTTTAAGTGACGATGGCTAACGTCAGATTCGCATCCGTTTCGCCAAAAGGAAATTGTCTTGTGCCTCAGTGAATTCAAGCAGAAATTCTCTACAATAGCACAAATAATAAATCCTATCATGGTAAAACATTGTACACATTGTGTTCTTTTTAGACAAAAGGAACTTATGTTTTGATGGTAGGCAATGTGCATCAGGTAGTAATAATAAGTCAGCCTACCAGTTGGAAAAGGACGAATATGTTTTATTTTTTATTTTTTCATAGTTTATCTATTGTGATGACAATTTTCAAAATATGGTGCGGTGTTGCCGCGCCCGCTAGCCTGGTCCATTGTGCTTCCTTTCCTGTCTGAAAATACTAACGTTGATTCCAAGGGCGGACCTCCCTTGATTCGAAGACGTTCACTTGAATGCCCAAAGTTTTCATAGAAAGATGAAGCCTATATGCACATTTATTTGGCATGTGTTCATATATGTAAATAATTAAGCTAAATATTGTCATATTGTCTGGTAATCGTAAACGTAAAAGCTTTATATAGACTTGGGATTCCTCACATCACCTGTGTCAACTGGAATCTTATTTCATCTATTTGAGCTAGCATATACTCATATTGGATGAATTCATAAGCTAACTCACCAATAGTACAACACAGTACCAATCTTAGGTTAATGGGCTCGCTTCTAATGATGGAGCTGCCTTACGACTAAGGGACAATGGTGTTTCGACCATCGGTTTCAAGGCCAATTGCATTTTCACCATCGGATTTCAATTTTTGCATTTTTACCATCCTTCTGGTGTTACGAACGAGCCGTTAGCCATCGAAAACAAACGGCGTCAGGGAGACCCGATTTAGCAAAATAAAAAAAAAGGAAACCGATTGGGAAAAAAAGGACCGGACTCTTCTACCCTTTCCTCCTCTCTCACCGGACCCCGCGAGCCCTTTTGTTCGTAGTGGAGCGGCGGCGGTAGGAGGGATTCGAGCGGCGAGGCGCGCGCGTGTGCTAAGGGTCGCTGACGGGGCGGGAGCGCGCGCTGCGAGCTGGGGGAGACGGACGCGCGCTGCGAGGAGCCGAGAACCGGGCACCAACTTGTTCAAGCGCGGCGCCGGCAAGATCGAGCTCCAGATCAGCTCCCCGCGCTCGCCGCGGAGCGACGGCTTTGGCAGCCCGCCTGCGGACGCCGCTAAGACGTCCGGAAGCCGCGCCGGAGGCCTCCACCACCATCAGAGCCAGCAGCACCTCCGATTCCTCCTCTTCAAGCGCTCGGGCTCCACCGGCGGCTGTGGATATCGAAGCTTGGAAGTCTCTACTCTCTGCAGCATTGGACTTGTCACCGCCAGCTGCTTCCAGCCACAGGTGAAAGCCCACTGCTTGCAGCTTCTTCTCGCCAGATCTGGAGCTCAAGGTCATGGCATTGGCTGGTGCTTTTTTTCTTTTTGCGATCTTGATTCAAGCACGATTCATCTCGTAAATCAAAAATTGATTGGCCTTTGGAAGTACCATTGGCTGGTGCTGCTTGATTTTTTTCTTGCGTGGATGTTGCTGCTCGATTTTGGATAGATGGAGCGCTTGTGGCAAGATCAGATGGGGAGAAGAAAGGAGCATGTGGGGTCCCACGTTCTTTTATCTAAACCAGGTGCTAGCGAACATTATTGGAAAGGGAAAAAACAATGTATCCCTAACGTAAACCCAGCCTTTCATATCCCGTGTTTGTTTCCATTTCTCCAACCCAAAGTGTATCAAAACATGACCTAAGGAGCAAAACAATGGTAAAAACGCAAAAGGGTAGTTTTGCCTTTGTGCAAGTAAGTTAACATCGTTAGAGCCTCTTAACGGATTGATGGTAAAATTGTTGTTCAGATTCAAAAACGGATGGTAAAATCGCAAAACCTGAAAACGGACGGTGAAAACGCAATTGAAGTTCAAAACTATGGTTGTTTTGCAATTGCCTCTACGACTAAAGGGGGCAACACCCCCCCCCCCCCCCCCCCCCACCCCACAACATCCCCTCAAAAAAAATTGTGGTAATGATCGATTGTCTGGTTCTCTGCTTTGGCAATCCTTGGGCTGATATCAACGTGCACGTGCCCGAGAGGTTTTGTAGCGTGCAAGAGGAAGATCCGTTTCCCCAAAAGGAAATTGAATTCTCCAGTGAAACATCACAGATAAATCCTATTATTGTAATGCATGGTACACAATGTGTTCTCCAATTCGATAAAGTCGCCCACATGGGCCAGGACTCCTTTGGTGCGCAATGTGTATCAGGTACGTAGACTACCGGTTGGAAAATGTCGAATATGTTTAATATTTTTTTCAAATTTTATCTACTATAATGAAGATTTTTAAAATGGGTAACAAAATGGTGAAGTCTATATAACTTGTCAAATGGAATCTCATGTTACAATTATTCATTTTGTGTTCGCGAAAAAGAAGAGAGTATGCGAGCAATGGACTGCTGGAGCATAAACGCCGGGAGAGGCCGAATGCTGCCGTGCCCAGGGTGAAAGGCCCATACACTCAGGCTACCAAGGCCCATCTCAGAAGTGATATCCAGAACTTTGCCAAAATCGGAAAGAAATCCAGTCCCAGATCCAACAACTCTTCGGCCTCCGTCCTCCCCCGATCCCCAATTCTTCCACACCAGAAGAGCTCACTCCACTCTGCACGAAACCCTCGTCGAGAGTCGAGACGCAAGCCTCTGCAACGCGCTGATCGAGCCGGAGAGGGACGAGGCTCACCATGTCGTTCGCCTCCCGCCGCGGCAAGCCGGAGAGGTCCACCTCCTCCATCGTCGCCCACAATGCGGCCGGCTACCACGACCTCAAGATCGACGGCAGCTCCCTCACCAACGGCGTGCCCACGGGGCCGTTCATCAAGTCCCTTCCTTTCACCGTGGGAGGCCACCGCTGGCGAATCACCTTCTACCCGGACGGAAAAGGCGCCGAGAGCCGAGGGTACGTCTCTCTCTTCCTCGACCTCGACGAGGACGTCGCCAAGGAATTGAAGGTGCAGCTCCAGTTCACCGCCATGGTGGAGAAGAGAGACATGTTCTTCATCAAGAGGAAGAAGAAAGCTATCTCAACAATTAGAAGTGTAGTAACCTTCGACAGCCATGGTAATCGGGGGTGGTCAAAGTTCTCAAAAAGAGAAACATTGCGCGAGCTGGTGAGTCCCAGGGACGGCCACCTGACGATCAGGTGCGACATCGTCATCTTCAACAAGTTCCGCGCGGAGTCGGCGGCGCCCAAGGCCGACCTGATCCCCGTTCCGCCGGCGGAGCTGCACAAGCACCTCGGCGATCTCCTCCAGAGCGGGAGGGGCGCCGACGTGGTGTTCGAGGCCGGCGGCGAGACGTTCCGCGCCCACCGGTGCGTCCTGGCCGCGCGATCCCCCGTCATTAGCGCGGAGCTCTTGGCCGGGGGCGCCGGCGACGGCGACGCCGCCGTGGCTGTGCGCGTGGAGGGCGTGGAGGCGCCGGTATTCAGGGCGTTGCTGCGATTCGCGTACACGGACGCGCTGCCGGAGATGAAGAAGGAGGAGGAGGACGACATCGACATGTACCAGAAGCTGTTCGTCGCCGCGGACAGGTACAGCTTGCTGAGGCTGAAACTGATTTGCGCGAACAAGCTGTGTGAGCTCATTGACGCTGCAACGGTGAAGAACATCCTCGCGCTGGCCGAGCAGCACCACTGTGATGGTCTCAAGAAGAGTTGCTTGAAGTTTCTCAGCGCTCCGGCGAATCTGAGGGCGGCCGTTGGCAGCCATGGTCTCTGATAGGATGGGTTCGAGAGCCTGAGTGCAAGCTGAATGTCGTTTGTTAGGACCTAATTCATTGGTGGATTGGTAGTTAATGCGTGGTTAAATTACCTAGACTTCGAAATGGTTCAGTTATATTGGTTCGTCAAGCAGAGCAGGGATGCTCTGTTTCTATGAGTGCTCTGTTCCGGTTCGTGTGATATGTTTACTGATTTGCAATGTTGCATGAACGCTAGTGTCTCTATTCTGAATGGTAGGGAACATTCTTAATACCTACTATGTTATTTATCCTCTGAATGTTCAGTGTGTCGAGAAAACAAAGAAAAATGCTATGGATACAACCCGGATTTGCCTGGTTATGGTATATCTCGACAAAGATTGTTTGATGCAGTCTATGTTGTTTTTTTGAAGCAACAGTCTATGTTCGTAGGCACCAAGAATTCCTATGTGTGGCGAATTTTCGTAGACTGAAAACACATGCCAGGCATACTGTACCTGAGCTCCACATCCATATGTGCTACTGATCGCGTTGGCAGGGGATCACCGACGGCAGCGAGATTCACCTCGTGAAGCTAAATTGACGATGCTTCCCACCAGCGGTGCCCATGGCCGTGGGAGAAAGACAGAGGGTGTCCGCCGGCATTTGATATTGGCAGTCGTGGAAGTTCAGGGAACACGTAATAGCATTTTTTTTAGTTCTCAGAGACGAAAACGTAACAGCAGAAACCTCCACAAAACCCCGCGGGCCCGAACGCCGAATTGAAGAAACCTGGGCGCCGCGGCGCGCGCCCGAGCCCGGTTCGGCCTACCACGGAACACGCCGCGCCAGCCGTCGCCGTGTTCCGCGCCCTGCTCGCCTCCGGCTCCCTTCGCCCCGATGACTACTCCTTCACCGCGCTGCTCAGCGCCACGGGCCACCTGCACAGGTTCTGTGCCTCGCACTGCGCGCAGCAATTTTGGACCGCATGGACCATCGGGACCGTATGGTGGCTGAGGCTGACTGAACTCTGCAAGGCCGGCTGCATACGTGCTCGATCACTGCTCGCCCGCCTCGAGCAGTAACAACACGCGCGCGAACGAGAGCTTGTTGGCGCCGCGCAGCCCAGGCCCCGTCGCCGACAGTGTTTACTTGCTTCATGACGATGAGTCCACATGGCGATGTGTGCTCTGTGATTGCCGAGCCACGGTTACATTCCGCAAAGCCGTGATCACCATCATTGCGTCGCGGCTTGTGGTTGGAGTGGCGTTGTCATCGGCATTGCTCCGTGCCTTAGTGGCGACAGGAATAATCCCTGACTTTCTTGTTCTTCAAAATTCTGCTGATTGGCATCGATTCTCTCATTCTATGTGCTTTGGTTTTGCAGTGTGCAATGCAGGAGGGACGTACAAAGAAATTTTATGGAACATGCTAACACCGCCAAAAAAAAAAATCTATGGAAGCTTTGGGTTTAAGTGACGATGGCTAACGTCAGAAAAGGAAAAGAAATTATCTTGGTGCCGTAATGAATTCAAGTGGAAAATTCTACAGTAAAAAATACAGCATAGATAAATCCTATCATGGTAAAGCATGGCACGCAATGTGTATCTGGTAGTAATAGTACATTAGACTCACGGTTGGAAAAGGGAGGTTATGTTGGTTAGAGCAACTTCAGCAGTCTCCTAATAATTTGCCTCTCAATATCCTCTATTGGGAAGCTCCCAATAGTTTTTTAGGATATTGGGAAATGCAGCTCCGGCAGTCTCCCAATAACACCCTCCCAATATCCTGACATGTGGGGTCTCATTTCCTTCTTTCTCTCTTTCCTCTCACTAACGCATGGGGCCCACCATATCTTCTCCTCGCCATGGCCGCTGCAGCTGCGCATCGCACGCCCTCGCCATGGCCGCCGTGCAGAGCCGAGGCCGTCGCCGTGCCACGGAGCTGAGGCGCAAAGGAGGGCCTCGACGCCGCCGTGCCGCACGCGCTTGAGGAAGGGGGTCGCGCGCAGAGGAGGGCACGCGACGCCTGGCTGCAACGCCGGGCACGCGATGCCGGGCGACGAGGAGCACCCGAGGATGGCGGCACGACGGGCACCCGAGGATGACGGCTGCTTGAATCGACGGCGGGGAGCGAGGAAGGGGGACCTCGACGGCGGCTCGCTCTGCAGGCTGCGACGCTAGGCCGCGAGCAGCCCGCGACCAGGCCGCGACGCAGCTCACCGAGGCGCCAGCAGGCCGGGACGCGAGGAGCCGGATCTCGACGGCTGACTGCAGGCGCGAGAGGGGGAGGTTCACGGCGGCCCGCGGAGGCAGAGGTTGATGGCGGCCCGCGGAGGCGAGCGCGAGCTCATGGACGCGGCCCGCGCCGTGCGGGAGCTCGCCGAACTCTGCGCCACGCCGCGGCGACGTGTCCACACCGCGCTTACCGAGGCGATGCGCCTCTAGTTGCTGGTGCCCGATGCGAGGCGGAGCGGGACGCCGAGGCGACGAAGGACGCGCGGCATGGAGCTCGACGGAGACGGGGCTCGGAGGACGGAGGCGCGAGGCGGGGCGCGATGCTGGGGCGCGACGCGGAGCCGGGCCGACGACGTGGGGCGTCGAGCTGTGCGGCGACACCGGGGCGTGACGTGGAGCTCGACGGCGGCGAGCCTTGACGGAGGGACGGCGGGCGCGTGATTCGACGACTTCCTTCGACGGCGGGGCGCCGGATCTGACGGCGACGAGCTAGGAGAGAGGCGGCGGGGTGGGGAAGATAGCGCGCGCGGGGGAGGAAGAGGTGGGGCCCCCCCAGTAGTTGGTATTGGGAGGGTGGGAGGGTGGGAGGTTTGGAGCAAATGTTGGGAGGAGAGGGCTGTTTTTTGGGAGGGGAGTAAAAATATGGAGGTTTTTGGGAGACTGCTGGAGCTGTTTTTTTGCCCTCAACCTCCCTATATGACAGGTTTTTTAGTATTGGGAGGGGGATTGGGAGGGAGTTGCTCTTATATAAGGGGGCGGTTAACGCGCGTCCGTACGCGCGTTAACCAACCGCGCATCCCCATCGAGCGAGCGCCACGTGTCCCGGAGGTCGTCTTCCTCCTCACGAGTCGCCGCCCGCCGCCCGGCTGCACCCCTGCCCGCGCGACTCCGGCGCCGTCCCCGACGCCGTCGGCGCCCCCCCCGCGCCAGCCCCTCCCCCGCCCGCCACCACCTCCGGCGGCCGGCGGCGCCACGCCGCCTCGCCGCGCCGCCCGCACCAGCCGCCGCCGCCCGCCACGCCAAATTCTCCGATGAGACGCCCCCGCCGCCTACCCCGCCCACCGCCCGCCTGCCGCCCGCGGCTCCGGCGGCGCCACCGCCGCCTCGCCACACCGCCGCCGCCGCCCCCCGAACCCCCTCCTTCTATGGCCGACGGGTAATGGAGCTCCTCCCCCAAGCGCGACAGCTCCGGAACCCTAACCCCGCCGCCCTCCTCCACCGCCGGCGACGCGGCGGCGCCCTCGCCTCGCCGCCGCGCCGCGCCGCCCGCCCTCGGCCGGCTGCTCGCCCCGCTCGCAGCCCCTCGCTGTTGGGCCGGGCCGCACGGTACGCGCGCTAGCGCGTCTGCGCGTATAGACGCGCAATAGACTTTCCGCTTATATAACTCGTGACAGAATCTCAACTTACAATTTATTCATTTTGTGTTCGGGAAAAGGAAAAAGAGTTAGCGAGCAATGGGCTGCTTTCGCATAAACGCCCGGAGAGGCTGAATGCTGGCCCAGGGTAGAAGGCTCATACACAGGCTAGCAAGGCCCGTCTCAGAAGCGAAATCCAGAAGTTTGCCAGAATCGGAAAGAAATCCAGTCCCAGATCCAGCACCTCAATGCCCTCCGTCCTCCCCCGATCCCCAATTCTTCCACACCAGCAGAAGGACTCCACTCTGCACGAAACCCTCGTCGAGACACAAGCCTCTGCAACGCGCTGATCGAGCCGGAGAGGGACGAGATTCACCATGTCTTTCGCATCCCGCCGCGGCAAGCCGGAGAGGTCCGCCTCCTCCATCGTCGCGCACAATGCGGCAGGCTACCACGACCTCAAGATCGACGGCTACTCCCTCACCGCCGGCGTTCCCACTGGGCCTCGCATCAAGTCCGCCCCTTTCACCATAGGAGGCCATCAATGGAGAATCAAGTTCTACCCCGACGGCAGAAGCTCAGAGAGCCGGGGGTTCGTCTCCCTCTACCTCCACCTCGACGACGACGTCGAGAGCGAGGTGAAGGTACAGCTCGAGTTCGCCGCCATGGTGGAGAAAAGAGACATGTTCTTCATCAAGAGGAAGAAGAAAGTTATCTCCACAACGAGTTCTGTGAGAACCTACGGCGGCCGTGGTTCTTGGGGGTGGGCAAAGTTCGCGGAAAGGGACACCTTGCGCGAGCTGGTGCCACACAAGGACGGCCACCTGACGATCAGGTGCAACCTCGTCGTCTTCAAAAAGGTCCGCGAGGAGCCGGCGGTGCCCAAAGCCGACCTGATCCCCGTTCCGCCGGCGGAGCTGCACAAGCACCTCGGCGATCTCCTCCAGAGCGGGAGGGGCGCCGACGTGGTGTTCGAGGCCGGCGGCGAGACGTTCCGCGCCCACCGGTGCGTCCTGGCCGCCCGATCCCCCGCCATCAGCGCGGAGATCCTGGCCGGAGGCGCTGGCGACGGCAACGCTGGCGCGGTGCTCGTCGAGGGCGTGGAGGCGCCGGTGTTCAGGGCGTTGCTGCGCTTCGCGTACACGGACGCGCTGCCGGAGATGAAGAAGGACGAGGAGGACGACATCGACATGTACCAGAAGCTGTTCGTTGCCGCCGACAGGTACAGCCTGCTGAGGCTGAAACTGATTTGCGCGAACAAGCTATGCGGGCTCATTGACGCTGGAACGGTGAAGAACATTCTCGCACTAGCCGAGCAGCACCACTGTGATGGGCTGAAGGAGAGTTGCTTGAAGTTTGTCAGTGCACCGGCGAATCTCAGGGCGGCCGTAGGCACTCATGGTCTGTGATAGGATGGCTTCGAGAGCCTGAGTACAAAGTTTACAAACTGCATCTGCACGTCGTTAGTTAGAACCTAATTGCATGGTGGATTAGTAGTTCATGCATGGTTCAGTTACCTAGACTTCGAAATGGTTCAGTTAAAATATTGGTTCGTCAAGCAGAGCAGTGATGCCCTGTTTCCTTGAGTTGAGTGCTCTGTTCCGGTTCCTGTGACATGTTTACTGATTTGCAATGTTGCATGAACGCTAGTATCTCTATTCTGAATGGTAGGAACATTCTTAATACCTATGTTGTTTATCCTCTGAATGTTCAGTGTGTCGAGAAAAGAAAGAAAAATGCTTCGGCTAATCTCAGGGCGGCCATTGGCAGCCATGATCTGTGATAAGATGGCTTCAAGAACCTAAGCACAAGCTTCATCTGCATGTCGTTAGTTAGGACCTAATTGCTAGGTGGATTAGTAGTTCATGCATGGTTCAGTGACCTAGACTTCGAAATTGGTTCATCAAGCAGAGCAGGGATGCTCTGTTCCTGTTCCTGTGACAAGTTTACTGCTTTGCAATGTTGCTTGAACGCTATAGCATCTCTATTCTGAATGGTAGAAACATTCTTAATTCCTGAATGTTGTTTATCTTCTGAATGTTCAGTGTGTTGAGAAATGAAAGAAAAAATGCTATGGATACGACCTGGATTGTAGCCCTTGTTATGGTATATACCGACAAAGATTGTTTGATGCAGTCTATGTTCATCGTTAGGCACCAAGAATTCCTATGTGTAACGAATTTTCGTAGAGTGAAAACATGCCTGATGCCAGGCATACTGTATCTGAGCTCCACATCCATATGTGCTACT
The DNA here is from genome assembly GCA_007726485.1 of Eragrostis curvula. NCBI lineage: Eukaryota > Viridiplantae > Streptophyta > Magnoliopsida > Poales > Poaceae > Eragrostis > Eragrostis curvula. The sequence continues at coordinate 8,575,770 of CM017442.1, forward strand.
GATCACGTTAGCATGGGATCGCAACGGCAGCAAGATTCACCTCGTGAAGCTGAGTCGACCCTCTCGACGCTGCTTCCCGGCAGAGGGTGTGCGCCGGCATTTGATATTGGCAGCCGTGGAAGTTTTTTTTTTTTTTTTTGAGGTGAGCCGTGGAAGTTCAGAGAACACGTAACAGACCTTTTTTTTTTCCTTCGAAAAGAAAACGTAATTGCAAAAAACTCCACAAAACCCCGCGGGCCCGAGCGCCGAATTGAACCCTGGGCGCCGCGGCGCGCGCGCGGCTCGCCGACCACGAACACGCCATGCCGCCGCCGCCGCCGACCGCCTTCACCTCCCTACCCCACCAATGCTCCGTCCTCCTGCGGCGCCTCGCCGCGCACGTCACCCCGGCCTCCGCCACCTCCTCCTCCTCCTTCCTCCGCGCGCTCCGCCGCCTCCACGCGCGCCTCGTCACCTCCGCGCTCCTCCACGCGCCGCCGCACCCGCACCTCACCCTCCGCCTCATCCACCTATACACCCTCTCCGCCGACCTCTCCGCCGCCACCCTCCTCTTCCGCGCCGGCCCCTGCCCCATCGCCGCCACCTCCCTCGTCGCCGCGCACGCCGCCGCGGGCCGCCTCCCCGCCGCCGCCTCCTTCTTCGACGCCGTCCCGCCGGCGCGCCGCGACACCGTCCTCCACAATGCCATGATCTCGGCCTACGCGCGCGCGTCCCACGCCGCGCCCGCCGTCGCCGTGTTCCGCGCCATGCTCGCCTCCGGCTCCCTTCGCCCCGACGACTACTCGTTCACTGCGCTGCTCAGCGCCGCGGGCCACCTGCACAGGTTCTGTGCCTCGCACTGCGCGCAGCTGCACTGCGCCGTGCTCAAGTCCGGCGCCGGGGCTGCCTTGTCGGTGTGCAACGCGCTCATTGCGCTGTATATGAAATGTGATGCGCCCAAGGCACGGAAAGTGCTCGACGAAATGCCGGATAAGGATGAGCTCACGTGGACTACTATGGTCGTTGGGTATGTCAGGAGAGGAGATGTCAGCGCTGCTCGATCAGTTTTTGAGGAGGTCGATGGGAAGATCGATGTTGTGTGGAACGCGATGATCTCAGGGTATGTCCATTCTGGAATGTACACAGAGGCCTTTGAGCTGTTCAGGAGGATGGTGCTTGAAAGGGTGTCACTTGATGAGTTCACATTTACTAGCGTTCTAAGTGCTTGCGCAAATACTGGGTTCTTCATACAGGGGAAGTCCGTCCACGGTCAAATCATTCGATTGCAGCCAAATTTTGTCCCGGAATCAGCTTTGCCTGTTAACAATGCGCTGATGACCTTGTACTCAAAGAGTGGTCAGATTTCTGTTGCCAAAAGGATATTTGACAGTATGAAATTGAAGGATGTCGTTTCCTGGAACACCATTTTGTCAGGGTACATTGACAGCAACTGTCTGGATAAAGCAGCTGAGGTATTTGAGGAGATGCCTTATAAAAATGAGTTGTCATGGATGGTGATGGTCTCAGGGTATGTCCATGGAGGGCTTTCTGAAGATGCACTTAAGCTGTTTAATCGGATCAGGGCTGAGGATGTCAAGCCATGTGATTATACCTATGCTGGCGCAATAGCTGCATGTGGTGAACTCGGGGCACTGAAGCATGGAAAACAGCTTCATGGACATCTGGTGCAACTTGGTTTTGAGGCGAGCAATTCTGCAGGAAATGCACTCATAACCATGTATGCTAAATGTGGTGCTGTGAAAGATGCTCGTCTTGTGTACCATGTGATGCCCAATGTTGACTCTGTCTCGTGGAATGCCATGATTTCAGCCCTTGGACAACATGGACATGGAACAGAGGCGCTTGAGATGTTTGATCAGATGGTTGCTGAAGGTATATATCCTGATCGGATTTCCTTTCTCACAGTATTGACAGCTTGCAATCATGCTGGTTTGGTGGATGAAGGCTTTCGATATTTTGAGTCCATGAAGAGCGAATTTGGCATTGTCCCTGGAGAAGATCACTATGCACGTCTGATTGATTTACTTGGTCGTGCTGGACGAATTGGAGAAGCTAAAGATCTTATCAAGACAATGCCTTTTGAGCCTACTTCATCCATTTGGGAGGCAATTCTCTCTGGTTGTCGGACTAGTGGAGATATGGAGCTCGGTGCTTATGCAGCAGACCAGCTTTTTAAAATGACACCACAGCATGATGGCACATACATCCTACTGTCCAACACTTATTCGGCTGCAGGACGTTGGGTAGATGCTGCGAGAGTAAGGAAGCTAATGCGTGATCGAGGGGTCAAGAAGGAGCCTGGATGCAGCTGGATAGAAGTTGGAAACAATGTTCATGTGTTTCTGGTTGGCGACACAAAACATCCAGAAGCGCAAGAAGTTTACCAATTCCTTGAAATGGTTAACGCTAAGATGAGAAAACTCGGATATATTCCTGACACAAAGGTAGTGTTGCATGATATGGTGTCTCATCAGAAGGAGCATATATTATTTGCGCATAGTGAGAGATTGGCAGTTGGTTTTGGACTTCTAAAGTTGCCACCTGGAGCTACGGTTACAGTTCTTAAGAACTTGAGAATATGTAGTGATTGTCATACTGCAATGATGTTCATGTCAAAGGCAGTCGGACGGGAGATTGTTGTTAGGGATGTTAGGCGGTTCCATCATTTCAAGGATGGTGAATGTTCATGTGGTAACTATTGGTGAAAGGGCTCTTACTACTATGTCCTCAAGGTCCATGTCTCAACTTTATTTTACCAGCCATCTTGGTTCTGAACAGAAAACTTGAATAGGAATTCAGAGGTCAGATCACTTCTGATCAAAGATACATGGCTTTTCGTGGTAGAGAGGTCTGAATCTATTAGTCCACGCTCATAAACAGCGTCAGATAGGTCACAGGTGTGCTAAATGTTGCCCTGAATGCTGGGGTCGCTATGCTACCAATTTTCATCTGTTAGAAATCTTTCTGGGTAAGCACCAATATGTTGCCATTAGGTAGGCAGCTCCTGTTTGTGTATATTTCATCACCGGTACAGATAGCCAGAGTGATTTTGCAGATTGAGGATCTCCTCTTTGGTAAAGGCTTAGGACTTAAAGCTATAGATCCTAAGGTTGACACTTCCATTGAGCACAATGGCGTTTGGGATGTCCTGTCAAGTGCAAGAATGATGAATTGAAGGAACATGTCTCAATCTACAACACAGCCAAATGCCTGGGCAACTCTGTTTGACATATGTTAGCAGTCGTTTTTACAATGGTTTGCACAGCTGGAGAAATTCCGCATTGAAGCTAATCCACACAGCTGCTCAAGTATGGTTCTTGTAAAATCAATGGTAAGCGTGTTGCACCCTTCATTAACTGAAGAAAACACACTTGTTCTTGCTTGCCATTAGATCTGCTCCTTTTGAGCTGTCATTTTTCTCTTGCTTTATGAACAGAATGCATAGTTGTGTTCAGACTAGTCCATCTGACATCTGGATTGCTTCTGTTCCTCACAGGAATGGAGACATCAGTACAGCATTTTATTGGAGATGATGAGCCGGCTTTAAAGGCGTAAAACTTCCATAGTTACTTTTGATTCCCCAAGATGGTTTTTATTGTATTTTGAAGTGTAACAACTCATAAAGTCATATATAGGCTATTTACATTAAAAGAATTCAAATCTTAGGTGATTTTCTTTGTTGACTGGAAGTACGGCAGATCTTGCGAGCTGCCTGAACTTTATATTCCCAAAAAAGGTCTGTACAAAACGCCCAAAGGGCAAAACAAATCAAAATATATGAGCAATCCAGGACCGCAAGGTGGATTTACAGAGCTCTTGTTTTTCAGAGCGACCGATATGTTTCTGGCAGCAGCACATCCGCTGTGAATATTCTCTGTAAACATGTAAGATTGAGAAATGAGAATACTCAAATCACATGTCATCGGAACTGAATGATACAATACGCACGTTGCGCCGGCGGAGATGGGTGTCCAAGTCGTTGAATCCGTCCACGCCCACCGTCGAAATGGAGCACAGGAACTCGTCCGTGAAGTTGTTGGCCGCGTCGCGGAGGACTCCGTTGCTCTCACGATAGCGGGACGCGGCCGCGGCCGCCCGAATGGGGGGTGGGGGTGGGGGTGGGGGTGTTGGGGGATCCAGGATTGGAGAGAAGCTGCAATGGTAGTATGCTTCCTCCCTTTGCCAAGAGGAAGCCCACTCGGCGCTCGGAGTCGCTGGTGCTGATAGATCCTCGCGTCCCTCGGACACCTCCCACAGAGAACGGCGCGGCGGAGCTCCACGCTTTCTCCCTCACCAGACGGCGTCACGGCAACCTCAATGCCGGCCCCGCCGGAGGCGGTCCCGTGCTGGTGTTGCTCCTCCCCGGCTACTACCACCGCTTCCTTCGCCACTGATCTCCCTCACCGCGACGGGCGCCCTCGCCGGCGGCTGGGCTGAGTTCCTGATCTCAATCTAAGCTGCACGATTGTGATCTGACGGCAGATTTGGTTCTCTGGGCGAAGAACCGGCGAATTTTACAAATGACTCCCTAATTTGGATCATAATCAATAATCGCGATTCAATATTTTTCATACAGACCCCTAGAATGGATTGCGATTATTAACCGCGATCCAACTATTTACATAAAACACCCTAAATTGGATCGCGATTATTAGTCGCGATCAAACTTATTGCGGAAACCATCCTGTATTTATCCCTGCCCCGCGGCCGACGGCTCTCGATCCCTTCCGGCGATGGCAACGGCGGCGCTCGCCGCCTCGAATCGACTCCTGCTCCTCCGTCTCTCCCCTCTACCTCATCCCCCGGATCTCGCAGGCCGCGTTCGTCCTACTCATCCTTCAGCACCACCGCACTCCAAGTGGACAAGGTCGACGGGGTGGAGGAGGAGATAGACTCTATCTAATAGAGGGCCGCATTGAGGCGGATGGGCAAACTGAGCAGAGCATAACCGTCGTCGGCAACAGAGTGTTTTTTTTTTTCGTTTTTTTTTAACTGAGCTCGAATGCATATGAAAACTCCCCACGATTTCCATAGCGAAGCTCTGTGCCCGACCTTGTCAGACGACGACGAACACCGAGCAGACATGGAGGCTTGTCCCATCGACCACTCATCTCCATTGATGCGTCCGCATCACCTGGGGCGGTAAGCATTGCCGGTGGCACTGCTCCCGCTGAACCTAAGACAAACACAATGCCATCACCTGAAGCTTTTTTTTTTTTTTTGAGGGAAACACGCCCACAAGGGGCTAGAAGCATCTTAGGGCGTGTTGGGCGCACGGGGTATAAATTTTAGAAGGGTCTAAACTCTAGATAAGCTATATTAAATAAAATTTAATTACAAAACTAACTACAGAACCCTGGTCTAATTCGCAAAACGAATCTAATAAGGGTAATTAAGCCATGATTAGATGATGGTTACTGTAGCATGACTGTAGCAAAATATAGATTAATTACGCTCATTAAATTCGTCTCGTAAAGATGTACCCATCTGTAAAAAGGTTTTGTCATTAAACTTTATTTAGTACTAAGTTTTCTTTGTTTAAAGCCCTCTAAAATTTAGTGCTAAAAGTACCGAACGCGCTCTTATTACTGCTTTGGTACAGGAGACACTTTAGCATAAAGGCCCTTACAGGAGTAGTGAATAACACTTTATTCGTAGAAAATGATTCAATTCCATGGAAACAAACAGGCCTGTTTGTTTCCATGGAATTGAATCATTTTCTACGAATCTAATTCTAAGAAATCATTTGTTTGGAATTGAAACAGTTGGAAACAGATTCAATTGAAATATTCATGTTTGGCTGCGCCTTGAATTAAATTCATGGAATTAAAATCCAGATCTTGTTTGGCTGCTGGCACATGGAATCAGCTGAGTATTTCGAAATGCACAAACTTAGTGCCACTCAGGCATGCAACTCCAACCAACCAGGGTTAAAAATTATAAGCACACATGATTAGATAGTAGCTGATCCAGAAAGGAATAAAAATTACAAGACCATGGCCTGAACCCATAGTACACATACTCAGAATTTCAGGGACACCAACAGTCTTAAAGGTACTGAATTTCAAGGTACAGACATGAAACTAAAACACGATCTACAGATCATAAGTGTCTATTCTTGGTGAAACTAAAACATGTGATCCATTGCTCGATCTCAGCCTTCTCTTCTACCACGCCTTTCCAAAGAGCTATCAACCTCACCCTGTCAAAACAAAGAGAAGTATATGAACTAGCTAATTGCAAGCAAAGAAAGGTTGTACTGTTTCTACATATCAACATGTCAGCTATTGAAATAATTGCCTGAAATCAAACATATATAACAAGTAGGCCAAACAGACGCAAGTTTAAAATAAATTAGCATTCAAACAGAGTACCATGTATCATGAACCAGTGGGAGCTAGAATTTCAGTTTTAGTTTTAAATTGGTAGAGCAGAGTGCTACATGGACACACCATGGATTTCTGAAAAATAGTGTGCAGGTTTCTGTGAATGATAGCAACAAAGTTACATATATCAACGCACGAATACGAGTTCTCCTGAATGCTAGACAAGTCTATGCTAGATAACTATTCAACCCAATCTTGTAGGGCTCAGGATTATCAATCAAACAGTAAATAAGAAATTAAATCAATTGTTTACATCGTGCAGATTTATTTACCTGTAAGACATGAGGGGACGCCGTTCACTTCCTCAGCTGCTTCATAAGCCATCTCTTTCGCCTTTCCATAGGTAGGGCCATCATTGACTCGAACTTACGTGCATCGGAGGTGAGGATGTCGTAGAGGTCTAGCTCGGTGTCTTCATCAAGCCCCTCAATTTCCTGTAGCGCAGCAAGAACTTCGGCTGAAGAGGGAAGCTTTGGGGTATCATCTTTCAATGTAGCAGCAAGCATGTCGAGCTTCTCAGTCCAAAGAGAGTTGAATGAGTCGTCAGATCTTTGTCTCTTCAAACTGCCTGAGGTTGTAGTGGATGCAACTTGATCTCTGTTGCCCCCATCTTCTTTAGACATCTCCTTTGAGCTCTCAGATGCGGTTCGAGCTCCCTCTCCAGTTGCATGATCCTTGCAGTACACCAAACTGATGGACTCCCAATACTTGATAACCTTGTTTTTGTAGCCTTTAGCCTCCTTGTTTCTCTGCAAGTGGTAAAAAAATCAATGTATAAGAACAGGGCAGCATACTACGTACATGTTCAAAATTGAGCAAAATGCATGCAAATATGACTCCGCTGTTTCAAAAACAAAGTTAGCTTTGAAAAATTACCTCAACATATGACTCCCATACAGATTCACTGTCAATTGATAGCTTGTTTCTCTCCCAGTCCCATCCAAATCCACTGGATGACAGCATGCCATTGATGATATTGTAATGCTTGTCAAATGTCTTGCTGCGGGACTCGATGTTGCCCTTTGCAATGTTGACACCACACTTCTCACGAACATTTTTTATTGCTGCAGTATACACATTTTTTATTGCTGCAGTATACTACAGTTGGATCAGGAAGCTTGATAAACTCATGACTCAATGACAGAATCCCTTGGAGAACTTCATTGAAGTGCCGGCTGATTGGTTCAAGAGACCACCCATATGTGCTCTGGATGAGCCTCATTTTCACTCCATGGCCTACTATAAGCAAAAATATTGCCACCTTTTCCTCTACAGACACATTTAGTGTATCTTGGAGACTACATCTCTCCCTTAAGATGGCACATAGGTCATTAAAAGACCCCTTACTTAGGCGCAAGCTGTTATAACAGTAGATGTTCGAGCCCTGGTACAGATTCCGTAGCATCTGTTTTCTCTCCGCAACCCCTCTCTCTAGGACCTCGTTGGGATCCACTATGTGTCTAGGTCTTCTTCGATGATATCGGTGTGCTATGAGGGCCATGATGGAAGCTACTAATGCAACAGCAACTCTCTTTCTCTTTCTTCTCTTCCTTCTTCTTTCCTCCTCACTTCTATTGTTAGAAAGCAATTGTGTGACCTCTGACATCTAAAACGTGCATGTGGTAAGTTTACACGTATTGCAGGATAATATGCATATCAATTAGACCAGCTAATATGAGGAAGATAAAATAACAAACAATAGTTACAGAGGCAGATAAAATAACTAGTAGTTAAAGAGGTAGTAGTTTTTTTTTATAGGTCTGTATAATCTTCTACTACAACGCATGTTGTACTACTATAAAAATTGAGTCACTGCAGGGCACAATGCATATGTACTAACAAAAGGGCATTGGCAACACTATCATTTTTGCGGGTACTGAAAGTTGGAATCAGGAATGGCCCCTACTGGCAAAGCAGCAGCCATGGTTAGGCACAGGCAGGGCACCATGTTCCTACCGAGATTGTCCACTCAGGCATCTACTCAAGATCAATCCAAAAAGTGGCAGTCCAATGAAACAAAAATCAAATTTGCTACAATAATCAGGCATCTACTCAAAATCTATCCAGTGAACCTTTTTAGCAAATTAGAGCAATGGTCATACATGTATTTATCTAGTAAATTAATACATTGATCACTGCAGCCAGCCACGTTGAGCTTGTTTCCCTAAACTAGTTGGTGTACAATCAACGAGAAAACAAATTTGATGTACACTGATCACTCCCGTTCTGGCAAATACAGAACAACCGATCGACCTGGCTCTTTGAAAATACAGACCAACCGATCTGGCTCTGATCTGAAACCACATACTACTACTCAAATACAGACCAACCGATCTGGCTCTTTGAAAACAACAAAGTCACTGACGCAAAGAGCTTTGCTGGGCTCTCTCCAAGCCGCCAACGCATTCCCGGGCTTGGGATCTGAGAGTATAAGCGCAAAAACTGGCAGCTAAACATGAGCAGATACCCACGACGTCCCTACCGAGATCTAGCAGCAAAGTAAGGAGGAGGACGAATGGTACCTGGGTCGCCATGGTGATCGATGAAACCCTAGGTTGGGATTCGGCGGCGCGAGTGGGTCAGGGCGTAGCACGGACAGGAAGGCGGGGATGGCGACGCAGCAACGTTGAAGGTGGGGACGGCGATGTAGCAACTTGATGGAGCGGGCGGCGACGGAGACGGAGACGGCGACGGCGAGTCGACGAGGACGGCTTCCAGAATCTCAGGATCCGGAAGGCCGGCGGGTGGTGGATCCGTTTCGCGGCATCGGAGGCGCGGAGGTGCTCCAGGCGACGGCGGCGGCGTGGAGGTTTTCAGGCGAGGGCGGTGGCGCCGTGGAGTCGGGCACAGGAGAGATCGGGAGAGGTTGACGATTCTAAAGGATTCGGAACTTTTTGTTCGGAAACAGGAGTAGGCTACCAATTCGGCAGCTGGAAAAGGCCTAAAAATTCATTTCGATTCCATGGGCCGCCAAACAGGCCGGCATCTAGAAATTGATTGAATTCGGGCTGATTCGGGGCATCCAAACGGGCCCGAATAGGAATTCAGAGGTCAGATCACTTCTGATCAAAGATACATGGCTTTTCGTGGTAGAGAGGTCTGAATCTATTAGTCCACGCTCATAAACAGCGTCAGATAGGTCACAGGTGTGCTAAATGTTGCCCTGAATGCTGGGGTCGCTATGCTACCAATTTTCATCTGTTAGAAATCTTTCTGGGTAAGCACCAATATGTTGCCATTAGGTAGGCAGCTCCTGTTTGTGTATATTTCATCACCGGTACAGATAGCCAGAGTGATTTTGCAGATTGAGGATCTCCTCTTTGGTAAAGGCTTAGGACTAAAAGCTATAGATCCTAAGGTTGACACTTCCATTGAGCACAATGGCGTTTGGGATGTCCTGTCAAGTGCAAGAATGATGAATTGAAGGAACATGTCTCAATCTACAACACAGCCAAATGCCTGGGCAACTCTGTTTGACATATGTTAGCAGTCGTTTTTACAATGGTTTGCACAGCTGGAGAAATTCCGCATTGAAGCTAATCCACACAGCTGCTCAAGTATGGTTCTTGTAAAATCAATGGTAAGCGTGTTGCACCCTTCATTAACTGAAGAAAACACACTTGTTCTTGCTTGCCATTAGATCTGCTCCTTTTGAGCTGTCATTTTTCTCTTGCTTTATGAACAGAATGCATAGTTGTGTTCAGACTAGTCCATCTGACATCTGGATTGCTTCTGTTCCTCACAGGAATGGAGACATCAGTACAGCATTTTATTGGAGATGATGAGCCGGCTTTAAAGGCGTAAAACTTCCATAGTTACTTTTGATTCCCCAAGATGGTTTTTATTGTATTTTGAAGTGTAACAACTCATAAAGTCATATATAGGCTATTTACATTAAAAGAATTCAAATCTTAGGTGATTTTCTTTGTTGACTGGAAGTACGGCAGATCTTGCGAGCTGCCTGAACTTTATATTCCCAAAAAAGGTCTGTACAAAACGCCCAAAGGGCAAAACAAATCAAAATATATGAGCAATCCAGGACCGCAAGGTGGATTTACAGAGCTCTTGTTTTTCAGAGCGACCGATATGTTTCTGGCAGCAGCACATCCGCTGTGAATATTCTCTGTAAACATGTAAGATTGAGAAATGAGAATACTCAAATCACATGTCATCGGAACTGAATGATACAATACGCACGTTGCGCCGGCGGAGATGGGTGTCCAAGTCGTTGAATCCGTCCACGCCCACCGTCGAAATGGAGCACAGGAACTCGTCCGTGAAGTTGTTGGCCGCGTCGCGGAGGACTCCGTTGCTCTCACGATAGCGGGACGCGGCCGCGGCCGCCCGAATGGGGGGTGGGGGTGGGGGTGGGGGTGTTGGGGGATCCAGGATTGGAGAGAAGCTGCAATGGTAGTATGCTTCCTCCCTTTGCCAAGAGGAAGCCCACTCGGCGCTCGGAGTCGCTGGTGCTGATAGATCCTCGCGTCCCTCGGACACCTCCCACAGAGAACGGCGCGGCGGAGCTCCACGCTTTCTCCCTCACCAGACGGCGTCACGGCAACCTCAATGCCGGCCCCGCCGGAGGCGGTCCCGTGCTGGTGTTGCTCCTCCCCGGCTACTACCACCGCTTCCTTCGCCACTGATCTCCCTCACCGCGACGGGCGCCCTCGCCGGCGGCTGGGCTGAGTTCCTGATCTCAATCTAAGCTGCACGATTGTGATCTGACAGCAGATTTGGTTCTCTGGGCGAAGAACCGGCGAATTTTACAAATGACTCCCTAATTTGGATCATAATCAATAATCGCGATTCAATATTTTTCATACAGACCCCTAGAATGGATTGCGATTATTAACCGCGATCCAACTATTTACATAAAACACCCTAAATTGGATCGCGATTATTAGTCGCGATCAAACTTATTGCGGAAACCATCCTGTATTTATCCCTGCCCCGCGGCCGACGGCTCTCGATCCCTTCCGGCGATGGCAACGGCGGCGCTCGCCGCCTCGAATCGACTCCTGCTCCTCCGTCTCTCCCCTCTACCTCATCCCCCGGATCTCGCAGGCCGCGTTCGTCCTACTCATCCTCCAGCACCATCGCACTCCAAGTGGACAAGGTCGACGGGGTGGAGGAGGAGATAGACTCTATCTAATAGAGGACCGCATTGAGGCGGATGGGCAAACTGAGCAGAGCATAACCGTCGTCGGCAACAGAGTGTTTTTTTTTTTCGTTTTTTTTTTAACTGAGCTCGAATGCATATGAAAACTCCCCACGATTTCCATAGCGAAGCTCTGTGCCCGACCTTGTCAGACGACGACGAACACCGAGCAGACATGGAGGCTTGTCCCATCGACCACTCATCTCCATTGATGCGTCCGCATCACCTGGGGCGGTAAGCATTGCCGGTGGCACTGCTCCCGCTGAACCTAAGACAAACACAATGCCATCACCTGAAGCTTTTTTTTTTTTTTGAGGGAAACACGCCCACAAGGGGCTAGAAGCATCTTAGGGTGTGTTGGGCGCACGGGGTATAAATTTTAGAAGGGTCTAAACTCTAGATAAGCTATATTAAATAAAATTTAATTACAAAACTAACTACAGAACCCTGGTCTAATTCGCAAAACGAATCTAATAAGGGTAATTAAGCCATGATTAAGGGTAATTAAGCCATAATTAGATGATGGTCACTGTATCATGACTGTAGCAAAACATAAATTAATTATGCTCATTAAATTCGTCTCGTAAAGATGTACCCATCTGTAAAAAGGTTTTGTCATTAAACTTTATTTAGTACTAGGTTTTCTTTGTTTAAAGCCCTCTAAAATTTAGTGCTAAAAGTACCGAACGCGCTCTTATTACTGCTTTGGTACAGGAGACACTTTAGCATAAAGGCCCTTACAGGAGTAGTGAATAACACATGGACCCTTGAGCATGATAAAAAGAAATAAAAATTACACACAGGTCCTTCAACAGAGACGCACGCCGGCATGGATGCCCAACTTGCATCCGCCGCAACATCTCTAAGAAATCAAGCGAGAAGAACGCCGCATCGGGCTCCATAGCCAAGACCTCCAGCAAGGACGCCTCCAACTGCATCAGGACCAGACGGTGAGGGCGTTTGACCGCCACAAAGCCACCGTGAGGCAGTTGGGCAGAGGGCTTCGTTGTGCCAGCCGATTGGCACGCCGGCGGTCCTCCCGGCGGCCGCCTCAAGCAGAACACCACAAGTAATGGAGGTCGAAGCCGTAGATCTTGATTAAGCAACACCGGACTCGACCGAAAATCCATTCCACAAATTACAGGGACCAGCTGCAGATGGCGGTCAACCCAAGTATGGGAATCGAAGCATCCAAGAAGAAGCTCAGCCATAGCATCCCGCAAGCAAACATCTTCTCTCCATTGAACCTGGAACAGAGCAGCAAGAAACAAGAAAAAGGGGAGAAAACACCTATCGGGGAGGAAGCCGACAGGGACAGAAAACGGCAACACGCCGACAGCCACAAGGGAACACATACAACTAGATCACACCGGCACTGGAAACTAACCAAATCGCAAGCCAGAGACGACTGCGATGGGCAGCAGGCCGGAGATTATTTAGATAAAAAAAGCTAAAACTACTACCTACAGCTAGGAAAGGGGAGGGTCCCTCGCCCTACACAACGCCGGCAACTGCCGGAGAAGGAGGGGAGGGGCCAGGTCAGCCCAAGGAAGAAGAAGCTACTGTTGGGGAGAGGAGAGGTTTCGAGAGGAGCAGGGGTGGGTTCGGGAGAGGTCTCTCCATCATCACCTGAAACTTTTCTCTATCGGCAACTGCTGAAGCAACCTTCAGCCCCCGATTCAGCCAAACACCCGAGCCATCTCCGCTCCCAAATCCCAATGGGTGAAGTGAGCCGTATGCATTGGGCAACTTTTGGTACACCTTGCCGGCTTGCCCGCAGAGCGACGGCCTGTGAACTCACAAAGGTATTGGCGTGCCCCCTGACCCTGAATCGTCAGTCCAAGCCATTGCAGAAGGTCATGGACTCGAGTCATGATCCGCCCCCCTCCAAAAATAGATCAACTGGCCAATTTTTATACTGGAAAATGAGACGCGTACTAGCACAAACAACCCGAAAAGGACAAACACTCGCACGCATTTCATGCTATCATGCGTCATATAAGCATATCTGTAGAACCCTACCCGTTTCACTGAACAGCGTTTGATGGACAGTATATTTAAACCGTAATGTAAAGACAGCAGAGGCATGAGCAGTTGACAAATCATTCTGATGTCATATACTCTTGCAGAGCGAATTTTACATCATCAAGAAGGCACAAAACTTTAATGGGTGTGGTTGCAGCATTTTACACGGATAATAATCCAGATAATAAAATGAGACAACACAGAGGCAGAGCTGGTGTACTTTCTCCCATCCCTGTTACTCGATCAACATAGCAGCGTTCTTCCTCGCCTGCAAGATAATATGGCCATGGTCAACAGATGCAGTAAACACTATTACACATTTTTTGCTGCTTTCATTTTTTAGGAGTGCTGGTACAAATGACTAGTGGACAGAAAAAAGGATAATATATCGATGCTGTTATCCACACTAAGAACAATCGTCATCAAACAATGCTGATGACAAGAGTTAACAAAAGCATCAGGGAATTGTAAGAGTTCTAATTAGTGTCGTCAGGGTACAACATATGAATAATTTTTAAACAATGATCATACCATGATTTTGATCAAAATTAATCCGTATCAAACGGTACATAAGAAAAGCAAATGTGTACACATAAATGTTCTTAACATATAGAAGAGATTCATAATACCTGAGCCATGCGGCGATCCTTGTTCAGTTTTAAAGCTCTATCTTTTTCTTCTCCAGACCTAAAGATTTTCTGAGAGAGATTTGGGTTGTTTGTAATCAGAAATCCATATATATATATAAAAGAAACACCCAACAAAGTAAACAGCAAACCAATAAAATGGGTATAGCAACAGGAGTCTTGAACAAATAAGTAATGGTGCAGAAAGGTTGAAAGGAAATTTTTAACAGTTTGAGCAAATAAGCAGCTCACGTATTACAATAATAATTTCAGGGTTTGGTGCGTGATTGGAACTATTCAAGAAAAAGAAACTTACCCTTCTCTTGTCCTGAATTCAACTAGTTTTAACATAACATTCAAGAGCCTTTTTCCATTGTCACACTCATATGCTCAAATATGAAGCCTTAAGGCAAATAAAGATATGCAATTATGAATTTACGTGTGATCTCACTAGTCTTTCTATCCTTTTCATTGTCTGTTTTTACAAAGCAGATGCATTGGAACTCATGTGACAGGTCAGAAAATAAAGATCACTGGAGGTAGGATTACCACCAACCAGCATTGGCTGTGGGCTGTTGACCTACGGATATGGGGAGATATTGTTCAACTTTGATTGAATTCCCCAGCAATAATTAGACTACCTTTGTTTATAGCACCCATATAACTATTATCATAACTCAAAGTCCTAAACGGCATTGGCAGTCTTACCTTGTCATTGGATGACAGAGTCTCAGTTGTGTTGGTCTTAATATCAAAAATGTCCTGAAGAAGACAATTTTCCTGAAAACAGAACAATACCAACGTTCACATCAACTAAATTCGAATAGCAAAGGGGGGAAAAGATAACCATTCTGTAGATTGTAACCTGCACATGCTTCAGAAATCCTCTCCCAAGGAACCGCTTGAAGAAATTCAACTGTTGTCAAGGAAAAAATTAGGTAAAGGAAACACAAAGAAAAATGTAGCATTCTCAAAGGAAGTAGAGAAAGCCAAGCACCTGAATTAATTCACACCATGATGAAACCCTTAAGACATCACGCTTTCCTGCTATCTTAACTGATTCTTCAGGGCACTCACCATACTGTGGAAACAAACATCGATGTTAAGAGAAACAGAACTGAACATTTGAGAGTCTAACTAGCACAGGGGTGAACAGACCTTGACAAAATCCAAGATGCGTTGAAATAAATCCCTTTGGTCAGTAAGGTTTTTCTTGTCTGCACCTTTTCCCCCTGCCTCTGCAGAGAGATTAGAGGCTAGACCTGCTATTTTGGCTTTCAATGCTTGCATATCCAAGAAAAGCTTGTTCTTAGAACCACCAGTTCCTCCAGTATTAACATCAGCATCTTCAAAAGAGGAAACATCAAGCAGATTTAACTCAAAGCACACAGCTAATGCTTCACCAGCAGCCATTCGAACAGCACGATCCTCAGCTTCAAGAAGAGTGGAGAGAAATGCAATAGGCCTAGCAAGTAAGAAAAATAAAGTAGGTAATTCGATCAAAGGCTAGCTCACGTGCGCCTAGACACAAACAGAAGGGAGATGGGGTGCTCACGCTTTCCAATTATCGGTATTTATCCTCCAGGAACCAACAGTTGTAAGGAGAAATGCCCATGCAGATAAAGCAGCTGCTAGCAAAGGTGGTCTTGGTTTCCGGACAGTTCCAACCTGAAGGGGTTCAGGATATTTGATAATAAGATTGTGTTTCTTCAACATAAGCTTCCAAAACAAGACAAGTAATACAAAAACTTACATTTGAACCTGACTTTGGATGAATCACATCCCACATGGCTTTCAAAGATAATTCTGTTTCGGCCAGATCACTTGCGCCAACAAATGTGATAACAGCCAAGCAATCAAGTGCCTACACAAGAGCAATTGGGAAATTGAGATTCAACTAACTGAAAGTTAAGTAAAGATGGAAACCAAATGGACAAGGAAAGACTACATACAGAAATCATCTTTGTCTCATCAGACCAAGTTTGAAGTACCCTAGAAAGCTGTGGGTGTGACTCCTCCATTATTTCATGCGAACTACTTCCAGCACCAAGTGTAATGGCCAATAAGCCTGAAAGTTCCATAAGAAAACAGGGTCAAATACAGCGTTATAAAACAATAGCAAATTGCTTTGAGCTGCAAGTATGAAGAGCAGGATACGAACCAATGGCGCGGGAGGCCAAGCAAACCTCCTTAGTAGATCCCTTTTTAACAGAATTGTTGAACTGACTCAGCAGAGT
Source organism: Eragrostis curvula (assembly GCA_007726485.1). NCBI lineage: Eukaryota > Viridiplantae > Streptophyta > Magnoliopsida > Poales > Poaceae > Eragrostis > Eragrostis curvula. The sequence continues at coordinate 8,592,202 of CM017442.1, forward strand.
GGCATACCTTCAAAAGACAAAAAGGGAAAAAAATTGTAATGCATTGAACAGAGTGGATTCAGAAAAATGTATTTTAACCTAGAGAGATAACATATAATTAACATAGAATGTGACCAGGCAAGATTTGGAGAGTATGTGGCGTTCATGATAACACCACATATGTAAAATGCAGGTTAATTTCAATCAGAAGACTGAGTGGTTAACATAGAATGTGTCCAGGCGAGATTTGGATAGTATTTGGTATTCATGATAAAACCAAATATGTAAAATGCATGTTAATTTCAATCAGATGACAGTGGTGGATTGTATAACATACTTGTTCTCCACAAGACCGTGAAGCATAAAACTTTCAAAGGCATCAACCAGCTTTGATAATGCTGCCTCTCTCGTAGAACCCCTGAAAAAAGAATGCAACGGTAAACATATCAACCACACAAATAATCAATCAAAGTAGGAAATCATTTATTACTATGATCCACTGTTGTCAAACAAACATAGCAAAATACAGCAATTGTGTCCACCATCCCCCCCCCCCCCCCCCCCCCCCCCCATACTGACATAAGGATTCAAATACGTAACATAAGGCGTCCTTATCCCCATTACCTTTTGAATCCTATTTCACACACAGTATCAAACAGATGCATACAACCTTTAACCCTTTTTAGAGAGTAAATTCCTGCGTTACTTGTCTAATTTAGTAGTATCTCCAAACAAAAATATGGAATCATATTGAACAACTTGGCAGAAGTCAAAGGCTAGACTTCTTCAGATTCAGCTTAGTAAGTGTTTCCTATCAAGCTATACCTGCCACAGAACTATAATACAAAGTAATAAACTCTGCTAAGTTAGGTAAGGAAACACAGCGCAACAATTCCCTCAGGAATCAAGGGGCAAAGCAGCTTCATCCACTTCAACATCATTACCCGCTACTTGATAACCACAAATAACTAGCCAGCACATAGTATATTCTTCAGCAGGGTAGTCAGTAATAACGTATACTAAGCTCCCAACAACAAAAACTTGCAAAGTAGACCAAAACACTCAAAACTATAATCTACAATTAGCCTGAGCAAAGGCATCCATCCAGGAGCCTCTGTCGATTGGCCCACATGGTGCAGTTATCCACACAACCAAATTCCCCAGCCAATTAACTACAAGTGGGTCAATCCGCTAGAACACTACGCCGCATCATAAATGAAACTGAAGTCAAGCCTAGATATAAGCACAATCTATGTATTTGAAGTCAACGGAAACGGATTTCACGCCATCAGCGCCCGAAATGCCCATGGTCACACGGAAATGCTACGGTAACGTAAGCCTCACCTCTTCTCGTAGAGCGCGTCGATGTACTTGTCGAGGACGAACTCCTGCGAGTTGACGTGCTCGGTGGCGTAGGAGATGGAGAGATCCGAGATGGCGGTGGAGGAGGAGGCGACGCTGTCGGCGTCGCTGCTGTCGAGCAGGTCGTCCCCGCCGCCGCGGGCCTTGCTCTTCTTGCCTGCAGGAACCCACGCCCCCCAAATCAGCACCCGGAACCAAAGCCCAACCACCACGAGAACAAACCCAATTAACTCTAGAGGGAATAGGAACTTACTCTTCCCCATGGCGAGACCGCTCGAGAACCAGAACTCAGCAGCAACTCACAAGAGAATCCCTAGACAACCGCTCGCGCGCGAGTCGAACCAACCAGGAACCGCCGGAAGAGCGACGGCGCGGGAGCAGCTAGGAGGCGAGGTCGAGATCAGGAGCAGGTGCGGTGGACGCGGAGGGAGGCGTAGGAGGTGTGGGGAGCGGCGAGATCGGGACAGGGGCGCGGATCGGCGCAGGGGTCGGAGAAGCAGGAGCAGGGGTCGTTCTTCTTGAGTGGGTCGCGGAGGCGCAGTACTGCCATGTGAGGAGGGGAGGGCGGCGAGCTTGGTCGGGGAGTGGACGATTTCTCTCTCGCTTGGGGAGGAGGACGAGGCGTTCCGGTTGCGGCTGCGGACGGGGGATTTTAAACGAGCGGCGGTGGTGGGTTGGGAAGGAAGAAGCGGCGCTGGCTGGAAGGGACGGGAAGAGAAGAGGCAGATCCAAAATGGAAGCTAGGGCACGCTGGCTTTTTCTATTTTCTTTTCGCTTTTCTTTCTCGTTTTGTACTTCTTATCTTTGTCATTTTTCATGCGATAGCCATTTCCTTAGGAAAATGATCTTATCCTTTCGAGTTATTGAAAAATAAAACATTTGATCTTATGCGAATTGTTTAAAAAGAAAACATTTGATCTTATGTTGGGACATGTTTGTGATACTAGTCACTTTAGTGATCGTGACCCTTCTCGTGTTCACACCAAAGTGAAATGCTGTGTTCAAAACGAATCCAAATCCTGACGTTGAAATTGCCGGATCCAAACTTAAAAGGGTGTTTTTTAGTACGCATTTTATGTCTGTATTTAGCCGACCACACCACCACCACGAGGGGTCAATTGAATCAACACCACTCGTAAAGATGAGGAGCCAAACAACACCATGGCTAAGTATGAGGATCTAACATACACCACTAATGAATACATTTCTCCTCTCTCTCTACGTTTTCTGCATACATATGATATTTCATAGACACTTTTGCCCCTGAATACTGGTTCTTGTGTTAGCTGATACTTCTTCATGGCAAAATGAGAAATTGGCATGACCTTTTCATAAATAACAACACAATAGTTTACGAAGTCACAATAGTAGAACATCAACACTTATTGACAAGATAACAGCAGTGAAAGACTAATTAACCCATCCAAATCGAGATGTCTAAGGCACCCAAAATAGCATTCATGACTTCACATTTCAACTATTGCATAATATGGCCAAATAACAAGGTTCAATGGTCCATAAAAGCTCAAAATATCACTAACTGCAACACATATGAACCCATCTATTTTGAAGTTAGTCTGCTTCCTTCTCCCTCCTGGGAAAGCACCAACAAACGCCTTGCTGCTGTTGAAGTGGTAGAGCTTGATGACCCAATATTACCTTGTTCTTCTTGCACCAAATTTACCACCCTGCGAGTGATAGAGGCTGGTGAAATGGTGTCAGCCGGCACAGTTTTAGGCTTTTTTGGCTTCCTTTTTGGCTTGCTAGTCCACTTCCTGCAACAAAGAGTGACAAGTTATGTATCAAACTAAGGGGCTGCTGCATTATGTTACAAGTCAAATGATATAAGGGGCTGTAGTGACCTCTTTTTTGGGCCATTCAGCGGGCAAGCACCATTCTCACGGTGTCCAAACTCTCCACAATTCTTGCACCTTTGTTGCTTTCTTGCACCTGGCTCATGGCTAGCTTTGAACCTATTCTTCCTTTGTCTTCCGGGGCATCTTTTCAAAGGAGGAGACAACAGCTTAAAACCCAAGTTTACTTGAGGCCATTGTGTCTTGTCAGTCAAGGGTGGAATTGTGCCACTATATGCAGACCTAAACCTTTCTACAGAGTAGTATTCATGAACAAATGTGTTTATAGCAACATCCGGAAGCATTTGTATAAAAGCCAGCGCGTGAAGACAAGGCTTCCCGGTCATTTGCCACTCCCCACAGCTGCAAGTATTAATGTCCAGCTGCACAACATACCTCCACGGTGTCATATCATAATGAAAACCAAATACTTCAGCAAGGTCGTTTGATTTGTTGACTTTCATGTGACCCAAGCCTCTTGTTTTGGCTTTGAGTTGTTTGATTATTGTCGGAAGAATGAATCCATCTAGCTTGCTTGCAATCCTTCTCCTCTTATCCCATAAGTTCATTGTCATTTGTCTCAACCTATCAATCAACTCAACAGGAGGCAAGTCTTTTATCTTCTTAATCCATTTATTGAAACTTTCAGCAAGGTTATTATTCACATAGTCACACTTGACCTCATTGGAGAACATTGATTTGCTCCACAAGTGGTTGTGATGTTGGTTCATGTAATCAACAACATCAGGATTTGCAGCAACAACTTGGTTCCAGTGGTGCTGAAATTTATCACTCTTGTAGGCTCTTGCTGCTGGCCACATGTTTTTGTCATATACCTCTCCATGGTAGTACTTCTTGAAGTTTGTCCAAAGATGCCTCATGCATTCCCTATGCTCAATGCCAGGATACACCTCCTTGACAGCTGCATCAAGACCTTTGCATGCGTCAGTTGAAATAGCAAGATTTGGTGGGTGTCCAATTGCCTTTCTTAGTTGTGTCATGAACCAGGTCCAATTTTCCGTGCTCTCTGTATCAAATATTGCCCAAGCAACCGGATACATCCAATTGTTACCATCCAAAGCTGTAGCTGCTGCTAGTTGACCACGGAGTCTCCCATTCAAAGCTGTAGAGTCAATCCCAAGATAAGGCCTGCATCCTTTTTGAAATCCATCTATGCATGGCTTAATAGCGAGGAATAGCTTGTCAAATTGGACCCCATCTGCAACAAGCTTGGTGGAAATCTCGAAAATTGAACCAGGACATCTTTGGAGGAGTTCAGCCCTAAAGTTAAACATTGTGGCAAAGCTATCTTCCCATGAACCATAAAGTGACTCCATTGCTCTTTGCCTTCCACCCCAAACAGTACCATAAGTAATCTCCACACCATATTTCTCTAGCAGTTTATCTTGCAAGTCGCCAGCTCCAAGAGATGGATCCTTCCTCAACCAGCCAATAACCCTTTCTGCAATCCATTGCTTAGATGCCATTGAGTTTACAGATTTTCCAGTAGACACGCAATCATGAGCATTAGGAATCTTGGTGATCTGCACAAAACAATGATAAATTTCAGTCAAAAATGGTAAAAATAATGATAAATTTCAGTGTGTACAAAATTTCAATGTGTAAACAAGTTAGGCACCTCTACAGTAGGTTGTCCTTGCAGCTTGTTTGCAACAATCCTCCAACGACATCCTTCAGCCTTGCACTCAGCCCTATACCGTTTCTTATCGGTTACCACCTTGTGCACTTGAAATTCATTTTTAATTGCAAATTGCCTCAATGCCATCCGGAAATCTAGCATGGTAGGAAAAGTCTCACCCACCTTGATTACTGGATTCTCCTTATCAATTGTGAATCTTGGCTCATTTTCAGCATTGTCATCAACTGGAATTTGTGCATCATGTTGATCAGGGGCGACATCATCTTCGTCCATGTTCCAACTAGCAGCCACCTCCTCCGCCCTTAACCCAAGGGAAACAAAAACCTCATCATCATCCATGAATATATCAACATCATCCATCAAAGAAGGATCCACATTCTCGTCGGCGGACACACTTTCATCATCCGATCCTTCTGACTGATTTGCAGTCCTATTTTCAACATCCCTCCTCAATGGAAACCTTTCCAATTTCTGCTCCATCATGATACTTGTCTTATAGCAAGGCTTGATAGCAAATTCAACAACAACAGAGAGTATTTTGCGAGACCAATAAGAGCGGAAAGCAGCATCCAACTCTGTATCTGTGACAAAACGAAGTAAACCTTTTTTCTCTAGGTTCCAAAACCAGAAAATAGGCTCCTGACATGTGCCCCATATAGTTTTGGTAGCTAAATCATCCAGCAGCATACGCATCGAGTAACCACTCGCCAGATTGACATCCAAAACATGATCTTTAGCCTCTAAGAAAGTCCTACTTCCATCATCTAAAATCGCCGTATAACCAGGAACACTAAGGTTTACACGAAACTGAGTCTCTGAAGCATTCCTACAAAAGTAATCACCAAATGCAACTCGTATGAAGCAATTGCTCATATCAGCATACCCGAAGTTCATTCAATCAGACAACTAGATAAAGAGGCAAACAAGACTCACTCTAACTCAGCCATGGTTGAGCACCACTGCAGATTGCCTCGGATCGACGACGCGCTGTGCCTGACCGACGCACGAGCTTGCCGCGCACGAGCTCGACGGCCGTATGCGAGCCCCTTGGCTGCCGCGGCCCAGCGATGCGAGGTGCCTGCTTGCGCGGCCTCGGACGCCGCCCCCGACAGGCTCGCGCTCGCAGGACCTCCCCGCCCCCTGCTGGCTCGTCCCCGGCCGCTGCCCCGCCCGCCGCCGCCGCCCCTAGGGTTCACCTCGCCGCCGGTCTTTCATTTTCTTTTTCGGGAAAAGCTGCGGCAGGAGCGCTTGCGGAGAGAGAGCCAGGAGCGATTGTACCGTGCGTGCGTATAGGCAGGGGCAAAAGCGTCTTGCCGTGTTCTGCCCTGTTCTGTCCACGTTGAAAAATAGCCAAGCGTGGTGTTTCTTGGCTCCGTCCTTTAGTCGTGTTGTTTCTTGGCTCCTCAGCCTTAGTCGTGGTGTCCATTCAATTATCCCCCACCACGAGTGAATCCTCCTTTTTATTTTGCAAGTTTTTTTTTGAGAAACTTTTTATTTTGCAAGTTGGAGCATTGGCTTGGCATGTTGTTAAGTGCGTTCCCTACCAGCCTGTTCGTTTCGCTGCAGCTGCGGCTGCGGCTGCAGAAAAATAACTGCGAACACTGTAGCAGCTGCAGAAACACTGTAACTGCTGCAAAAGAAATAACTACGAACACTGTAGCTGCTGCAAAGCAGCGAGACGAACACGCTGTACCTTACGTGCTAGTGAGTCACCAAGCGTATGTGCAATTAACATCCAAGAATTGGTCAAACTAAATTGGCATCTGATAAGCTGCATCAGATCTTAAGGTAAACCTTGCGTACGTGCAATTGATTGTTGCCATCTTGACCAAACTTAAAGAAAGATAAGCTGCAGCAGATCGATTAAGGTACTTCATCGCAAAAAGAAGAAGAAAAAATGATCGATTAAGCTACCGGTAACTTGGAAGAAACCAGCGTCGCATATCGGCATCTTGATCAGAGACGCGACGGTAAAGATACCCACGGACCGAATCGTTCGCCGCATATTCTATTCTCTCCCGGCTCGAGTCACCACACCTCACCGGCGCGTTGCGCCGCAGGCAGGGTCCACGGCTGCCACGCCGTGGAGCCGGGAATGCCGGAACCGAGCGAACGCGTCGAGCCACTCCGAGCGCGACGCATGGCGGCGTGGCAGGTGTCGCTCACGCGTCGAGCCGCGAGTGCGCGTCCAGCGCGTGGGCCGGTGGGGTTGGTCGCCCTCGCTCGATCGGGTTCGCGGGTGAGAAAGCAAGCTGAAATGGGGCTCCACGCTTCCAGGACGTTCGGGGGCGAGCGCGCGCACTCGAGACGGTCTTGCCTCCTCCAAATGCGCCCGTGCGGCGTCATCGCGTGCGTGTCGAAATTGGGGCTCTGAAACCGTGCAACGCGGTGGGATGACTAACCTAACCTTTGTCAACCAGTAAAAGACGAGACGTATACTGAAGCCATTCGTGGCAACAACGGAAGTCTGCTTTTAGTAAAGTTTCTTACGTTTTCTCTAGAACACGATCCCGAGTAAAGAATAGCTAGCGGAATTCAATAATCCTCCTCAATGTTCTCCTCAAGAGTTTGGAGAGGACGTGGTTATTTTATGAACTAGATGACAACCCCGCGCGTTGCTGCGGGATATTAGCGTGTGCCAAATAATCAATTATTGAACATGCATTCAAATAACTGAAACACAAAAGTGCAGGCAATTTGAAAATCCAATTAGCAGTACATCCTACAAAATAGCATTTAATAACTTGATGATTATTTCAATTGTTCCGTTTCTATCCTTACAAACACAATGATTTAATGCATTAAATTAGGTTGCAAATTATGTTAAATTTCACTGGCACACATTAAAAATTCTAACCCTATATATTTGTAAGGAGTAACACTATTTGAGCACACATTAAATTATGAAGCTTATTAGCTCTTTCTCCAAGGATATGCTGGTGATGCCGTCCAGGAAGTTACTTAATTCAGGGAATGCCATGAGATTATTGGTACACAGAACAAAGTAGTTCATATCATTTTCCGTTAGACACATTCCTTAACATACATATATCACATATAGAGAGTTTGCTTCTCAATACTCTGCCAGCATAGAGGAAACGATGAGGCCATTAAATCAAAGGTATCACCGTCAAATCTTATATCAGATCAAAACTCTTCTCTAAGACAATGCTATGCGAGAATTGGCCTAATGACATATTCAATAAATGATCTGTAGATAATAGCATCGGATCAGTAGTTGTGTGGCAACATTTTCTCCTCATGCCGATCTGTTAATGAATATGAGGTCATCGGACTGCAAAATGTACGTCCAAAATAGATTAGCAAGATAGAACGTGTAATAGCAGAAATAATAGGAGGATTAGATGTTGTGCCCCATGCAATTGGCTTTCTGAACCGAAGGTGCAATTGCAAACAGGTGACAGGCCAGACGCTGTGGAGGTGAAGAGAGGGGATGATCCCTGTCACTGCATGATGAGGAGCACATATCCGCTAGCAATCGCAGGTTAAAGCAGGAAATAAAAGGCATTAACCGCTGTCACTGCATGATGAGGAGCACATATCAGCAGCACCTAGCTCGACGTCTCCCAAGAATGTCTTTGCGATAACACATGATGAGGAGGCAACGAAGATTTATAGTGCCATGGAGGCCAACCGATGGACTGCCATCAAGCGATGGCTCATCTTCCATCGCCGGTTAAAGCAGGAAATAAAAGGCATTAATGGTGTTGATGACAGTGGAGTAACGTTTGGCAGGCATGAACATAACCCACATAAATATAAGGCATATTAATCATATTGGTATTTTGATTGCATAATGGTGGTAGAAGTAAAGAAACGACTGGACAAATAGCGCTATATTAATCATGCTTGTATTTTGATTGCACCATGGTAGCAGAAGTAAATAATTGGGTGCGCTGGAAGATGATTGACTGCATGGTGTGGATTGTAAAGGATGGATAGGATGGGTTGTACACTACGATCCGACGGATGAAACTTTTCTGATGACGTGGCTCGCTGAGAGTTGAGCTTTATAGGAGTAAATGACCCTTAGTGGGTTGCATCTATATAAGATATATAAATGTGACGATTTCTTAGTTGATTGAGTGCATTTTATCTTTTCAAGGGTGCAAAGGAGTGGCGAAGCTAGGTACAGCTACCTTGTGCAGAAGCACTAGGGTAAATTAAAAAGAAATATTGATTTTCTACTTCCGGTTTGCCTTTCAATTGCAATTTTACCTTTATTTTTCAAAATTTGCGACTTATCTTTTTTTTCAAACTGAAGCAAGAGTTTACCATTATTTTACTCTAAAACCAGGGGTAAAATCGCAACCACAAGTTAATTTTTTGTTCCAGTCTGAAAAACCAGAGTAAAGTCGTGAAGTTTTTTAAAAAAAGGGTAAAATTGCAATTGACAGACAAACCAAAAATAGAAACGCAAATACCTCCAAATTAAAATTCTAGTGCTAATCTATGTACTTTCATCATTTCTGCATCATCCATTTTTTAAGCCCACCAACGAGGGGGTAGGGGCAATGGTCCCCTTGTGCACCATCGTTAGCCCCTAAATATCCAGCATAAAGCACCAAGTTAGTATATTTGGCACTATAATTGATCTAAGTCGAGCTTCGTCATTAGCGCAACGGATAAAGTCCAACCATCTCGTCATCATATAAACAACTAGATAACATTTGAATAGTTATGTAGTGATAAAAGGTTCGAGAAACTACACATTTGTTATTTTATAGTTGTTCTGTTCAATTTTCTTTTTAAGAAAATGATCAATTTTGCATTGACACGTACTCTTGCTCAAAGTTTAAACCTGGCTTCACAAGAAAAATAATGTTTGGGGCCTAGGGGTGGAAAGTGGATGCGGATAATTCATATTATTCGATATCCGTATCCGATAAAATGCAAATGTGGTACAAAATTTGCCATTCGATTAATATTTTTACACTATTCGAAATCGATTAAAAAATATGGATGTGGATATGATTTGAGGTTTTTGACATCAAATATTCGACATATCCGTATTTGTATTCCTATGCTACTATATCATAAATATATCCATATATTATATCAAAAATATTATAAATTTGATTCATTTTTTATATGAACTAGTGTAGACCATGTGAAATAATGCTATTAAAGATACTTTAGAGAGAAAAAAGTGTAGTAGTTGTCTTAAGGTCTTAACAACATAGAAAGTTATATGTATCCGTATCCGTCCGAATTATAATGACATTCGCTTTTGTATTCGCATCCGTTTAATATTCGATCCCTATTCGTATTCGAAAACATTTGTATTTGTATTCATATTTGTTTACAAATATGAATATGCCAAAGGAGCTGTGGCCGAGTGGTCAGTAGCTCTGGAGGCACCTCCTGAGGTCCCGGGTTCAATTCCTGTTGGAAGCGAATTTCGGGACTTAAGGTTAAAAAAATCCCCTCGCCCTCCTTGTGTCAAAGCACACGGTAAAGACTCGCGCCACAGCTCACAGGCCAGCTGAGTCCCGGTGTATGGCTAGGGAGTAGGGTTTGGGGGTTTTCTCGACCTGCGTGAGAAGGTATTCTCCTTATTCAAATGCCCGGGGGCCGTCATACCCCCCGCAGGTCGAGTTTTACAAATATGAATATGAATGTAGGAAAGGCACTATCCGACGGCCCTACGTTCGGCTCTGACCAAGTAACTAACAAAAACCAGACGAGGCCCAGAAACAATTAACCCAGTATATGGGCCTTCCATTTAGAAATGTGACTGGGCTGCTAAATACGGCCCGGCAATGTCAATATGTCCAAGCCAATTTTCTAGCCTTTTATCAGCCTCTGATTTCTCTTATGGGCCGAAACAAGGGAACAAAAATAGACGAAAATCGCAGGCGGAATTCCTATAATTAGCGTTCGCGCGCTTTAAGATTCATGCGGCATGTAAATCGAACGGTCGCGACTGTTTCGTCTTCCTCTTTCCATTCGCGCTACGCCGCTGCCAGCCCGCTCCCCCACGTCCAGCACCGCGCGCTGCAGCGCCTGCGTTCCGCGGCACGTCCGTTGTTCTAGCGGTTGCTTGTGTTGTTCTAGCGGTTGCACGCATTGTTCTACGCATCAATTCAATTGTTTCAACGCGGGGCGAAGGCGAGGAAGGCGCGGGGGTGGGAGACGGTGGCGGCGGGGACGAGCTCGAAGCAGATCCGGCGTGGGGCGAAGGCGGGGAGCCGAGAAGGGCGCGTGCCGGAAGGCGGTGGCGAGCTCCGACGGCGTCTGGAGGAAGAAGAAGGCGCCGTGGGCCGCGCTACACACACGTTCGGTAGCGTGGCTTACAGATAGGCGGCCCCAATCGCAGAGCCCATCTGAAATCACTTTGCCGTCGGTGCGGTTGAGCGCAGCGCCTCGACGGTCTCCATGTTTGCCTTGCCGGCCTCAGCGCGCCCGTGGCCGCCGTGTGATTCCCAGGCTCCAGTCGCTGCCTGCCCACCTGGGTAGTTGCTGGCTCCGGCGCAATCACTTCATGACATTTGGCATCGTTAAGGAAAGCAGGTCCCGCATGCACCGTTGTAATGTTTGACATCTTACGTCAGAAATGCCTAGTGTGAATTTGTCAAGAGTGATATCATCGCGGTCCATATCAAAATTATGACAGACTTTTCCATTTTGATTGGGTATTCCCTCGGGGAGTATATCGATCCTATATTATGCTTCTGAGTGTTACGGTCGTTCCATTTGGAAGCAACCTATGCCCACCAAGAAAACGCGAAATTTCTTTTGGAATCGGAGTTTAATCTTGTAACCTTGTAGCTGTTGTCCACATCCTCCTTCCGATAGGTTTGATTATTTAGCGGACGCCTCCGTTGTCCACATCTTCAAGCTGGCCTCGCCATCGATCACCAATTCAGCATATATATATATATACAAATATGGCCCGTAGCAAGGGAGACAAACCAATGCATGCTTTCATCCAATCAGCAAAGATAGTACTTGTGGCACTGTGACAGACAGTAATAATATGATGGGGCCGATCGACGCGAGAGTGATGTCGTTCCTGCTGCTCATCGTCGCCGGCACGGCCGCCCGCGCCGCGGCGCAGCAGGCGAGCGGCGTGGTCGCCACGTTCAACTTGTACAACCCGGCGCAGATCGACTGGGACCTTGGCGCCGCGGGGGCCTTCTGCGCGACGTGGGACGCCGACATGCCGCTGGACTAGCGGCAGCGCTACGACTGGACGGCGTTCTGCGGCCCGGCCGGCGCCCACGGAGAGCCCGCCTGCGGCCGCTGCCTCGCGGTACGTGCGCTTGTGCCCTCACCGTGAATGCAAGCATCAATTATGGCGATCGAGAGATTTACCGTTGAGGCGTGTGTTGTTGCTTCAATTGCTTCTCAGGTGACGAACGAGGCGACAGGCGCGCAGGCGGTGGCCCGGGTGGTGGATCAATGCTACAACGGGGGGTTGGACCTGGACGCCGCCGTGTTCAGCCAGATCGACACGGACGGGGTCGGTATGGCCAGCGGCAGCCTCGCCGTCGACTACGAGTTCGTGGAGTGCGAGGATTAGAAGAAGTTCAAAATCGTCGACTTCAGCCTTTGTACCCCCTGATGTGCTGTAATGAAACATGGAAATTGTCCATCTGAACTGTATTGGTGTTAATTTTTGGGTAATTTTGAAAAGTATACAACTATTTTGACATGTGTTTCGAAAACTTTAATTTTGACGTTGGGCTGCTTTGTTCACGTACGTACTAAACGAGGCCCAGAAACAGCTTTGGACGATCATGGAAACCACAGCCTGTGGGCCTTTCGTCGAGCAAAGTGCCTGGGCCGACATAAATGCTTGGTTGCCTAATGTATCCGAAGCGACCGTCTTTGCTTGTTCGAAGCGCGGGAAGCTTCCCTGCCACTGGAAGTGTGTTTTTTTTTTTTTTTGAGAGAGAGTCTCTGATCGGCGGTTACTCTCACTCAACTCCCTGTTTCAATGCGACGCCGAAGCTCAAGAAGCATGGGCCACCAACACGCAGGAATTGTGTGTGACTACGGGCTCAGGGGGATATGGGCGCGAGGAAACCAGTCGCGCTCGAAAGCGAGAGCTCCCCGCGCCTCTCCATTAGTCCATTTCTTGCAGCTCACTCGACCAGATCACTGCTGTTTCAAAGTTTTTGCAAATGCATGCACCGTCACTTCGTGAACTGAACGTAAATCTTGTCGAAACTATGTAATCATTTGGTATTTACTCGATGCTGTGTGCTATTCCTGCTTACCTTGGTTAATGACCGACTCTTGAATGTCCTGCCGTCATTGTCAGTCCATTAATTAGAGTTATCCAAATGAACAGAAGCAAGAGCTGCTATCAGATGCAGTCACGCTCGTTACTTGTACTTTTCCGGTAGTGATAATTGACAGAGGCTGTGCCTTCTGGATGACTTCGAAGAACAGACTCAACAGTAGGCTCTAAACATAGTACAACACAGTTTGCTTGCAATCTAAGATGGGGTATTCAGAAGCATCCAGCCGACAGTAAGATCTGTCGGCCGAAACCTTAACCCATAATCCTGTGTACCTGAAAACTTCACGAAGATGAAAAGCAAGCTGAAGTGATATGCGACCTGACAGATTTTGAAATAGAGAACCGGGCGATGAGGACAATACAGGTGGGTTGAGTAACATTAGCTACCAATGACACGACTATGTGCTGCTTGTCAACAATATGATTGCAAGATGTTCATGCTTTACAGAATGCTGCAAAGGCGGATGGGACGGAGTCGACCATGACCACCATCACAGATTAGGACTCTAGACACTAACGGACCAGATTGGCACCACAATTCCCATGCAAGCCTGCTCAATGCAGAAGCCTAAGAAAATGACTGAAACTGGTAACTCTATGCGGCTGCTGTCTAGCCACACGACGCAGCAGGCTGCATAGCGAGGTCACTCGCTTTAGTTGCCGACGAGCTTTCCACTAGTACAAAAAATTTATCTTAATCACCTATCTCTCTATCT